>OZ014469.1:0-643031 GCA_963965965.1 Trididemnum nubilum
TATTGTAGTGGAGTTAGTTGTTTTTATTTGCAGCAGAACCATCAACTCGGACACGTGAAAATTAAATACTTTGGTACCGAATTGCTTACTATAATTTTTTTGCATTTCGGATCCGTTCTCTTTAATTGTTTCGTAAAAATTTGAGACGGTTCGTTTCTGATTGCGTCAGCAAAATGATATCATAGCACAATGTTATTTCAGGAAAGCATCGGAGACATTATGATGGGTTCCTTGATGACTTCCTCCTTTCATTCGTTTTCGAGGTGGTGAATCGTGACAAACGCGAGATAAAAACAATTTGATTCAATCAAATTACTGCATTTTTAGAAATATCCGATATTCAAATAATGAGTCTAATATTTTAGCTATTTCCAATATTTTTTTTTATGGTTAGAGACTGTAAAAGATAATGCTGATGTTGCAGAATACAGACAAGAGCTGCGTGAATGAGAGAGTGAAAGCGTTGTTTTTACATCGACTCTGATCACATGATCTAGGTTCAAACTGCATCCAGGCCAAGTCGTAGCGTCCTTGGGTATGACGCTTTACGATGGATGTCTCTGCTTGGTGGCATCAAACAAATAGCAAATTTAGTGGACAAGAATCCAAAAAAAATCACAAGTTCAACAGAAGCTCCTTTAAGCAAGTGCTGCAATTCCCCTAAACATGAAGTTCTTCTTGCATTGAAAAGCGTGAAGATCATTCAAAAGTTATCGTTTGTCGACGCTATCCAATGACAGGAGAGTTAATATGTAATTACCACAACAAAAATGGATATAGAAGACTTGAAAAACTATACAAATATAATCTACAGTAGGGTGTTGCAGCTGCCCCAATTTGCTTGAAAAACGCTGTTCAACATTTCAGTATTGTGTCTAGGCTTAAATAACCCAAATATAAAGTTTCAACAAAATAGGTTGAGATTTAAATGAGCAAGAACAGATTTAATTTTTCAAGATTTACATTGCACGCGTCATAGTAGAAGAAGAGCAAAAATAAAAAGTGATGGACAAATAACTGCCAGCATTAATGCTTTAGACATTTTTTTACAATTATGGCAGCCATTTAATGAAAGCTGGATATTTTAAAGAGAGTAGCAGATGTGTTACAGCATATTTGTACGGGTGGGAACAAATCCGTTAATCGTTAATCCGTTAATAACAAAGCTAACTTTTTCTTTAACTCGTTAATCCGTTAAAAAGTTTTTTCGTGCTTACGGAATAAATCAACTTCCGCTAAAATGCTCGTTAACTGAACGACAATGGTTGATTAACTTACTTTAAGTTACGTTAACAAAAGGTTTTCATCGTTAATTTCTTGCACCATTCATTCATCGTATCGGTACAAACTAATTTGCACTGGTAACACTTGTTGCTTTTTAGAACGAGTTTTATAGATGAAAAGGCGAAGAAAGGAGCTCTTTTTTGAGGCAAATAATAAGCTGCAGCCTCATAGGTCTATTAATTATCGCAGTTTGTAACCTCCAAAGATTTTCTGGTCGCAGCTTCGTTGCTGCATACGAGCCTATTTTTTTCTTGAAATTAGATTACAGTAGACTGTAAAATGTAACTTTCAAAACACAAAAGACCACCATAGCAATAAATTTTTCCTTACAATTAGCTCAACAATGTCATTACGCAGGTTCAAGAAGTGAGTGAATAAAAATAAATGTAAATTATACTCAAAATGTTAACGAATTAACGGACTTCATTAACTTCCGCTAATTTAAGGTAAAAATAACGAATTAACTTTAACGGGGATATGAAGTTTGCTAAAGGACTAGTCGTTAACGAAGCTAACGTTTTGCATTAACTTGCTCACCTACGCATATTTGCGTATTTTTGATAGTAAGGATGGCATGTACAGCATTATTTGTGTGGCAGCTCTTTCTTGTAGGTCACACTAGTAGGCCTATTTAAACATGGATACTAGATTTAGTTACAAGTATGTTAAATTTTTGATAGGAACCACACCAGGGCAAAAGCACTTGGAAATAAAGAATATATTCTTAAGAATGTGGACAGATAAAACCCAAGATACAACCTAAAAATCAACCATAGAAAATATTATATCATTACTTTGTTTTTATTTTAATGCTTTAAGATAAAACAAACAAAAAAACAAACAAACAGCATTAACTATTGGCAATGTACCTAATGTTTAAAATCAGTTAACACCATGGATCGAGAAAGACAAATTAAAGCAAGCAAATAACACGAGGTAGAAATTTCAGCAAGTAAATAACACGTGACAAAAAGAAAAAAAAAAAAAGAAAACACAAGCCAAAAGCGTAGCATTGCTATCATGCGGTACCCACACAAATAAGCTTTACCCGAAGCAGCCACAAACTAACTTAACTCAGTCACAGTAATAAGATTACCCTCAATCAAAGTAATAAAATTACTCATTGGAGCTGTAGCATTCGAGCCGTTAGAACGTGATTTTTTTCTCACTCCGATATCGCATTTCAAAGAGCTAACCAAAGCAATACCATCATTATGACAAATAGATCTAAACAAAAAAGCGCTTCAGATGAAGAATTGATAGAACTTTGCGCCGATAAAGCTGCAGAAAAATTAAAAACGAAAATGAAGTCAATGTTCGATCAGGTTCTTGAGAATATTAGAAAAAGCTACGAAGAAAAAATTGCTTCGCTTAGGGCCCAAATTGTTGAAATGAAACAAAGCCAGAATTTTGTATGCGCCCTATATGATGATATTAAAAATGAATATGAAAGTTTAAAAAAGAAAAACCAGGAACAGTCAGTTGAAATTAAAACTTTAAAAGCAAATTCGGCGGCTATGAAAGAAAAAGCAGAAAAACAGGCATTCAAGCTGAACGGTCTAGACCAATACGGCCAAAGACACAATTTGGAATTTGAAGGTGTTCCGGTAAAAGAAGGCGAAGACGTGGTAGACCTGGTGGTAAGAATTGGCAATCTTGTAGGAGCCAAGGTTAAAAGAAATGACATTTCAACCGCGCATCGTCTACCCCCCCAAATGCCATTCCAAGATAGGTGACCCTCCTGGGATCATTGCACGATTTTTAAGTCAAAATGTACGAAACTAGATTTACAGTAAGCGTGCTGTAGTAAAAAGTATTGATGAAAAAGATTTTCTATTACAAAACATGGAAAGAAAAAAAAAAAATTAACGAAAATCTGACCTAAGCCAGAAAACGACTTTGTGGCAGACTAAGCAAAAAGCTAAAGCAAAAAATTTTTCCTATACATGGACCAAGAATGGTAGAATAAAAGTGCGAAAAGATGCTGCAGCATCTTCTATTATTATTCAATCTGAAGAAGATTTGTATGCTCTGTAATTATGAAATTTAGTGTGTAATGTGCGTACTTGTGTTTTAACTTTTTGTGAATTTTGCTTCCAAATCTTATGGTAATTGCCCTTGGGGCAATCAAGGCAAGACTTCATGCTTGAAGTTTGGGGTTGATGAATTCGTTGCCGATTCCATCGCGCTTCCGGCTAACTATTTGGAATAACTATTTGCTATCTTAATATGGTTAGTTTAGTAAAAAACATTGAGAAGTTAGAAAAGTTTTTAAACAAATTTTCTCGAAAATCTGAAATTATTTGCATTAGCGAAATTAGAACAAATGACAAAAATATACATTCGGTTGCTCTGCTAGGATATTCTTTTTATAGCAACAATTCTTCTACTAAAGCCGGTGGAGTCGGCATCTATGTTGTTGACTCGTTCTATTGTCAAGAAATTACAAATCTACGTTTAAGTTTATTAGGTAGTGAGGACGTATGGATTGAGGTCAATTTAAATGATAAAACAAATCTTGTTGTTGGTACAGTTTACAGACATCCGCAACCAAATTATTAAAAATTTTCTCAAGCCTTCTACAACAATCTTCTTAAATTAAAAGGAAACAAAAATTTGTGATCTTAGGGGATTTCAACGTTGCCTATGGTCGTTAAACCGCCGGCTCGGCTGTTAAAATGTTTGCCGATACAATTAGTAGTCTGTGTTGCGAACAATTATACTTTCTTTGACAATTAGAATTAGTCCAAGTAAACAATCAAGTTTAAATCACATTTACGTAAACAATTCGATGATCAATAATGTCGTTTCACCTGCAGTAATTACCCATTCTTTGTCTGACCATTTTCCAACAATAGTTCATTTAAAATTCAAAACTAAAAGAAAAGATGAAAACAAGCCATTACTTAAAATTATCAAAACGCATTTAATCGAAAATTTTGTTGAAGACAAAAATTCCAAACTTCAAAGTTTAGAAGCACCTAATTTTGAAAAATTAACAAATGTCTTAACTGACATTGTTAGTAAACATTAGGGTGTAACACTCCGACCAACTTACTTAGTGGCTAGTCATCATGGTTTGAGAAATGACCCAACTTGAAGAAAGAAAAAAAAATTTTTGAAAAAAAATTTTGTTTAAGCGGCCCACACTCCCCTTTTTTGTTTTGGCCCCCCACGATCCCCCGATTTTTAATGTCTCCACTTCTAGTGATCATAGAGCTCTAATTTTGGTGTCAAAAGCAGGGTGTCGAACCGTTTCAAATAACGGCTCGGGTTCAGATTTAGCTCCTGCTCAAAATATTTTAGCGGTTCAGGTTTGGTTCGGGTTCACTTGAGCACCATTTTCGAGGTTCAGGTTTGGTTCAGGTTCACTCAAGTAAAATATTGCTGGTTTATATTCGGTTCTGGTTCATTGACTTAAAATTTAACAGTCGTTACTCGTTTCGTCCAGAAAAAAAAGGAGAAATTGCTGATCCTGTTGATGATCACCACTGCTCTTATTGTGCGTGTACCAGCGCCAGCGGCATCCGGATATGAAAAATATATTCTTACTTTTGTTAAAGGTTCAGGTTCGGTTTAGGTTCACTTGAGCACAATTTTGAGGGTTCAGGTTCACTGAAGTAAAATTTTGCTGGTTCAGGTTCGGGTTCACCAAAATGAAACGGTTCATTCGGGTTTACGATTCGGGTTCAAGTTCGGTTCGACACCCTGGTCAAGAGTTGCAGAACACCAAAGTTTGTATCTAACTTCTTAACATACCATAGCCTTAAAACCTTAGTTTTACTATAAAACAAGAAAAAAGGTTTTTGAGGGCAAATTTTGCCATTTTGTGCCATTGTTTGTATAAGTTAATGTTTTCAACTGAGTAACTTACAGTTGCTATAAAATCTCACATGCAAATGAATCTTGTGCAATTTGCATTCTTTGTTATTTCAGCTTATTAATACCACTTATGAATAGTTTAAAAGTAGAATTACAACACCTATACAGAAACATAATTAACTCTGTATAGAGATATTTTGAAAAAATAAAAAAACTGGCTGGTTTAACATGAGCTTTCCTATGTGATTAAAATCAAACTAAAAACTACCAAGATATTCAAACCTGCAGAAGAGTTAGAGGTGGGACTATAAAAGATTTTTACGAAGAAAAAAGGAGTAACTGATATGCATAAATGTTTGATGAGCTGTTGTTGCTAGCCTATTAATATGAAGTAATAATAGCTCCAATTTTTATAGAGCAGTAATGGTCCATCAATGCAGGTGTAAGGCAGCACTATTTTCAAAATAAAGTTCATTTACGCAAAAAAAAAAGTTTCAACTTATGTGATTTGCAGAGATTTTAGCAAGTTAGTTTTGAAAATCTTTAGCTAGAAATATCAAGATTTGATTGTCGACGGCGATGTCACGTCAGAATATTCTAAATAAAGTTAGCGTGATGGAAAAGCTGACCAAACTACGTTCCCTACCAACGCTGCAAAATCTTATACAAGAATATTACTGGGGCAGAATGAGCTCAAAGCTGGAAAAAGACCCAATTATAATCCAATTATATCTGAAGTAGCAAGCTTGTTAGAAAGTGACATACGTCAAACTTGAATTTTTGCTAATTTGGAAAACACTTTGCTAGATGAACACAAGATCTTGCAAGATGCTACTTGTTGACTGTAAGCTAACAATTTTTTTATCTGTAAGTTGACAGACATTAGAGCTTACAAGGTGAGATGCTCCAGCAAATTCTTCCTCTGTTTCGCATGATTGTTCAAATTCGCTTGGTGATTGATTTGAAGATTCGTTGTCTATGTTTTCTATCGGAGCCACTTCTACGCGAGCTCGTTTTTGGCTACTGTTGCGGTGAAATCTTTTCATGTTGTCTTGACTTACAGCTACATCAACACCTCCAATTCTCATGCGACGTTTTGAACGTTGATCAAGTAAAAACTTTAATTCCCTTGAATGAAATCGGGCAAATATTGGGCAGGAGCAAATTACTTTAGTTCTCCATTGATCCGTGCAAGAAATGTTTTCCTCTTCCACCGTAGCATCAATAGCATCAAAAAAAATTTACATTTGCATGCACAAATGTCAAAAAGCTCATGACATTGCTTTTCAAAATCAGCAAGTTTTTTCAAATAACTAGGGGATGACATTCTTGCGTTGGGCTGTGCCTTTAAGTTGGAAAGAAGCTGTACACTGGTTTAAATTTTTTCACAAATTCTTCGTGATGACAGCAAAGTGTTTTTCAAATTAGCAAAAATTCAAGTTTGACGTATGTCACTTTCTAACAAGCTTGCTACTTCAGATATAATTGGATTATAATTGGGTCTTTTTCCAGCTTTGAGCTCATTCTGCCCCAGTAATATTCTTGTATAAGATTTTGCAGCGTTGGTAGGGAACGTAGTTTGGTCAGCTTTTCCATCACGCTAACTTTATTTAGAATATTCTGACGTGACATCGCCGTCGACAATCAAATCTTGATATTTCTAGCTAAAGATTTTCAAAACTAACTTGCTAAAATCTCTGCAAATCACATAAGTTGAAACTTTTTTTTTTGCGTAAATGAACTTTATTTTGAAAATAGTGCTGCCTTACACCTGCATTGATGGACCATTACTGCTCTATAAAAATTGGAGCTATTATTACTTCATATTAATAGGCTAGCAACAACAGCTCATCAAACATTTATGCATATCAGTTACTCCTTTTTTCTTCGTAAAAATCTTTTATAGTCCCACCTCTAACTCTTCTGCAGGTTTGAATATCTTGGTAGTTTTTAGTTTGATTTTAATCACATAGGAAAGCTCATGTTAAACCAGCCAGTTTTTTTATTTTTTCAAAATATCTCTATACAGAGTTAATTATGTTTCTGTATAGGTGTTGTAATTCTACTTTTAAACTATTCATAAGTGGTATTAATAAGCTGAAATAACAAAGAATGCAAATTGCACAAGATTCATTTGCATGTGAGATTTTATAGCAACTGTAAGTTACTCAGTTGAAAACATTAACTTATACAAACAATGGCACAAAATGGCAAAATTTGCCCTCAAAAACCTTTTTTCTTGTTTTATAGTAAAACTAAAGGTTTTAAGGCTATGGTATGTTAAGAAGTTAGATACAAACTTTGGTGTTTTGCAACTTTTGACACCAAAATTAGAGCTCTATGATCACTAGAAGTGGAGACATTAAAAATCTGGGGATCGTGGGGGCCCAAAACAAAAAAGGGGTGTGTGGGCCGCTTAAACAATTTTTTTTTTCAAAAATTTTTTTTTCTTTCTTCAAGTAGGGTCATTTCACAAACCACAATTGCTAACCAAAACCAATTTAAAAAAATGAGGTTCAAAATGTTACACTCTAGTAAACATTTTGCAAAAACAAAGTTATCCAGAAAACAATTCAACTTTGCAAAAAAACCTTGGATAGCCCATGAGATTTTGAAATCAATTAAAAAGCAAAACAAACTTTTCGCTAAGTATCAGAAAACTCGCAGTGATGCTAATCTCAAAACCTATAAATCTTTCAGAAATAAATTAACTCATCAAAACGAGACTGCGAAAGCGATGTTTTTTCAAAAAGAAATAGGTAAAAAGAAAAACATTTCTTCAACATGGAACACAATTAACAAAATTCTAAGAAAAGATAAACAGAACTCCTCTTCATTATCTTTTAAACTGAATGTCAATGGAATCTTCTTAACAAATCTCTCAAGCATTTGTTTCGAGCTTATCAAATATTTTTGCAACATTGGCCACGAGATGGCCAAATCTATTGATAAATCTTCAATAAATGCAAATTCGCAGTCCTTTTACAGAAAGCGAGTCTCACATTCCATTTATTTTGAACCCACTAATGATGAAGAAATTGTGAACATTATAAAAGACCTAAATCCCAACAAAGAACCTGGTTATAATGATATACCTACAAAACTTATTAAGGCAGCTGCACACTC
Organism: Trididemnum nubilum; assembly: GCA_963965965.1. Classification (NCBI taxonomy): domain Eukaryota; kingdom Metazoa; phylum Chordata; class Ascidiacea; order Aplousobranchia; family Didemnidae; genus Trididemnum; species Trididemnum nubilum. The sequence goes on from OZ014469.1 coordinate 8,233, forward strand.
GCTATCTCCTTTTCTATCTACTATTTTTAATTTATGTTTGGAGAGTGGTCATCATCCGAATAAACTTAAAATAGCGCTGGTTACACCTTTGCATAAAGGGGGTTCCAAATCTGAAATAAAAAATTACCGTCCTATATCAATCGTCTCTGTTTTTAACAAAATATTTCAAACAATAATCAAGCGTAAACTTTTAAATTTTTGGAAAAAGTACAATGTTTTTGTTTCGACGCAATTTGGATTTCGAGAAAATCATTCCACTACCCTTGCTATTGCTCATCTAAATGAACTAATCATCAACGATTTGGATAATAATAATAGTGTTTGCGTTATATTCTTGGACTTAGCTAAAGCGTTTGACACTTGTAATCACAAAATACTACTATTTAAATTGGATCAATATGGAATTAGAGGAGTTGCCAATGATGTTATTAGATCTTATCTCACAAACCGTAAACAACTTGTAAGTGGAAACGGCTATTCATCATCACTCTAAGATATAAACATTGGAGTACCCCAAGGCTAGGCCTAGCAGGCCCTAGGCCCAGTTCTTTTCCTCATTTATATCAATAAGTTATCTAATTGTTCCAACTTGAAGACAACGTTGTGTGCAGATGACAGTGTTTTGACGTTGTCCCATAAAAATGTAAATTGTTTGCAAACTATGTTGAATTTCGAATTACCAAAAATAAATGCATGGCTCAAATCAAATCAATTGTCACTAAATGTAAGTTGTGGCTAAAGGCGATGCTTTACTTTTATAATAACGAGAACCATGATTTTTGTCTTTGCTTTCAATATATTTGTTTTGGCTAAAGGCGATGCTTTACTTTTATAATAACGAGAACCATGATTTTTGTCTTTGCTTTCAATATATTCGTTGTGGTTAAAGGCGATGCTTTACTTTTATAATAACGAGAACCATGATTTTTGTCTTTGCTTTCAATATATTCGCTGTGGCTAAAGGCGATGCTTTACTTTTATAATAACGAGAACCATGATTTTTGTCTTTGCTTTCAATATATTTGTTTTGGCTAAAGGCGATGCTTTACTTTTATAATAACGAGAACCATGATTTTTGTCTTTGCTTTCAATATATTCGTTGTGGTTAAAGGCGATGCTTTACTTTTATAATAACGAGAACCATGATTTTTGTCTTTGCTTTCAATATATTTGTTTTGGCTAAAGGCGATGCTTTACTTTTATAATAACGAGAACCATGATTTTTGTCTTTGCTTTCAATATATTCGTTGTGGTTAAAGGCGATGCTTTACTTTTATAATAACGAGAACCATGATTTTTGTCTTTGCTTTCAATATTATAATAACGAAAGTTTTAGAAGCAAGCGGCCCGCTCCGACCACGAAGAGAAATTCTAAGTTAGAAGCAAGCGGGTATTCGAGAATGTTCTTTTCTTGAATGACGTAATTTCGGGGAACATTGAAGCTGGTTCTGATAACGACAAATAAAATCGACAATGAGCACAAGTTGGTTACACGTGACAAGCGCTCAATTGCGAGTTTAATACCTCCTACTAACATCGGGAGGGGGGACTGAGAACTACTATTTTTAAAAAAATTTGAAACACAAGGACGGTTTCAGTGCATTTTAAGTCATTTTGTTTCCAGTGCATTTTTGAGAGTCAGGTGACCTGCTTTGCACTGAATGATTTTTATTGAGACAGGGCCGACTACAGTGCAGTCACGTGACCTCTATCTTAATTTGAGACACAAGGACGGTTACAGTGCAGTCACGTGACCTCTGTGCACCGAACACGCCATATACATAACTACTAATGCAAATACGGTAGTGAATGTAAATTTGAAATGCAGTTCGTTCTTAGTTGAAAACGTCAATTAGGCCTTGTTTAGCCATTGGTCTTAGTTCAAGCGGAGTTGATCACTAAGGTAGGCCTAAACATGCCCAAATGTTTAGATTTTTTTTATGATGTTAATAATTCAAAAATAATTAATGATAACAGATAATACCGATGTTTAGCTCAGAATTTCATGCATTGCATTGATTTATTTATGTTGTATTGCATATTTGCATTGTATTTTACCAGCCTATAACATCTCAAGTTATCTTCATTTCATAGGCTAATTTTTCATTTCATACTTCTTAATCTTAGCAAAAATTTAGCTGTATCGTACTGGTATCTCAGATCTTTAGACATGGCTAATTTTATTGATATAAGTGATATGCCTGAATTGATAAGTTGCACTACTGCTAGGCCTTTGAGTCTGTAGACTCAAAGGCTGTGCTTTCATGCGTGACCGAGTTGTTGAAATGTGCATGTAAACTCGAACGAAAAAGTGCCAACAAAAGAACTACTTTTCGGAACTAGGAACTGGTTTCCAAAAGTGCACATGTAAACAGGCTAATAAGGACCCATAAGGACTTTTCAGAATCCATAAGGACGCATATGGACCTATAAGGACACATAAGAACGCATAAGGATCTATAAGGACACATAAGGACTCATAAGGACCCATAAGGCTCCATAAAGACCCATTAGAATCCATAAAGACGCATAAAGATCTACAAGGACCCAATAGAATCCATAAGGACGAATGAAACTCATAAGAACCCATAGGGACCAGTTACAAATCATAAATCTTAGGTGTCCTGTTGTGTTTTTATTGGTCCTTATGAGTCCTAATGTGTCCTTATGGGTCCTTAAAGGTCCTTATGCTTTCTTATGGGTCCTTAAATGTTCTGATTGGTCCTTATAAGACCAGATGGTACTTATTGATCCTCATGCGTCATTATGGGTTCTAATGTGTCCTTATAGGTCTTTATGCGTCTTTATGGATTCTAATGGGTCGTTATGTGTCCTTATTCGTCTTTATGGGTTCTTATGAGTCCTTATTCGTCTTTATTCGTCTGTATGAGTCCTTATGGGTCTTTATGCGTCCTTTTGCTTTTTTATGGGTCGTAATGGGTCCTTATAGGTCCTGATGCATCCTTATGTTTCCTTGTTGGTTCTTATAAGTCCTTATGCGTAGTCATGTGTCCTTATGAGTCCTTATGCCTCCTTATGGTTCCTTATAGGTCCTTATCGGTCCTTATAGGTCCTTATGCGTCTTATTGGATTCCAATGGGTCCTTATAAGTCTTAGTGCGTCATTGTTGGTCCTTATGGGTCCTTATAGTTTCTTTTGCATCCTTATGGATTCTATATCATCCTTTTGGGTCCTTTTTGGTCCTTATTTATCCTAACGGATTCTAATGGGTTTTTATCCGTCCTTGTAAGTCCTTAAGCGTCCTTATGCGTTTTAATGGGACTTTAAGAGTTTTTATAAGTCCTAATGCGTTTTTATCCGTCTGTATGAGTCCTTATAGGTCCTTAGGCATCCTTATATGTTCTTGCGGGTCCTTACAGGTCTTTGTGGATTCTATTGGGTCTGTATGGGTTTTTACTGGTCCTTATGCGTCCTTATTGGTTCTTATCGGTGTTTATTGATCCTTATGTGTCTTTATGGATTTTAATGGGTCCTTATGGGACCTTATGAGTTCTTATTCGTCCTGATGAATTTAAATGGGTCCTTATAGGTTCTTATAGGTCCTTATTTGTCTTAATGGGATCTAATGTGTCCTAATGGGTCCTTATGGGTGCTTACTCGTCCTTACGGATTCTAAAGGGTCCTTATATGTCCTTATGTGTCTATATGGATCCTTATGTGTCCTTATTTGTCCTTTTGCGTTCTTATGAGTTTTTGTGGGTTCTTATGCGTCCTTATGGTTCCTTATGGGTCCGTATTGGTCCTTATACGTCGTTATGGGTCGTTAAGGGTTCTAGTGGGTTCTTGTAGGTTTTTATGCGTCTTTATGGGTCCTAATGGGTCTTAATAGATCCTTATGCAACCTTATGTGTTCTTATGGGTCCTTATGCGTCCTAATGGGTCTTTAATACTCCATATGCGTCCTTATTGGTCCTTATAGACAAACAAGAACCTTTAAGGGCCCATCAGGACACATGAGGACCAATAACGACACAGAAGGACGCATAGAGACCTATAAGGACCAAAAGAACACATAAGGACGCATAAAAACCAATAGGCACCCATAAGGATGCATAAGGCTCTATAAGAACCCATAAGGGCCCATCGAGATACAGAAGGACCCATAATAAACATGAAGACACATTTCGATCCATAAGGACGCAAAAGAATCTGTAAGGACACATTAGGACCTTTAAAATCAATAATGACGAATAAGGACCGATAAGGAACAATAAAAACCCATTAGAATCCATATAGATGCATAACGACCCATAAGGACCCATTAGGGCCCATATAGACAGATAAGGACCTCTAAGAACCACTTAGGACCCATTAGAATCCATAGGGACGAATAAGGACACATAAGGACCCATTAGAACCCATTACAATCCATAAGCATTTATAAGGACTCGTAAGGACTCATGAGGATACATAATGACCAATACGGACCCATAAGGACTTTTTAGAATCCATAACGACGCATCAAGACCTATAAGGACCAGTAAGGACCAATAAGGGCGCTTTAGGACCTACTAGGACCCATAAGGACCCATTTGAATCCATAAGGACGCATAAGGACCTATAAGGACCCATTAGGATCAATAAGCACACATAAAGACGCTTTAGGACGTATAAGGACCCATAACGACACATAAGGACGCATAAGGACCTATAAGGACACATTAGATGCATAAGGAGGCATAAGGACGTAGAAAGACCCAAATAGAGCCATAAGGATGCATAAGGACCAATAAGGACCCATAAGGACGCATAAGAACACATAACGACACTTAAAGACGCTTAAGGATTTATAACAGCCCAGAAGGACCCATAAAAACGAACAAGAATATATACGGACTCATTAGGTCCCATAAGGATGATAAGGACACATAAAAACCAATAAGGAGCCATTAGGACTCATAAGGACCTATAAGGATCCATAACGACCCATTAGAATTAATCAGGACGAATAAGGACCTAAAGGGACACATAACGACCCCTTAGAATCCCTAAGGACACATAAGAACCTATAGGGACCCATTAGGACCAATAAGAACGCATAAGGAACTATTAGCCTGTTTACATGTGCACTTTTGGGAACCAGTTCTTAGTTCTAGTGCCTGAATTTTGCTGAGTCACACACAAAAAAGGTTTGCTGAATCACACGCAAAACCTTTTTTGTGTGTGACTCGGCAAAATTCAGGCACTAAAACTAAGAACTGGTTCCCAAAGGTGCACATGTAAACAGGCTATATAAGTACCTGTAAACACCCATTAGAATCCATAAGGATGCATGAGGACTTATTAGGACCAATAAAAACGCATAAGAACGCGTAAGGACCTATAAGAACCCATAAGGACCGATAAGGACGGATAAGCACGCATAAGAGCTTTTAAGGAACCATAAAGACGCATTAAAATCCATAAAGACACATGAGGACTTATAAAGACCAAGAAGGACCCATTAGAATTCATGAGGACGAATAAGGACCTAGAAGAACCCATTAGGACCCATAAGGACGTATAAATACCTATATGGACCGATAAAGACCCATAAGGACGGATAAAAACCTTTAAAGACTCATAAGGACCGATAAGCAATTATAATGACTTAAAAGGACAGATAAGGTACGATAAGAATTCATAAGTTTTCGTAAGGACTTATAAGAAACCATGAGGACCCATTACAATCCTTAAGGACGAATAAAGATTTATAAAGACCCATAAGAACCCATTAGGACACATAAAAACCTATAAGGACCCATAAGGACTCGTAGTGACTCATAAGGACCCATAAAGATGCATTAAGACCCATTACAATCCATCCATAAGGACGCATAAAGAACTATAAGGACACATAAAGACACATTAACATCGATGAAAACGAATAAGGACCAATAAGGATCTATAATGACCCATTAGAATCCATATAGACGCATAAGGACTCATTAAGACCCATATAAACGTATATGGACCTATAAGGACCCATTAGGAGCAATTAGAATTCATATGGACGAATAAGGATCTATACGGACCCATAAAGATCCTTTAGTATCCATAAGCACGATTAAGGACCCATAGGGACCCATAGAGACGCATAAGGATCAATAAGGATCTATAAAGACCCCTTAGAATCCATAAGCACACATTAGGACCTATACGGACTTATTAGGACCCATAAGGACGCTTAAGACCTACAGTATAAGGACCCATAACAACACATAAAGATGCTTAAAGATTTGTAAGAACCCATAAGGACGCATAAAGTCCTATTAGGACCCATTAAGACCCATAAGCATGACAAGGACGCATAAAGACCTATAAAGAGCAATAAGGACCCATAGAGACATAAAAGAACGCATAAAGACCAATATAGATCCATAAGATCCCATAAAGACGAATAAGGATCTATAAGGTCCCATTAGATTTCGTAAGGACGAGTAAGGACTCACAAAGACCTAAAAGCACCCATTAGAATCCATATTGACGCAAAAAGACCTATAAGGACTCATAAGGACCGATTAGAATCCATAAGTACACATAAGGACTTATGGGGACCAATAAGGACCAGTAGTGACGCATAAAAAACTATAAGTACCCATAAGGACGCATAGCAACATGTAAGGACCCATAAAGACTCATAAGGACCACTTATAAGGAACTCCAAGGAAACATAAGGATGCGTATGGACCAATAAGGATTCTTAAGAGTGGCTGCAGACTCAAAGACCTCGCGGTCCCTTTGCCGTCACTCAGGCGCTGCTTCATTAATAGTAGCACTATTCGTTCTCTGTTTTATCAGTTTTGTTTTTTTGTTTATTTAGTGGCGTCAATAAACAAACTTAAACTTGAACTTAAGAATCGATATGGAGGCATAAGGATTTTAAAGAACCCATAAGGTCCTATTGGAATCCATAAAGACGCATAAGAACTTATAAGGACCAATCAAGACCCATTAGAATCCATAAGGACGAAAAAGAATTTATAAGGACCGATAAGGACCCATAAACACGCATAAGGACCTTTAAGGACAGATAAAGACCCGTAAGGACGTGTAAAGCCCTGTAAAGGCCCATAACGACAGATAAGAAAGCATAATTACTTAGAAGGACGCAAAAAGGTCCGATTAGAATCCATAAGGACCCATAAGATTATATAAGGATCCATAAGGACCCATTAAAATCCATAAGGACGAATAAGAACCTTTAAGGACCCCTAAGGATCCATAGAATACATAGCACAAACAAGGACTTATACGAACCCATAGGGACCCATTAGAATCTGTAAGATCGAAAAACGACTTATAAGAACCCATAGGGAAAAAGGAACTATAAAAACCCATAAGGACCCATTAGAATCTATAAGGACGCATAAGGACCAGTAATGACCCATTAGGACCCATAAAGACCCATAAAGACCCATAAAGACCCATAAAGACCCATAAAGGCCCATAAAGACCCATAAAGACCCATTAGAGTTTATAAGGATGAATAAGGACACATAAGGACGCATAAGGACCTATATAGACTCACAAGGACCCATTAGAGTCCATAAGGACGAACAAGAACCAATAAGGACCCATAAGGGCCCATTAGAATCCATAAGGACGCAAAAGGAACTATAAGGACCCATTAGGACCTATAAAAAAGCACAAGAACACATAAGGACTCATAAGGATTCACAAGGAAAATAAGGACCAATAAAGACCCATAAGGATTCATAAGAATGCCTAAGGACATATAAAAACCCATAAGGACCCATAAGGACGCATAGGGACTAATACGGACCCATAAGGACCCATTAGAAACCATAAGAATGCATAAAGACATTCAAGAACCCATTTGGACCCATAAGGACGCTGAAGGATGCATGAGGACTTATAATGACCCATAAGGATGCACAACGACTTTTAAGGACTCATAAGGACTCATAAGTAAGCATAAGATCCTATAAGGACACATAAGAACACATTAGAATCCATTAGGAAGCATGTGGTCGCAGAAGGACCAATAAGGACCATAAGGAGCATAAGGATGCGTAAGGACGCATAATAACTTATAGGTAATACATATAGGTAAACAGGCTAATATAGCCTGTTTACATGTGCACTTTTTGGAACCAGTTCTTAGTTCTAGTGCCTGAATTTTGCTGTGTCACACACAAAAAAGGTTTTGTGTGTAACTCAGCAAACCTTTTTTGTGTGTGACTCAGCAAAATTCAGGCACTAGAGCTAAGAACTGGTTCCCAAAAGTGTACATGTAAACAGGCTAATAAGGACCCATAAGAACCCTTAAGTTTGTATAACGACCTATATGGACCCATAAGGACGCATAAGGACCTTCAAGCACCAATAAGGATTAATAAGGACCGATTAGAATCCATTACAACGCATATGGAACTACAAGGACCGTTTAAGACCCATAAGGACGCACAAGGACCAATAAGGACCCATAGGGACGTTAGGGACCCATAATAACCCGTTAGGACCCAGAAGGACACATAAGGACCTATGAAGACCCTTAAACGCATAAGGACAAATAGGATCCGATAAGGACCCATAAGGACTCCTAGGGACCCATAAGGACCCATTGGAATCCATAACGATGCATAAGGACATACAAGGAAGCATGAGGATGCATAAGGACTTATAAAGACCCATAAGAACCCATAAGGACGCATAAACATTTATAAGCACCCATAAATACTATTTGGAATCCATAAGGACGCATAAGGACCTATAAGGACCTATAAGGACCCATAAACACCCATAAAGCTCCACAAGGACCCATAAGAACCCATAAGAACGCAAAAGGATTTATAAGGACCCATAATTACCCATGAGGACGCATAAAGACTTTTAAGTACCCATAAGGACCTATGAGGACGCATAAGGGCTCATAAGGACCCATAAGGTCCTATTAGAATCTATAAGGACGCACAAGAACCTCTAAAGACCCATTAAGAACACAAGGACGCTTAAGGACCCATAAAGGCCCATAAGGACCCAAAAGGACGCATAAGGACCAATAAAAACTCATAAGGACGCATGACGATTAATAAGGACCTATAAGGACCATAAAGACTCATAAGGATGCATAAGGACTTGTAAGGACCCACAAGAACGTTTTAGGAATCATAAGGACTTGTACGGATTCATTAGGACGCATAAGGACTTATAACAACCTATAAGGACCCATAGAGATGCATTAGGACCTATAAGTTTAACTTTTATTTTTGTATTGTATTGTAGTGAAGCAAAATAAACACATACAGTTACCTCCAAAAAAGGCAGAATTCGGGTTCTCCAGGAAGGGACCGTTTAAGGGTCTTCGAGTCGAGTGGCAACCCAAACAGAATCAGTTTATAGCCAGCATGCGACAGACTTTCAATACAGAGTGTGTTAAAATGGAAAAGGAAAAAAAAACATTAAGCTTTTTACGAATTCATTTGTATCGTAGATTACGATTGGAAAATTTCACTTTAGTTTAAATTTTTGAAACATGCGTGCACTTACTGTTTTTTTATAACAGCAAAATTAACGGAAGATTAATAGTTATCCAAAATAGAAGTTTGAAATTTTTTGTGAAAAACATTTAAGGAGCAATTTTTGCTTTCATTTTGTGTTTTGTTCCACATTTTTACTCCTGTAAACTTGATGGAATGTTGAAGCTTGTTTGTTTTAAACCGGGGTAAATAGTAAGTGTCGGAGGAGGAGCTTCTAATGTTAAGTTTATGGATATCAGAGGTCAATGCAAAGTATTGACTAAGATTATAAGGCACATTGTTTGATTGATATTTGAACATTAAAGCAGCCATTTCATTAATGAACAAGTCGTCTAAAGTCAATTTACCATGCTTTTTAAACAAAGGAAGAACTTTTTCACGTGGATTTGATTTAGTTATAATTTTGATGATTCTGTTTTGTAATTTACTAATCTTGGAAGTGTACGTTTTATAAGCACTGTACCAGATGATCAAACCGTATGTTATATGGGAATGAAATAATGCAAAATATAGCAGAAGAAGTACTTTATCAGGAACGTAGTGTTTGATTTTAGATAATATTCCAAATGAACGGGAAATTTTTGATTGTAGATAAGAGATATGGGGACCAAAAGTTAATTTATAATCAAGAAAAATACCTAAATACTTCACAGGCTCAACTACAAAAATTTGACAAGAATCAATAGTTATTTCGAGATTTGGAGCTTGCTTTCGTGTTTTTGGAGGTATTACTAAAGATTAGGGCATTCAGGATTAGTTTGTTAGCATTTAGCCAGTTATTAACTCTTAGTAACTCTGAGTTCATTAAATATTCCAAATTGGATATAGCATCTGCATTAACACAGATGCATGTGCCATCAGCAAATAAACGAGGCTTAGTAAGAATACAGTTTTCTAAATCATTTATATAAATTAAAAATAGCAGAGGTCCAAGCGTTGATCCTTGAGGTACCCCATTGTTGAAATTGAGAGGTGTGGAGCAATAGTTGTTGATAGAAACACTTTGATTCCGGCTAATTAGGTAAGATGATAAAAAACTGTGCGCAAAGCCTTGGATCTCGTAAAGATTAAGTTTACTGAGTAAATAATTATGATCGACAGTGTCAAAAGCCTGTTTAAGATCAAGAAATATTAGTCCAGTATAATGATTATTACCCATGTTTTCGTAAGCTGTAGACACTATGTCCGTGATAGAAAGAGTGGAATTAAATCCTGGTCGAAAACCTATCAGGACACATAAGGACCCATAAGGACGCAATAGGACCTACAAGGACCTAAATAGCCTGTTTACATGAGCACTTTTGGGAACCAGCTCTTAGCTCCAGTGCCTGAATTTTGCTGAGTCATACACCAAAAAGGTAATTCACGTAATTCAGAACCTTTTTTGTGTGTGACTCAGCAAAATTCAGGCACTAAAACTAAGAACTGGTTCCCAAAAGTGCACATGTAAACAGGCTAATAAAGACCCATAAGGACCCATAAGGACGCATTATTACCTATAAGGACCCACAAAAGACCCATAAGGACTTATAAGGACCCACAAAGACTTATAAAGACACATAAGGACCGATAAGGACCCCTATAGAAGCATTAGAACCTAGAAGGCTCTATAAGAACGCATTAAGACTTATAAGGACCAACAAGAACACCGAAGGACCCATAAGTAGCCATAAAAACACATTAGAACCTATAAAGACTTATAAGCACCCATAAGGACACACAAGAGCCCATAAGAAACCATAAGGACGCAAAAAGACCTATAAGGACCCATAACGATGCATAAGGACCTATAAAGACCTACTTATAAGGACTCACAAAGAACCATAACGACGCATGAGAACCTATAAGGACCAATAAGAACGCATAAGGACCTATAAGGACGCATGAGGACACATAAAGACCTATAAGGCTTATAAGGACCCATAAAGAACCATAAGGAACCATAAGGATCTATAAGGATCCATAAAAATGCGTAAGGAACCATAAGGACCTACAGTATTAGGACCCACAAAGACCCATAAGGACGAATAAGGACAAATAAGAACCCATAAAAATGCATAAGAAACCATAAAAACCTATTAGGACCCACAAAAACCCATGAGGACGCATAAGGATCTGCAAGGACCCATGAGGACGCATAAAGACCTATAAAGACCCATAAGAACACATAAGGACGCATAAAGACTTATAAGGACCTTTAAGGGCCTACCTATAGGGACCTATAAGAACGCATCAGAACCTATAAGGATTCATAAGGACGCACAAGGACCTATAAGGACCCATAAGGACGCATAAAGACCCATAAGGACCATAAGGACATGTAAAGACACATAAGGACCGATAAGGACCCCTATAGAAGCATTAGAACCTAGAAGGCCCTATAAGGACCCATAAGGATCCATAAGGATCTACAAGGACCAACAAGGACACCGAAGGACCCATAAGGAGCCATAAGAATACACTAGGATCTATAAAGACTTATATAGCTTGTTTACATGTGCGCTTTTGGGAACCAGTTCTTAGTTCTAGTGCCTGAATTTTGCTGAGTCACACACAAAAAAGGTTTTGTGTGTGACTCAGCAAAAATTAGGCAGTAGAACTAAGAACTGGTTCCCAAAAGTGCACATGTAAACAGGCTAATAAGCACCCATAAGAACACATAAGGACACATAAGGACGCATTAGGACCGGTAAAAACCTATAACGACCCACAAGGAAGCATAAGGACTCACAAAGACCCATAAAGATGCATTAGGACCTATAAGGCCCACAAGGACACAAAAGGACCCATAAGGATGCATTTGGACTTATAACGACCTATAAGAATCCACAAGGACACTTAAGGACCCATACTGATGCATATGGATTTATAAGGACCTATAAGGACCCATAAAGACACATTAGGTACCATAAAGACCCATAAGAACGCATTAGGACCTATAAGGGCCTATAAGGACCCATAAGGACACATAAAGACCCATAAGAACTCATAAAGCAGATTAAAACCTATGAGGATCTATAAGAACCCAAAAGAACACATAAAAATCTATAAGGACCCATGAGGACACATAAGAGCCCATAAGGACGCATTAGGACCTATAGAGACCTTTAAGGACCTATTAGAATCTATCAGGACACATTAGGACCCATAAAGACGCATTAGGAACTATAAGGATCTATAAGGACACACAAGAACAAATAAAGACCCATAAGGAACCATAAGGACGCACTGGAACTTACAGCACCTATAAGGACCCATAAAGACACATAAAGACACATAAAGACCCAAAAGGACACATAAGGAGGCATTTGGACCTCTAAGAACCTATAAGGACCCACAAGGACGAATTAGGACCTATAAGGACCCCTAAGAACAGAAAGGAACCCATAAAAACTCATTTGGATCTAGAAAGACACATAAGGATCTATAAGGACACATAAGGACCTATAAGTACCCTTAAGGATCCATATAGAGACATAAGGCTTGATAAGGACCCATAAGAACGCATTAAGAATTAAAAAAAAACTATAAAAACCCTTAAGGACCCTGTTAGTTGATTGGTTTTACTTGCATCTGCTCCTCAATCAATAACAACGCGTTTAACCAGATTCAAATTTTAATTCCAACTTCAATGCAAACGGTGATAATCGAAGCGGTGTTAAACGGCGTACTTGATAAACGATTAAACGGTTTCTGAAAATGCAATTCTTATAAATAATATTACCGACATGGAAACACAAAATATTCATGCTGGAAAATGACATTTCTACTCTTGCATTGTAACAATGTGCACTTAGTTATGAAGTTAATTAAAGTTAACAATGTTTAAACTCACAAATTCATTTATATAGTGTGTATGTATGTAGCGGAACCTCCCAATATAGCATATTTAAGACTTTAACAATAATTATTATCTATAAACATTAACCTGCATTAAACAATAGAATTATAATTGTTGAAGTAAAACTTTGAACATTTCACTTACCAATGAGTTTTCAGATGCAGATGCAATAATTTTGTTATTGGACCAATATTGTAGTTCAAACTTGGAACGGTAGATCAAATTGTCTGACTAACCAAAAAACGGGGGGAGTCAGCTAAAGAGAAGGGGAAGCCAACAAGCACCAAAAAGGGGCAATGGCTCCAAACTAAACTGAGCTCAAAGCTCTAAATATGGACAATTTCGCAGTCCCAAAAAGGTTTCTGAAGTACGGACAATTTTCCGTCCAAAAATAACTACGACTGAAATGTTTCGCTTGCTGACTCGTATCTTCACAAAAGTGCCTCTGCACTCTACAAAAAATTCTTGCTGAGTGATTTTACCGCTGCAAGTTCTAGTTTTTAAAATTGCGAAATTTGCACCGCGGTAAATCTAAAATGCAAATTAGTGGCACGTCACACAAAAACTAAACATAGCACCGAATCAAATCAAAAAAGTGCGCGCTTTATGACGCAATAGCTAGCCACCAAATTGGCGTTACTAACAATCGGAGTTCTAGACTCGGCAAGGAAACAAAGCTCGCAAGAAAAAACTGAAATGGACTAACAGACGCATTTGGACCCATGAGGTCCTATAAGGACCCACAAAGACACATGATACCCATACGGATCCATTAGAACGCGTTACGACCTATAAGGACCTATAAAAACCCACAAGCACACATAATGATCCATAAGAACCTATAAGGACCCGTAAGGACATAAAAGGACTCATAAAAACGCATTAGAACTAATAAAGACCTATAAGAACCCATAAGGACACATAAGTGCTTGCAAGAACACAGAAAGACCCATGAGAACACCTAAGGACCTATAAGGACCAATAAGGACGTATTAAGACCTGTAAGGACTCATAGGAATCCATAAGGACGCATAAAGACCATCAGGACCCATAAGGAGGCATAAAAACTTAGAAGAACCCATAAGAATCCATAAGGTGCCATGAGGATTTATAAGGACCCATAAGTTTTTTGTTTTTTTAGGTCAAAGCCGTTTTTTTTTACCCCCTCCAAAGCGTGCGCAGGTACACAACGGACTCTGGTCGACCTTTTGAGCCAGTTTTTTTTCAAAAAGAGTTTTCTTGGCCTCAGGACGAAGCCAACGCTACCGATCAAAAGCCCGGGCGAAGGGAAGCAACTTTGAAAAAAAAAGTCATTAAGCAAAAAGTCGGAAATAAGCGAAAAAGCACCTTTTGCGAAAAAACAAATAACTCCCTATCGAATTAAACTTTGAAAAAAAATTAAAGGTTTTGAAATCTTACAAACCGCCCTTGTCTTTTATCACCAGAAACAACGCAAATACCTAGAAACGGCGTCGCAACTATATTTTGAAATTGAAAAAAAGCGCAAAACGGTGAAAATCGAAACCGCCAATGACGTATTAATGACGTCACACCCACTTGCGAGAAAGATTGCGACGTCAGCAACGTGACGTCACAATCGAAATTTTGAGATTCGATCTGGAGTTTGAAATATTGAGGTTTTAAAAAATAAACAGCGACATCCTTGTGACGTCATCAACACTTTTTGTTGTTGCAATCGAAACGTCATTGCGTGACGATTCCGACGTCAGAATCGAAACTGGAAAATTTTGACTGCGATTGGAGAAATCGAAGATCGAAATCCTTAAATTTCGACATGCACGACGTCGTTTTTTCGCAACAGCACATCACCTGCACAATATAAGGTTGATATCGATTTTCAAAAATCATTACCATTTTTTGTTAAACCAACCCTAGCGTCTGTAACACTCGCATGAAGATTGTAGCACATCCACGTAGTGAATGTAACAGTCTCAAGTAACAAAGGTAACAGTCTCGAGTAGCAAATGTAACAGTCTCAAGAAGCGAAAGTATCCCTCGCGTAGCAAATGTAGCACTCGAGTAGCCAATGTAGCTTTTGAGTAGCGAATGTGTTATCCACATCCTTCACCCTAACCCTTCTTATGGGTTATTATGGTTTCTTATGGGTCTTAATGGAATTTTTTTGGTCCTTAAAAGTTCTTTTGGGTCCTTATGGGTTCTAATGGGTTCTTAAATGTTTTTGTATGTTCTTATTGATTCTTATGGGTTTTTATGGGTTGCTATGGGTTCTTATAGTTATTATGGGTTCTTATAAATCCTTGTGTGTCCTTATGTGTCCTGATGGGTCCGCATGGGTTTTCATGGGTTCTTATAGATTTTTAGGTGTCCTTATGAGTCCTTGTGCTACTCCTCAAGTTTTTATGGTTTCTTATGAGTTCTTATGTGTTCTTATTGGTCCTTATGTGTTCTTATAGATTCTTATGGGTTTTCACGGGTTCTTATGGGTCCTTAAGGGTCATACTTATGGGTTCTTATAGGTCGTTATGGGTCTTTAGAAATCCTTATGGGTCTTTATAGCTCCTTAAGTGTCCTTATGAGTTTTACTGGGTTCTTAAATGTTTTTTATATGCTGTTATGGGTTCCTAAAAATTCTTATGTGTTCTTATAGGTTTTTTATGGGTCCTTATGTGAGCTTAGGGGTCCTTATTGGATCTTATTGGTTCTTGTAGGCTCTTATGGGTTATTATGCGTCCTTTTGGGTTCTTATGGGTTCTTATAGGTTTTTATGTGTTGTTATGGGTCCCTATGGGAGATTATAGGTCGGTATGGGTCCTTATTAGTTCTTATGGGTCTACACGAACTCTTATGGGTCCTTGTGTGTCCTTATGAGTTGTTAAGGTTTTTTATGGGTCCTTGTGGGTCCTTATGTGCTTATGGGTTCTGATAAGTTTTTATGAGTTTTATTGCATTCCCATGTGTTCTTATGGGCTCTTATGTGTCTTTGTCGTTCCTTACGTTTCCTTTTTGGTCCATATGGGTCTTTATGGTCCCTTACGGATCTATATGGTTTCTTTAATGTTCTTATAAGTCCTTATGGATCTTTATGGATTTTATGGTGTTCTGATGGGTCCTTAGGGGTCGTTATGGGTCTTTATGGGTTTTAATGGGTTTTTATGAGATTTTTATGGGTGCTTATACGTCCTTATGAATCCTTATGGGTTTTTATGTGTCCTTATTGGTCCTTGTAGGTCCTTATGTGTTTTTCTAGGTCTTTATGGGTCGCTATGGATTCTAACGGGATCTTATGGGTTTTCTTTGGGTTCTTACGGGTTCTTATGGGTTCTTAAGTGTTCTTATGAGTTTTTATGGGTTTTTGTGGGTTCTTATGCATACTTATTTGTTCTTATGGGTTCTATAGGGTACTTATGGGTCCTTGGGGGTCTTTATGTGTCTTTATGAGTTTTAATGAGTTTTTATGAGCTTTTCATGGGTTCCTATGGGTTTTTATGGGTTTTTATTGGTTCTTATGGGTTCTAATGTTTTTTTATGGTTTCTAAGGGCTTCTTATGTGTTTTTATGGGTTCATATGGGTTTTTATGGGTTCATATGGGTTCTTATGGGTACTTATGGGTTCTAAAGGGTTCTTATAAGTTCTCATGGGTCCCTATGGGTCCGTTTGGTTCTTTATGAATCTTTATCGGTCCTTATGGGTCTTAATGGGTCCGTATGGGTCCTTATAGGTCCTGATGGGTCTTAATGTTTTTTTTTGTTCTTTATGTGACCTTGTAGGTCCTTCTGTGTATTTATGTGTACTTAACCCTATTTTGCAGGTGCTCAAAATCCAGAGGTGGGCAAAGCGCAATTAGAAGCGCAAAGCGCAACTTCCGCTACCTCCGCAATTGCGTAAGTTGCGTTGCGCTTTAATTTTTTATTTTGAAACATTGCGGAAGTTGCGTTGCGGTATAAAGCATTTAAAATTTGTTGCGCTTTAATTGCGTTGCGCTTTCAAAATTTTTTTCGGTTCAAAGCGCAATTCTATACATTGAACTTTATTTTGCTCTATTTCCATCGTAATATTGATAAATTTCGGGCTTGTTTAGCAAGTTATTTACTCTTTTTCAGTCTAAAATTACAAAAAACGCAGTATTTGCATTGTGTTGTGAAATTTCAATTGCGGAAATTAAGTTGCACTTTAACTTGGTACAAAAATACCGTTCCGCAATTGCGGAATTGCGTTGCGCTTCAACTGAATCAAAAAGTTCATTGCGGAAGTTGCGCTGCGCTTCAGAAAGCAAAAAAATTAAATTGCGCATTTTGCGCTGCGCTTTTGCTGGTTGAAAAGATCGTTGCGCTTTGTTGCGTTGCGCTTTTGATATAATGTTATTTGTGCCCACCTCTGTCAAAATCGATGCTAATAGCGAGACACTGTGTCGTTTCGACACAGTAAAATTTAAACGCTTATAACTTTTGAAAGAAACAAGCTAGTTGCATAGTTTTTTCGCTATTTGGTGAAAAATTTATCTAAAAATGTTTAAAGCTAAACTGTGTCTTACTATAAATTGCAAAACATTTGCAATTTGATTTTAAATGAAAGTGATCAAAATCGTTTATTTTTTGCTTCTTTTTGCTATCATCAATCACAAACTTAGCAGGAAACCGACGACTCGCCCAGTTTCTGTAGCGCTGATGACGTGTTTTACGTAAAGCCCAACGAAAAAGTATTTGCTAAACACAAACAAATTAATCACATTTTTACAAATCACTGAATTCGAAGTGTCAAAATTCTACAAATAGTGTAACATAGCTTAAACTTTAATCTTTGTAATTGTTCAGGGGCGGGATTATGAACTTTCACATTACTTATTTTCATCTCGCCCGATGACGCGTGCGTCTCTTTCGCCACCTTCTCTTTCGTAGAGCGATTACCAACTACCTTCTCGTTACTGAAACTGCTTTTTTCATCTCGTGAAACAAAGAGAAGCTCAGAGTTCTCGTACAGTGATTTTATTATGCAAAATAGCCGATTATAACAGCAATGGCAGCATATTTGGCGGTTAGAAATAGAAGTAGAGGACAAAGGGTCAGGCAAAATCCCCTGCAAAGGTCTGATTTTGAGTTAATATATGAATATCGAATGTCAAGAGCATCAATATTGGAACTATGCGATATGTTGAGAGACGATTTAAGCCCAACTACCAGGAAATCAGCAGCATTGACCGTGGAAGAACAAGTTTTGCTGTCTCTAAAAGCGCTGGCTTCCGAAAGCTTTCAAAGCTCCGCAAAAGACAACATTAACGTTTCGCAGCCAACGGTCAGTGTTGTTCTTGCTCGGTTCATGGAAAGCTTGATTCGGAAAAAGAAAAATTTTATCAGCATGCCAGACAGTAGGGTAGCAACCCGAATAAAGGAGAAATTTTATTTGCTGGGACATTTTCCTGGCGTCATCGGTGCCATAGATGGCACTCACGTCCCAATCATTGCACCAGCTGAGGATGAGCATCTGTATGTCAATCGCAAAGGTTTCCATTCAATCAATGTACAAGTAAGATATGTGTGTAAATTAATTAATTGCTTAGTGTAATTACGTTGAGAAAATTCGCACTGTTAGCAAATGTCTGTAACAACCTTTTTTGAAAAAGGGAAACTTGGATATAGGCCAATGTTCATCTATTATTATTTTTGCAAGATTTAAAAATTGCAGACATGTCCCTTTTACCGCACAGCGCACGCTCACAGTGTGATATTACGCGTCGCTACCCACCACATAATCTGCGTGTTTTAACGGAAGCAAAGGCTTTGAGCCTCTAATATTAAATAAGACGTAAAGGGATAAGTCAAATTTGGACAAAGTCCACTGCTGAATGGGGCATAACATTAATTATGCAATCGACAATCATTTCTATTTTACATGATAATATTATTCCTTATGCAGGCAATATAAGACGCAAATATGGTGTTTCTGGACGTCGTGTGCAGATACCCAGGTTCGTGCCATGATCAGTGGCGGATTTAGGGGGGGGTGGGGGGGATGCATCCCCCCCCACCAGCCTAAAAGTAACGATTTTGGCCGAAAAATCAGCCTCTGTTTCGAATAATTCGGCTCCATTTCGGGATACATCCCCCCCCACCGACCTAAACGTAACGAATCCGGCGAAAAATCAGTCTCAATTTTGGTGAAGACCTTTTTTTCTTTTTTTTTTTTTTGGAGACCACCTGAATTTGGGCGAAAAAAACGGTTGAGTTTCCGACTTCGGCCGAAAAATCACTCTCAATTTTGGTGAAGACTTTTTTTTTTTTTTTTTTTTTTGGAGACCACCTGAATTTGGGCGAAAAAAACGGTTGAGTTTCCGACTTCGGCCGAAAAATCACTCTCAATTTTGGTGAAGACATCCGAATTTTTGAGGTTTTGTGCTTCAAATCCCCCCCCACCAAAATTTTCTGGATCCACCACTGGCCATGATGCGTTTATTCTACGCCAATCAAACATACATCACAACTTCGAAACCGGGAGATATAATGGAATTTTGCTTGGCGATAGTGGTTATCCACTAAAACCGTGGCTCTTAACACCGATCTCAGCTCCAAGTTCACCAGCGGAAATACGATATAATCAGGCTCACAAGAGATGCCGATCAATCGTGGAGAAGTAAGTCACCTATATTCTTTCATATCATCACCATCATCGTTTGATGGCTTGTTTGTTGATATGAATTAATACACTTTCCGAAATAAATACTTTTCTGAGATCAACTATATCAATTTAGATACAAAAGCGTAAAACGGGCAATCCATCGTTTGGCAGTAAAATACTATATAAATACGGCATATTATTATTATTAAAATAATCTCTATCACTAAAACATTAAAGCTATAAATGTAATTTAAGAAAATTTTATGAATATTTTTGACATACTTGTATCACAGTGCATGCAGTTTTATATTTTGTATCATACTCTAGCATTATTTTATAGAGCTTTTGGAGTATTGAAACAACGTTGGCGCGTCATCGACCACACCGGAGGAAGACTTTGTTACACACCATTGAAAGCGTGCAAAATCGCAATGTGTTGCTTCATTTTGCACAACCTATGTCGCAAGCACAAGGTGCCAATGATGCACGAACGCACGCCTTTGCCGGCAGTGATTGAAATAGCTCCCATCGAAGAGGACACAGAAGGTGCAGATTCTCAAGGACGCTCCGTACGAGCAGCCATTGTCGCCAGTTTTGCTTAGATAAGAATTAGGTCCTGCAAGCTCCAACTGTCTTTATACGATATAACGGACTGCATTTTCTTGCAATTGTGTACTAATAAATTAAGAAAAATGTGCAGTATAAAACGAACAGTGTGATAAAACATACGAAAAAATGTGCAATCATTGAATGTTTCATGATAAAATCCACTGCAACATACAGTCATAAAACACGAGAGAAAAGACTCTAGAGTTTTCCCGGCTATTTGGTTCAGGAGTTTATCTCGTCACGCAACATTCCTAATCGTAAATTGCTAGCGATTGATTTTATAAAAACGGTCTCAACGTCCGGAGTAAATGTTAATAGTATTCAGAAAAAGCGATGTTAGAGGTCTATGTGTCCTTATCTTAAAACTATCATAGAATGGCCCAAATCACAGTCAAGCAACGAATAGAAATGAAACGTCAATAGCGTTAGTTTTGTCAAGTTTATGTGCTTGTATCTTCCGAATTGATGGTAAATGGCTGGCTTCCAGTTACTTCATTTTTCGCCAACTCCATTTTTTTCTCTTCTAGTTCGTTTCTTTTTTCCAATTGCTTCAGTATTTTGTTGTGTGTCACTTGTAAGCAAGTAAGCTGCTGTAGAATTTGTTTTTGGACTGATACAATTTCAGTTTCCGGGTTAGCTCGAGCTTTTTTAAATTTTGGCATTGGTGGTTCTGATGTAGCACTTTTGCATGAAGGCGATGGGCTAACTGGGTTTTCTCCCAACATCTCAAGAAAACTTGAAGGTTCTTCCATTAACTGGTCATATGAAAAAAGAAGACCTCCACTTGTATTAGGCTCTTCTACATTGGTCTCTTCCATACTCGCACTTCTTTTGCACGCCACGGCTTCACCTATGGAACAAAAATTTTTATTTTAGCTACAAATGCACCATATGAACATACTATGTAGTTACAAATTTCCATCAACTTACTTTCAGTGGTTTCCAATTCGATGGCTCCTGCAACCCCAGATGCGCTTTGAACTCCAATGATGGAAATCACTCGCATTTGTATCTCGGTTGGAGGTGTTGCGCGATTGACTCCTCCACCAGTTCTACGTGCCTCAGTCTTCCAATTGGCCACAGCTTTTTTGGAGGCACTTTTTAAGTCGAACCACTTGTGTTCGACTTGCTCCACCGTGCGTTCAACCCCGGATACATTGGCCGAGTTGACCTGAAATTACCAAAGTTTATATAAATGGTCTGTTAGGAGTGCTTAGCTCAGCAGAGTAACAAAATTTAGAATTGTGAGTACAAAAATAAAACGCATTATGGCATTGGCAAAGTACTTCAAACAAAGATAATAAAATTCCAATTTCAGCTGAACAAATGGCATTTTTGTCACTCATCGACAAAAAGCAAAAATCAAGCCTTTAGATCTCCCCATCATCTATGTCGTTCAAAATATATCCCCTTCTTGCATAATGTATTTGAACAAGTGCATTTATCATCAGTTAAAAATTCCTTCTTGGGAAAATTTTTGAAAAAGAAGGTGGTGGAGCGAAACCACGCAGTCAAAATTTGGGAAATGTTTGCTTAAAAATAGTGATTTTGGCGTTATTTCAAGTCAAATTCACTGAAATTGCTTTTTGTTGAAATTTATTTTCATGTAATTTTTAACAAATACAGTCTAAATATAATATTCGGTTTGGAATTAGTTCATCTTTAGGTAAACTTGACTACATCCGACCAATGCGTACCCCCTGGGTTGCCAAACGTTCTTGAATCTCATGAATCGTTCTTGAATTTGACCGATAAATGGGAGGTGTTTTGATCTTTGAAAATGTTGAAGACCTTTTTTTATTGAAGAACACGAGGATTTGGGGGGAAAATTTAAAGCTTTCGGTGGCGAAGACCTTTTTTTAGAGGTCACATATACAGTATTTCAGGAAAAACGAGCTTTAAGAGGGAGGAAGTCTTTCAAAATTTGTTCTAGAGAATCGTGTTGGCCGTTTGGCAACTATAGCCCCCTGGATACCCGCTTGACATCAAATAGATTTAGCACAATGTTCCTCAGTAACGATACAGTTATAATGTAATGCAAGAAACCTAATGACCTACTTAAAACGCTAGAACTAAAACACCAACTTACCTTAAATGCAACTATTTTCCACGCATTTTGCTTTGAGTTTAAAGTAACTTCCGATGAAAACGAACCTAGGATTTGTTTTCGATTACTCTCTACTGCGGTAACCAAAGCATCAATTTCCACTTCACTCCACCTAGGAGCTCTTTTCTTTTGAACTTTTACCTTTTCCATAGCTATTCTGTAGTAGTATCCTATATTGCAGCAAAGCTTCCAAAGACTTTCTCAAAAACAAAGAAAGCAAATTGCAGCAAATCGAAATATTTGCTGACTCACAATGCTTTACTGCCATAAAAGCACGCATCCGGGTTTGAATTTGACGTTTCACGTCGATAGCGAAACGTAGTGATAAAGAGAAGGAATCATAATACCAAAACTTGTACTTTACTTACTTTCTCTTTCAAAAAATTTTTGCGATCTCGCCCGTTTTAGTAAAGAGAAGAAAGTTCATAATCCCGCCCCAGAATACTAAAACATAATACTGAAGGTTATCGGTTAACTACATCTCAATTAAAAATTAACGCAATTAATCGAAAATATTAGCGGACATTTTTGAGCTTATTTTACGCTAATTTCATGTGATTACGATATAGACTAAAAATTTATTAATATAAATAATATTGCATTTAACTTCTTTTATTTCAAAATTCAAATATTGTAATGATTTATCTTGATTCATGCTTACGAACTGCCTACTATGCTTTTGGTTCTTGCTGATCACACCAATGCAGGGCAGTTTTTTTAGGGTTCTGTTTGCAAATTGGTCTTTTTGTTAGGGCCCTAATTTGTGGTTAGAGAATGCGTCAATAGTACAAGGTTATAAGTAACGAAAAATAATTCATTAGTTGAAGAATCAAACTAGGAGTAAATACATAACCTTTTAATCACCAACTCCACGCTTTACTCATTAATTGATCATTGACCTACTCCGCTACTGCATGGGATAGTTCGTGAAGAAGTGACAAATTTTCAAAAATACTGCATTTGACTCTAACACCGCAGAGCGATATCTGGGGACCGCTGGAAAGCAAGCTTATTTTGCATCAATTACCGTACTACACTATCAATGCATTTTGATTTTGCCGGAAATAAATTTAAGTTTCATTGTTTACACAAAAACCCGAACTATGGTAGCGAACTAACCGACAAATGTTGGTAAGTGTTAAACGGCTAAATGCTTTGTTTATTGCTTATCCTGTGTTTAGAGTACACAATAATTTTTCTCTTCTGACCCCGAAACTATAAAATTCCGATTAGCACCATAACAATCTGTCTTCAAAAATAATTTTTTGCGATTTGGTTTGACTATTGGTATTTAATATCAGCAAAAAAACTAGGTTTCAAGTTTGTTTACAAAAACTCAAATCTTTCCGGATTCAATTTGGAAAGGATTCCCAACCCCAAATTTTTTTCTCTTTCTTTTTATATCTTTCTACCCTGATGATTTTATTTGTTCAAGCATTGTTCAAGTTTTGTTCAAGCACTAACAACTTTCAAATTTTGAGGGGACCGTTGCAGAAGAATTTCTCCTCTTGGCACTACAATGTATCGATATCTATGACAGATCAAAGTTTGCAGTTTCTATTTTAACGGTCTAGGAGTAGGAATCAAATAAAAGAACTAACAAAACAATGTGTTCCATTTGGTTCGCGTGTTAAGATACCTTTTTCTTATAGATTTCTGTTGGTTTGCTTTCCGAAATATAGTGATTCAATGTTAATTACTTTTTTTCGGTTTTCGACCTGTGAAATCGTAATAACTTGACCGCATATCCCAAAATAGGTTTGCTCGTAGCTTTTATCTACAGTATCTTCGTGTTCTGTATGAATTTCAGGTTACCACATTCTGTCGCTTGTAAGTTGTAGCAAATTGACAAAGTTTTACCGCTCAGGCCCGGCGCCAGTGTGGTGTTACTGGGGGGGGGGGGGGGGAAGGGGACATAAACAATTTTTGGGGGACACAAGAACTTTGTTTCCTCAAATTCGAGAGTAAAGACAAACAAAAAGGTCTTTATAGGTCCTTTTAGGTTTTATGGGTAAAGACAAACAAGTTGGTAAGACAAACATAAAAAGAGTAAAGACAAACAAATTGGTCCTTATAGGTCCTTTTAGGTTTTATGGGTCCCTATGAGTCTTTATGGGTTCTTATGTATCGTTATTGTTCTTTATAATTACTTCTAGGTCACTAAGCGTGTTTATGGGTCCTTATGTGTCTATATGGGTCTTTATTGGTCCATATAGATCCTTATAAGTCCTTATAAGGTTTTGTGGGTCTGTATATGTCTTTATTGGTCCTGATGGTTCCTTATTGGTCCTTCTAGGTCCTTCTAGGTCCTTCTAGGTCCTTCTAAGTCATTATGCGTTTTTATAAGTCCTTATGGGTCCTTGTGGGTCCTTATTTGTCTTCATGGGTGCTTATAACTCCTTTTGCGTCCTTATGGTTCCTCATGTGTACTTATCGATCTTCATAGGTCCTGATGTGTGTTTACTGGTCGTTATAGGTCTTTATAAGTCTTTATGCATTTTTTGGGGTCCTGATAGGTCCTTATGCATTCTTATAGGTCATTATGCGTTTTTAGAGGTTCTTATTGGTCCTTATGAGTTTTTATTGCACCTTATGAGTCCTTTTTGGTCCTTATCGGTCCTTATGGATCCCTATTGGTCTTTATGGGTCCTTATTGGTCCTTTTAAGTCCTTATAGGTTTTTAGGCGTTCTAATGGGTCTTAATGGGTCCTTATTGGTCCAAATTGGTCCTTGTAAGTTCTTATAGGTCTTTATGCGTCCTTATAGGTGCTTATGGGTCTTTAGTGGTGCTTATTGGTCCTTGTAGATCCTTATAGGTCTCTATTTATGTTTATGGGTAATTTTGGGTCTTTATGAGTCGTTATTTGTCCTCATTGTTCCAAATAAGTCCTTATGTACCCTTATGCGTCCTGATGGTTCGTTATGGATCCCTATTGCTTTTTATAGGTCCTTATAAGTCTTTATGCTATTATGTTTGTCCTTATGGGTTTTCATGCGTTTTTGTGGGTCCTCATGGGTCCTTATTGGTCTTTATAAGTCCTATTAAGTACTTAAGCGTTCTTGTGGGTTGATATGTGTCCTAATGGGTCTTGATTGGTTCAAATAGATCTTCGTAGTTCCTCATGCGTCCTTATGGGTACTTATTGGTCCTTATAGGTCCTTATTAGGCTGTTAACATGTGCACTTTTGGGAACCAGTTCTTAGTTCTAGTGCCTGAATTTTGCTTAGCCACACACAAAAAAGGTTTGCTGTGTCACACACAAAACCTTTTTTGTGTGTGACACAGCAAAAATCAGGCACTAGAACTAAGAACTGGTTCCCAAAAGTGCACATGTAAACAGGCTATATGTGTCCTCATGGATCCTTATAAATTTTTGCACGTCCTTATGCGTCCTTAAGGGTCGTTATGTGTCCCCTTATATCCTTAGGCGTCTTTACAGATTCTTGTTGGTCTTTAGGGGTTTTCATAAAAGTTTATGCTTTCTTATGGATTCTTATGTGTCTTTTTGTGTCCTTACAAGTTGTTATGCGTTCTTATAGATTTATATGTGTCTTTATGGGTATTTATGCTTCCTTATGCGTTCTTAAGCGTCTTTATGGGTCCTTATAGGTCTTTGTACAGCCTTATGGGTCCTTATGGAACGTTTTGTTTTATTGTAGTTTGTTATTCGTCTTTATGGATTCTCGTGGGTCCTTATGGGTTCTTATAGGTCCTTATGAGTCCTAATGGGTTCTTTTGTGTCCTTATAGGTCTTTATGCGTCTTCATGGGGTCTTATTGGTCCTTAAAGGTCCTTATACTTCCTTATGCATCCTTTTGGGTCCTAAGGGTTTTTTATAGGTTCTTATGCGTGCTTATGGAATCCTATGTGCCCTAATAGGTCCTTATGTAAGCTTATGGGTCTTTATAAGTCCTTAAGCGTTTTTATGCTTCCTTAGGAGTTCTTACAGGTCCTTATGCATCCTTAAGCGTCTTTATGGGTCCTTGTGGTTTGTTATAGGTCCTTTTGCGTCGTTATGGATTCCTGTGGGTGCTTAGGGGTTTTTATAAGTTCCTTTAAGTTGAAGGATTGAGGTCACTACCTACCCCAAAACAAAATTTGTCATTGGGACTGTTTATCGGCACTCACAACAAAAGTTTCAAACTTTTGAAGCTGCTTTTATAAGAACTTTGAAAACTTTGTAAAGCTTACAAAAAGTATGTTGTCATGGGCGATTTCAACATAGATTACAACTGTTACGACACCAACGCGATCGCGAAAAAGTATGCTGATGAAATTACTTGTTTGGGATGCGAAGAAATGGTTGTCTCACCAACCAGAATTTCACCTAATCGGCAATCAATCTTGGATCATATTTACATTGAAAACTCTATGCATAACGAAATTATAAGTGTTGGAGTAATCGAGTTTGATATTTCTGTTCATTATTCTACTATCATAAACATAAAATCAAAAACTCAGCGAAAAGACATTGCTAGACTTATGATGAGAAAAATTCTTACCAATAAAATAGAAAATTTTGTAGAAGAATTAGACAAAAATCTTCAAAAGCATTTTAGAGATGACTTAACGCATAAAAATATTGATGAGCTAATTAACTGCGTAAAAACTGTAACAGATAATATCTTTCCCAAAACTAGAGTGTCAAGAAAGCAATTCAAAATTGAAAAAAAATCATGGATTACTAAAGACATCCTAAAAGCGCTCAAGCATTAAAACAAGTTGTATTCTAAATATCTAAAAAGGAATCTGATAATCAAATTTATAGAACATTCAGAAATAAAGTGACACGTATGAAAGAATCTTCAAGAATCTTCAAATAAAGTGACACGCATGTAAGAAAAAGTGTTTTTATTGGTCCTTATGTGTCCCTGTGGATCTTTAAGATCTTTAAGTATGGGTTTATATTGGTCTTTCTGTGTTCTTTTAAGTTTTTATGGGTCCTAATGGTTCTTTATAGGTCCCTATGTATCTTTACGGGGCCTTATGTGTTGTTATGACTCCTTATGGGTCCTTATGTGTCCTAATGGCACTTTGTGGGTCCTTATGGGTTCTTTTGGACCCTTATGTGTTCTTATGGGTCATCATGAGTCCTCTTGGTCTTTGTGTGTTCGTATGGGTCCTTATGTGTTCTTATGGGTCCTTATAGATCTTTATGGTCCTTATGTGTTCTATGGTTTTTCTGGATCCTTATGTGTCCTTATGGGTACTTATTGGTTCTTATGTGTTTTCATAGGTCCTTATAGTTCTTTACGAGTTTTTTATGGGTCCCTTATGGGTCCTTATGTGTTCTTATGGGTCTCTTTTGGTCCTTATGGGTTCTTATGGGTCGTTGTGTTCTTTATTGGTCCTTATGGGTCCTTTTCTGTTCTAATGGGCCCGTATGGGTCTTCATCGGTCCTTTGTGTTCTTATAGGTGTTTATGGGTCCTTGTGTGTCCATTTGGGTCCTTTTGTGTTGTTTTGGGTCCTTATTGGTCCTAATGATTTCCTATGTGTTCTTATGGGTCCCTATTGGTCTTTAAGTGTCCTTATGTGTTCTTATTGGTCCTTATGGGTCTTTGTGTGTCCTTATGTGTTCTTATGGGTCCTTTTGTGTTTTTATGTTTCTTTATGTGTCGTTATGGGTCGTAATGGGTTAGAGTTTGTTTAGGGTTAGGGCTAGGGTTAGGGTAGGCAATATGGATTGTGCGCTCATTACTTGATACTGTAACATTCGCCACATGAGACTGTACCATTCGCCACTCGAGACTGCTCACTTTGTTACCTGACACTGTTCATTTCGCCACTCGAGATTGTTCAATTTGCTACCCAAGGGATACATTCGCCACTCGAGACTGTTCATTCGCTACCCAAGAGATACATTCACCATTCGAGACTGTCGCATTTGTCACTTGAGAATGTAAAACTTGCCACTTGAGACCTTCGCCAGTTGAGACTGTAACATTCGCCACTCGAGACTGTTCGTTTCGCCACTCAAGACTGTTGATTTTGCGACCCGAGTCTGTTCATTTCGCCACTCGAGACTGTTCCTTTCGCTACCTAAAAGATACATTCGCCTCTCGAGACTGTTGTATTTGCTACCCAAGGGATACAATCGCCACTCGAGATTGTAACATTCGCCATTTGAAAATGTAACGATTGCCACTCGAGACTGTTCATTTTGCTACCCGAGACTGTTCATTTCCTCACTTGAGACTGTTATATTTGCTACTTGAGACTGCTCATCTCGCCACACGAAAACTTTCATTTTGCTACCCAAACGATACATTCGCCATTCGAGACTGTTTCATTCGCTACCCAAGGGATACATTTGCCACTCGAGACTGTTCGTTTCGCCACTTGAGAATGTAACATTTGCCACTTGAGACATTCGCTACTTGAGACTGTAACAAATGCCACTCGAGACTGTTCATTTTGCTACCCTAAACTGTTCATTTTGCTACTCGAGACTGTTCATTTTGCCACTCGAGACTGTTCATTTTGCTTCCCGAGACTGTCTTTTCGCCACTCGAGACTGTTCATTTTGCCACCGAAGGGATACATTCGCCATTCGAGACTGCTATATTCACTACCCAAGGGACACAATCGCCACTCGAGACTGTAACATTCGCCACTTGAGACTGAACATTTGCCACTTGAGACATTCGCCACTTGAGACTGGTCGTTTCGCCATTCGAGTCTGTTCATTTTGCTCCTTGAGGCTTTTCATTTCGCCACTCGAGACTGTTCATTTTGCTACCCTAAACTGTTCATCTCGCCACTCCAGACAGTTCATTTTGCTACCCAAAGGATACATTCGCCATTCAAGAGTATTACATTTGCTACTCAAGGGACACAATCGCCACTCGAGATTGTAACATTCCCAACTTAACAATGCAACATTTGGCATTTGATACATTCGCCACTCGAGTCTGTTGATTTTGCTATTCGAGACTGTTCATTTTGCCACTCGAGACTGTTCATTTTACTACCCAAGACTGTTCATTTTGCTACCTAATGGATACATTTCCCACTCTAGACAGTTACATTCGCCACTTGAGAATGTGACATTTGCCTCTTGAGACATTCGCCACTTGAGATTGTAACATTCGCCAATCGAAAGTGTTCATTTTGCTACCCGAGACTGTTCGGTTCGCCACTCGAGATTGTTCATTGTGCTACCTGAGACTCTTTATTTTGCCACTCGAGATTGTTCATGTTGCTACCCGAGACTGTTCATTTCGCCACTCCAGACTGTACATTTTGCTACCCAAGGGATATCATTCGCCACTCCAGAGTGTTACATTCGCTATCCAAGGAATACACCTGCCACTGGAGACTGTAACATTCGCCATTGGGGAATGTAACATTTGCCACTTGAGACATTCGCCACTTGAGACTGTAACATTCGCCACTTGAGACTGTAACATTCGCCACTCAAAACTGTTCATTTTGCTACCCGAGATTGTTCATTTCGCCACTCGAGACTGTTCATTTCGCTGTCTGAGACTGTTCATTTTGTCACTTGAGACTGTTCATTTTGCTACCCAAAGGATGCATTCGCCACTTATGACTGTAACATTCACTACCCAAAGGATGCATTCTCCACTCGAGACTGTAACATTCGCCCCTTGAGACTGTAACATTTGCCACTTGAGACATTTGCCACTTGAGACTATAACAATCAGCACTCGAGACTGTTCATTTTGCTACTCGAGACTGTTCAATTCGCCACTTGAGACTGTTCTTTTTGCTACCCAAGTGATACATTTGACACTCGAGACTGTTGCATTTGCTATCCAAGGGATACATTTGCCACACGAGATTGCAACATTCGCCACTTGAGACTGTAACATTCGCCACTTGAGACTGTAACATTCCCCACTTGAGACTGTTCATTTTGTTACCCAAGACTGTTCGTTTCGCCACTCGAGACTGTTATATTTGCTACCCGAGACTGTTAGTTTCGCCACTCCAGACTCTTCATTTTGCTACTTGAGACTGTTCATCTCACCACTCGAAAGCTTTCATTTTGCTACCCAAGGGATACATTCGCCACTCGAGACTGTTACATTCGCTACAGAAGAATTACATTTGCCACTCCAGACTGTAACACTCGCCACTTGAAAATGTAACTTTTGCCCCTCGAAACTGTTCATTTTGCTACCCTAGACTGTTCATTTCGCCACTCGAGACTGTTCATTTTGCTACTTGAAACTGATCATTTTGCCACTTGAGACTGTTCATTTTGCTACCTGAGCTGTTCGTTTCGCCACTCCTGACTGTTCATCATGCTACCCAAGGGATACATTCGCCATTCGAGACTGCTACATTCGCCACCCAACGGATACATTCGCCACTCCAAACTGTAGCATTCGCCAATTGAGACCGTAACATTTGCCACTTGAAACATTCACCACTTGAGAGTGTTCGTTTCGCCACTCGAGACTGTTCATTTTGCTTCTTGAGGCTTTTCATTTCGCCACTCGAGATTGTTCTGTTTGCTACTCAAGGGATACATTCGCCATTTGAGACTGTTACATTCGCTACCCCAGAAATACATTCGCCACTCGAAACTGCAACATTCGCCACTTGAGACTGTAACATTCCCCACTTGAGACTGTTCATTTTGTTACCCAAGACTGCTCGTTTCGCCACTCAAGACTGTTCATTTTGCTACCTGAAGGATACATTCGCCACTCAAGACTGTCTCGAGTGGCAAACGTTACAGTCTCAAATGGCAAATGTCTCAAGTAGCAAATGTTACAATCTCAAGTGGCAAATGTAACAGTCTCGAATGGCGAATGTATCCCATAAGTAGCGAATGCACAGTCTTGAGTGGGGAAAGCATCCCTTGGGTAGCAAAATTAACAGTATCGAGTGGCGAAATGAACAGTCTTGGGTAGCAAAATGAGCAGTCTCGAGTGGCGAAATGAAGGGTCTCGAGTAGCAAAATCAACAATTTCGAGTGGCGAAAGTTACAGTCTTGAGTGGCAAATGCCTCAAATGGCAGAAGTTACAGTCTCAAGTGGCGAATGTTACAGTCTCAAGTGGCGAACGTTACAGTCTCAAAAAGCAATCGCACAATCCATGCTGCTAACCTTAACCCTAACCCTAAAACCCTAACCCTAACCCTAACCCTAACCCTAAAACCCTAACCCTAACCCTTACCCTGACCCTAACCCTAACCCTAACCCTAACCCTATCCGTATAGAGCTGTCTCGTCCTTTGTCAGTGATGTCGTCGTGACGTTTTCGAATCGGCTGCTGCGACGCTGAAACTTCGGACGCCCGCAGCTCGCGAACCAAATGCGGTGCGACTGTTGTTTTTTGTGTGACATCACGACCGGTCAAGCGTCGTCTTATGTGTGAATTTCGTTGCTCTATCTTAAAAGACGAGCCAGGAATCGGACCAAACGCGTTTTGGACCGCAGCGCATTCGCCAAATGAGATTTTTGCGCCGTTTTTCGGCAAGACCAAGTCGCGAACCGGCGCCACGTGCGTGCTGAGTTTCGTTGTCGCGACGTTGCCGGACAACGAGTTATCATTGAGCGAAAACTTCACAAGGCTCTCGCGACGCGCGTGGGGACTTTTCCGCCTCGAATGGCGTCACGCACAAACCGACGTGATGTCGTCTGCCGACCCGTGACGTCGATTTTGGAAAATTTTGCTTCTTTTTTTTTTTTTTAAATCAAACGCCCGATTTTTTTCTTTCTGACCCTGTCCAAAGCGTGCGCAAGCGCGTGACGGGCTCCGACCGAGATTTTGAGCAGGTTTTTTTTTTTGAAAAAAAACCTTCTAGGCCCGAGGACGAAACCGACGCTATCGATGGAAAGCCCAGGCGAAGGGGAGCAACTCTAAAGAAAAGAGTCCCTAAGCAAAGTGTCGCAAAAAAGCGAGAAAACGCTTTTCGCAAAAAATCGATTAACTCTTTGGGGGAACGAGTCCGACGGAAAGCCCAGGCGAAGGGGAGCAACTTTTAAAAAAAGAGTCTCTAAGCAAAGTGTCGCGAAAAAGCGAAAAAACGCCTTTTGCGAAAAATTGAATAACTCTTCTGGGGAACAAGATTTTGCCAAGATTCGAACGGTTTCGGATTTTCGACGACCGTCCGCATCTTTTGCCACCAAAATCGACGCAATCGCGCCAGAAACGAAGTCGCAAATCGACTTCGAAGTTGAAAAAAGCGCAAAACGGTCGAAATCGAGACTGCCAATGACGTGTTTGTGATGTCACACCCACTGGCAAGAAAGCTCTCGACGTCAGCAACCGGACGCCGCAATCAGCGCTCCGAAATTCGGTCCAGAACTTGAGTAATCGAGGTTTAAAGACCTTAAAGGGCGACTACCACGTGACGTCATCACCAATTTTTTTTGCTGCGATCGAAAGGACATTGCCTGACAATTCCGACGTTGCAATCGAAACTCAAAAATTCGGTCTAGAACTCGAGAAATCGAGGATCGAAATCCTTAAAGGTCGAATATTGTGACGTCATATCTTCGCAACGGCGACGTCATCACCTGCACAGCACGATGTCACAGTCGGTTTTTGAAAATCTTTGCTACTTTTCCTTTTATTCCAGTTTAAATGTGTGACATTCTCAAGGTAGCGAATGTAAGGATTTCAAGTAGCGAATGTAGCACTCGCAAGTAGCGAATGTAGCACTCGAGCAGCAAATGTAGCGTTTTTGCAGCGAACGCCCTTTCCACATCTCTTACTTTAACCCTAACCCCAACCCTTAATGTACAGACAGGGTTTGCAAGTTCAGAAATATGGATGAACAGCTACATTGGTTACCATTTCCCCTAATTCTCATTTTGATTTGAGATGTCGTCACAGATACCACAAAATTGGATGGGGGGATTTTTTGTTACTGCCTCGTTTTTGGGCACAATATTTTGGGGAAAAAATTTTTTTTGGAATTTTTATAGATGTTTTTGGGGACAAAATGTACCGATTGTAGCATTTGTGATTGTATACAAATTTAGGGGTTTTGGGGTGAAATCTTCGGGATGAGTTGGGTTTGGGGGATTAAAAGCTAATTACATGCTAATACCCAGCAATCCCCAACTACTGTATCTGGCAAAAAAGTAAAAAAAAATTTTTTTGACTGATGTTTTTTGTGATCAAGATCTGGTTGCGTTTCTGAAACTGCTGAATAATCCAAAAATTTGCTTTTTCTTTTTTTTTGCAAAATGTGAAGTTGCTGAAATTGTTCCAGAGATGTATTCCTATAGGAAATTTAGCGCTGAATTGCTTGGTGCCAACATTTTTTCGAGCGCGTTTTAGTTTTTGAAATATCGGCGTTTTCTGTGAACCCCCTTTTTTGCAAGAAAACGTAGTTTTTAGCAAAAATTGAGTTTTTAGTTAAATAAAAGTGGCCATTATAAACGTTTTCCAGGTTTCAAAATTTAGTATCTGGTAGCTCATCCCACTTCCTTAACGTACTGAAAGCCGATTTTAGATAAGCTTTTTACTTTTTGAGAAATCACGCTCAGAAATGTGACAAAAATAAAAAACGAAAAATTGGTCAAAAATTGCGGTTTTCAACTAACCATATTAGGCTTTATAAACGCTTTTTAACCTTAAAAATTGAGGTTCAGGTTGCTCATACCATATTTTCAGCGTATTGAAAGCCGATTTTTGATAAGTTTTCTACTTTTTGAGAAATTTTGGTCCAAAATTTGACAAAATCAAAAAAACGTAAATTTCGGCAAAAAAACTAATTTTTGATTGATCAAGAAAGGCTTTTACCAGCAATTTCTAAGTTACAAAATTGAGCATATGGTAGCTCATAGTATATACTTATCGTTCCGAATACCAATTTTTGATGCGCTGTCTATTTTTTAAGAAATCAAGATCCAAAATTTGCAAAAAAATAAAAATTTTTTCGCAAAAAAACTAATCTTCAATTAATCAAGTAAGGCTTTTATCAACATTTTTTAACCTTCAAAATTGAGCATCTAGCAGCTCATAGTATATATTTATTTTGCCAAAAGCAAATTTTTGATACGCTTTCTACTTTTTGAGAAATCAAGATCCAAAATTTGTCAAAAAAAGAAAAATTATCAAAAAATGGAAGAATAAAATTTTGACCGCTAGAGGGAGTTTCGAGTAATCAAAAACGATAGAGTTATTAAAAACCCAAGCCATACCAGGACATAAAGGGGAAGAATAAGGAAATTAAAGTATCACCATTTGCAGATTACACTTTGGTTTTCTTAGAGGGTAAGAAAAAAGGTTTTGATATAGTATTTGACATTTTACACAAGTTTGGCGAAGTATCTGGCTGCAAAATCAATGGGTCAAAATCCAAAGCCTTTTATATAGGCATTCTTAGAGATTCTTTAAATACGTATCGGGAAAGCAAAGGTCCAACTTGGCCAGTAGATTCTGTTACTTATTTGGGCATCACAATCCCGGTGAGTAAAGAGAAAAAGAATATTTTTGAGTTAAACTTTGCTAATACCGTCAATAAAATAAGGTCAATCCTAAACGTTTGGAGTTCTAGAAGTTTGTCTCTGCTGGGTAAAATAACAATCATTAAAAGCTTGGTAGTTCCGATTCTAATTTACAAGATTAGCCTTGCACCGTGTGAAATACCAACGAAATTTATCCAAGAAGTCAATAAAACGATATTTCAGTTCATTTGGGGGTCAAAATGGGAACGAATAGCCAGAAGCAAATTATGCAATGATATCAAAAATGGTGGAGCTAATATGATTGATATAGAAACTTTCATAATTGCTTTGCGATTGAATTGGATGATAAAATTTTTGGATTACGCTTATAATTCGTCGTGGAAAGAAATTGAACGCATTTTTTTCCCTGGTCAACGTGACCTTGGCGCTACGTTCTAACATGGGAGCTTTCACTAAAAAAATGCAAGAATATGCCATTATAAAATATGCAGGTTTCTATCGCAGCCTTGCGAAAATTTTTGAAAACTTATTATGGCAAAGAATGGAGCAACGAAAAAACAATTTGGCTGAACAGTAAAATAAAATTAAACAAGAGCATACTGCCTATCAGGAAAAAATTTGCAGAAGCCGGAATAACTGATTTTGAACATCTACCTAGCCTTGAAACACAATATTTAAAGTATGATGACCTAACGCTGAAATTTGATCATCCCCAAACTAATCAAAATTTTTGTGCTTATATCAAATTAATTGCGAAACTTCCAAAACAATGGGACAAGAATGAAATTCGAACCAAAGTGCCAAATTCACTTGAACAACTTCATAATGTACGAATTGTTTTTTATCAGCTCTCAAGCGTCAAAGCTATTTACCGTTATCAAATAGAAAAGACAACAAAATTACCACTTTAACGGTAAGCCAAATGGTCCTCTGAACTGAAAGACCAAAGTTTACAATGGAATTCCGCGTATCGATTGGTATACAACAGTCGATACTACAGGTAGGCTAGCCTACTGTTCTTCCGGTAAAAGGACACACGATTAGCATAACGCTAATTTATTCCCTTGACGTTTCGCTCAGCTGAAACGCCGAGCATCTTCAGAAGTTGAGTTGGAGGAGTGTCGAGCACTCCTCCAATACTAGCACAAACAGTACATATCGCAGATAAGTTACAACAAAATGAATATCAAAAGAACCGAATAAATTAAGTGAGTTATAGATGATTATAACGTCATAATTATCAAATTGCGAGTTAAGGCTAATTCAACAAAACGTAAAAATTCAATTGCTTTACTGTGATGAAACCAAAGAACGTGGCTAAGTCATATATGGTAAAAAAATTAGCAAAAAAAAACAAAACAGCATTTACTGAGCACTTTTGGCTAAAGATCGGTACACTGATGGCAAGGTCTCACCACCCGAACGGTTGATAACGTTAGTGTGGGCATTGATAAACCAACTTTCAGCAATTAACCGTCTACGATTACTATTAACATATTTTAAAACAGTGGATTCTTCCCAATTAATACGATGATCAAACAACATTAAATGTTCACATAAAGCGGATTTTTCTGGTTCCGCATTTTTGACGGCTCTTTTATGTTCTGCAACACGACTTTTTAAATCCCGTTTCGTTTGCCCCACGTACACAAACTTACAATCAGCACAAGGTATCTTATAAACTAATCGACTCTTTTCATGCTCTGCAATAGGATCTTTGGGTGAGGTAAGAATGTTTCCAATGGTTTTAACCGGCTTCATCGCAACTTTCACACCAGCTTCGTTTAGAATACGATCGATACGTTCTGAAGTACCCTGTACACAGAGGTGGGCAGTAGCGCGCTACTGTAGTAGCGGCGCTACCGCTACCTTTTGAGTAGCGGGAGCGGTAGCGCCGCTCCTATGCAAACCGAGTAGCGGGTAGCGGTAGCGACGCTACTTTTTAGGGCAAGTAGCGGTAGCGATAGCGCCGCTACTTTTAGAAAATAAACTGTCCGCTACCGCTACTTATTTCACGTGCTTATTGTAATATGTTTAATGAAATCAAAATCAGATACATTAGTAATTGGTATATTTGGTTTACAAAATTGTTAGTACGGGTGAGAATGCCGAAATAACTTTGTTTGTGACGTTGTAATGATGAATTTATTACGTTTTGCTATTTCCAACAATAGATTAGGACGGGTGATCATTTTCATCTAAAGTCTGAGCTAAACTATATCCACATGGCCGTGGTTCGATAGCAGTTGTATCTGAACAGGAGTAGCGTATAGCCTAAGTCTACTACAGCTATAGGTTAGTTATTTTAAACTGATAGTAGGTCTGTTGGCAAAAAGCGAACTAAAAAATTGCAAAGATGCAGTTAGGCACCGAATTATAGGCTTGCGCTTGCTTAGGCCGCATTAGACAGTTAGAGGCTGGCCCGGGAACAGAGTAGTGCGCTTGTAAGGAGGGGGCACAAAAAAGATTTTTTGGGGGTGCGGTTTGAAAACAACGAAATACAGTAATTTTTTTCATTAATCTTCTGAGAAAACCAAAAGAAGGTCTTCATCGAAATGCGGTAGCTTTTTCCGTCAATTTTAAGTAAACAAATAAACAAGGTTTATTTTAGTTGATGATCAAACAAAAAAACAAAACAAAAAAATAAACTTTGGAAAAAATTTTATAAAGTTCTGTTACTGTGGTTTGTTGTTGGCTTGTTGCTGTCAAACCATTTTTGTTTGTTTGTTTGTTTGTTTGCAAAGCAATGTTCAGGGCTGATTAAGAGTTTGTGTTTGTTTTTGCTTCAACAATAAGTAAAAAAAAATATAGTTAACAAAAAATTTTGAAGCATAGTTGTAATTTGAGCAATCTAAATCCATGGTTCTCAACCTATGAGCTTCGACCCAAAGTTGGGTCGCCTGAAAATTCTTTTGGGTTGCTTGGTTTCTTTTTGTAGACATCCATAAAGGGTGAAATATGCATAAACCATAAAGTAATAATAAAAAATGAATCAGCAAACCCGCTGAAATATGTGGATTTCCGAAGTGGAAATTTTTTTTTTGTCTTAACCTCACTTTCCGCAAAAATGGCCCGTTTAATGTCTCGCATTTGACTTTTTCAATAACTTTGGATCGCTTTGAAAAAAGGTTTGAGAACTAACTGATCTAAAGAATATAAGCGCTCTATTTTTGATCACAAAAATGTCTTTAATAATTTATTGGATACTTTTTTTTTTGAAAGAACAATATTACTTTTATAAGAGCACGAAACTCAGTTTTGCTCAAAATTAAAAAAAAAATTTTGGAGCAAAGCTAGCCTTAGCAGAAAAAAAAAATTTAAAGAGCATTATCTGATTCAACTCATTTGCAGATAATCAATGGCGTTCGCTTGATCTTTTCTATATTGCCATAGTTGATTTTAATGATTTTTCTTACAGTATAGGCTTAACTGTGATTACATTTTATTCACCTAATTGCTTTGGCTTGGAGAAAGCAAAGGAACCTTTCGGTCTTTGAGTCAAGCTGCCACCTACGTATACTGTAGTAATTTTCTACCTGAATTTTAACTCAATCGCACAATGGGTATATTATGTTTTAAGTGATGTATATATTGTGTTATTGCCGCCTGATGAGACTTGCACTTTAGCAAGGTCAAAACGCGTCGCCATAGCGCAGCGCATATTGCATTAAATTGTTTTCAGTGTAGGCCTATTGCTTGTGTTTTATCACACTTGGCGGAGGTTTCACACTGTCCCTTTAATTGCTGAACGTCAAGCAGGGAAGCTGTGAATACCACATTTAATAGTCTTTGGTTTGACCCGACCGGGAATCAAACTCGAGTCTACCGCTGCAGTAGCATACGCTCTATCTACTCCACCACTGATCGGTTATTAATAATAATGATCTACTTTAAAGCAAAAGTTAACTTTTAAATAAACAAAAATAGATATGCCACTTTATACCTAATTTAATTTACGTCACTTTATATTCCAACCAGGGTTAAGAGCAGATGAGGTTGAAAGTACCGTACGTAAAAATATAAAACACTCAGCCCAAACCCAAAATATTTTGATTTCAAAAAACGCACAGTTTTTCAGGTACGCTTTTCAAAAGACAGTCTATGATAATCTAATTTATCTTCTTAATTATCTCATTATATACCCAATTATTCATAAGTAACTGCGAAAAAAATTTACACGTTGTTCAAAGTAGCGGGTAGCCCGGCTACTTTCGTGGTAAAGTAGCGGTAGCGCGCTACTTTTGAAGACGAGTAGCGGGTAGCGGTAGCGACGCTACTTTTTAGGGGTAGTAGCGGTAGCGGGAGCGGCGCTACTTTTGAAGTAGCACGTGCCCATCTCTGCCTGTACATTTTACAGTATGGAGGTGAAGTGCATAAGATGCCGTGTTGTGTTCCGTTGTTTGACCTTGGGGATGGGGTAGGAGTGCCGGAGAAGGAAACCGTTGAGTTGTAGAACAGACAGAACATGGGTGGCTTCGTGTCGTGCATCTGCTGGGATGGTGTTGTGTGTGTTAGCTCTGTCATGTAGTGTCTTGGTAACTGCGAGTTTCTGGTGCTGAGGATGATGAGAATCAAAGTGAAGGTATCTGTCTGTGTGGGTGGGTTTGCGGTAGACTTGGGTGCGAAGAGTTTTGTCATGCCCGGTAGACCAGATGGTTCTAGAAACCACTCTTATTCAGTTTTTGGTATACAACAGTACGATTGAAACAAAACTTAGATCTTTTCAAATCAAATTCAATTTAAGGGCTATTCTAACGAATGTAACACTACATGGGTTTTGTATATCGGACACAAACAAATGCAGTTTTTGTAAAATAGAACCAGAAACCCTGCTACATTTGCTTTTTGAATGTAGATTTATCCAGGTCATTAGGAACGATGTAATGGATTGGATATCTTCAAAACCAAAAATACCATTAGATTTTCGACCGAGTGAAATTTTGTTTGGAATTGAAGGGGAAAACAAGCAGGCCAAACTGATTAATTGTGTATTGCTGTGTATTAGATTTTATATTCACAAATTTAGAATTTCAGGAAATTTACCAACTACAAATAAAGCATTACTCTATATTCGAACGGTGTGTCCATCTGAAAAAAAAATTGGCAGAAAAAAATCAGAAATTATATAAATATTATGGAAAATGGGGTAGTCTATGATATCAACAGATATATTGTTTGGAAACATGCTTTTGAATATTATGTTTGTTACGTCTGTTATTTGTCTGCGCTACGTATGTGTAATTGTGTATGCCTTGTTTTTTGTTTCTTCTTTTTGTTTTGTGTGATGTGGATTGTTTAATAATAAATATACAGTATATAAAAAAAAAAAACTTTTCTGTTGGAAATTAATTGCTGCAACTGATCATCTACTGAAATCAAAGCTTTGTCACTAGTCTGTCTGTGCAACGTTTGGTGTTCAATCGTCCGGTTTTTTAAAAGAAGCTTTTCATTCATCTTGTATCGTTATGATGTTATTTCATATCATATACGGAAACCGATGCTTTGTCACTAATTTGTCAATGGTTTGTCACTGATTGTTTGGTGTTCAATCGTCCGGTTTTCAAAAGAAGCTTTTAATTCATCTTGCATCACTATGATGCTATTTTATTGCAAGCTTATTTTTTGACGACTGAGTACAAGCACACATAATGCAAGACGAGTACAAACGACAACTGAGAACAAACACACATAATGCACAAAGATTAAACAAACACACATAATGCAAAAGAATATCTTGTATAGAATCAGTACTTAAATTGTAAAATTTTGCATGGGAAGGGGGGGAGACGCTTTTGCAGCCTTGACCAACTTTACAAAAAATTTAGTGGAAATTATGTATTTCCGCCGCCGAAATTGAATGAAGACCAAAAAAAAAGGTCTTCGCCGTCATTTTTCCCCAAAATTAGGTGAAGACCGAAAAAAGGTCTTTGCTGCAATTTGCGACCATTATCGGCAGGAAATTTGTAGGATCTTTTAGTCCTGACTGGCTGTTTTTCCTCTGGTCATTCACCGCTCAACTAGGAGGACGCGTTCCCCCGCGTCCCCCTGACAATTTAAGTACTGTATAGGACCTATTCGTGGAGTGATCAGATCAAAAAAATTGTACCACAAAAAAATAAATGGCAATGATAATATAACAAAACACTCAGCAATAGCAAGAATATGGCACAAAGTATTACATGCTCCGTTAAAATCTACGCGCTTTAGGGGATAGCGCGTCCGCCTCGCGAGCAGGCAGACTGGGTTCGATTCCAAGTCGAGTCAAACCAAAGACTTCAAAATATTGGTATTCAAAGCTTCCCAGCTTGACACGCAGCATCAAAGATTAGGGTGAAGAACAAAACGGCAAGTTCGCATGTTGTGCTCTTGGGGAAGACACTCAACGGGATTCCCCGATGTTTGAGTAGTAGACAGCACGTAAACCCCTAAGCGGGTGAGGATTCGACTAAATATAGCCCTTCAGCCGCTTTTTCGTTATTGGAAGATAGATAATGCAATAAAAAAAAAATCACAGTCAACATTCGGCATTGCAGTGAAACGACACAGTTTGTAGTGTTATGACAATAATGTGTGTTTTACGTAGTGTAGCATTCCAGCTTGTACAGGTTACAAAAGCTTTGCATTAATGACAAAAATTAGACAGTATAAAACTGAAGAATAACAAGCTTTAAATACCAAAGTTAAACTAAGGACCATCGACTGTCAAATAGCTAAACGAGGCAGCTAATTCAAATTCAGTAATACAAAAGAAACCAGAGGTGAAGTCAAACACACAAGGCTTGAGGCCAAGGCCACAAAAAAATTTCGAGGCCAAGGCCAAAGACCAAGGACACAGACGCAAGTGTTCCCAAAAAAAGTCTTCAAAATTTTTTTTCAGGCGATCTCAAAAAAAGGTCTTCAAAATGTTTTCAGGCAAAAAAGGTCTTCAAAAATTTTTTTCAGGCGATCTCTACTTGAGGATCTCTAAGTGTAGGCGCTGAGCTTTAGCAGAAACGGATTTGCAGTTGCACCTGCGTTTACATGACAGCGTACATAGGTACAAAAACTATTGTAACCACTGTTCCCTCCAAGATGCAAAAGTTGAAAATTTTGGAGAGTTTTGGGCAAATTTTGCTAACACATAACAATAAGATTGGGCAAATCATGTTAAATCTGATGCAAAACGTTAACAACTTTTGTCCAAAAAATAGCTTATTGTCTCAAACACTAACTTCCGAAGCCAAATTTTGTCGTAAGTGGTGAAAAGGTTTGGGCAAATTTTTATCAAAATTTTAATTCCGGCAATTTCGCAGTTGTGAAAATCTTAAAAAGAACACTGATTGTAACAACTGTCCATACATACCGGTAGACTAACCGGTAAAACATTATGGCAATTATAACGTAAGTATAGGCGTAAGTATTACAGCCTGTGACAAAAGTTTAGGGACATTAATTGATATACAAAAACGTAAACTCAAATAATAATAGCCTTAAAGACTACTTGCTCCAACAAAATTGTCCTGGCTACAAACTAGCCATGAACTTCTAGACCAGAGATGGAAACCGGTCGGGTCGACCGGCCGGTCGGGTTGCCGGTCGGGTCGAGATTCTTCGACCGGCCGGTCAAGCCGGTTGAAAAACCGGTCGAATTCTCCTTTCTGGCAACTAAAAGACATCTGAGCACCAACCGAAATATACTTATATATTTTAACATAAATAAAATTTTTTATGAAAAAACAGTATTAACAAACCACATCTTTCGAAAACACTTGTTGAATGGTTTCAAGCTGTGACTAATATGCTGTGACCATTAAGACATGCACATCTAGGGACGTATTTAGGGTGGGAGTATTGTGCCATGCCCCACCACTTTGGGCCACGGCACAAAGCAAAAAAGTGCAAAATATACGTTGAAATCGCGTAATCAGATTCTAATAAAGCATGCATGTGGAAGAGGCTTTCGCTATCTAATATTTTAGCATCATTTTAATCAGCTTAAGAGTAGAAGTGGCGCAGATTTCAGATTTTTTGGTACATGCTAAAATCTTGCCGCTTTGAAAAGCTTTTTTCAACTTAAATTTACCACACTCTATCCTGGAAGAAAGACATAGCTCTTTTTTTTTTATATCTAACTAGCCATTGCTTGTTCTGAAGTAGCAGCATTTCTACAAACTGCTGGGGCACATTATATTTCGAATGTTTTCTAGCCAATGTCAGAGCAGTTTAGTGTTTTCAATGAAAATAACGGACGCGTTGCGTTCATCGGGATAGTTATTCATAACGACTTCGTACTACCGATGAGTTTATTTATTGGTTTGACGTTTCGCTTCCCAAACCGGAAGCTTCTTGAGAATAATTTTCGGCAGTGCTGCCTTTGCAGTTGCAAAAAAATAAATGAGAAAAATATTACTGCAGAAGATAGGTAACAGTAAAAACATACAAACATCACAATACTACTACTATTATACCCAAAAACATTAAAATGATGGAGCAATGACCAGGGGCGCCGAGAGCCTTACGTGGGCCCGTGGCCAGCTCAAATATCACGGAATTCTGGAGTTGTGAAGTCCAAATTTACGGAGAAAATGGTGCTGTTTGGTCCGAAAATTGATGAGATCTCCAAAAAAAAAGGTCTTCGCCGAAATTTAAACGGTTTTTCCGGCCGAATTCAAGTAAAAAAAAAAAAAAAACGGTCTTCAAGTGATCTCCAAAAAAAAAAGGTCTTCGCCAAAATTTTAACGGTTTTTCCGTCCGAATTCAAGTAATCTCCAAAAAAGGCCTTCGCCAAAACTTCGACGGTTCATTGGCTCATGGGCCCCCTAAACACCATGGGTCCCGGGGTTATTGTCCCCCCTGCCCCCTCCTCTCGTAGGCCCTGGCAATGACATTATATAATATTGAAAATTATGTCACTAACAGCGTGAAAAAAATTAATAATATTTATAACAACTAGGTTGCTTCACTAACAGTTTGAGAAAGTATGAAATGGATCTGTTGCAAAACATTATGTACTGGAAAAGGTTTTTAGCTCCACAGAGATTTATATACGGACGGAACAATTAATATAAATCTCTGTGGAGCTAAAAACCTTTTCCAGTACAT
The DNA here is from genome assembly GCA_963965965.1 of Trididemnum nubilum. Classification (NCBI taxonomy): domain Eukaryota; kingdom Metazoa; phylum Chordata; class Ascidiacea; order Aplousobranchia; family Didemnidae; genus Trididemnum; species Trididemnum nubilum. The sequence goes on from OZ014469.1 coordinate 52,366, forward strand.
AATGTTTTGCAATAGATCCATTTCATACTTTCTCAAACTGTTAGTGAAGCAGTCTAGTTGTTATAAATATTATCAATTTTTTTCACGCTGTTAGTGACATAATTTTTCAATATTCCGTTTTTCACGCTGTTAGTGACATAATTTTTAATTTTATGTAATGTCATCGCTCCATCATTTTAATGTTTTTGGGTATAATAGTACAATACGATGTTCATATGTTTTTACTGTTACCTATCTTTTGCTGTTACTTTTTCTCATTTATCTTTTTGTAACTGCAAAGGCAGCACTACCCAAAAAAGTTTAGTGTTTGCTGCTCGGCTAATTGTAAATAATCTGTCACCAATATCTAAAATATTGTAACTTTATTTTTTGGCCTTTCGCAAAATATCATTAGAAGGAACGTCTAATAATTTAGCTTGTGCTCTCCAGTGCTTTTTATTCTTATTTTGTGCACGTTTTGCGCTGCTCAAAACAGGTCTTTCAAACCGAAACTTAACCAAAAAAGGTCTTAAAATTGAGTCATTTTCGCAAAAAAAGCAAAAATATTTTTGCGTTTTTTTTTCTGAGACCCCCGTCTAAAGTCACAAATTTTAACACCTCACCCATGCCCGCTCCCTTTTGAAAATTTTTCGTTTATACATTGAATAGTGAAGAAAAACCTTCGGTAAAAAAACCGCTTGAGTGATTTTCGAATTTTAATTTTATCTGTTTGTTCGAAAGTTTTTGGAAAACGTAACAAAGGCATTTTGTAATAAACCATACGCAGCAATGAACGAGTTTTGTGAATGTAAGTTAAGCAATTATCATGAAATTACTCAAGCGTGTCGATTCTGACTGATTTGTTTTGGTGTTCTACAGTACACTCTTCCATATCAAGCATTCTTAACAGTGTTGCCAAACAAAAATAAGGCTTCTCCAACAAAAAACTTCTAAGATCTCAACAAATCTTGCAGAGTTTTCACGAAATTTGTAAGTTTTGCCGCACAAAAATCAAGGTATCTCCCACACAAACAGTAGCGTAGCTAGAGGGGGAGTCGGGGGCTATAGCCCCCCCCAAATTAGCATGTCGACCAAAATGCAGAATCAGAAAAACACTACGTTTTTAGCACTTTTCATGCCGTTAAATGCACTAGAATGGACCAAATAGTGATTTTAAACATTTTTTGAAACATATATTTAGGGGGGGGGCTAATTTGTAGCAAATGAAACTAAAAAATAAATAAAACTTTGAAAAATGGTCAAAAATACGCAATCAAATTTAATCGCAAGTGTAAAAATGCTAAACATAGGTGTCATGAACGAATGTACTCACCCTAACCCTAACCGCGACAAACTGACCGCGAACCAACTGACCGCGAACAAACTGACCGCGAATAAACTGACCGCGAACAACGTCGATTGGCTGAGAAGGGCGATCTTAAATATATTTTTACTATCTCCAGAGCCATCTTGCCCAAACCTTCACTTTGTGACCAAATCACTGCGATGAAATCAGTGACGAAAACATGTAACGAAATTATTGCTTCAAGGTCAGTTTGTTCGCGGTCAGTTGAATTGGCTCGTAGTTATTCACCTAAAAAGACCGAAATTACTTCAAAGGAGTCAAAAATACTTGGAAAAGTTATGTTTTTATGAAAAAAAGGTGAAAAGTTTCGAGAGACAGGGCGTTCGCCATGGCACCTCCTGTGTTTTTTCACCCTAAAAAAAAAACACAGGAGGTGTCACCACCCTGAAAAGCATTATTTACCTCAACCCTATGTAAAACTTCGCCCCCCTCAAATTTTTATTCTGGCTACGGCCCTGCATCAATTCCCTACAGAAAATCAAGATTTACAATAGTGTACAATAATCAAAAGAAATTATTTACCGTTGCCTAACGCAGTTTGTCAAAATTTGAATAACTTTAGATTATTTTAAAATGGTGAGAGCCAAATGTGCTTGCCCTGTCCGTGACTGTAGAGTTCAAATAGTGAATTTGCCCCGTCACTTGCGAGAGGTGCATCATTGGAAGGACAAAGAGTCTAAAAAAGCGAAGCAGCTGTATGGGTTAAGAAAATCTTACGAAATAAAAAATCCTAACCCTAAGAGGCCAAACCCCAGCGGGGTATTGAAATATCGAACCACCAAAGCTTGCTCGGTCTGGGGTACCCGGTCTATGGTAAAAAATGTGTCTCGGCACATAAAAACTGTGCACAAAATCAACAATAAGTGCGACAAATACAAAAATTTAATGGCGAATGTAGTTAAAATGGATCTCACTTGAACCAAATCAAAAACCGGTCCTCCATTGGAACGTGAAAAAGGAAGCAGAGACGTTGAGCATTTGAAAACTCGGTCGCAAATCGAATTGGCCAATAATGTTTCTTCGAGTGAAGATCCACTTTACGATCCTTATCAAATTGATGGCCCCAACCCGAACCTCGACTCTAATCCCACCCGTGAACCGAATCTCGACCCCATTCTCGCCCTTGGCCCTTCCCTCAATTCCGACCCTACCCCCAGCGCTGGCAATTGTGATGAGGAGCCTTGCGCCATCTCCGACCCCGTTGTCTCCGCTACCTCGTACCCCGATATCCCCGGCACCTCGAAACCCGATATCCCCGGTACCTCGTACCCCAATATCCCCGCCATCTCCGACCCCGTTGACCCCGCCATCTCCGACCCCGTTGACCCCGACATCTCCGACCCCAATGCTGAAAGTTCAAGTAACTCTGGTGATGAAAGCGAGGAAGAATCGGAACAATCTTTTATGGAATCGACTAGATCTATTTGCAACGAGGAAGTCGAATCGGTTTTTCAAAACTTCTTAGATTTTTTTATTTCTCCAGATTCAGGAAAGAGAGCACTTCGCTCTGTGAAAACGTGCGTGCAAAGGGTGATCAAAATTTTAAATGTAATCAGTCCAAACCAAGAAATTCAAAAGCTGTGCGAAAAAAAATTGTTGCTTAATTCCTTTTTAAACAAGTATGCTAAAGAAGAAAATTACCATCCTGAAACGATACAGACTTTTCTCCACAGTTTGGGCCATTTTTACGATTTTGTTTTGAGTGAAGAAGTTCCACAATTCAACAAACTCAAAAACAAAGTGGTGCAAATGAATTCCAAATTGAACATGTGGAAGACGTCGTACCAAAAAGATCATCAAATTGCTATTATGAGGAAATTAGAAAAAGATAGAAACAAAATCACGCCGGACGATATCATAGAATTGAAAAACTCCAAAATTTTTCGCCAAGCTGTCACCGAAATTGGAACGTATGACGGGTTGCAAAAATGCAGCAAAAAATTATTTGTCCTTGTCAGGAATTTGGTCATGACTGAAATACTCATTGATAATGGCCAAAGAGCTGGGGTGCTTGCCAACCTGACCATGGAAGAGTTTGAATCGACTGAAAAGATCGTGGATGATGATGGCATCAAGGCGGCTGTCTCAGCTACTCGCGAATCTGCTGATGACAACGCATACGAAGATCTTGCCAATCTGATGGGGCACAAAAAAATACAGCAGAAAAATATTACTATATGCAGAATAAGCTTGACTCTGCAAGAAGAGCAGGTAAATTGTTGCCTGCAACAATGAGGAGTGGTAAAAAGGCTGCAGCATCCTCTTCATCTTCAGTTCTGCTCTGTCACACTGCCCCCCGAAGTCCATCAGCTTTTCAAAATTCCGACAATTCTAGCCCTCAAAATCCATCTGCTACTCCAAATCCCAAAGTTTCTGGCCTCCAGATTTTACCTGCTTCGCAAAATTCTCAAAGTTCTGGCCCCTGAATTCCATCAGCCTCGTCAAATTTGCAGTCCTCTTCATCGTCAGAAGATATCCTTCCTACTGAAGTTGAAAGTTTAACAAAAAATGGACCGAGTACGTCTGTCAGCAGTGGAACAAGCTAGTACTGTTGGTGGCAGTAACGCAATTTCTGAAAGCCTTTTCAGCCGACCCCCTAGAGCTTTTTCCATTGTGGATGGCCAGCGTCTAAATGATGCCTTTCAAACGATGATCAACAACAGAACATCCAATACTGCTGTTATGAAGAAAATTATGGCCGAAGACGAAAATGCTAGAGATTTGGTGGAAAAATATACCCACTCCACTGTTTACAATAGAATCAAATACGAAATTTACTAACTGTAAATAAACAAAAATTCAAATAATAATAAAAAATGATAAAATCTTAAATAATTGTTTTAACAAATTTAACTAAATCATTAACTATCGTGTGGATGTTGCTTAAGAAATCATTCACTTGGGCCAGGGCACACAGTGCAAAGCCGCATCGTTGGCAAGTCGATGGCAGCTTGTGTTAAATTTGATCGACTCTTCGGAAATTGAACCCAAAGTCTTTCGCGGGCATAAAGTTCTTCTATAGACGAACGAAACACTCGGCCATCGCAGAGTTGTTTTTTTTTATAAGTAATATCCTAAAATTCATGAATCTTAATTGAATATATTTAAAATAGCTTTCAATAGCGTCGGAGCTATCATTTCCACTCTTTGACATATGGGTAGCCTTGAAAAGGGCTGTTTTAGATGTTATGAAAACGTTTTCGTCCAGCTCTCTTCATGAATCTACGCTGGAATGAAGAAAAACAAATGACAATGGGTTGCTATTATGACCTAAAATGCTGCAAAAATCATCTAAAATAATGCAAAAAATAATGCAATATAGAAAATACAGAAAATTTCTTGTCGTTCTCTGATTGGTCAAAATTGGTCATTCTGGCAATTTGATTGGTGGAAAAATATTGTTTCGGTTTCGTCGGAAAAGTAAGAAAAAAAATTAATGTGAAATTTGGAGTGAATAAACGAATTCCTTTTGACAGCAGAGAATACGCTGTAAGGAATTGATGTAAGTTGCTTCCAAAACTGATAAATGAAATGAAGATCTTGCTGTAGCCAAAATGGAAAATTAAGCATCGTTGAAATGTTTGGCACATTCTTTATTCTCTAATAAATGCTGACATCATTTATTTTTTATCTCTAATAAATCATCATTTATCTCTAATAAATGCTGACAATCGGACAGCATTTATTAGAGAATATAGAATGAGCCAATTAACATTTCAACGATGCCCAATTTTCCATTTTGGCTACAGCATGGTCTTCATTCCATTTATTAGTTCTGCAAGCAACCTACATCAATTCTTTACAGCCTATTCTCTGCCGTCAAAAGGAATTCGTTCATTCACTCCAAATTTCACATTAATTTTTTTTTCTTACTTTTCCGATGAAACCGAAACAATATTTTTCCACCAATCAAATTGCCAGAATGACCAATTTTGACCAATCAGAGAACGACAAGAAATTTTCTATATTTTCTATACTTTTGCATTAACTTAATACAATTTTAGATAATTTTTGCAGCATTTTAGGTCATAATAGCAACCCATTGTCATTTCAATGTAGTCAACCTCTATATATGTTACTGCATTTTAGTTTTTCTTCTTTCCAGCGTAGATTCATGAAGAGAGCTGGACGAAAACGTTCAATCTAAAACAGCCCTTTTCAAGGCTACCCATATGTCAAAGAGCGGAAATGATAGCTCCGACGCTATTGAAAGCTATTTTGAAATTCTGTACCACTAACAAGCTTTTGAATATATTTAGCTTAAGGTCTGGGGAAGTGTTTTCAGCTTCCTTACGCGGCGTACAAAGGCATGGGCGGTTGCCCAGGGCGTTATCAGCAGGGGGCGCCACCTTACATCCACCAAAAAAGCTACATAAATTACACTCAAGCCAGATTAACCCTTAAGCACAACACACTAAGCATGTGGTTAGAGCATCAAGACCAAGGGGCATCACAGAGTCAAGGAGGCAAACAAAAAACAAAAAAAAGAGCTTTGCAAAACAGAGTTATCCTATAACTAAACAGGGAATAGAAGCAGGGCAACCGAGCAGGCGTAAGGGTTGAACCTTGCTACAAACACTGGCTTAAGGGTTAAACTGCACCGCTGGCTCCAACAACATCAAATAATATATTTTTATTGTTCATACTCTCATCATCATTAACTGGAAAAGAACCGTACAAATCGGGTAGCTCCTACACTGGAAAAAGTGTATGCGGCGATGCAATATAACGTGATTGCGAATGCGGAGCACGAAGTGGGCGCTTGATTCTCAGTGGGGAATATAAAAGCGTTTAAAAATATCATCCTGAGTTTTTAGCTGAAAACGCAGCGATATAAAAATATCCCTCTGGCTACGCTACTGTTTGTGTGGGAGATAGTAGCGTAGCCAGAGGGAGCACAACATGCGAACTTGCCGTTTTGTTCTTCACCCTAATCTTTGATGCTGCGTGTCAAGCTGGGAAGCTTTGAATACCAATATTTTGAAGTCTTTGGTTTGACTCGACTTGGAATCGAACCCAGTCTGCCTGCTCACGAGGCGGACGCGCTATCCCCTAAAGCGCGTAGATTTTAACGGAGCATGTAATACTTTGTGCCATATTCTTGCTATTGCTGAGTGTTTTGTTGTATTATCATTGCCATTTATTTTTTTGTGGTACAATTTTTTTGATCTGATCACTCCACAAATAGGTCCTATACAAGTTTGTTGTGTTATTATTGTTTGCATGACGCCATAATTTTAAATCAACCAGCCGTCAGTACCATCCCATAATCACTAATTTGCTGTCGCTTTTGCATAACCATGAGGTTTTTCGCCTGAAACGAATGAATGGATTACTCGACTAAATTGACTTTCAAAAGACTGAAGCTCTCTTACCTTGTGTATGTCATCCGTGATGTGAAAATGCTTTGCTGCATTGCAACTAAAATGATGAATTTGGAAGTTTTATTCTTTGTGCATTATGTGTGTTTGTACTCAGTCGTTTATGAAAGCTTGCAATAAATTAACATCATAATGATGCAGGATTAATGAAAAGCTTCTTTAAAAAAATCGGACGAATAAACACCAAACGTAGCACAGACAGACTATTCGATTTCCGCATATGATATAAAATAACATCATAACGATGCAAGAACAAGAAGAATAAAAAGCTTTTTTTAAAAACCGGACAATTGCACGCCAAACGTAGCAAAGACAGATTAGTTTATTTTATACCAGTACAAACACAGATTAATAACCTCTACAGATTGTTTCACTCTTGGGAGGTTTCATTTATGCAGTCACGATCTATTGTTCTATTGGGTTTGTTCTATTCTACTGGGAGGTTTTATTTATGCAGTCACGATCTATTGTTTTAATGGGTTTGTTCTATTGTTTTATTCTACTGGGGAGGTTTCATTCATGCAGTCACGATCTATTGTTCTATTGGGTTTGTTCTATTGCTTTATTCTACTGTGAGGTTTCATTCATGCAGTCGCGATCTATTGTTCTATTGGGATTGTTCTATTCTTCTATTCTACTAGGAGGTTTCATTCATGCAGTCACGATCTATCGTTCTATTGAATGCTTCCAGCTGCTTATCCCGTTAAGTGGGTCAAACTTTTTTATCCTGAACAAGTCACGTGTTTCTTCAGCCGCAATTGCAAGCAAACTAAAGAGTTTTATTAGCCGGCTGCTATAAAAGGCCGAGAAAATTTTTTCTTATTTCAAAGTTGAAAGATGTTTAGTGTGATTTATGTTTCTGGTATGCGCAAGTTTCAGCTAAGCATAATATGTATGAGCACATGTAAAATTAGTACGCATAGTCTGAGAAACATGTTTATTGCGAGATAGATATGCTACTAAAAACGAAACAAAAGGTTTAATCTTGAGCGAAAGTGCCATGTCTGTAATGCTAGCACCACATGCGAAACGAGCTAGAATTATGGGCGTAGCCACGAGAGCAAAAGGACCAATTGCCCCCCCACAAAAGTTCTGAAAAACAGCATTTTTTCCTAAAAAATGCCAATTTTTTTCATCAGCGGCAGGCAGGGTCTCAGAGAGAAATTTTTCCAGGGGGTGCGTAGGTCGATGCCGGGCCGTCAAATCTCTTCGGGCACCAAAGTTGCGCAAAATTTTGCAAAAAATTGTGAAATTTAGTTCGATTTTTTTCCTAAAATTAGGTGAAGACCAAAAGAAATAAAAAGGTCTTCATTGAAATTTAGTCCAATTTTTTCGCCAAAATAAGGTGAAAACCAGACCACAAATACTTGACGCGGGAACCTAAACTCTTCCGGGCCCCCTGAGTTTGGGCCCCCTAGGCCTGGGTACGATGTACCCCCTGAACCCCCTTCTCGTAGGCCCTGGCGGCAGGGGCACCCCCGCAAGATCATTTTGTGTTGCAAAACTCGATAACTTGGCGGTTTAGCCATTTTCTGCCAACATACGATACATACGATTTTTGCAATATTCGCTCCACGAAAAATTTAAATTTTTCAAAATTTTAGCCCCTTCAAAACTTTTGCTCTCGGTACGCCCATGGATAAAATGATAAAAGAAATTTATCATTGAAGATAATGATAGTGAAGATCTGATGTTGAAGCCTTGTTGTAATGAAGCTTTGTGAATAACTGACATAGTCGAGCTATGCACGTGCAGCTTGCTGACCGCGACAAACTGACGGCGAACAACTGACCGCGAACAAACTGACCGCGAGCCAAGGGATACTAATGAGCTCGTGACAAAGTGATTTCGTCACAAACTAAGGGTTTGGGCTAGATGGCTCTGGGGATAGTAAAATATTTTTTGATCGCTCTCCTCAGCCAATCGGCGTCAGTTGGTTCGCTCTCAGTTTGTCGCGGTCAGTTGTTGTGACTCTTGACACACGGTAATAAGGTTTAGTGTAAAGCTTCACTTTGGATTGGTAGACAAAGATAACAGCAACTTGACAATCGAAAGGTTATTTCTTTACCTTTGGCCGAGGCAACCACGGGAATAAAATAATTTATTAGCCGGATAAACAATGGTAGCTGTTTGGTGCCAAGTGAATTTTCCAAGGACGTACCGGTACCGCAGCAAGCAAATTAGCTTGCTTACTGTAATTAGCGTCTAATCTATATCGCTGCGTTTTCAGCTAAAAACTCAGGATGATATTTTTAAACGCTTTTATATTCCCCACTGAGAATCAAGCGCCCACTTCGTGCTCCGCATTCGCAATCACGTTATATTGCATCGCCGCATACACTTTTTCCAGTGTAGGAGCTACCCGATTTGTACGGTTCTTTTCCAGTTAATGATGATGAGAGTATGAACAATAAAAATATATTATTTGATGTTGTTGGAGCCAGCGGTGTAGTTTAACCCTTAAGCCAGTGTTTGTAGCAAGGTTCAACCCTTACGCCTGCTCGGTTGCCCTGCTTCTATTCCCTGTTTAGTTATAGGATAACTCTGTTTTGCAAAGCTCTTTTTTTTGTTTTTTGTTTGCCTCCTTGACTCTGTGATGCCCCTTGGTCTTGATGCTCTAACCACATGCTTAGTGTGTTGTGCTTAAGGGTTAATCTGGCTTGAGTGTAATTTATGTAGCTTTTTTGGTGGATGTAAGGTGGCGCCCCCTGCTGATAACGCCCTGGGCAACCGCCCATGCCTTTGTACGCCGCGTAAGGAAGCTGAAAACACTTCCCCAGACCTTAAGCTAAATATATTCAAAAGCTTGTTAGTGGTACAGAATTTCAAAATAGCTTTCAATAGCGTCGGAGCTATCATTTCCGCTCTTTGACATATGGGTAGCCTTGAAAAGGGCTGTTTTAGATTGAACGTTTTCGTCCAGCTCTCTTCATGAATCTACGCTGGAAAGAAGAAAAACTAAAATGCAGTAACATATATAGAGGTTGACTACATTGAAATGACAATGGGTTGCTATTATGACCTAAAATGCTGCAAAAATTATCTAAAATTGTATTAAGTTAATGCAAAAGTATAGAAAATATAGAAAATTTCTTGTCGTTCTCTGATTGGTCAAAATTGGTCATTCTGGCAATTTGATTGGTGGAAAAATATTGTTTCGGTTTCATCGGAAAAGTAAGAAAAAAAAATTAATGTGAAATTTGGAGTGAATGAACGAATTCCTTTTGACGGCAGAGAATAGGCTGTAAAGAATTGATGTAGGTTGCTTGCAGAACTAATAAATGGAATGAAGACCATGCTGTAGCCAAAATGGAAAATTGGGCATCGTTGAAATGTTAATTGGCTCATTCTATATTCTCTAATAAATGCTGTCCGATTGTCAGCATTTATTAGAGATAAATGATGATTTATTAGAGATAAAAAATAAATGATGTCAGCATTTATTAGAGAATAAAGAATGTGCCAAACATTTCAACGATGCTTAATTTTCCATTTTGGCTACAGCAAGATCTTCATTTCATTTATCAGTTTTGGAAGCAACTTACATCAATTCCTTACAGCGTATTCTCTGCTGTCAAAAGGAATTCGTTTATTCACTCCAAATTTCACATTAATTTTTTTTCTTACTTTTCCGACGAAACCGAAACAATATTTTTCCACCAATCAAATTGCCAGAATGACCAATTTTGACCAATCAGAGAACGACAAGAAATTTTCTGTATTTTCTATATTGCATTATTTTTTGCATTATTTTAGATGATTTTTGCAGCATTTTAGGTCATAATAGCAACCCATTGTCATTTGTTTTTCTTCATTCCAGCGTAGATTCATGAAGAGAGCTGGACGAAAACGTTTTCATAACATCTAAAACAGCCCTTTTCAAGGCTACCCATATGTCAAAGAGTGGAAATGATAGCTCCGACGCTATTGAAAGCTATTTTAAATATATTCAATTAAGATTCATGAATTTTAGGATATTACTTATAAAAAAAAACAACTCTGCGATGGCCGAGTGTTTCGTTCGTCTATAGAAGAACTTTATGCCCGCGAAAGACTTTGGGTTCAATTTCCGAAGAGTCGATCAAATTTAACACAAGCTGCCATCGACTTGCCAACGATGCGGCTTTGCACTGTGTGCCCTGGCCCAAGTGAATGATTTCTTAAGCAACATCCACACGATAGTTAATGATTTAGTTAAATTTGTTAAAACAATTATTTAAGATTTTATCATTTTTTATTATTATTTGAATTTTTGTTTATTTACAGTTAGTAAATTTCGTATTTGATTCTATTGTAAACAGTGGAGTGGGTATATTTTTCCACCAAATCTCTAGCATTTTCGTCTTCGGCCATAATTTTCTTCATAACAGCAGTATTGGATGTTCTGTTGTTGATCATCGTTTGAAAGGCATCATTTAGACGCTGGCCATCCACAATGGAAAAAGCTCTAGGGGGTCGGCTGAAAAGGCTTTCAGAAATTGCGTTACTGCCACCAACAGTACTAGCTTGTTCCACTGCTGACAGACGTACTCGGTCCATTTTTTGTTAAACTTTCAACTTCAGTAGGAAGGATATCTTCTGACGATGAAGAGGACTGCAAATTTGACGAGGCTGATGGAATTCAGGGGCCAGAACTTTGAGAATTTTGCGAAGCAGGTAAAATCTGGAGGCCAGAAACTTTGGGATTTGGAGTAGCAGATGGATTTTGAGGGCTAGAATTGTCGGAATTTTGAAAAGCTGATGGACTTCGGGGGGCAGTGTGACAGAGCAGAACTGAAGATGAAGAGGATGCTGCAGCCTTTTTACCACTCCTCATTGTTGCAGGCAACAATTTACCTGCTCTTCTTGCAGAGTCAAGCTTATTCTGCATATAGTAATATTTTTCTGCTGTATTTTTTTGTGCCCCATCAGATTGGCAAGATCTTCGTATGCGTTGTCATCAGCAGATTCGCGAGTAGCTGAGACAGCCGCCTTGATGCCATCATCATCCACGATCTTTTCAGTCGATTCAAACTCTTCCATGGTCAGGTTGGCAAGCACCCCAGCTCTTTGGCCATTATCAATGAGTATTTCAGTCATGACCAAATTCCTGACAAGGACAAATAATTTTTTGCTGCATTTTTGCAACCCGTCATACGTTCCAATTTCGGTGACAGCTTGGCGAAAAATTTTGGAGTTTTTCAATTCTATGATATCGTCCGGCGTGATTTTGTTTCTATCTTTTTCTAATTTCCTCATAATAGCAATTTGATGATCTTTTTGGTACGACGTCTTCCACATGTTCAATTTGGAATTCATTTGCACCACTTTGTTTTTGAGTTTGTTGAATTGTGGAACTTCTTCACTCAAAACAAAATCGTAAAAATGGCCCAAACTGTGGAGAAAAGTCTGTATCGTTTCAGGATGGTAATTTTCTTCTTTAGCATACTTGTTTAAAAAGGAATTAAGCAACAATTTTTTTTCGCACAGCTTTTGAATTTCTTGGTTTGGACTGATTACATTTAAAATTTTGATCACCCTTTGCACGCACGTTTTCACAGAGCGAAGTGCTCTCTTTCCTGAATCTGGAGAAATAAAAAAATCTAAGAAGTTTTGAAAAACCGATTCGACTTCCTCGTTGCAAATAGATCTAGTCGATTCCATAAAAGATTGTTCCGATTCTTCCTCGCTTTCATCACCAGAGTTACTTGAACTTTCAGCATTGGGGTCGGAGATGTCGGGGTCAACGGGGTCGGAGATGGCGGGGTCAACGGGGTCGGAGATGGCGGGGATATTGGGGTACGAGGTACCGGGGATATCGGGTTTCGAGGTGCCGGGGATATCGGGGTACGAGGTAGCGGAGACAACGGGGTCGGAGATGGCGCAAGGCTCCTCATCACAATTGCCAGCGCTGGGGGTAGGGTCGGAATTGAGGGAAGGGCCAAGGGCGAGAATGGGGTCGAGATTCGGTTCACGGGTGGGATTAGAGTCGAGGTTCGGGTTGGGGCCATCAATTTGATAAGGATCGTAAAGTGGATCTTCACTCGAAGAAACATTATTGGCCAATTCGATTTGCGACCGAGTTTTCAAATGCTCAACGTCTCTGCTTCCTTTTTCACGTTCCAATGGAGGACCGGTTTTTGATTTGGTTCAAGTGAGATCCATTTTAACTACATTCGCCATTAAATTTTTGTATTTGTCGCACTTATTGTTGATTTTGTGCACAGTTTTTATGTGCCGAGACACATTTTTTACCATAGACCGGGTACCCCAGACCGAGCAAGCTTTGGTGGTTCGATATTTCAATACCCCGCTGGGGTTTGGCCTCTTAGGGTTAGGATTTTTTATTTCGTAAGATTTTCTTAACCCATACAGCTGCTTCGCTTTTTTAGACTCTTTGTCCTTCCAATGATGCACCTCTCGCAAGTGACGGGGCAAATTCACTATTTGAACTCTACAGTCACGGACAGGGCAAGCACATTTGGCTCTCACCATTTTAAAATAATCTAAAGTTATTCAAATTTTGACAAACTGCGTTAGGCAACGGTAAATAATTTCTTTTGATTATTGTACACTATTGTAAATCTTGATTTTCTGTAGGGAATTGATGCAGGGCCGTAGCCAGAATAAAAATTTGAGGGGGGCGAAGTTTTACATAGGGTTGAGGTAAATAATGCTTTTCAGGGTGGTGACACCTCCTGTGTTTTTTTTTTAGGGTGAAAAAACACAGGAGGTGCCATGGCGAACGCCCTGTCTCTCGAAACTTTTCACCTTTTTTTCATAAAAACATAACTTTTCCAAGTATTTTTGACTCCTTTGAAGTAATTTTGGTCTTTTTAGGTGAATAACTACGAGCCAATTCAACTGACCGCGAACAAACTGACCTTGAAGCAATAATTTCGTTACATGTTTTCGTCACTGATTTCATCGCAGTGATTTGGTCACAAAGTGAAGGTTTGGGCAAGATGGCTCTGGAGATAGTAAAAATATATTTAAGATCGCCCTTCTCAGCCAATCGACGTTGTTCGCGGTCAGTTTATTCGCGGTCAGTTTGTTCGCGGTCAGTTGGTTCGCGGTCAGTTTGTCGCGGTTAGGGTTAGGGTGAGTACATTCGTTCATGACACCTATGTTTAGCATTTTTACACTTGCGATTAAATTTGATTGCGTATTTTTGACCATTTTTCAAAGTTTTATTTATTTTTTAGTTTCATTTGCTACAAATTAGCCCCCCCCCTAAATATATGTTTCAAAAAATGTTTAAAATCACTATTTGGTCCATTCTAGTGCATTTAACGGCATGAAAAGTGCTAAAAACGTAGTGTTTTTCTGATTCTGCATTTTGGTCGACATGCTAATTTGGGGGGGGCTATAGCCCCCGACTCCCCCTCTAGCTACGCTACTGTTTGTGTGGGAGATACCTTGATTTTTGTGCGGCAAAACTTACAAATTTCGTGAAAACTCTGCAAGATTTGTTGAGATATTAGAAGTTTTTTGTTGGAGAAGCCTTATTTTTGTTTGGCAACACTGTTAAGAATGCTTGATATGGAAGAGTGTACTGTAGAACACCAAAACAAATCAGTCAGAATCGACACGCTTGAGTAATTTCATGATAATTGCTTAACTTACATTCACAAAACTCGTTCATTGCTGCGTATGGTTTATTACAAAATGCCTTTGTTACGTTTTCCAAAAACTTTCGAACAAACAGATAAAATTAAAATTCGAAAATCACTCAAGCGGTTTTTTTACCGAAGGTTTTTCTTCACTATTCAATGTATAAACGAAAAATTTTCAAAAGGGAGCGGGCATGGGTGAGGTGTTAAAATTTGTGACTTTAGACGGGGGTCTCAGAAAAAAAAACGCAAAAATATTTTTGCTTTTTTTGCGAAAATGACTCAATTTTAAGACCTTTTTTGGTTAAGTTTCGGTTTGAAAGACCTGTTTTGAGCAGCGCAAAACGTGCACAAAATAAGAATAAAAAGCACTGGAGAGCACAAGCTAAATTATTAGACGTTCCTTCTAATGATATTTTGCGAAAGGCCAAAAAATAAAGTTACAATATTTTAGATATTGGTGACAGATTATTTACAATTAGTCGAGCAGCAAACACTAAACTTTTTTGGGTAGTGCTGCCTTTGCAGTTACAAAAAGATAAATGAGAAAAAGTAACAGCAAAAGATAGGTAACAGTAAAAACATATGAACATCGTATTGTACTATTATACCCAAAAACATTAAAATGATGGAGCGATGACATTACATAAAATTAAAAATTATGTCACTAACAGCGTGAAAAACGGAATATTGAAAAATTATGTCACTAACAGCGTGAAAAAAATTGATAATATTTATAACAACTAGACTGCTTCACTAACAGTTTGAGAAAGTATGAAATGGATCTATTGCAAAACATTATGTACTGGAAAAGGTTTTTAGCTCCACAGAGATTTATATTAATTGTTCCGTCCGTATATAAATCTCTGTGGAGCTAAAAACCTTTTCCAGTACATAATGTTTTGCAACAGATCCATTTCATACTTTCTCAAACTGTTAGTGAAGCAACCTAGTTGTTATAAATATTATTAATTTTTTTCACGCTGTTAGTGACATAATTTTCAATATTATATAATGTCATTGCCAGGGCCTACGAGAGGAGGGGGCAGGGGGGACAATAACCCCGGGACCCATGGTGTTTAGGGGGCCCATGAGCCAATGAACCGTCGAAGTTTTGGCGAAGGCCTTTTTTGGAGATTACTTGAATTCGGACGGAAAAACCGTTAAAATTTTGGCGAAGACCTTTTTTTTTTGGAGATCACTTGAAGACCGTTTTTTTTTTTTTTTTTACTTGAATTCGGCCGGAAAAACCGTTTAAATTTCGGCGAAGACCTTTTTTTTTGGAGATCTCATCAATTTTCGGACCAAACAGCACCATTTTCTCCGTAAATTTGGACTTCACAACTCCAGAATTCCGTGATATTTGAGCTGGCCACGGGCCCACGTAAGGCTCTCGGCGCCCCTGGTCATTGCTCCATCATTTTAATGTTTTTGGGTATAATAGTAGTAGTATTGTGATGTTTGTATGTTTTTACTGTTACCTATCTTCTGCAGTAATATTTTTCTCATTTATTTTTTTGCAACTGCAAAGGCAGCACTGCCGAAAATTATTCTCAAGAAGCTTCCGGTTTGGGAAGCGAAACGTCAAACCAATAAATAAACTCATCGGTAGTACGAAGTCGTTATGAATAACTATCCCGATGAACGCAACGCGTCCGTTATTTTCATTGAAAACACTAAACTGCTCTGACATTGGCTAGAAAACATTCGAAATATAATGTGCCCCAGCAGTTTGTAGAAATGCTGCTACTTCAGAACAAGCAATGGCTAGTTAGATATAAAAAAAAAAGAGCTATGTCTTTCTTCCAGGATAGAGTGTGGTAAATTTAAGTTGAAAAAAGCTTTTCAAAGCGGCAAGATTTTAGCATGTACCAAAAAATCTGAAATCTGCGCCACTTCTACTCTTAAGCTGATTAAAATGATGCTAAAATATTAGATAGCGAAAGCCTCTTCCACATGCATGCTTTATTAGAATCTGATTACGCGATTTCAACGTATATTTTGCACTTTTTTGCTTTGTGCCGTGGCCCAAAGTGGTGGGGCATGGCACAATACTCCCACCCTAAATACGTCCCTAGATGTGCATGTCTTAATGGTCACAGCATATTAGTCACAGCTTGAAACCATTCAACAAGTGTTTTCGAAAGATGTGGTTTGTTAATACTGTTTTTTCATAAAAAATTTTATTTATGTTAAAATATATAAGTATATTTCGGTTGGTGCTCAGATGTCTTTTAGTTGCCAGAAAGGAGAATTCGACCGGTTTTTCAACCGGCTTGACCGGCCGGTCGAAGAATCTCGACCCGACCGGCAACCCGACCGGCCGGTCGACCCGACCGGTTTCCATCTCTGGTCTAGAAGTTCATGGCTAGTTTGTAGCCAGGACAATTTTGTTGGAGCAAGTAGTCTTTAAGGCTATTATTATTTGAGTTTACGTTTTTGTATATCAATTAATGTCCCTAAACTTTTGTCACAGGCTGTAATACTTACGCCTATACTTACGTTATAATTGCCATAATGTTTTACCGGTTAGTCTACCGGTATGTATGGACAGTTGTTACAATCAGTGTTCTTTTTAAGATTTTCACAACTGCGAAATTGCCGGAATTAAAATTTTGATAAAAATTTGCCCAAACCTTTTCACCACTTACGACAAAATTTGGCTTCGGAAGTTAGTGTTTGAGACAATAAGCTATTTTTTGGACAAAAGTTGTTAACGTTTTGCATCAGATTTAACATGATTTGCCCAATCTTATTGTTATGTGTTAGCAAAATTTGCCCAAAACTCTCCAAAATTTTCAACTTTTGCATCTTGGAGGGAACAGTGGTTACAATAGTTTTTGTACCTATGTACGCTGTCATGTAAACGCAGGTGCAACTGCAAATCCGTTTCTGCTAAAGCTCAGCGCCTACACTTAGAGATCCTCAAGTAGAGATCGCCTGAAAAAAATTTTTGAAGACCTTTTTTGCCTGAAAACATTTTGAAGACCTTTTTTTGAGATCGCCTGAAAAAAAATTTTGAAGACTTTTTTTGGGAACACTTGCGTCTGTGTCCTTGGTCTTTGGCCTTGGCCTCGAAATTTTTTTGTGGCCTTGGCCTCAAGCCTTGTGTGTTTGACTTCACCTCTGGTTTCTTTTGTATTACTGAATTTGAATTAGCTGCCTCGTTTAGCTATTTGACAGTCGATGGTCCTTAGTTTAACTTTGGTATTTAAAGCTTGTTATTCTTCAGTTTTATACTGTCTAATTTTTGTCATTAATGCAAAGCTTTTGTAACCTGTACAAGCTGGAATGCTACACTACGTAAAACACACATTATTGTCATAACACTACAAACTGTGTCGTTTCACTGCAATGCCGAATGTTGACTGTGATTTTTTTTTTATTGCATTATCTATCTTCCAATAACGAAAAAGCGGCTGAAGGGCTATATTTAGTCGAATCCTCACCCGCTTAGGGGTTTACGTGCTGTCTACTACTCAAACATCGGGGAATCCCGTTGAGTGTCTTCCCCAAGAGCACAACATGCGAACTTGCCGTTTTGTTCTTCACCCTAATCTTTGATGCTGCGTGTCAAGCTGGGAAGCTTTGAATACCAATATTTTGAAGTCTTTGGTTTGACTCGACTTGGAATCGAACCCAGTCTGCCTGCTCGCGAGGCGGACGCGCTATCCCCTAAAGCGCGTAGATTTTAACGGAGCATGTAATACTTTGTGCCATATTCTTGCTATTGCTGAGTGTTTTGTTATATTATCATTGCCATTTATTTTTTTGTGGTACAATTTTTTTGATCTGATCACTCCACGAATAGGTCCTATACAGTACTTAAATTGTCAGGGGGACGCGGGGGAACGCGTCCTCCTAGTTGAGCGGTGAATGACCAGAGGAAAAACAGCCAGTCAGGACTAAAAGATCCTACAAATTTCCTGCCGATAATGGTCGCAAATTGCAGCAAAGACCTTTTTTCGGTCTTCACCTAATTTTGGGGAAAAATGACGGCGAAGACCTTTTTTTTTGGTCTTCATTCAATTTCGGCGGCGGAAATACATAATTTCCACTAAATTTTTTGTAAAGTTGGTCAAGGCTGCAAAAGCGTCTCCCCCCCTTCCCATGCAAAATTTTACAATTTAAGTACTGATTCTATACAAGATATTCTTTTGCATTATGTGTGTTTGTTTAATCTTTGTGCATTATGTGTGTTTGTTCTCAGTTGTCGTTTGTACTCGTCTTGCATTATGTGTGCTTGTACTCAGTCGTCAAAAAATAAGCTTGCAATAAAATAGCATCATAGTGATGCAAGATGAATTAAAAGCTTCTTTTGAAAACCGGACGATTGAACACCAAACAATCAGTGACAAACCATTGACAAATTAGTGACAAAGCATAGGTTTCCGTATATGATATGAAATAACATCATAACGATACAAGATGAATGAAAAGCTTCTTTTAAAAAACCGGACGATTGAACACCAAACGTTGCACAGACAGACTAGTGACAAAGCTTTGATTTCAGTAGATGATCAGTTGCAGCAATTAATTTCCAACAGAAAAGTTTTTTTTTTTTATATACTGTATATTTATTATTAAACAATCCACATCACACAAAACAAAAAGAAGAAACAAAAAACAAGGCATACACAATTACACATACGTAGCGCAGACAAATAACAGACGTAACAAACATAATATTCAAAAGCATGTTTCCAAACAATATATCTGTTGATATCATAGACTACCCCATTTTCCATAATATTTATATAATTTCTGATTTTTTTCTGCCAATTTTTTTTCAGATGGACACACCGTTCGAATATAGAGTAATGCTTTATTTGTAGTTGGTAAATTTCCTGAAATTCTAAATTTGTGAATATAAAATCTAATACACAGCAATACACAATTAATCAGTTTGGCCTGCTTGTTTTCCCCTTCAATTCCAAACAAAATTTCACTCGGTCGAAAATCTAATGGTATTTTTGGTTTTGAAGATATCCAATCCATTACATCGTTCCTAATGACCTGGATAAATCTACATTCAAAAAGCAAATGTAGCAGGGTTTCTGGTTCTATTTTACAAAAACTGCATTTGTTTGTGTCCGATATACAAAACCCATGTAGTGTTACATTCGTTAGAATAGCCCTTAAATTGAATTTGATTTGAAAAGATCTAAGTTTTGTTTCAATCGTACTGTTGTATACCAAAAACTGAATAAGAGTGGTTTCTAGAACCATCTGGTCTACCGGGCATGACAAAACTCTTCGCACCCAAGTCTACCGCAAACCCACCCACACAGACAGATACCTTCACTTTGATTCTCATCATCCTCAGCACCAGAAACTCGCAGTTACCAAGACACTACATGACAGAGCTAACACACACAACACCATCCCAGCAGATGCACGACACGAAGCCACCCATGTTCTGTCTGTTCTACAACTCAACGGTTTCCCTCTCCGGCACTCCTACCCCATCCCCAAGGTCAAACAACGGAACACAACACGGCATCTTATGCACTTCACCTCCATACTGTAAAATGTACAGGCAGAGATGGGCACGTGCTACTTCAAAAGTAGCGCCGCTCCCGCTACCGCTACTACCCCTAAAAAGTAGCGTCGCTACCGCTACCCGCTACTCGTCTTCAAAAGTAGCGCGCTACCGCTACTTTACCACGAAAGTAGCCGGGCTACCCGCTACTTTGAACAACGTGTAAATTTTTTTCGCAGTTACTTATGAATAATTGGGTATATAATGAGATAATTAAGAAGATAAATTAGATTATCATAGACTGTCTTTTGAAAAGCGTACCTGAAAAACTGTGCGTTTTTTGAAATCAAAATATTTTGGGTTTGGGCTGAGTGTTTTATATTTTTACGTACGGTACTTTCAACCTCATCTGCTCTTAACCCTGGTTGGAATATAAAGTGACGTAAATTAAATTAGGTATAAAGTGGCATATCTATTTTTGTTTATTTAAAAGTTAACTTTTGCTTTAAAGTAGATCATTATTATTAATAACCGATCAGTGGTGGAGTAGATAGAGCGTATGCTACTGCAGCGGTAGACTCGAGTTTGATTCCCGGTCGGGTCAAACCAAAGACTATTAAATGTGGTATTCACAGCTTCCCTGCTTGACGTTCAGCAATTAAAGGGACAGTGTGAAACCTCCGCCAAGTGTGATAAAACACAAGCAATAGGCCTACACTGAAAACAATTTAATGCAATATGCGCTGCGCTATGGCGACGCGTTTTGACCTTGCTAAAGTGCAAGTCTCATCAGGCGGCAATAACACAATATATACATCACTTAAAACATAATATACCCATTGTGCGATTGAGTTAAAATTCAGGTAGAAAATTACTACAGTATACGTAGGTGGCAGCTTGACTCAAAGACCGAAAGGTTCCTTTGCTTTCTCCAAGCCAAAGCAATTAGGTGAATAAAATGTAATCACAGTTAAGCCTATACTGTAAGAAAAATCATTAAAATCAACTATGGCAATATAGAAAAGATCAAGCGAACGCCATTGATTATCTGCAAATGAGTTGAATCAGATAATGCTCTTTAAATTTTTTTTTTCTGCTAAGGCTAGCTTTGCTCCAAAATTTTTTTTTTAATTTTGAGCAAAACTGAGTTTCGTGCTCTTATAAAAGTAATATTGTTCTTTCAAAAAAAAAAGTATCCAATAAATTATTAAAGACATTTTTGTGATCAAAAATAGAGCGCTTATATTCTTTAGATCAGTTAGTTCTCAAACCTTTTTTCAAAGCGATCCAAAGTTATTGAAAAAGTCAAATGCGAGACATTAAACGGGCCATTTTTGCGGAAAGTGAGGTTAAGACAAAAAAAAAATTTCCACTTCGGAAATCCACATATTTCAGCGGGTTTGCTGATTCATTTTTTATTATTACTTTATGGTTTATGCATATTTCACCCTTTATGGATGTCTACAAAAAGAAACCAAGCAACCCAAAAGAATTTTCAGGCGACCCAACTTTGGGTCGAAGCTCATAGGTTGAGAACCATGGATTTAGATTGCTCAAATTACAGCTATGCTTCAAAATTTTTTGTTAACTATATTTTTTTTTACTTATTGTTGAAGCAAAAACAAACACAAACTCTTAATCAGCCCTGAACATTGCTTTGCAAACAAACAAACAAACAAACAAACAAAAATGGTTTGACAGCAACAAGCCAAAGTAGTATATGACATGGCGTGTTCGGTGCACAGAGGTCACGTGACTGCACTGTAACCGTCCTTGTGTCTCAAATTAAGAGAGGTCACGTGACTGCACTGTAGTCGGCCCATTCTCAATAAAAATCATTCAGTGCAAAGCAGGTCACTTGACTCTTAAAAAATGCACTGGAAACAAAATGACTTAAAATGCACTGAAACCGTCCTTGTGTTTCAATTTTTTTTTTAAATTGTGGTTCTCAGTCCCCCCTCCCGATGTTAGTAGGAGGTATTAAACTCACAATTGAGCGCTTGTCACATGTAACCAACTTGTGCTCATAATTGCGCTTCAGTCGCGTTTAATTCTTTTCAATAATTAGTTTGATTTTGTCATTTTCTATAGGTTTCACTTTAATTGTAAAGCCATTGCTATCAAATATTTTCACTTTGGGTTTACCGTACGCCTTTTGTATTCTTTCAATGTCTTCTTTTGATAGAACATCACTTGATATTTTTGACCACTCGTGTTTATAAGTAGGATACATGATAGAATCTGTACTTTGTGAATGGGTTAAACCTAAACAATGACCTATTTCATGAACAGCTACTACAAATAAGTTGTGTTTGGGAGGTGTGGCTGTCAGCAAACACTGCATTAGCATTTTATTCATTTCAATAATCACTTTTATTTTGTTTATTTATTTATTTATTTATTTGTGTCAAGCGCAAAAGCGCTCATAGAAAACGAAAAAAAAAAAAGAAACACACACACAAAAAAAAGTTTACAGTCATGCATTAATAATTCTAAAGCGCCAGAGAAGAACAGTAAGCTTCTCCCAATTCATTTACACTAAGCAAATCTATAAAGCGAGCAACATATTTCGAACAACGAAATCTGCAAGAGTGAAGTAATGAGTGAACAAACACATTGGTAGACCTGTGGCAACGATTCATAAAACGAAATAAAAGTTTGCGAACAAGGGCATCAAAAGTATCAACATTAGCCTCCACTTGATATTGACGGACACTGCAATAACGAGGAATACCATGAATACTACGGTAAGAGTCATTGTAAGACACTCGAAGACGTCTATAGCTCTCATGGATATAACAACACCACAGCTGACTAGCATACAATACACAACAATGAGCCCGAAATAACATATTTTTGATATCAGTTAATAATCACAATTATGGTGTATTTGACCAGTATTCTCGAATGTTAGGATAAGCATCCAACATAGCTTTTATATCACTTTTTCGGTTACAGACTTCCGAAAATGAAAGAGTCAGAAATTGAAATCGTGGTAAATTACCGATCAAATCAGCAATTTCTCTCTTCTTTCTGACACTTCGATCACCAATATTGATGTTTTCTTCCACCCATGCTTTCCATGTTTTGTAAATATAGCCTTTTGCTCTTTCTTCTCGCCATAATGCGTGGAGAATGTTCAAAGCTTTTCCGCAACGAACATGAAAGCAAAAAGAATGCTTGTTTACGTTCTTTTCATGTGGAACACATTTTGTTAAATATTCAGTCAACGAATTGATCGTCTTTTCTTCCGGTTCAATAAGCCCTGGTTGAAAATCTGCAGTGGAAAGATTTTGAACTAAATATTCATGCAACTTTTCGCCAACAAGTCTCTCTTTTTTTTCATAAGGAATCGGCAACTTGTTTGAAGGTTTTTTTGGTTCAATATTTAATGGTCCATTTATCTCCAACTCATCTAGGTAATTTAACATGTCTCTATGATATTTTTTATGCTCTCTGATGATTTGCAATTCACTTTCATTCCAATAGTTGTTAATCATTTTATCGCAGCTTTCTCCACACTCTTCTAATCAACTTGTTGCAACCAACGTAAACGTCTAAATGTCCTTTCTCTTTCATACAAACAGCTTATTAACCTTGTCTGAGACGTAATCACGTATTTAGTTAAAGTACGCGTTTTTTCCATTATTACAATCAAGACGCGATGGTCGAGTGGGTAAAGCTGTCGCTTTACTTTTACAGTAACGAACAGGTTCGAATCCCAGTGAAGTCAAAGAACATTCTCGAATACCGCGGAACCACCAGTTCCGCGAAATTACGTCACTCAAGAAACAGAAGACCAGGTTCGAATCCCAGTGAAGTCGGAGAAAATCCAACGTAGTAGGTTCGATTCTCAGTGAAGTTAAAGAAACAGAAGATCAGGTTCGAATCCCAGTGAAGTCAAAGAAAATGCTTGATTAACAAGTTAAACGTAGCTTATCTTTTTGTTTGTCGAAATTTTTACAATAATTTCATTTGAACTTCTAAGCTTTAGATTCATTAATCTGTTGTCATAACGTATTTTGTTAATGTGTTTTATTTTTTCACCCTTTTTTAATAGCCCATGATGACATTCCCATATAAAATTATGAACCAAGATTCTATTCCAGTAATCTTTAACAGTGATTTCATAATAACCTTTTTCATTTATGCTTCCAAATGTTGGTTCTCTAGTAACAACATGAACAACGCATCCATCAATGCTCCCAGCGTATGCTTTGTGTGTTGGATGAAAATAAAACTCACAATTTTCAATGACTAATTTATCATTCATTTTTATTTAACTACAGACAAAATTTTCTTAAGCATAAAAATTACTTAAAGATTATATTTCTCTTATAATAAAAATGAACCAATCAAATATTTTAGATCAGGCGGTTCCAGATATTGGAGTTTCTACTTTAAAACCGTCACCCTTTAGAAATTTTCCCCCAACCTTAAAGAAAATAGCTCTTAATGCAGCTGGTAAAGTTCAAAAGCGTATAAATGATTTTGCCGATTGGCTGATGGCTTACGTACCACCAACTATTAAAGCAAGTGCTTCAGCAGCATTTCAAAAAATTTTAAATCTTTTTCCTAAACGGGTAATTAAAGTGCAGTTACTCAAAACTGCTCTGAAAAACTATACTAAATCTTATGATGTAGATATTGTTGATTTTAGCCCATTGAAACAATTGAATGAAACAGAGAAGGTAGTGCAAGATAAATTACGGTTAGACCTGGTTAAAATGAAAGGATTAAAAGTAACAATTACTCTTAAAATTACATTTGAAAAACAAACAGAAGACAAAGCAGTAACCAAGACGGCTTTTTTTAACAGCAGAACAAATGTCATCTTAAATAAAGATGATGTGAGTGAAATGCAACAAAATGCATCCAATCAAATAATAAATAAAATTGGAAATTGGCTTAGTGAAGGTTCTGGATGGTCTATATTTTCTGTCGATGGGCACTTCGTTAACTTAGTTCAATATACCCCTCTTCAGGGATCAACTTATATTGCATTACCGGAAGAACTTAGAAATGCTAAGAAAGGACTAATTAACATCAAAAACAAAGACAACGAATGCTTTAGGTGGTGTCATTTAGCTAAAGTATACAGTGAGAAAGTAAAAAGCAATCGTGAAAGAATAAGTCATTACAAAAAATATGTAGACACACTAAATTATGACGGTATAGAGTTTCCAGTCTCTATCAAGCAAATACCAAAAATTGAAGAACAAAATAACATCAGCATTAATGTTATTGGTTATGAAAACAAGCAACGCTTTCCTTTATTTGTGTCTAAAAAGGTGTTTGAAACAACTCTCGATTTATTATTGATAATGGAAGACGAAAAGCAACATTATGTTTGGATAAAAGACTTTAATAGATTTATGTATAATCAAAGCAAGCACCAACACAGAAAACATTTCTGCAGATATTGTCTTCAATGTTTTAGCAGCGAGGAAATTCTACACAAACATACACCAAACTGCGTAATTATAAATGGAAAGCAAGCAATACAAATGCCCAAAAAAGGTAGTTCGGTGAAGTTTAATAACTTTCATAAACAACTACCAGTTCCCTTTGTTATATATGCTGATTTTGAAGCAATAACTCAAAAGATTGACAGCTGTCAGCCAAATGATGAAAAGTCCTACACAGAAAGATACCAAAAACATATTGATTGCGGCTATTCCTACAAAATAGTTTGTTGCTATGACGATAAATTCAGTAGACCAATTCAACTGTATAGAGGTAAAAACGCTGTTTATAAATTTTTGGAAGCTATGTTGGAAGAAGTTGACTATTGTGAAAAAACGAAAAATGAACATTTCAATCAACCTATGGATTTAACGAACAAAGATGAAGAAAACTTTCAAGCAGCTACAAAATGCCACATTTGTAAAAAAGGCTTTTCTGAGGAAGACAAAAGGGTTAGAGATCATTGTCACGTTACAGGAAAATACAGAGGGGCGGCACATAATGAATGTAATAGAAACTTCAGACTTACTCATAAGATACCAGTAATCTTTCATAATTTAAGGGGTTATGATTCACATTTTATTATGCAAGAAATAGGAAAGTTTGAAAAGGATATCAAAGTAATTCCAAACAATCTAGAAAAATACATGGCTTTCTTCTTAGGCAAACATTTAAAATTTATCGATAGCTTCCAATTCATGAGTAGCTCATTAGAAACTCTGGTTAAGAACGTTCCACTTTCTGACTTAAAATACACATCACAAGAATTTCAGGATGAAAAACTAGAACTAATGAAAAGAAAAGGAGTTTATCCCTACGATTATATGAACAGCTTTGATAAGTTTGACGACAGAAACCTCCCACCAAAAAAGGAATTCTATAGTCTTTTAACCGATGAAGATATAAGCGATGAGGATTACAAGCATGCGCAGAATGTGTGGACTACTTTCAAGTTGGAATCCATGGGACAATACCACGACTTGTACCTTAAGTCAGATGTTTTGCTGTTAGCAGATGTATTTGAGAAATTTCGAAAGACTTGTCTTCAATATTACGAATTAGACCCTTGCCATTATTTTACTTCTCCCGGTTTATCATGGGATGCAATGCTTAAAATGACTGAAATAAAACTGGAATTAATGACAGATATTGACAAATTTTTTTTCATTGAAAAAGGTGTGAGAGGGGGAGTTTCATACATTTCTAAAAGATATGCTAAAGCTAACAACAAATACATGAATAATTACGATTCAAAGCAGCCATCAAATTATGTTACATATCTTGATGCAAACAATTTATATGGATGGGCAATGAGCCAAAATTTACCAACGGGTGGTTTTAAATGGCTATCAGAAAAAGAAATTGATTTAGCAAATTTACCTAAAGGAAAAGGACTAATACTAGAAGTTGACCTGGACTATCCTGAACACCTTCATGATAGTCATAATGACTATCCACTAGCTCCAGAAAAAATGGAAATTAAACATCACCTCCTTTCAGACTACTGTAAACAATTACAAACTCAGTTTAATATAAAAGTTGAAGGAGTTAAAAAATTAATACCTAATTTAAAGTCAAAACAGAGTTATGTTCTTTATTACAAAAACTTAAAGCAGTATATTGAATTAGGCTTAAAAGTTACAAAAGTACATCGGGTATTAGAATTTAACGAATCACCTTGGTTAAAAAAGTATATTGATTTCAATACAGAAAAACGAAAAACCGCCAAGTCTGACTTTGAGAAAGATTTTTTTAAACTTATGAACAACTCAGTGTTTGGAAAAACAATTGAAAATCTTTGTAAACGTGTCAATGTTACTCTGATCAACGAACCAGAAAAACTATTAAAGCACTGTGCAAAACCAACCTACGTTAGCAGCAAAATATTTAATAAAAATCTTGTTGCATTTCATAAAATTAAAGAATCTTTAACCCTAAACCGACCTGCTTATGTAGGAATGTGTATTCTCGATATTTCAAAAACGTTGATGTATGATTTTCATTACAACTACATTAGAGAGAAATATGGTAAGAATGCAAAACTCTTATTTACAGATACAGATTCAGTAACATATGATATAAAAACAGAAGACGTATACAAAGATTTTTGGGCTGACAAAGACAAATTCGACTTCAGTGGTTACAAAGAAACCTCAGACTTTTATGACCTAAAAAATAAGAAAGTAATTGGAAAGATGAAAGATGAAACTGCAGGTGTGCCAATAGTAGAATTTGTTGGACTTAGATCTAAAATGTACAGCTACGTCACAAATGATGAAAGAGGTTGCAAAACTGCGAAAGGAATTAAGAAAAATGTTGTGAGGAATCTGTTAAAGCACGAAGATTACAAAAACACGCTCTTCAATAATTGTCAAATGTTTCATAAAATGAAATCAATTAGAAGTGAAAACCACAAAATTCATTCCGTTGAAATCAACAAGAAGTCTCTTTCGTGTTTTGATGATAAACGATATATTCTTTCTAATGGAATTGATAGTTTTGCATATGGTCATTATTAATTTAAAAAAATATATGCTATTATAAAAAAAAGATGGATGAAAATTGTTGTGAAAATCTTGACATAAAAATTATAAATGGAAATAGAACTTGTATTAACTGTGGTGTAGTTCATCACCCATATTTCGTAAACGACTGGATTGATTATAACCCACGTAATGTTGTTTTACGTAAATCAGTTTACTGCAGAACTGCTTATGTTAAAAATAAATTACAACGTCTTGAATTGTCTGCTGATGAAATACAAGCATTTATGAACATTTGGACAACCGTGGAAAACCAACTACAAAGCTTCACTGGTAAAAGGTTTCCTAAGATAGATTTTTTTATAAATAAAATCTTAGAATATTTAGACATTTCCAAACAACCTTGATACAAAATTAGTGATGCATTACGTAAAAAATATGAAATCATGTGGAAACAAATCGTTTAGCATGTAATTTTTCATAGCTTTCAGAAATTGGTGGACATATATCAGCAACTTGGTCATCAACCATAGCAAGTTCTCTTTCGAAAAACTCGTCAATATCACCAGATCTTAAAAACAATTTTAACTTGTTGAGTAATTTCTGATACGATTGATAAGCATATCTACAAGACTCAGTTTTTTTGGAAAAATTTTTCTGTGTCGTTATTGTCTGTAAAAGAACACCTGTACCACTAACAGATGCCAAGAAAATCGGATTTAATGTAACAGAACCAACCACGGCCCCAGTTGTAGTAAAAACAACAGATGACAGCTTTAGAGCTAAGTCCATTCTTTTAAATTTTTTAAACATTTTCTTATAACACCAATACTGTTTGTGATAAGTGTGATACAGTTTTGTCAATTCATTCACTTGTTCTTGAGTCAATTTTCTACTAATGTGGTTAAAGTCCATTGTTTATTTTACGATATACAATTACGCTTCTGGTTGATCACCCAATTCAAGCTGTTTAACTTTAATTACGACGCTGCTCATATTCATTGATACCGAAGAATTTGAAGAAACATAGTTGTATTGTATGCGAAACACATCTCGAGAAGGATTAGAAAAAACAATGCAGTTTAAATTAAAGCAATCGAATGGGGGTGTTACTGTTGTTTTACATATTTTATCTGTTTCTCCTTGACTAACACGAATTATATCAATATGTAATTTGTCTTCATCGTCATAACTGGTAACTTTCACAAGTCCGCTTACGCTTATTTCGATGTAACTGCTGGTTACCTCATCTCTCAAATGAATACTATCAGATTGCAAAGACAGAAAATCGTTCCCAGCGACAAGAGGTGCACTCACGAAATGCAAATTGTGATCTGTATTAGTACGAACTGAATAAATAGCACTTGATGGAATTGGCCTCGAATCAGGTGTCGAAGAAGCACCCAAAAATATTTGAAATTTTGGACGATATATATTTCGTTTAAAATAACGTTTATTTATTGCACTGGTAGGTTCGGAAGGTCTACCTACGTTGAAAATGGTATGATTTTTCATATCTAAGTTTCGTAAAATGGTTACATTATCGTCTTCGGTTTGAATGTGTTGCGTTATTTGGTCAACATAATTTTTGTTTGCTGCTTCACCCGGTGCTGTGGGATCTCGTAAATTTATGATAGTGTGTAATCCTTGTAAGTTAATATTATCTCTCACATTTGTAACTAAATTTTCAACAAATTGTTTAGTTGCCGCATCAGAAGGTAGGCTGGGTTCAACAAGTCCTTTTAGAATCAATGATTCACCTAATTCAATTGATGCATCGTTAGGTGGAATATTTTCTATACGAAAGACCCTGTTTGGTAAACGACCAAGTACTTCCGCACCATATATTTGAGACCTCTGAATTTGAATTTGAGTGGGCGATACAACATTTTGACCATCGTTGTTTATACCTAAAGTAGCCAACCTCGAACCAAACTCAGAGCTTTCGGCAAAGTGGACAATGTTGCTAATTGCATTATCCAAGAATCCTTTATTTACACTATCTGATTCTGTTACAGGATTGACTAAGTTTGTAATTTTGTGGTTGTTTAAGTTTAAATCACCATACATTATATCTCCTGACTTGGAAACTTTGTGTTCAATACCTTCAACCTTAACAGTACTTGAAGATTGACTTCCACTTGTTCCAAATTTTGAAATATTCATTTTGTCTTTCTTTATTATAAATGAACATAATAAACTATGATAAATGTTTAAGTGGGGACAACAAGCAAATCAAACATCATTATCTTCTACCAGATTGTCATTACATGATAGTAGGATCGACAGGGTCAGGAAAAACAAATTTGCTTTTAAACATGGTTCTCAAGTGGATGAATTACGACCTTTGTTGTGTTTATACTGTTAATCCTGAGCAAGATAAGTATCGATTTTTAAAAGAGCAAGGTATTGAAGTGCTAAGCCCTGAAGACTTGCCTCCAGTAGAAGAGCTTGACCCTCAACAGAAAGTAATAGTTTTTGACGACATTAAGCTAGACAATATGAAAAAACTGATGGAATACTTTTCTTTATCTAGAAACAGAAATTGCAACTGTATTTACCTCACCCAGTCATACTTCAACACTCCAAAGTACACAAGAAGAAACACTAACTGTTTTGTTTTTTTCGGGAACTTAGACAACAAAGATATCAGACACATTACTGACGATCATGCTAAAGGTATAACAAAAGAAGAAATGGAGTCGATTTACCGTGAAGCAACCAAAGATCCTTACAATTTTATGGTGCTGGACAAAACAGCCAAACACCTACCCCTTCGTTACAGAAAATGCTTTGACCATTTTTGGGCTTAAGCTTTATATGCTATATAGTAAACATGCCATTTGTAAATGAAGAAGAGTTAAAAAACAGAAATAAACTTGTAAAGGATTATATTAATAACCGAAAGCGTTTGAAACTAAAGCTGCAAAAAGAAATTGTAACCAAACAACAACTGCAAAAGTCTGCCTCTGAAATATTTCGTCCCATTACTAAAACGTTTGAAGAAACTCAGAAAAAAACTGATAAAAGGCAAGACCAACTAATTCAACACATACAGCAACAGCTTGCCATTGAAGATAAACCTCGATCAATCTATACTGTGCACTTTGAGAGTGCTTTCGATAACGAAGAAAAAGAATTGCTTACACAAAACAATTTTGAGACTGATATTGTTGAGCTTGTAAAACGCGGGCCAGATTACATAAACGCATTGAAAGACAGAGCTAGATTAATCAATCAAAGATTAGGTGGTTTACGAAGAAGACGCGATGCTGATACAGAAGTGATTGATGAGCAAATAAAAACTTTTAAAAAGTACAGAGAAAAATTAAATAAATTATTAGGAGGAATGGAACTTACCTTTGGAAGAGGGCTTAAAGATCCCAACAAACTTTGTGAAAGACTTAATTTACTAGTAGCAGCCAAACAAGCCAGCAATAATAACAAACGTTTGGATCAAGAAATTGCAAACATTTTGAAAAAACTAAAATTGAACAAATGCATTTCACACTGCGACCACCAAAAATTATTTGACAATATATTAAAATGACATCAATACCACTTTTCTTTGACTCTAGGAAAGGACAAGGAAAATCCGAAGATTTTATAACTAGCTTTAATCCACCGTTGCAACTAGACATTAAAAAAAGTTACGAGATGTCCTTAATCAATGCTCAAATATGGTACTCTTGGCATAACATAACGAGCAGCAATAATAAATTTTTTTATTCACCAGATGGAGTAGCTGCACGATTATTATCAATTCCTCCAGGTAGCTATAATATTGAAGATCTCAATAATGAAATCAAGTACTTGATGGATCAGAGACGTGATGACAAAAATAATATAACTATAACACCAAATTTTAATACATTAAAATCAAGAATTGAACTTAAAAATGATTACATAGTTGATTTTCGAATTCCAGATTCAATAGGTGACGTTTTAGGATTTGGTTCGGCATTTTTGGGTGTAAATGGAATTCATAATAGTCAAAATCCTGTAAATATTACAAATATCAACAGCCTTCAGATTCATTGCAGCTTAATTGATGGAAGTTACATAAACGGAGCATCTAGTGACTTACTTTATACTCTTAGTCCAAACGTACCACCGGGATATTTGATTCAAGTTGAACCTAAGCAAAACATTTACGTTCCAATCAAAAATTTAAGTCAAATTGATAGTATCCGATTCTCTATAAAAGATCAAGATAACAATTTTGTAAATATGAATAATGAACGAGTGACTTACTACGTTCATCTGAGAGAGATTATGAAGTTTAACTATAAATGTTATCACAAAGAGAAACTAGATTTCATAAAAAGAAAATCATAGGTGGAAGTTTGCTTAAAAATGTTTACGACAAGGTAAGAAACGTAATCAGCACTGGTTCTAAAATTCTTAACAGAATTCCTACTGGAGTGAAGACTGAGATTAAAAAACTAGCTGCACCTTTACTGAAAAAAGCCTTAGAACCCACAAAAAAGACATTAGAACCAGTCTTAGAAAATATACCAATAAACAAGCGTATTATCAATGACAGAGAATTAGAAAATCTCAACGACAGATCGAGAGCTATCCTAAGTAATTTAATTGCTGGATCAGGATTTAAAAATTATATGTCTTAATTATAAAATGACAGAACTAACGAATCCATATTTGCAAATTAAAGAAACAAACTTAGTGGACAATTCGATTACTGAGTTCGAATATGTTGAATATCTTCCGAGAGACTCCAATAACATGAACAAAGATGGTCAGCACATTATTGAAACAAAAGATGAAGATGTTTTTCTTCTACCGCATAAAGCATACCTAGAAATCAGAGGAAAACTTCAAACTAATGCGAATGCTAATTACAATAACAATGACGTAATTTCATTAGTAAATAACGGTTGGTCTTTATTTCAAACTGTGCAATATCAATTAAATAACCAAACTATAGAAAACATAAACCTTTATCTACCTCAAGCATCAACAATACTCAATTTAGTTAGCTTTAGTGATGATTATTCAAGATCAACCGCCTCTAACATGCTGTGGTTTAAAGACACTGGAACTGGTTCCCCATCTCTTAAACAAAATTTTGGTGGTGTAGCTAATGATGCGAATGCAAATGCTGTCCGTGATGGTCTTAGAGCAATTGTAGAAATATACAACAACAATCTACAAGCAAATATTGGTTTCACCGCAAGACAGAACATTACTACTGGAAATAAGCAAATTACTTTAATGCTTCCTCTTTCCCAAATATTTGGATTTTGTCGTGATATCGATAAGGTTTTTAGGGGTGTTAAACACAGTATAGTCGTGGATAGAGAAACATCTAATAACTATATTTTACGTGCAAATGGTGTAGCTGCTGGTAAGTTTAACATAAGTCATATCTCTTTGTGGATGCCTAAAGTGAAACCAAGTTTAAGAGTTGAATCGGAAATAGATGCTATGTTAGTAAAAGGACATATAAAACAGCTATACTTTGAACAAATGAGAGTGTATCGAACAATGTTTCAGTCAACAGAAACAAGCATGACTTGGAGAATAACAACCCAGCCGGGAACAGAGCTTCCCAGGCATGTGTTTGTTGCGTTTCAATCGAGTGAACGAGATAACAACCAGCAGCTATATAATATGATTTTTGACAATGCAAACTTAAGACGTATTAGTTGCAGAATAAACAGCATTCAATATCCTGAACGAGAATTTGAATGTAATTTTACTCCACAAAATAGAAATTATTCGCGTTTATACATGAGTTTTCTAGAGGCTGTAAACAAATACCAAGACGCCGACACGGGCTGTCAATTATCAGCTGAAGACTGGGCTAGTTTTTATCCAATTCATCATTTTGATGTTAGTAAACACAATGAACGACTTAAAAACAGCTCGGCAGATATTGAAATAAGGTTTAGTCTTGGTGGTAACTTTAGAAATATTGCAAATAACGCTGACCAAGCTTTCTATGTTTATGCAGTCGTACTTTCTGATAGATACCTTCAGTTAGAAGGACTTTCAGGTCGAATGAATATAATTATCTGAGTATAAATAAAAATGTATGTTAAAATCGGATTAAATTTATCACAATTTCAAAAAGAAAAAATAAAACAAGCTTTTCAAAACAAAACTGGGCTTACACTCACATTTAATAACCACCAGTTACAAGGATCAGACTTTCTTGGTTTAACAAAGACGCAAGTTAACAAAATAAATGATGCTAAAGCAAAAGGTTCAGGTGTTACTTTGAAGCTATCAAAACTACAAATTTCAAAACAGGGTGGTTTTATTGGAACTCTTTTAGCAGGTTTAGCAGGTAGCTTGCTGCCCAGTTTGTTAGGAGGAAAAGGACTTGTGTTACCTGGATCAAAGGGTAAAGGGCTTATGTTGCCTGGAACAAAAAGACAAGGTAGGTCTTATCGCTTCGACGAACCTCAGATTCTCGGAAAAGGTTTAATACTAGGAAAAAATTCTCCTTTCAAAAATGTTCCGATCTTGGGTTTGATTTTATAAAGTCTAATATAAAATTTACCACGATTACTCATTGAACTTGACACAAAATCAAAAGAAAAAAATTGCAAATGCATATAAAAGCAAAACTAGTGTAAGTGTTAGACTAACAAATGCAAGTTTACAGACTAAAGGCAACGTTAGTTTGCAACTGACGAGTCGACAGATAAATAGAATTAACAAAGCAAAAGCGTCTGGACACGGTATACAAATAAACTTTAGTAAAACGCAATTGCAAAAACAAGGTGGTTTCTTAAGTAGCTTACTTAATTTAGGAAAACTAGTGTTACCGTTTTTAGCTAAAAAGGTTTTGCCAACTTTGGGATTAGCAGCTGCTTCCGGGGCCATCCAAGGAGCAACTAATAAAGCAGTAAATAAATGAAACCATTAACAAACTTAGACATTGATAAAATCATGATTAAGTGTGACAATTATCGAGGAACATTTAGCAAAGATATGTTACCAAAAGCAATGAATAAAAATGAGTCAGCTGTCGTAAACTTGCAAGATTATTTTGTGGGTAGTGAAACTCATTGGGTTTGTGTTTACAACGAAGAAAAATCAGATAAAGTAGAATACTTTGACAGCTTTGGACTTGTACCCCCAAATGAAGTTGTTAAATATATGAAGACTACAAACAAAAACGTTATTTACAATGATGCACAAATTCAAAATATTAACTCAATTCTTTGTGGTTACTACTGTGTGTATTATATAACAGAGCGAAATAAGGGGAGAACAGCAAACGAACTATTGTTAGATTTTCATGAAAAACCTACACCTTTTAATGAAATGTTTATGAAGTTTTATGTAACATATATTAAAGATGGAAACTTATTGTGTGAGAGAAAAGAAAAAAACTAAATGTGTTCCAGGTTCTGATGAAATTATAAAAGCAAAAGGAAATGGTCGCCTGATGTTACGTTGCATTTGTGCTAGTTGTGGTATTACAAAGCATAGTTTCATTAAAACCAACAAAAAAGGAGGCTTGTTAGACCTTCATGCTGTGATAGGAAAATTACCAAAACCAAAAGGTGGGTTCACTCTTCCAAGTCACAAGTACACTGGGCCATATAATCCTTTGGATAAACAACTTGATTCGAACGACCAACCTTTACCGGGGCAAGAACCTTACAATCAAATAGATGCTATTGCAATGAAACATGATATTTGTTACCGTGATAATGACAATAAAAAAGGTAAACTAAAATGTGATAAAGATATGTTAGACAGTTTATCGCAAACAAAAACGAAAGGTATCCGGGAATCGTTTGATAAAAAGTTAGTACAAGCAGCAATTGGAACTAAATATAAGTTGGGGTTAGGTGCAAAAAACGGGAAAAGGCGTCGTGGCAAACAGAACTAGCTGATGAACTACACAAACCAGTAAAGAAAAAGTTTCTGCGACGCCGAGTTATAAGCAAATCAATTGATGAAATATGGGCGGCTGATTTAGTGGAAATGCAAAAGTTTAGCAAATGGAATAAAGGTTACCGATATTTACTTATGGTGATTGACGTATTTTCTAAATTCGGATGGATAGTCCCTTTGAAAGACAAAACGGGTAAAACTGTTGCTAATGCTTTCAAGAAAATCTTCAAAGAAAAAAGAATCCCAAAATTCTTATGGACTGATAAGGGAAAAGAATTTTACAACAAAAATACGAAAAGCCTGTTGGACCAACACAACATTAAATTATATTCAACTGAAAATGAAGAAAAAAGTTCTGTTGTTGAACGTTGGAATCGCACTATCAAAAATAAAATGTGGAAGCAATTTACAAAACTAAGTTCAACTCAGTACTTAGACATGCTACCTGAGATAGTTGATGAGTACAATAACAGCTATCATTCATCCGTGAAAATGACGCCTGTTCAAGCAAGCGAAAAAGAAAATCAAGGAATTGTTTACTATAATTTGTACGCTAAAATTAAACCAATAAAAACTAAAGCAAAATTCAAAGTTGGTGACACAGTTAGACTTTCAAAATACAAGCGAAAACTTTTTGACAAGGGTTTTACTCCAAACTGGACAGAGGAACTGTTTTTAATTTCTAAAGTTTTAAATACCAATCCACACACTTACGAAATCACTGATCTTCGTGGTGATTTAATTTCTGGAACTTTCTATAAACAAGAACTTTTGAAAACGAATCAAACTAAATTCAGAATAGAAAAAGTTGTTCGCAAAGATAATAAAAAGAAATCGGCATTAGTTAAGTGGTCTGGATACAGCAATAATTTTAATAGCTGGAATCCGATTGAAGAATTAGAGCAACTTAAATCTACATATAAATAAAAGATGTTTTGTGGATTTCAACCTTCAAACTTATCAGTTCCAGAAAATATAGAAGATATAAAACAAAAGTGGAATAAACGTGTTTTAACTTACTGTATCACGAACTTAACACCAAAACTTACAGAAGAATCGATACACAAACAAATTGATTCTGCTTTTAAAGTTTGGGATAAACCTACAGCACTTAAATTTAAAAAAGTACAGCCGAATGAGCCATGTGACATAAAAATTAGTTTTTGTGCAAAGGAACATGGCGATGGATTCCCTTTTAAAGGTAAAGGCGGTGTTTTAGCTCATGGATTTTATTCAGGTTCAGGAATTGGGGGTGATTTACATTTCGATGCTGATGAAGATTGGACAGACCAAGAAACACCTTCCAAACACAACTTATTTGTAGTAGCTGTTCATGAAATAGGTCATTGTTTAGGTTTAACCCATTCACAAAGTACAGATTCTATCATGTATCCTACTTATAAACACGAATGGTCAAAAGTATCAAGTGATGTTCTATCAAAAGAAGACATTGAAAGAATACAAAAGGCGTACGGTAAACCCAAAGTGAAAATATTTAATAGCAATGGCTTTACAATTAAAGTGAAACCTATAGAAAATGACAAAATCAAACTAATTATTGAAAAGAATTAAACGCGACTGAAGCGCAATTATGAGCACAAGTTGGTTACATGTGACAAGCGCTCAATTGTGAGTTTAATACCTCCTACTAACATCGGGAGGGGGGACTGAGAACCACAATTTAAAAAAAAAATTGAAACACAAGGACGGTTTCAGTGCATTTTAAGTCATTTTGTTTCCAGTGCATTTTTTAAGAGTCAAGTGACCTGCTTTGCACTGAAAGATTTTTATTGAGAATGGGCCGACTACAGTGCAGTCACGTGACCTCTCTTAATTTGAGACACAAGGACGGTTACAGTGCAGTCACGTGACCTCTGTGCACCGAACACGCCATGTCATATACTACTAGCCAACAACAAACCACAGTAACAGAACTTTCCAAAATTTTTTCCAAAATTTTTTCCAAAGTTTATTTTTTTGTTTTGTTTTTTTGTTTGATCATCAACTAAAATAAACCTTGTTTATTTGTTTACTTAAAATTGACGGAAAAAGCTACCGCATTTCGATGAAGACCTTCTTTTGGTTTTCTCAGAAGATTAATGAAAAAAATTACTGTATTTCGTTGTTTTCAAACCGCACCCCCAAAAAATCTTTTTTGTGCCCCCTCCTTACAAGCGCACTACTCTGTTCCCGGGCCAGCCTCTAACTGTCTAATGCGGCCTAAGCAAGCGCAAGCCTATAATTCGGTGCCTAACTGCATCTTTGCAATTTTTTAGTTCGCTTTTTGCCAACAGACCTACTATCAGTTTAAAATAACTAACCTATAGCTGTAGTAGACTTAGGCTATATGCTACTCCTGTTCAGATACAACTGCTATCGAACCACGGCCATGTGGATATAGTTTAGCTCAGACTTTAGATGAAAATGATCACCCGTCCTAATCTATTGTTGGAAATAGCAAAACGTAATAAATTCATCATTACAACGTCACAAACAAAGTTATTTCGGCATTCTCACCCGTACTAACAATTTTGTAAACCAAATATACCAATTACTAATGTATCTGATTTTGATTTCATTAAACATATTACAATAAGCACGTGAAATAAGTAGCGGTAGCGGACAGTTTATTTTCTAAAAGTAGCGGCGCTATCGCTACCGCTACTTGCCCTAAAAAGTAGCGTCGCTACCGCTACCCGCTACTCGGTTTGCATAGGAGCGGCGCTACCGCTCCCGCTACTCAAAAGGTAGCGGTAGCGCCGCTACTACAGTAGCGCGCTACTGCCCACCTCTGTGTACAGGGTACTTCAGAACGTATCGATCGTATTCTAAACGAAGCTGGTGTGAAAGTTGCGATGAAGCCGGTTAAAACCATTGGAAACATTCTTACGTCACCCAAAGATCCTATTGCAGAGCATGAAAAGAGTCGATTAGTTTATAAGATACCTTGTGCTGATTGTAAGTTTGTGTACGTGGGGCAAACGAAACGGGATTTAAAAAGTCGTGTTGCAGAACATAAAAGAGCCGTCAAAAATGCGGAACCAGAAAAATCCGCTTTATGTGAACATTTAATGTTGTTTGATCATCGTATTAATTGGGAAGAATCCACTGTTTTAAAATATGTTAATAGTAATCGTAGACGGTTAATTGCTGAAAGTTGGTTTATCAATGCCCACACTAACGTTATCAACCGTTCGGGTGGTGAGACCTTGCCATCAGTGTACCGATCTTTAGCCAAAAGTGCTCAGTAAATGCTGTTTTGTTTTTTTTTGCTAATTTTTTTACCATATATGACTTAGCCACGTTCTTTGGTTTCATCACAGTAAAGCAATTGAATTTTTACGTTTTGTTGAATTAGCCTTAACTCGCAATTTGATAATTATGACGTTATAATCATCTATAACTCACTTAATTTATTCGGTTCTTTTGATATTTATTTTGTTGTAACTTATCTGCGATATGTACTGTTTGTGCTAGTATTGGAGGAGTGCTCGACACTCCTCCAACTCAACTTCTGAAGATGCTCGGCGTTTCAGCTGAGCGAAACGTCAAGGGAATAAATTAGCGTTATGCTAATCGTGTGTCCTTTTACCGGAAGAACAGTAGGCTAGCCTACCTGTAGTATCGACTGTTGTATACCAATCGATACGCGGAATTCCATTGTAAACTTTGGTCTTTCAGTTCAGAGGACCATTTGGCTTACCGTTAAAGTGGTAATTTTGTTGTCTTTTCTATTTGATAACGGTAAATAGCTTTGACGCTTGAGAGCTGATAAAAAACAATTCGTACATTATGAAGTTGTTCAAGTGAATTTGGCACTTTGGTTCGAATTTCATTCTTGTCCCATTGTTTTGGAAGTTTCGCAATTAATTTGATATAAGCACAAAAATTTTGATTAGTTTGGGGATGATCAAATTTCAGCGTTAGGTCATCATACTTTAAATATTGTGTTTCAAGGCTAGGTAGATGTTCAAAATCAGTTATTCCGGCTTCTGCAAATTTTTTCCTGATAGGCAGTATGCTCTTGTTTAATTTTATTTTACTGTTCAGCCAAATTGTTTTTTCGTTGCTCCATTCTTTGCCATAATAAGTTTTCAAAAATTTTTGCAAGGCTGCGATAGAAACCTGCATATTTTATAATGGCATATTCTTGCATTTTTTTAGTGAAAGCTCCCATGTTAGAACGTAGCGCCAAGGTCACGTCGACCAGGGAAAA
This sequence comes from Trididemnum nubilum, assembly GCA_963965965.1. Taxonomy (NCBI): domain Eukaryota; kingdom Metazoa; phylum Chordata; class Ascidiacea; order Aplousobranchia; family Didemnidae; genus Trididemnum; species Trididemnum nubilum. The sequence continues at coordinate 92,209 of OZ014469.1, forward strand.
AAATGCGTTCAATTTCTTTCCACGACGAATTATAAGCGTCATCCAAAAATTTTATCATCCAATTCAATCGCAAAGCAATTATGAAAGTTTCTATATCAATCATATTAGCTCCACCATTTTTGATATCATTGCATAATTTGCTTCTGGCTATTCGTTCCCATTTTGACCCCCAAATGAACTGAAATATCGTTTTATTGACTTCTTGGATAAATTTCGTTGGTATTTCACACGGTGCAAGGCTAATCTTGTAAATTAGAATCGGAACTACCAAGCTTTTAATGATTGTTATTTTACCCAGCAGAGACAAACTTCTAGAACTCCAAACGTTTAGGATTGACCTTATTTTATTGACGGTATTAGCAAAGTTTAACTCAAAAATATTCTTTTTCTCTTTACTCACCGGGATTGTGATGCCCAAATAAGTAACAGAATCTACTGGCCAAGTTGGACCTTTGCTTTCCCGATACGTATTTAAAGAATCTCTAAGAATGCCTATATAAAAGGCTTTGGATTTTGACCCATTGATTTTGCAGCCAGATACTTCGCCAAACTTGTGTAAAATGTCAAATACTATATCAAAACCTTTTTTCTTACCCTCTAAGAAAACCAAAGTGTAATCTGCAAATGGTGATACTTTAATTTCCTTATTCTTCCCCTTTATGTCCTGGTATGGCTTGGGTTTTTAATAACTCTATCGTTTTTGATTACTCGAAACTCCCTCTAGCGGTCAAAATTTTATTCTTCCATTTTTTGATAATTTTTCTTTTTTTGACAAATTTTGGATCTTGATTTCTCAAAAAGTAGAAAGCGTATCAAAAATTTGCTTTTGGCAAAATAAATATATACTATGAGCTGCTAGATGCTCAATTTTGAAGGTTAAAAAATGTTGATAAAAGCCTTACTTGATTAATTGAAGATTAGTTTTTTTGCGAAAAAATTTTTATTTTTTTGCAAATTTTGGATCTTGATTTCTTAAAAAATAGACAGCGCATCAAAAATTGGTATTCGGAACGATAAGTATATACTATGAGCTACCATATGCTCAATTTTGTAACTTAGAAATTGCTGGTAAAAGCCTTTCTTGATCAATCAAAAATTAGTTTTTTTGCCGAAATTTACGTTTTTTTGATTTTGTCAAATTTTGGACCAAAATTTCTCAAAAAGTAGAAAACTTATCAAAAATCGGCTTTCAATACGCTGAAAATATGGTATGAGCAACCTGAACCTCAATTTTTAAGGTTAAAAAGCGTTTATAAAGCCTAATATGGTTAGTTGAAAACCGCAATTTTTGACCAATTTTTCGTTTTTTATTTTTGTCACATTTCTGAGCGTGATTTCTCAAAAAGTAAAAAGCTTATCTAAAATCGGCTTTCAGTACGTTAAGGAAGTGGGATGAGCTACCAGATACTAAATTTTGAAACCTGGAAAACGTTTATAATGGCCACTTTTATTTAACTAAAAACTCAATTTTTGCTAAAAACTACGTTTTCTTGCAAAAAAGGGGGTTCACAGAAAACGCCGATATTTCAAAAACTAAAACGCGCTCGAAAAAATGTTGGCACCAAGCAATTCAGCGCTAAATTTCCTATAGGAATACATCTCTGGAACAATTTCAGCAACTTCACATTTTGCAAAAAAAAAGAAAAAGCAAATTTTTGGATTATTCAGCAGTTTCAGAAACGCAACCAGATCTTGATCACAAAAAACATCAGTCAAAAAAATTTTTTTTTACTTTTTTGCCAGATACAGTAGTTGGGGATTGCTGGGTATTAGCATGTAATTAGCTTTTAATCCCCCAAACCCAACTCATCCCGAAGATTTCACCCCAAAACCCCTAAATTTGTATACAATCACAAATGCTACAATCGGTACATTTTGTCCCCAAAAACATCTATAAAAATTCCAAAAAAAATTTTTTCCCCAAAATATTGTGCCCAAAAACGAGGCAGTAACAAAAAATCCCCCCATCCAATTTTGTGGTATCTGTGACGACATCTCAAATCAAAATGAGAATTAGGGGAAATGGTAACCAATGTAGCTGTTCATCCATATTTCTGAACTTGCAAACCCTGTCTGTACATTAAGGGTTGGGGTTAGGGTTAAAGTAAGAGATGTGGAAAGGGCGTTCGCTGCAAAAACGCTACATTTGCTGCTCGAGTGCTACATTCGCTACTTGCGAGTGCTACATTCGCTACTTGAAATCCTTACATTCGCTACCTTGAGAATGTCACACATTTAAACTGGAATAAAAGGAAAAGTAGCAAAGATTTTCAAAAACCGACTGTGACATCGTGCTGTGCAGGTGATGACGTCGCCGTTGCGAAGATATGACGTCACAATATTCGACCTTTAAGGATTTCGATCCTCGATTTCTCGAGTTCTAGACCGAATTTTTGAGTTTCGATTGCAACGTCGGAATTGTCAGGCAATGTCCTTTCGATCGCAGCAAAAAAAATTGGTGATGACGTCACGTGGTAGTCGCCCTTTAAGGTCTTTAAACCTCGATTACTCAAGTTCTGGACCGAATTTCGGAGCGCTGATTGCGGCGTCCGGTTGCTGACGTCGAGAGCTTTCTTGCCAGTGGGTGTGACATCACAAACACGTCATTGGCAGTCTCGATTTCGACCGTTTTGCGCTTTTTTCAACTTCGAAGTCGATTTGCGACTTCGTTTCTGGCGCGATTGCGTCGATTTTGGTGGCAAAAGATGCGGACGGTCGTCGAAAATCCGAAACCGTTCGAATCTTGGCAAAATCTTGTTCCCCAGAAGAGTTATTCAATTTTTCGCAAAAGGCGTTTTTTCGCTTTTTCGCGACACTTTGCTTAGAGACTCTTTTTTTAAAAGTTGCTCCCCTTCGCCTGGGCTTTCCGTCGGACTCGTTCCCCCAAAGAGTTAATCGATTTTTTGCGAAAAGCGTTTTCTCGCTTTTTTGCGACACTTTGCTTAGGGACTCTTTTCTTTAGAGTTGCTCCCCTTCGCCTGGGCTTTCCATCGATAGCGTCGGTTTCGTCCTCGGGCCTAGAAGGTTTTTTTTCAAAAAAAAAAACCTGCTCAAAATCTCGGTCGGAGCCCGTCACGCACTCGCGCACGCTTTGGACAGGGTCAGAAAGAAAAAAATCGGGCGTTTGATTTAAAAAAAAAAAAAAAGAAGCAAAATTTTCCAAAATCGACGTCACGGGTCGGCAGACGACATCACGTCGGTTCGTGCGTGACGCCATTCGGGGCGGAAAAGTCCCCACGCGCGTCGCGAGAGCCTTGCGAAGTTTTCGCTCAATGATAACTCGTTGTCCGGCAACGTCGCGACAACGAAACTCAGCACGCACGTGGCGTCGGTTCGCGACTTGGTCTTGCCGAAAAACGGCGCAAAAATCTCATTTGGCGAATGCGCTGCGGTCCAAAACGCGTTTGGTCCGATTCCTGGCTCGTCTTTTAAGATAGAGCAACGAAATTCACACATAAGACGACGCTTGACCGGTCGTGATGTCACACAAAAAACAACAGTCGCACCGCATTTGGTTCGCGAGCTGCGGGCGTCCGAAGTTTCAGCGTCGCAGCAGCCGATTCGAAAACGTCACGACGACATCACTGACAAAGGACGAGACAGCTCTATACGGATAGGGTTAGGGTTAGGGTCAGGGTCAGGGTAAGGGTTAGGGTTAGGGTTTTAGGGTTAGGGTTAGGGTTAGGGTTAGGGTTTTAGGGTTAGGGTTAAGGTTAGCAGCATGGATTGTGCGATTGCTTTTTGAGACTGTAACGTTTGCCACTTGAGACTGTAACATTCGCCACTTGAGACTGTAACTTCTGCCATTTGAGGCATTTGCCACTCAAGACTGTAACTTTCGCCACTCGAAATTGTTGATTTTGCTACTCGAGACCCTTCATTTCGCCACTCGAGACTTCTCATTTTGCTACCCAAGACTGTTCATTTCGCCACTCGATACTGTTAATTTTGCTACCCAAGGGATGCTTTCCCCACTCAAGACTGTGCATTCGCTACTTATGGGATACATTCGCCATTCGAGACTGTTACATTTGCCACTTGAGATTGTAACATTTGCTACTTGAGACATTTGCCATTTGAGACTGTAACGTTTGCCACTCGAGACAGTCTTGAGTGGCGAATGTATCCTTCAGGTAGCAAAATGAACAGTCTTGAGTGGCGAAACGAGCAGTCTTGGGTAACAAAATGAACAGTCTCAAGTGGGGAATGTTACAGTCTCAAGTGGCGAATGTTACAGTTTCGAGTGGCGAATGTATTTCTGGGGTAGCGAATGTAACAGTCTCAAATGGCGAATGTATCCCTTGAGTAGCAAACAGAACAATCTCGAGTGGCGAAATGAAAAGCCTCAAGAAGCAAAATGAACAGTCTCGAGTGGCGAAAAGAACACTCTCAAGTGGTGAATGTTTCAAGTGGCAAATGTTACGGTCTCAATTGGCGAATGCTACAGTTTGGAGTGGCGAATGTATCCGTTGAGTGGCGAATGTAGCAGTCTCGAATGGCAAATGTATCCCTTGGGTAGCATGATGAACAGTCAGGAGTGGCGAAACGAACAGCTCGGGTAGCAAAATGAACAGTCTCAAGTGGCAAAATAAACAGTCTCGGGAAGCGAAATGAACAGTCTCGAGTGGCAAAATGATCAGTTTCAAGTAGCAAAATGAACAGTCTCGAGTGGCGAAATGAACAGTCTAGGGTAGCAAAATGAACAGTTTCGAGGGGCAAAAGTTACATTTTCAAGTGGCGAGTGTTACAGTCTGGAGTGGCAAATGTAATTCTTCTGTAGCGAATGTAACAGTCTCGAGTGGCGAATGTATCCCTTGGGTAGCAAAATGAAAGCTTTCGAGTGGTGAGATGAACAGTCTCAAGTAGCAAAATGAAGAGTCTGGAGTGGCGAAACTAACAGTCTCGGGTAGCAAATATAACAGTCTCGAGTGGCGAAACGAACAGTCTTGGGTAACAAAATGAACAGTCTCAAGTGGGGAATGTTACAGTCTCAAGTGGCGAATGTTGCAATCTTGTGTGGCAAATGTATCCCTTGGATAGCAAATGCAACAGTCTCGAGTGGCGAATGTATCACTTGGGTAGCAAAAAGAACAGTCTCAAGTGGCGAAATGAACAGTCTCGAGTAGCAAATTGAACAGTCTCGAGTGCTGATTGTTATAGTCTCAAGTGGCAAATGTCTCAAGTGGCAAATGTTACAGTCTCAAGGGGCGAATGTTACAGTCTCGAGTGGAGAATGCATCCTTTGGGTAGTGAATGTTACAGTCATAAGTGGCGAATGCATCCTTTGGGTAGCAAAATGAACAGTCTCAAGTGACAAAATGAACAGTCTCAGACAGCGAAATGAACAGTCTCGAGTGGCGAAATGAACAATCTCGGGTAGCAAAATGAACAGTTTTGAGTGGCGAATGTTACAGTCTCAAGTGGCGAATGTCTCAAGTGGCAAATGTTACATTCCCCAGTGGCGAATGTTACAGTCTCCAGTGGCAAGTGTATTCCTTGGATAGCGAATGTAACACTCTGGAGTGGCGAATGATATCCCTTGGGTAGCAAAATGTACAGTCTGGAGTGGCGAAATGAACAGTCTCGGGTAGCAACATGAACAATCTCGAGTGGCAAAATAAAGAGTCTCAGGTAGCACAATGAACAATCTCGAGTGGCGAACCGAACAGTCTCGGGTAGCAAAATGAACACTTTCGATTGGCGAATGTTACAATCTCAAGTGGCGAATGTCTCAAGAGGCAAATGTCACATTCTCAAGTGGCGAATGTAACTGTCTAGAGTGGGAAATGTATCCATTGGGTAGCAAAATGAACAGTCTTGGGTAGTAAAATGAACAGTCTCGAGTGGCAAAATGAACAGTCTCGAATAGCAAAATCAACAGACTCGAGTGGCGAATGTATCAAATGCCAAATGTTGCATTGTTAAGTTGGGAATGTTACAATCTCGAGTGGCGATTGTGTCCCTTGAGTAGCAAATGTAACACTCTTGAATGGCGAATGTATCCTTTGGGTAGCAAAATGAACTGTCTGGAGTGGCGAGATGAACAGTTTAGGGTAGCAAAATGAACAGTCTCGAGTGGCGAAATGAAAAGCCTCAAGGAGCAAAATGAACAGACTCGAATGGCGAAACGACCAGTCTCAAGTGGCGAATGTCTCAAGTGGCAAATGTTTAGTCTCAAGTGGCGAATGTTACAGTCTCGAGTGGCGATTGTGTCCCTTGGGTAGTGAATATAGCAGTCTCGAATGGCGAATGTATCCCTTCGGTGGCAAAATGAACAGTCTCGAGTGGCGAAAAGACAGTCTCGGGAAGCAAAATGAACAGTCTCGAGTGGCAAAATGAACAGCTTCAAGTAGCAAAATGAACAGTCTCGAGTAGCAAAATGAACAGTTTAGGGTAGCAAAATGAACAGTCTCGAGTGGCATTTGTTACAGTCTCAAGTAGCGAATGTCTCAAGTGGCAAATGTTACATTCTCAAGTGGCGAAACGAACAGTCTCGAGTGGCAAATGTATCCCTTGGGTAGCGAATGAAACAGTCTCGAATGGCGAATGTATCGTTTGGGTAGCAAAATGAAAGTTTTCGTGTGGCGAGTTGAGCAGTCTCAAGTAGCAAATATAACAGTCTCAAGTGAGGAAATGAACAGTCTCGGGTAGCAAAATGAACAGTCTCGAGTGGCAATCGTTACATTTTCAAATGGCGAATGTTACAATCTCGAGTGGCGATTGTATCCCTTGGGTAGCAAATACAACAGTCTCGAGAGGCGAATGTATCTTTTAGGTAGCGAAAGGAACAGTCTCGAGTGGCGAAATGAACAGACTCGGGTCGCAAAATCAACAGTCTTGAGTGGCGAAACGAACAGTCTCGAGTGGCGAATGTTACAGTCTCAACTGGCGAAGGTCTCAAGTGGCAAGTTTTACATTCTCAAGTGACAAATGCGACAGTCTCGAATGGTGAATGTATCTCTTGGGTAGCAAATTGAACAATCTCGAGTGGCGAAATGAACAGTGTCAGGTAACAAAGTGAGCAGTCTCGAGTGGCGAATGGTACAGTCTCATGTGGCGAATGTTACAGTATCAAGTAATGAGCGCACAATCCATATTGCCTACCCTAACCCTAGCCCCAACCCTAAACAAACTCTAACCCATTACGACCCATAATGACACATAAAGAAACATAAAAACACAAAAGGACCCATAAGAACACATAAGGACACACAAAGACCCATAAGGACCAATAAGAACACATAAGGACACTTAAAGACCAATAGGGACCCATAAGAACACATAGGAAATCATTAGGACCAATAAGGACCCAAAACAACACAAAAGGACCCAAATGGACACACAAGGACCCATATACACCTATAAGAACACAAAGGACCGATGAAGACCCATACGGGCCCATTAGAACAGAAAAGGACCCATAAGGACCAATAAAGAACACAACGACCCATAAGAACCCATTAGGACCAAAAGAGACCCATAAGAACACATAAGGACCCATAAGGGACCCATAAAAAACTCGTAAAGAACTATAAGGACCTATGAAAACACATAAGAACCAATAAGTACCCATAAGGACACATAAGGATCCAGAAAAACCATAGAACACATAAGGACCATAAAGATCTATAAGGACCCATAAGAACACATAAGGACCCATACGAACACACAAAGACCAAGAGGACTCATGATGACCCATAAGAACACATAAGGGTCCAAAAGAACCCATAAGGACCCACAAAGTGCCATTAGGACACATAAGGACCCATAAGGAGTCATAACAACACATAAGGCCCCGTAAAGATACATAGGGACCTATAAAGAACCATTAGGACCCATAAAAACTTAAAAGAACACAGAAAGACCAATATAAACCCATACTTAAAGATCCACTTAAAGATTTACAAGGACACATAAGGACCAATAAAAATACTTTTTCTTACATACGTGTCACTTTATTTGAAGATTGTTGAAGATTCTTTCATACTTGTCACTTTATTTCTGAATGTTCTATAAATTTCAAAAATAACATAATTCCATGAGGACACATATAGCCTGTTGAAATCGCCCATGACAAAATACTTTTTGTAAGCTTTACAAAGTTTTCAAAGTTCTTATAAAAGCAGCTTCAAAAGTTTGAAACTTTTGTTGTGAGTGCCGATAAACAGTCCGGTTTTGTTTTGGGGTAGGTAGTGACCTCAATCCTTCAACTTAAAGGAACTTATAAAAACCCCTAAGCACCCACAGGAATCCATAACGACGCAAAAGGACCTATAACAAACCACAAGGACCCATAAAGACGCTTAAGGATGCATAAGGACCTGTAAGGACTCCTAAGGAAGCATAAAAACGCTTAAGGACTTATAAAGACCCATAAGCTTACATAAGGACCTATTAGGGCACATAGGATTCCATAAGCACGCATAAGAACCTATAAAAAACCCTTAGGACCCAAAAGGATGCATAAGGAAGTATAAGGACCTTTAAGGACCAATAAGACCCCATGAAGACGCATAAAGACCTATAAGGACACAAAAGAACCCATTAGGACTTATAAGGACCTATAAAAACCCATAAGGACCCACGAGAATCCATAAAGACGAATAACAAACTACAATAAAACAAAACGTTCCATAAGGACCCATAAGGCTGTACAAAGACCTATAAGGACCCATAAAGACGCTTAAGAACGCATAAGGAAGCATAAATACCCATAAAGACACATATAAATCTATAAGAACGCATAACAACTTGTAAGGACACAAAAAGACACATAAGAATCCATAAGAAAGCATAAACTTTTATGAAAACCCCTAAAGACCAACAAGAATCTGTAAAGACGCCTAAGGATATAAGGGGACACATAACGACCCTTAAGGACGCATAAGGACGTGCAAAAATTTATAAGGATCCATGAGGACACATATAGCCTGTTTACATGTGCACTTTTGGGAACCAGTTCTTAGTTCTAATGCCTGAATTTTGCTGAGTCACACACAAAAAAGGTTCTGAATTACGTCACGACCGTTCGTAATTTGGAACTGCTATCAGAGGTGGGCCCGTTGCAGTTCCAAAAGTTCTGATCGTTTAGGTTCAGTAGGTCGGCTGTACTCGCAGGCTGGTCGGACATAGGTAAGTAGCCTACATGGGTTGGTAATAAATTAGGCTACCATAAATAGGCCTATGCTTGTATTGGTAGTGTATACTAGGCTACTTTGGTCTAAAGTAGAGCAGGTAACAGGAAGCCCTAAGCTTAGGCCTACCGTATCTCAGCTAGTTAGCAGAGGTTTGCTTACTACACTAGGCTAATCTTATTAATGCAAATACGGTAGTGAATCTAAATTTGAAATGCAGTTCGTTCTTAGATGAAAACGTCAATTAGGCCTAGTTTAGTCGTTGGTCTTAGTCCAAGCAGAGTTGATCACAAAGGTAGGCCTAAACATGCCCAAATGTTTAGATTTTTTTCATGATGTTAATAATTTGAAAATAATTAATGATAACAGATAATACCGATGTTTAGCTCAGAATTTCATGCATTGCATTTATTTACTTATGTTGTATAGCATATTTGCATTGTATTTTACCAGCCTATAACATCTCAGCAAGTCTTCTTCATTTCATAGATGACCGAGTTCTTGAAATGTGCATGTAAACTCGAGCGAAAAAGTGCCAACAAAAGAACTACTTTTCGGAACCAGGAACTGGTTCCCAAAAGTGCTCATGTAAACAGGCTAATAAGAACCCATAAGGACCTATATAGCCTGTTTACATGTGCACTTTTGGGAACCAGTTTTTAGTTCTAGTGCCTGAATTTTGCTGAGTCACACACAAAAAAGGTTCTGTGACGTAATTCAGAACCTTTTTTGTGCGTGACTCAGCAAAATTCAGGCACTAGAACTAAGAACTGGTTCCCAAAAGTGCACATGTAAACAGGCTAATAAGGACCCCTTAGGACTCATTAAAACGCATGAGGACAAATAAAAACCCATAAGAATCCATAAGGGCGCAAAAGGACAGAAAAAGACCCATAAACACGCATAAGAACGCACAAGGATTTATAAGGACCCATACGGACGCAAAAGGACGCACAAAAACTTAAAAGAACTTGTAGGGACACAGACGGACGCATAAGCACCCAAAAGGACCCATACCAGTCCATACAAATGCACAAGGACCTTTAAGGACACACAAGGACCCATTAGGATGCATGAAGACCTATAAGGACCCAAGAGGACCCACAAGAATCCATAAGGACGCATAAGGACTCGTAAGGACCCATAAGGACGCATAATAACGCACAAGGATCTGCAAGGACCCATAGGGACCAAAAAATTCATAAGGACGCATAAAGACCTTTAAGGACCCATAAAGGATGCATAAGGACCCATAAGTACCCATTAGAATCCTTAAGGACGCACAAGGACCCATAAGGACCTATAAGCACCTCTAAGGACGCACTAGGACCTATAAAACTCATAAGGACCCATAAAAATCCATAAGAACGCATAAAGACTTATAAGGACCATCGTAACCCATAAGGACGCATAGGGACGCATAACGTTCAATAAGGACCCATGAGGACCCATAAGAATCCATAAGAAAACACATAAGGACCGGTAAGGACCCATAAGGAACCATAAAGACGCATAAAGACGCATAAGGACCTATGAGAACCCAGAAGGATGCATAAGGACTTATATAAACACATAAGGACCCAAAACAATCTAAAAGTATGCATAATGACTCATAAGGACCCAAAAGGACGCATGTAGATGCATAAAGACCTACAAAGACCCGTAATGATCCATATGGATGCATAAGGCCTTACACGGACCCATAAGGACCCATAAGAATCCATAAGGACGCATAGAGACCTATAAAGACCTATAGAACCGTTAGAAACGCATAAGGACCTATAAGGACCCATCAAGACCAATAAGCGCGCATAAGGACGGATAAAGACCTATATGAACGCATAAGGACCCATAAGGAAGCATAAAGCCGCATTAGGACCTGTAAAGACCCATAAGGACCCATAAGATTCCACAATGAAGCATCAGGACTTATAAGGGCCCATTGGGACGCATAAGGACGCATAAAGACATATAAGAACCAATAAATACCCATAGAGACCAATGAGATCCCATATTGACGTGTAAGGATCTATAAGGCCCAATAAAAACCCAAAAAGACGCATAAGGACGCATTAGGACCTACAAGGACCCATAAGGTCCCATAACAATCCATGAGGGCGCTTAAGAACCTATAAGGACCCAGAAGGACCCAAAAGGACGTCAAAGGACCTATAAAGATCCATAAAAATCCATAAGCACGCATAGGGATCTATAAAAACCCATAAAGATGCATAAGGATGTATCAGGATTTATAAGGACTCATAATTGTAATTGTAAATTCATTTTATTCACCAAGTTGCCTTGGCCAGGAAACAGCGATAGGATTTTTCGGTCTTCTAGTCAAGCTGCCACATGCCCATCTGTCTACCACACTCATATGAGACTTCATACTGTCCGTTTAGTAGCTAAACGTCAAGCAGGGAAGCTGTGAACAACAATTTTCATAGTCTTTGGCTTGACCCAACCAAGAATCGAACCCGAGTCTACCACTTAGGTAACAGACGCTCTATCCATACTGACCCTTAAGGACGAATAAGACCTATAAGGACCATAAAGACCAATAAAAATCCATAGGGGCGCATAAGGACCTAAAAGGACGCATAAAAACTTTTAAGGACAAAAAGGACATATAAAGACTCATACGAATCCAAAGTGCCGCATAATGACTTACAAGGACCCATAAAAACACACAAGGACACATAAAAAATCATTAGGACACAAAAGAATCATAAAGGAAGCATTAAGACAAATAAGGACCCCTAAGGACGCATAAGAACCTATAAAAACCTATAAGTACCAATAAGGTATCATAAGGACCCATAACAACCCAGAAGGACGCATGAGGTCCTATAAAGACCAATAAGGACCCACAACAATCCATAAGGACGAATACGATTGCAAAATAATCTATAAGGACCTAAAAGGACCAATAAGGACTCATAAAAACCCATAAGTGTCCTTATGGGTCTTTATGGGTCGTTTTAAGTCCTTAAAAGTTTTATTGCGTCCTTGCAAGACATAATAGGTCTTTAAAAGTCCCAATCAGTCCTTATGGGTCCTTATGTGTTCTTATCGGTCCTTATAAGTTTCTATAAGTCCTAAAACGTCCATACGGGTCATAATAGGTCTTTATAGGTCCTAAAACGTCTTTATGGTTTCTTATAGGTCCTTATATGTCCTAACGGGTCCTTATAGGTCCCTATAAATCCTAATGCATCCTGATGGGTCTTTATAGGTCCTTTTAAGTCCTAATGCGTCCTTACAGATCTTAATTAGTCTATACAGTTCCCTATGCGTCCTTATGGGTTGTTATGGGTCCTTATGTGTCCTTATAAGTCCTAATGTGTCCTTATGGGTCCTTATGTGTCTTTATGGGTCGTTGTAGGTTTTTATAGATCCTGATGCGTCCCTATGGGTCCTTGTGGATCCGTGTGTGTCCTTATGGGTCCTTATGGGTCTTTGAAGTTTATTAGAAGTTTTAATCCGTCCGATTGGGTCCTTGTTTGTTGTTATGTGTCCTTATGGGTCCTTTTTTGTCGTTATGTGTTCTTATGGGTCCTCATCACTAACCCTCTAAGCTGGCCGAGAATCCCCGCGCAGTACTTTCATTCTGCCGCGCACAGCATAAGTACTGATAACATGACAACCCAAATACGTGCTTTCAATAGAAAGTAAACTCCACATTTGAGATTTCACAACATTGTTTTACAAAATCAAGGTGCAGTCAGTTAAATGTGCAATGATAGCATGAAATTCTACTATACCACAGTAATCAATCGAGCATATTAACTAAAAATGATGTCATAATCACTTGACAATGTCAATAGAACGCAATCCTATTGAAAACTCGGTAAAAAGAAAACTGCATGTTGTTGACAAACTGCAAATGTTTTGTTGAAGTACTGTTCTGACAAAGGTTAAACTAATATGCACAAGGCATGTGATAGTTGTGTGTTTAAATGAAAAATACTCAGAACACATGAGGTTAAAGGAGAGAATGAAGAAATTGTAGGTTAGAAGTTGGTGAAACTGTAGCTACACACTTTGCCAGTTACCACTAGGCCATGGTAGCAGTTGAGATTCCAATCAGATTTCGGTACTTCTACCGTAGGCTACAGTCTGCTCACGTTGTAGGCTAGGAACGTATTTCAGCGATTTAGTCAAAATTTCAATTCCTAGCCTAAAGTGGACAAGGACACACGGTAGCCTCCAGCAGAAGTACCTGAAATCGGATTAAAATCGCAACTGGTCCCATGGTCTAGTGGTAACTGGCAAAGTACATAGCTCTGTTTGTCGCCTACCCGGTTAAGGGGTACAAAACCTGATGATGAAATAAATATGTATTAATATTAAGTTCACCAAAATCTTTGCACTTTAATTGTTTTTTAATAATGTTTATTATATAACTTTACCTGAAGATCTCTAACAGTGTAAAACAGGCTATTGGAGGTTAAATTTCTCATTAACAGTCGGCAACAAAACAGATGCTGTTACATAAACTTATCAAATAGCAGCAGACATCAGTATATTTGTTATGTTTGTGATCAACAGACAACAGGCATTCATTTTACAAACTAAACGTCGTTTTTTATTCAGGGTACTGTTTAAATTAATTTTAACTTATTGACCATGAGCAAAAGGAATTTTGAAGGACTGACCTCTAAAGGAACAAAAAATAAAAAAAACGAGAGACTCATTCAACCCGGAATGGTTGAAATTAAAAGTAACTACAGATACGCCAGATTTAAAAGGTGCACAAGTAGAACTAAGTTCGATTTACGAATATTCTGATGAGAACGGACTCAAATGTAAAATTTGTGCTGCTGGTTCACACTTTAAAACTAATACAGGTAATGAATATGCAACTGGAAAGCGATGGGAAGCATGGAAATTAGATTACTGTAAACGACATTTATTATCGCGCATTCATGCAGAAAATATTCAGATTTTGTACAACCAAAAACACGGAATCAGTGTGAAAAGCCTTCTGACAGAAAAGCCTGGTGACCGGAAAGCACGCTTAGACCATGCCAAACGCCTGCAAACAGATGAAAAGCAAATTTGCATCCTGATGGACAATGTTCTTCTTGCTATCAATATGAATGCTTCGATGCATTCTGTACAAACTATACACGACCATATGGGAAAATATGTTTCGTTACCAGACAGCTGGCGAAGTAAGAACTATGCATTTGAGTTTGGTGCGGCAATTAATGAAGTTGTTGCTGACGAAATATTTACAGAATTACGTGCATCCTTATTTCATACACTCATTGTTGATGAAAGCACTGATATTGCAGTGCATAAAGTGTTAGTATTGTATTTCAAGTATCGTTCTCCCAATTCACTGGTTTATAAAACAGTTTTCGGTGGAATCATTCAACTGACGGCATGCCATGCTCAGGCTCTTGAGCAGGCTATAAAAGAATTTTACAATGAACATGAAATCAACCTCAACCGTTTAGTCATGTTAACGTCTGATGGTGCATCAGTTATGCTGGGTCGGCGGAATGGTTTAGCGGCCTTATTAAAACGTAGTGTTCCTCATCTTTCAGAAAAGCCACACATAGAGAAGACCTGGCACTATCTGCTTCATGGAAAGATAACAGCTTAATGAAAAACATTGAGGTTCTTTTGCGCACTGTTTATACTTTGTTTAGTCGATCTTCTGTAAAAACAGCCGCACTTGCTGAATTAGCCAGTGTAAATGAAGTGGATGTTGTGTCTTTTCGACCAATTCATGAAGTTCGTTGGCTATCACGACATTTTGCTGTCAGCGCTTAAGTGGGGAATGTTACAGTCTCAAGTGGCGAATGTTACAGTCTCAAGTGGCGAATGTTGCAATCTCGTGTGGCAAATGTATCCCTTGGATAGCGAATGTAACAGTCTCGAGTGGCGAATGTATCACTTGGGTAGCAAAAAGAACAGTCTCAAGTGGCGAAATGAACAGTCTAGAATAGCAAAATGAACAGTCTCGAGTGCTCGAGTCTCGAGTGAACAGAATTTATGATTGTTTTGAGTTGAAAATTTTGTTGTTGATGAAAGTTACGCATTGAAATATAAATTTTTGACTCAAACTTCGAAATTTTGATAAATACAGGTCATTTCTTAACGTTTTTGTTGATTGTGTTGTACTTGGGTGAATGAAACCAACCAAAGTTTGGTAGGTTAAGAAATGACCTGTATTTGGCAGCAGTTCGAAGTTTGAGTCTAAAACGGTTATTTTAATGCGTAACTTTCATGAACAACAAAATTTTCAACTCAAGACAATCATAGATCATGCAAATGAACGTGCTTCTATATTTGAAATTCAAAAACTTTGTTTTATCCGTTTAATTTCGCTACCAAAACCAAACCTTCGTTATCATTTGTGCAATAGTTTTGAAAGTAAGCTTAGATTGACCGATACCAATTTACGAATTCTTCATCAGGGTGATCTCAAAACAACTTTATAACGAATTATAACATTGTTTTGACGATTCTGCAAATTTTGGTTGGTTTCATTCACCCACTTATAGCACAATCAACAAATACGTTAAGAACTGACCTGTATTTGTTAAAACTTCAAATTTTGAGTCAAAAAATTGTATTTCAATGCATGACTTTCATGAACAACAAACTTTTCTACTCAAAACAATCATAAATCGTGCAAATCAACGTGTTTCATTACTTCAAATCTCAAAAGTTTTATTTTGTCTGTTCAATACCGCAGCAAAAACCAAATTAATAAAATCTTGTATCATTTTCACAGAAGTTTTGAAAAGGAATATAGATTGACCCACACCAACTTACGAATTCTACATCGGCATCATCAAAAAACAGCTTTATAACAAACTGTTACATTTGCCTTTTGCAACGCAGTCTTGGCAAAAGGCTGCGTTGCAAAAAGGCAAGAAGTCTTTTGCAACAAACTGTTACATTATACTTTTGCAACGCAGTCTTGGCGGTCCATTAACGTTTGAGTGATCCACATCTTTTCCATGTTCCACTTCAAAATCGTACGTTGCGATCACGAACAGCCAACGAGTCAACATTCCTTCCGGTTCATGGAAAGTTAAAAGCCATTTGAGAGCAGCATGGTCAGTCCTCACTTTGAAATGTCTACCCCATAAATACTGTCGGAAATGCTTGAAGAAAACTACCAACGCCAACAACTCCCGATATGTGGTGCAATACAGGCTTTGGGCCTTAGAAAGCACTCTGCTTACGTAAGCAATTACTCGCTCCTCTCCGCCTTGTAACTGTGAAAGAACTCCACCCAATCCATGTGAACTTGCGTCCGTATTAAGGATGAAACAGGAATCATCCTCAGGATATACTTAAAGAGGACGAGAAGTTAGCAAGAACTTTACCTTTTCGAATGCAACTCAGCACTCGGAGGTCCAAATAAACTTCTTTTTTTTTGTAAGCTCAGTAATCGGGTGCATTATTTGGGCAAAGTTGTTTATGAACTTCCTGTAGCGTGCTGTAAATCCCACAACGCCATGAACTTCTTTCTCTGTTTGAAGAACTGACCAATCTCGAACAGCTTGAATCCTGTCAGGGTCAGGGGCCACACCCTGTGTAGAAACGACATGCCCAAAAAATTTGACAGATTGCTATAAAAGTTTGCACTTTTTGGGTTTTAGTCGAAGACCAGCCTCAGGCAATCGTTGAAAGATTGCCTTAAGATCTATTAACGCTGAATCAAAGCTGTTGCCATAGCAAATAATGTCTTCAAGATACACAACACAAATTTTCCACATAAGGCCCAGTAAAACTCTTTTCATGAGACACTCAAACGTTGCAGGTGCATTTGTAAGGCCGAAGCACATTACGTTAAAACAATCCTTTTCCTTGCAAAGTGAGCGCAGTTTTCTCTTTATCAATCGGATCCATTTCTACTTGCCAATAACCTCTAGCTAAATTCAGTGTGGAAAACCACTTATTTCCCCCGAGTTCGTCTAGCAAGTCATCCGTCCTAAGAAGAGGGTAAGCATCTTTTCTAGTAGCTTCATTTAATTTGCGAAAGTCAACACAGAATCTGTATGTGCCATTTTTTTTGTCCACTAAAACAGTAGACGAGAACCAGGGACTATTACTAGGGTCAATGATTCCCTGTCGTAGCATTTCATTCACTTCGTCAGCCGCAATTAGCCGTTTTGCGGGAGGCATAAGACGTGTAGGACAGAACAATTCTTAAGACAGAACAGAGCAATTGGCATAATAAATTGAAAACAACTATTAGCACCTCTTTTCAGTCTTCGGCTGCTTCTGTTTTGAGATGTTCCAGGCATTTCAGTAAAATCAGTGAACTCAAACTGCTTGCTGCATACCAGTACAGCATTATGGTTGGGAGCCGAAGTTGAGGTTTTTGGGTACCGAAGATTGTCCAAGGCAGACAGGCGCTTTTCATCCTTGGGCATTAAATGAAATGAAATAGTTTGAATAAGCGAGTCAAATTTAGCACTGGAAGCAGTACTTTGACTGCAACAGCTTCCGACTGAACAATGTTCAACCATTGTTATACTACACACAAAGGCAAACTGTACACTGGTAACACCGGTACTTTGCAGCTAAAATTAAATGGAATATTAACAATCTATATAAAACTTTTACTTGAAAAAATCAACATTGTATAAAACACAACAGTAAACTTGAAAAATACAACAGAGAAGTTTTTTAATATTCCGGTATTTCAAAACTTTATTCAACAGTCAAAACATTTTGTTATCACTAATGATATAATACTATTAGTTTGCTATCAGTAATAATTAGCATAGCAATGAAAATACAAAATCAATTTATCACACTATTTGTTACTTTATACTGATACGTTATCCTGACTCGGCGGCGTAACCTGTAACAGAATCAGGTGCAGAAAGTTTTAATCTTGTTTGATTGACCATTGCATTAAATTTGAAATACATCAATAAGTTTAGCTTACTTGCTAATTCTTTCAATGTTGGGGTATTCCAAATTGACCTTTTTGACAAGCCTAGCCAGTCTGTTCGATGTAGAAGTCGAAAAATTCTGAAATTAGTCTCAAAAATTTTTTAAATAATCCAAGTTTGTTTTTTGTGGCAATAAATAAGTTAAAATTAGATCACATTGCCCCTTTAAGGTTTTAAACATTAAAGTCAGACTGCACATGACATAACGAGGTCATAATTTTGCAATTGATACAGAATCACTAGAGAATTCCAACGACACAACCAAAACTTTAAAATTCCAACCAGTGTTTGAGATAATCAAGATTTCAATAATTAAAAAGAAACTTTGACGACGTCATATTTATGTAATCAAAAGCTCACGACATCAGCAATATGACGTCAGAATCAGATTTTAAAAATTTCTACTACAGGTTGAAAAAATTTAACTTTAACATCTTTAAAGTGCTTCAATTTTAATTTTTCATTTTTTATAATCTAACTTTAACCCTAACCTTTTCTAATTTTTGGCAAGGAAATTTTTGGCGAAGAAATTTTTCCAGCCATTTTTGCAAGAACATTCAGCTAGGACATTTTTGGCAAGGACGCTTTTGGTAAGGACATTTTTGGCAAGGACAGTTTTGGAAAAAACATTTTTGGCAAAGACATTTTTGCAAGGACATTCAACAAGGATATTTTCGTCTTGTTTCAACAGCAAACAAAGAACATTTCTCAATGCAAAAGCTGCTACATTTATGCTAGCATAACATAGCATCATGAAGAACGAGATTAAGCCTGGGATGTCTAAAGGTTTTCGATGGAGAACAAATGAGGATCGGTGAAGGTGTCCAATGACCAAAATATAAAACCAAGACCTTAAAATGACGAAGCCGGAGTAAAAGACCACAAAAAGGCCGTAACCCTGTATACGACGCAATGTCCGTTCGAATTCCAAAGACGAGCTGAACTTGAAGGCTGGTGCGGTACAGCCTTTTGTGAAATCTTCACTTCTAATAAAAAATTTAAAAAAATCAAATCGACCTTTTTCGATTTTCATTTTTTTTTCTTTTTTTTTTCTAAAAATCGTTAGGTATGCGTATATGGCTATACCTAACCTTGATATGATTTCAAAAATTGAGAAAAAATTATAAAACTTTTTTTCCAAAGCTTGAAAATTTGCTCATGGCTAGTTAACCTTAACACTTTTTCGAAAATCGACAAAAAATCGACTTCACTCGATGTTTAATTGTATATCTGCATTTGAAAATTTGTTGAAATGTCTTTCAAAATTTATCAAAAATTTGACCTCAGCTCTAATTTACCTTGGTGATGCTTATAGATTAATTTGCTGCTATTTCAAACTGATTAAAAAGTTGATGATCAAATTCTTAATTTCATGAAACAAATACAATCCGAACAACATGGATGAAACAAAAAACAGCATACTCGTACTCAAGATTAACGTCATGAAGCAAAATAAGGGCTGAAAGCCTTGGGCAAAGGGAAGCAAAGTACGGCACAAAAAGAAGCACAGGATAGGAGTTTAAGATGGTGCAGTTTTTTGGTTAAATTTACTCTGAATAATTTTCTCTTTGCGCCGATTTTTGAGACGAAAAACGAAAGCTTTTCAAGACGATGATGATTAGCGATGGCGCGGCTATAAACGCAACAAGGCATCTCTGATTATTGTGACGTGAGGTGTCAATGGATTGATCCGGATTTTAGTTGGCGATGATGTGGTGACGATGTTGCGATTATCTTGGAGTGATCGTCCTCCTAAAAACGCAGTCTTAATTTGCATCCAGTTACTGACATACAGGAGTGTCGATCTTTGTTAAGCATTGGGAGGGATAATTCGCAAATTTACCCCAATTTTGCCCTATTTTCAACATTGTGAGGGATTAAGCTCGACCACAATTTAGTTCTGGTGAGCAAATTAAATGAAGACCAAAAAAAAGATCTTCGCCAAAAATGGAACACTTTTTTTCCCCGAATTCAAGCAGACACCTACGCTCAGATGCACACCAGAATCAAATTATTGGAAGGCATGCAGATGTAGACCATACTCAAATTTTTGGGGGGGATGCAGTCAAATTATTGGGAGGATATATTTCCCCCTATTCTTCCCGGGTTTCGGCACCCCTGCTTACATATACCATATTCGCCTCCAAATAAACAGTCGGATTCTTATAATGCATGACTCTACAGCTCGGCATCGCTTTTGGCCGAGTTTTTCTGCAATAAAATTAGCTCCATTTTTATTGCAATATGCGGACAAATGTCAACTTACACCATTTGCAGTTTGGTCCATTCCCCAACACCCCATAGTATCGCTGATAGACAGGGGAAGAGGGGTGGCGCGCGATGAAGCGGTTCAGTCGATTCGACCGGATCCTTCGATAAAGCAGGTTCTTCAAGGCGCGGATCCGGCTTTGAAGCCTCTTCAGAGCGAGGTTGTTGTCGGGCCGGACTCGCCCTGTAAAACATTGAATATATATTTGTTCTTTCCGTCGAGATTAAATATAACCAACGTTCAATATCGCCTGCTCAAAACAACTTTCAAAGAATTTTGGTGGGCAGCAACGCACATGAAAAGTTTGGTGCGCCAAGCATGAAAAGGTTTAGGAGTTAGTTGGTTTGATATGCCCCCTCCCTAATTATATTATTCAGCTGAAAAGTAGCATGACTGTATAGCGACTGGTCTCCTCAAAATGCAGCCGTCGGAGCGCATCTTTCACAATAGAAAAGTCTTCAGGTGATGATGGAAGCTTTCAAACTAAGTTAACATGAGCACTGTGACGGTAAAGCAAACTAGCATGGGAACTCATGCTTTAAGAGGGTCATGAAGTTGCTCGCAATTTGCCAACAAAGATATTGTTGGTTACTGAGTTTCAAAAAGGACAAAAAGTACTTGACTCACTATTGTATTGGTAATTGGCGCAACCACATTGCTTCTTCGTCCCGGCAAGAAGGTTCCCCTCGCTCCGCCACAATATTACCAGTAACGTAAACAAAATATTAACAACTAGAAATTTCATGATGCATATCTGGAAACACAACAAAGCTACACACAAACAAAAACAGCAACAGAATTACACTTGAGCTTACTGTATATTCTAGATTTTTTTTTCTTTCTGGATCTGCGATGTAAAAGCAATATCACAGTTTAAGTGACATTCTGAAGTACAGAGATGGAGTCGAGTACCCAACGTTAGAGGCGAAGGACTCAAAACAAAAAAATCCGACGCCAAGGCCTAGAGCTGACTTTTCGAACACAGACCCTCTCTAGGCCAAGGACAGGAAAAACCGAGGCCGAGGCCAAGGCCAAGAAGCACCAAGAACAATTTTTCGAAATCATCGTCGGCAAATTTCCCATTATTTTTGAGCAAGAAAATGTTTAAGATATTGCACTTCGTTAAGTTTTTGATGATAATTCGAAAATAGTAGTGTAGATTCTATAAATAATGAATGTCATTTTGACGTTTTACGCATTACCAACAATTTTGATTGCTTTCCGTAGCGGTGTCGTGGTAATCAAGTTAAGGTCGTGATATTTACGGCCGTAACTCTTGAATGGGAATAACTAAATTATTCTGAACGTGGAAACGGTCAATTTTAGTTTGAACTTCATGAGTTAGAGCCCGGTGTAAACGTCCACTGATTATGGATCTCCATTATTAAGTAGTTTCTCAAACACAAACCTTATTGTTTAGTTAAACGATTTCTTTTCACAGAATTTTTTAACTATTGTAATAGTTTATAATGCTTGCATAGTTTATATATATGTATTACATTGTGACTATGATATTATTATCTAAAATTATTGCAAACTGCTGTAAATTTTTGTTTTTAAACGGGAAAGTTACCGTACCCGGTATTTCCAAGCTCAAGTTCTTGAAAAAAAACGGGAGTTTTGAGGGCGAGAGCAATTAGTCCCCATGCCTACCTTTAACAATTTTAGCGATTTTTGTTAGGAAAAGAGCAGCATTCTTTGTAATTTTTACTAGAGATTACGTTCCTAGATTTTCAAAGCGATTTGAAAAAAGGAAATACCGCAAAAGTTAAGTTGGAAAACTTTAGTTTCACAACATTTTCCCAATCCAAATTTCAAGCAAATATTTACGTTTCAGTGCACGTGATGTCTTTTTATTAGTCTCGCATCTGTATAATGCCTACCAACGAATGAGCGCGCACGTTTTCGCTGCCAAAAGATACATCGTAAAATTTACATAAGGTATATAACTTCAAAAGTAACCTGAGGATCCAAGCACGACCGTACTATACTGACATTTGTCCCGGCCCCCCCCTTTAAAAGTCCCACAATTGTAGAAACGCAAAAGCTATAAATCTTTTTTTTCTAAAATTGCCCAAATTTTTCGCGGGAGCGTCGTCTTCTCATCTTCATGACATCGTGTTGTGCGCATCTTTCCAAGCATTCAAAAAATTATAGTTATATTTAATTTCACACTTTTTTAAAAATAATTCTTCATGCAGCGTTTTTCCTGAGACAATAGTTCATTATTTGGGATTCCGAGTGTCGGTTTTGCTAGTTATATCAAGGATATACCAACATTTAGCAAAACGGCTACAAAGTTAAGCATATTAGAAAGGTTTACTTCGATGTTTGGGATCTCAAACTAGAAATACTAACGTGTATCGACACATTAAAATTTTGAGGGCGATACTAACGTGATACTAACGCTGATACTAATTTTGAGGGCGATACTAACGCTGATATTAACGTGTATCGACACATTAGTATCAGCGCATATTGTGTTAAATTGTTTTCCGTGCATAGCTAGTGTTTTTGATTGTAACGCCGTGAAGATGATATAAGACTGTGTTGAAACACATTAGTATCTCTAGTTTGAGATCCCAAACATCGAAGTAAATATACCAATACATTTAGTGTGATAGACCATCACTGGTGACTGTTATTACATTTCATTATAGCGCACATATAACTTTCTTCTGAATCCAAAGTCAGATAGACACGGTCATGTTTTAGCAGCAGCAGCTCAAAAATTGTGTCCGGACCCCCGAATCCCTTGTTATGGCCCTGGATGGTTTTAGTGCTTTGCTGTTTGCACTATCGTGCACCAGAAGTATTAGAGCAAAAAAAAGAACTATTCCACACTGCCGTTAGCCCCTCATTGCTATGACTTGGGTATTACATTACGTTATTTTTTGAACAAGGAAAAAAACGAATTGACAGGCTAAAAGTTAAGGTTATATTTGCTTGCTTATTTTTCTTTTTTAACCAATCAAAAAATAATGCTGTCCTCGAGCCGAAGACAGAAAATTTTTGAGGACATGTAGGTTTCGAAGCCAAGGCCAAGGACTTGAGCATCGAGGCCAAGGCCAAGGACTTTAAAAAGTGTCCTTGAGGACGTCCTCAAGGACTCCTCCTCTGAAACCACATTGAATGATTCTTAGTTGGACCATGTGTGAGTTATTGCTGTTTATCAACGAAAGTATAACATCATTCAAATTTGTAGACGCACTCGCACTTTTAAAATCCACAACAAAAAGAAAAAATAATGTCGAAGGACAAAGCCGCGTAACAAACAACTCAATCATAAATTACAATTGATTATGTTATTTGAATGTCCAAAAACTTCATTCATTCTCCAACCGAAATTTCAACTTGTATATTAATTGAAGCTTCTACAAAACAAAGATAAAAAATCAAATCATTAATATCTTGATGAGAAACAAATAAAAAAATCAAATTATCATACTCGCTGAAACAAAAACTGAAAAAAAATTTTTTTTTAAATCAAACAAAAAAAAATCAAATCATCATACTCGCTGAATCACGCTGAAGGTGGTAACCAGTTTGCAGGGTCCGCGTCACTGCGCAGGGTCCATCTCCGCGTCACTGCGCTTGCAGGAGCGTTGTATCCTTACCAAGAAACGTTGCAGCGCTGGCGAGCCGTTGTCAGCACTGTGTCCAGTTTGATCGGGCTGAAATTTGAAATTAAAACTTCCTGCCTCCTAAACGAACACGTTTCTGCTCGACCAACTGGCCGGGAAGCGAAGATTTTTATTAAAACAAGATTATTTTGTTTATCATGGCTAACGAGCTACTTTCTGCTCCATCGGGAGATTTAATCTTTCCGCTTTCGTGAAATAAAATCCCATTCATCACCGCCATCTAACTGGTGCCCCGAGGAAAAAACTTGTCATTTCTCAGTTTCAATAACTGCAGTAATTACATTAGAGTTGCAAGTCGGGCCGGTTTTTTCGGGTCGGGTTCGGGCCTAAAGTTGGCAAAAATTTCGGGCTTAATTCGGGCCTGAGACGCACTTTTTGTCTTAGATGCACAAAAATATAATCAAAATAACAACATTGCTAAATTTTTCTGACCTAACTTAACTTTTGTTTTTTTTCGGGCATGATTAGGACTTCAAATTAGTTTTCGGGTTCGGGCCTGAACAAGTCGGCCCGTTTACAACTCCGAACTACATTGTCTAGTAACTTCAGTTTGAAATTGTACAGTGAATCAAAGAAACGTTATTAAACTTATAACACGCAACAAGGAATAACAAAACTCCCGAAAATATTTGACTTTTTCAACATAAAATGACCACGTTACAAAAATTAACTTACACCAAAAAGCCTGGTAAGGATTCGGGGCGATGCTTTGTTGTTGCTGTTGGGCAAGAAATGACTTTTGTTGTGAGTAGCTCCCAGTTTGCCGCTGCTGCACGTTTTGGGGGTTCAGATAATTTGGAAATCTCCAAACTTGACCACTGCCCTGAGGTCCACCTCTTACCGAAGTCGGAGCGGCTCTTCCACCACTTCCCCCTTGCAGATTTCTTCTGTTTAAACACCTGCTTATAGCTTGTATTTGTCTCTCCAATTGTTTGAGCTGGTCTGCACTTGTCCTAAAGCTCTGTGGAGCGGCCTGTTGCGCAGTTACCGAGGCCCATGAAGAGCCCCCACCGCCTGCAAAATATCACTGACGGCATCAGAAATGTCACAAAAGGTTGAAACTTGAACAGAACCAGAAAAGTTTTTAAAAGAGCAAGATTCATCAAGCTGAGCCGAATTGTATGTGAAGCATTATTTTGATTTTTGGGGAGAAAATGTGAAAAACAGCCGTAAGAAAATACTGGTGGCCGCATGCACCCAAGGCCTACGAGAGGGGGGAGCAGGGGGTAAAATAACCTCAGGGCCATCATGGGGACCAATTGGCTTCAGGGGGCCCATCGAAATGACACTAAGAAATCAGTATGTGGAAGACCGAAGACCTTTTTTTTTTTGAGATCACATCAAAATCCAGACAAAACTGTGGCATTTTTTCCGTCTGTTTCGGAGTTCACAAAACCGGAAATGCGTAATATTTGAGCTGGCCCCGGCCCACGTTGGGCTCTCGGCGCCCCTGCGTGCACCAACGTAGATTAACTTTGATCCGAGGCTCAACAAATTTTAGGGGAAAAGTTTCAGCCTATGCTAGGTAAATTTAAGATTATTGAATTCAATTTCAATTCAATTTATTCAGGCATGCGAAAAGACTAAGTACAGTCATCAAGGTCTGCAGTTATAATAAAGCTGAAAAAAAAAACCCAAAAAAACTTCTAACTGTCAACACAAGAAACACAAAATAACTTAAAAACTGTGAACAAACAAAACAACACACTCAAAAGACACAAGTGAATTCCGGTAAGTTCTCAATTTAACAGGTTTAAAATAGCACAGGCGGGTAGCCAGAAATTCGCAATGGGGGGACAGTTTTTGGGGCAAAGCCCCCAGCCGCCGGAGGCACGGGGGTCTGGGGGCGGAGGCCCCAGCGCTCGAAAATTTTGCATTTTTTTGCAAAAATAACTTCATTTTAGGGCTATTTTGATTAAGTAATAACGCTTTTAAAACGTGGCTTAGAAATTGGCAGTGCAAACAAGATTAAACGGGTGGCATAAATGGGCTATTTAGGAAGTGGCTAATGGTAAAATGTT
Source organism: Trididemnum nubilum (assembly GCA_963965965.1). NCBI lineage: Eukaryota > Metazoa > Chordata > Ascidiacea > Aplousobranchia > Didemnidae > Trididemnum > Trididemnum nubilum. The sequence goes on from OZ014469.1 coordinate 118,210, forward strand.
AGTTCTCTTGTTTAGATGCTGTTAAATTATAAAATCGAATAGTTCAATAAAACTCACACGGAGTAATCTATTTCGTATACAGTTTATAGAGAAAAATAATTGGGAGGGGCTAATGAAAAGAGATTTGAGATAATTGATTGGTAATTAACAAATACTGAATAGCCCCCCCCCCCACCTATTCCTTAGTTTATAGTATATTTGTTGATGATACCTATGTTCAGCATTTTTACACTTGCGATCAAATTTGATTGCTCATTTCTTGCCATTTTTCAAAGTTTTGATTTATTTGTTGGTTTTATTTTTGACAAATTAGCCCCCCCTCCCCTTGAACATGTGTTTCAAAAGATGTTTTAAATCACTATTTAGTCCACTCCAGAGCATAAAACAGTCTCAAAAGTGCTAAAAATGTAGTGTTTTTCCGATTCTGCATTTTGGTCGACATGTCGATGCGGGGGGGGGGGGGGGGGGGTTTAGCCCCCCGCCCCCCCTGGCTATGCTACTGGCTAAAAACGTGGTATTTTCCTTATTCTGCATTTTGGTCGGCAATCTATTAGCCCCCCCTAACTAAACGTTTTAAACTATGCTTCAAATCATTTTTAGTCCAATCCAGTGCAAACTCACAGTCTTAGAAATGCTAAAAACGTGATGTTTTTCCTATTCTGCATTTTGTTCGGCAGTTCATTAGCCCCCCCCTAAATAAACGTTTCGCAAACTATGCTTTAAATCATTTTTTAGTCCAATCCAGTGCAAAAGAGAGTCTTAGAAGTGCTAAAAACGTGGTATTTTCCTTATTCTGCATTTTGTTCGGCAGTTCATTAGCCCCCCCCTAAATAAACGTTTCAAAATAGTCTAATCCAGTGCAAACACACAGTCTTAGAAGTGCTAAAAACGTGATGTTTTTCCTATTCTGCATTTTGGTTGGCAGTCCATTAGCCCCCCCCCCCCCCTAAATAAACGTTTCGCAAACTATGCTTTAAATCATTTTTTAGTCCAATCCAGAGCAAAAGAGAGTCTTAAAAGTGCTAAAAACGTGATATTTTCCTTATTCTGCATTTTGGTCGGCAGGCAAATGGGGGGGGGGGGGGGCTATAGCCCCTTCCGCCCCCCACCTGGCTACGCTACTGAAATAGCATATACAAAAAAAAGAAATTTTGTGAAGGTATGGTCAAAATTGTAATGATTCAATGTGGTTCGGCATATTGGGATAACAAATTAATTTTTAGTTCTTTCTTGATTTTGAAGAAAGTATTTTTTTAATTGGTGGGATTTCATTCCATAACTTTACCCCATAATATCGTTTCTGAACTAGCAAATTCAGATTATTTTAATGTAACAGTTCATCGGTGTTGAAAAAGTTGATAATTCGCGGGTCAAAGTTATTCCAGGATGGTGCATACGTCACTGAGTGATTCAAAAACCCTAACAGCGAACATCTGGCATCCCTCGCGCAACGGCGTGCGGAATATGAAGCAACGCAAAATAACACAGCAAGATACTGCAAGTTTGCGCAATTGCGACATCAACGAGATTTGCTGGTATTATGAAACCACAACAATATCGATTTTTATTTCATCTCTTTTTGTTTGGTGTATGAACCAGAGGTGGAGTCCTAGAGGACACATTTTGAAGTCCTTGGCCTCAGCCTTGGCCTCGAAGCCTCAAGTCCTTGACCTCGGCCTTGGCCTCGATACCTCAAGTCCTTGGCCTTGAAGCCTTAGGTCCTCGAAAATTGCCGTGTCCTTGGTTCGAGGACAGCACTATTTTTTTAATCGTTGAAATTTTGTTGGAAAACGCCAGAAACCTCGCGGAAAATTTTCAAAAACCTTTTTTGTTTTCCGCAATTAGAGCATAGGCTTAGCCAAGCGGGCCTCCTTCCCAATTGAAATTTCACCAATGACAAAAATGTGACAAAAAAGCCAATTGTTTCTTCAGTTTCAGTTTCTTTTTAGCGTTTTTCGCTTCACCAGTAGCGAACAACAATATTGAAGACCAGGGGCCCCGGGACCCCCCTAAAATTAATTTTGTCAGCCAATTTAAACGTAAACCTGGAAGAAATGGATAGTGTTGCAGTTCCTGCTTCAGCCAGTGGGGTTGTGGAAGCTAGCAGCGAAATAACCACAAACGAAAGATAATTGGAACCGATAGCTTCTTAAGTCAACAGATACTAGCAGCTTATAGGTTGTACAACGGAGCCGGTTAACCGCATTTGGAGCGAGCTCCTTTTGACTCGCCACAAGTGGTGACCCCGACGTGATTGAATGGTCGGCGCTAGTATAGCCGACGTTAGCAGGCTCCTTCCTACCATTGCTATCAGAAAGGGCGAAGTGTGTCGCAGTTCCTGCTTCAGCCAGTGGCGTTGTGGAAGCCAGCAGCAAAGTAACCACAAACGAAAGATAATTGGAATCGATAGCTTCTAAAGTCAACAGACCATAGTCCACCGTAGGTTGTGCAACCGAGCCGGTTAACCGCAATCAAAGCGCGCCCCGTTTAACTCGCCACAATAGTTTTTGTCGTAAAAGTTGCTATCTCAGGATCACATCCAGCCTTTTTATGAACGTAATGCTTTAACCAAGGCCGAATTTACCACAATATGGCGCAGTACCAGCTAAGGGCCCTGCGCTCAAATCTTAAGACTTTTTATGGTCTTCACCTACATTTGTCAAAAAGATGTTGCAAAAATCTCCAAAGTGCCAGGGGCCCAGCGCGATGTAAATCCGGCCCGGTAATACCATGGTTAGTAAGCGTAACCATCTATTGTACTATTTTTCACTAACAATTCATTAATTCACCTCCACCTCGCCAGTTTTTACGCACAAAATACTTTTACAAAAATCAGCCACGGAAAATGCTGATTGAGCAAACCATTGAACTTCAATTGAGGGGGCCTGGGCCCCCTGGCCGAACAAATACTCCTATAACTGGTTATTTTCATGACAAAACAAAAATCTCTAAGGAAAATCTTCGAGTGGATTATTATTTACTGTTAAAATGTAGCAAGAAACAATGCGCCTTACTTCTCCCTAACTGGACCAAATCACTTCCAATTAAAATTTAACTCAAGAATGCAAGATGTTAAACTTGTTTTAGACTTAAATTGCAAGTAAAAGGAGGATTTAACAATTTGATTTTTTCAATTGGCTTTCAAATGCCAAAAATTTAGTGCTTTCAAATGGCTCTAAACATGAGCGAAATGTGATTCAATGGCATCGAAATAGCATTTTTTTTCCAAAAAATCGCCCAACAGCTGGGGGCTTCGCCCCCAAACCCTCTAACCGCTGGGGGCCCCGCCCCCAGAACCCCCGTCTGTAATACGTTTGAGTTACACTGGCTTTCTCAAAACGTCTTCAAAGTTACGTATTTTCACTTTTCAACAATGTTAGTTTAAGCCCTCTCCCTTTGCCAAAACCCTGGTTTAAGTGCCAGCAGACGAATTTTTAATGACGTCATTGCATGTGGTTTAGGCCTTCCCAATCAAAAATTCTGGCTACGCCTATAAATTGGAGATTGCCTGAAAAACTTTTTTGAAGACCTTTGTTTGGAGAACACTTGCAGCTGTATCCTTGGTCTTGGCCTCGAGAGGGCCTGTCCTCGGAAAGGCTGTCCTTGGCCTCGGATTTTTTTTGTGTCCTTGGTTTTGGCCTCGAGCCTTGTGTCCTCGACTCCACCTCTGGTATGAACCATTTGCTGATGATTTGAAGTTGGCAGCTTAAAGGCGCATCAAACGTTAATTTAACTGATTTATTGCATATCAAGTAAAATTTTATATTTTTTGACAGTTTTAGCGACTAATTTCAAAATTCTGCCACTTTAAGATTAAAAAGTATTTGTATTTATTTTTCTATCACAGATCCGTCAATTCTCCTGTTGCTATGATATAAACGCTAGTTTGAACGTTATCTAGTAGGTCTATCACTACTATAGCTCCTACCGCCATTAGAAGCTTACTATAACAAGTAGATTTTAACTACTAGCTAGCCTAACTGTTTTTAGACAAGGTTTTACTCTTAGGATAACTACAAACAACTACTAAACTAGCTTAATTAATCAGTAGATTATTCTAGCCAACCAGCCTAGGCCTATTTTGTGTTTCTTCCCAAGCGCAGCAAATCGCGTATGTTTTTGCTTAAAGTAGCAAATTCAAACCAATAAGCGTATTTGTACATTCGAAAAGCAATTTACCTCAACAAAGTCACAGCAGAAACATAGCAGAAGCCCATCTTACCCTGAGACCTAAAATCTGACAAAGCTCGTTTGAAATCACAAGTGCAAATTTGACGTTGTCGTGTTGCCACAACCGAGTTTATTCCCGTATGGTCAAAATTCTTCCCCGTTAAAGCTATTTAACGTCAAACAATGAAAAAACGGAACACAAACGTTAGTAATCAATTATTTTTCACATATTTTATCTGGTTCTAAAATTCAAAAATTAGACCTCCATGCCTCTTTAAGAATTTCATGGGAATTTACAGCTGGAAAAAGTTTTTCATAAAGCTGCGGAATAGTTTCTTAATTTTACAACCTTCTAGTCGCATGATTTATTTTTCGATCATTGACAACACGCAAGCGCATGAAACATGTATTTACCGGCACCACATGTTCCGAAAGGACAGGAGCCGCCCAGCGCAGCACTGTGACACGAGCATACAAACAGCAAACACACAATTACTTTTGTTGTTAAATAAATCATATCCACAGTCTTGAGATCAAATAATCACTATACGTTGTTAGCGTCAACTGATTGGACTGAAACTGTTGGCTTTATTACGCTGAAATTTTAGTGGAAAAACGAAGTTTAATTGGGGTAAGAAGTTCCACCAAGGCAACCAAACAAGGTTAAAATTCTTCGCATATACCATGTATTTCAAAATGCAGAGTTTGCACAATGACAATTTCCGAAGCGAATGGAATAAACAGCAACAGAAATGGACATACAGTCTCCTACATAATCCACGCTTGAAGCCAAAATGGCTAAAGAAAGCTGAGTTTGATAAACAGCAACGAGTGCGTGACAAAAAACAAAAAAAACAACTAGCAAACGACTTATAAATTTTATTTTAGAAAAATTGGCTTTCTCGTTTTAAACGATTAGGAAAAAAATAAAAATAATTTCAGAATCGCAACAAGTTATGTCGAATGCATTGGTCTGCTTGGTTACCGAAAATTTTTCGAAGACATTTCACAATCGAAACTGATGTGGCATCAACGATCGCTGTATCTCTATGTATCTCTACTTCGAGTAACACGGATTTTCTGGTCTCCTTCGACTCCAAGATTTCGAGGTAACTCGTTCTCAGTCAACTCGTTTTCAAGCAAACCCCTGCTCCTCTCGCTCTACTATAACAAAAGTTCGATCACGAATTTTATTATACTAGCTCGTAAAAGTGACAGCGTCTCTCTCTTCAACTTGACAAGGCTATTGCTGATCAAAACAGTCGCAGTTTAGTACCTTGTTCTGTTCAAGTTACCTTTGCAATCATCCGAGGATTAGATTTTACATGTACATGCTCTCGAATTAAGCAAATGCTTTGATGAATCAAATCCCCCCACGTCTGTCATCGATGATACTGATAACGAATTAGCATCAAATCCAATTAAAATGGCGACGACACATCGCATCTCTAATTAAACCACAAGAATTGGCCAGAAAATTGCACTCCTCGTTTCAAACAATTCTGATTTTTGTTCTGCATCATTTCTGACGCATACGAAGACAATAGTGATGGCCTGCAACATAATATGCTATTTTTTTCCTTTTTTTTATTGTTACAACACATTCACAAAATGAAACGAACAACATGCCACAATTATTTGCAAATCAAAATAATTTAACTTTAAAGCATTGCATAAAGTTTAATTGTGCTTTGATTCAATCGATGGCTTCCAATTCATTGCCTACAAAATAACATGTTTTTCATTTTTAATTTCCAGTGTTGTTGTTTGTTAATCAGTGCACAATACGGTGAATAGAAAAATCTACTTAGGCTTAAGGTCATAATGAGAATAGGATGCAGGGGTACTAAAGAACTTCTCGCAAAGCGTAGGGTTATTCTCGCGTATTTATTTGTAGACATTAATTTGTAGATGTTTTGCACTGCAAAGATCTATTTCACTCGTTGAGTCTGCGCTTTTCACTTAACAGCTTCGCAATATGCAGGGTTGGTAGCAAGGGGGGTGTCTAGGTATCGGGGGGTTCTTCGAACCCCATAGCGTGTGTTGCAACCGCGTGGGCAGCTGGCCTTCCCCAATAGCACGTTCTTGAAGTTGTTTAGACGCCTCTGCATCTGCACGGAGCGATGCACTGAACTTGAACCTAAACAGTTACAATTGCCCATTTACGCAACAAGTTTGATAATGTTTTTGCACTGCTAATTTATTTTTTTGCAAAATAGGCCTAAAATGAAGCAATTTTGAAAAAAAATTAAAAAATTTCGAGCGCTGAAGGCTCCGCCCCCAGATTCCCGAAACAGACACCGCCACTGCAGATTCCTGGCTACGCGCCAGAGTCTAATCACGTTTCCGCTCATTTGTACGCCACCAGAGTTCTCCCTGATGCTACGTTTTAAAAGCATTGATTTTTATCAAAACAAGCAAATTTTTCGAGTGCTGGGGGCTCCATCCCCGGACCCCAATAGCCTCCGGCGGAGCTTTCAGACCTTCAAAACAGCCTTTCCCCCATTTGCAGATTTCTGGTAATGCGCCTGATAATAAACGTGTCCTACCACGGTGCTGCTCATACTTCCAAGTTATAGAATCTTACAATGAAAAATTATTGAGCTGACCAAATAACAAACGCAATCTGCAGTAATTAAGTAATACCATTATCTTTAAAACATAACCTTTGCAACCTGCTATACATTATAAAGGGTGGCACCACAAAAATCCGCCCCGAGTCTCACCACCCTAAGCGACGCCACTGCGGATTGCTGTGAAATAAACCAGTGAGTGAGTAAGAAAATAGCAGAGTTCGACTTTCACCATTACTACCAAAACGTCCGCATTTCACCCTCTCAGCAACCCATTGTTAGGTCCATGTTTCTCAGAAGAAGCAAAGTTCCTAACCAAATTATGAAAAAACATACAAGTCTTCTCAATCATTTAAAAACTAGACATAAATAGTTTAAAAAAGAACAAGTTAAAAAAAACACTTTCCAAAAAATCATTTTTTTACTACACTAGCTGCAACCTGCTATTCTTTCTGCTTTTCCACAAACTGCTGCGCTGCTGCCACTCCAATGACGGTGGCGCATCAATGCTGCCTCGATGATTTTGACACGGCAACTTTTTCAACCCGAAATGGAGGAAATCCTGGCCGGGGGGCAGCGATTCAGCAGTCCCTGTTTTTTGTTTTTCGGAAAACCTTCTGCGTTCAGTAAAGCTAGCAAGAGCGAGGCCATGGCGAACATTTTCCGATGCATTTTACAAGTATCTCAAAGCAATTGCTACACTGGGGAGTCATTCTGTGCTGTTCGTGGAAACGCCGAAAATTCTTGTTCGGGAGCGTTCGTGAGAACGTTCGCAAGAACGCTCCAGAACCGAACAAGAACATTCGTCAGTCGATATTCTATGCTTCTTTCGGGAGTGATCGGAGATCGTATTCTTGTTCGGGAGCGAGCGTTCGTGTTCGGGAGCGTTCGTGAGAACGTTCGCAAGAACGCCACCGAACCGAACAAGAACATTCGGCAGTTGATATTCTTTGCTTCTTTCGGGAGTGATCGGAGATCGTACGAACAAAACTACGTCACTCCTTGTATTGTTAGGCTACGGCTCCACAGCGGGATATTAATTTTCCAGCGGCGGGGTTTTTCAAAATGTGAGAAAAAATTTTCCTGAAAAATTGCAAATGTGCGATGGAATATTTTAAAATGTGACGATCGGAAAATTTTGTTGGAGCAGGGTGGGAAAATTAAATATTTTCCAACTAGCAATAATTTTCGCAAAAATTAGTTTGGAAAATTTATCACAGCACCTTTGATAAATTTGAGCGCGAAAATGGTTGTAAAATTCATAGGTTACGTTAGGTCAAATACTTAGGTCAAAGCACATGGTTTATGATGTCACATTAGAAATTAGAAAATTTTCGTTTGTGCGAAGTAAATTTTCTTGCGGAATGGAAAATTATAAATTTATTTCACTGTGACGTAACAATCGAAATTTTAACTCCTTGATACTAGTCGGTAAATCAAAGCATTCAGCTAATAGCCTTCACTACTTTGGTAAAGCGTATATTACAGTGTTGGTTTTTGAACATAATTTCGAATTCAAGAACTGCAGAACGATGGAAACAACGGCAATCAGGCAATGGGCCGAAGATGAAAAGAACAAGTTAATTGATTTGGTTGAGCTAAATTATGGTTTTTTATTCGAGGGACTATCACCGCAAAAAACAAAACAAATGGTGGACCAAAAATGGCTGGACATTGTAAATGAGATTAATTCTTTAGGCATGGGTTCAGCACCCTTGACCGTGAAAAAAGCAAAGAAAAAATGGGCTGATATGAAGTCAATTTCGAAAAAAACGGTTGCAAAATGGAAAAATGAAGCCAACAGAACCGGTGGAGGACCTAACACTGCAACAAAGCCGAATGAAATGCAATTTCGGATTGCCAATTTTATTGGACACGTCCATACTTTCGGAATCCCAGGAACCGAAAAGTGCGATATTGCGGCGGTGACGACTAGTTACGCTGAAACTGCAAATAATTCTCCAGCACCAACACAATTATCAACTGTTTGCTACCGTGATTTGTTTGACACCGAAAATCCTCCGTTTAATGTCGACTCCAACAGCAGCCCTAGCAACTCATTGTCGCTGACCCAAGATGATAATTACTCTATTGCATCAAGTGTAGCACAAGTTGGAAACACACCACCAGTGGCATCTCTAATATTGGCTGAAGTACCGGTGCCTCCAAAAAAAAAAGCGCTTGAGTAAGGAGGAGGAAAACAAAGAACTATTCAAAATTGAACAAAAAATTGCAACGAGCGTAGAAAATATTCAAGGGGAGTTAGAAAAAACAAACCAAGCGTTAAATGAAGTGGCAAATCAGCTGAAATTATCAAACAATATAAACCAAGAACTCGTCGAAGTTTTGAAAACTTTTTCCCAAAATACCTGTTGTAGGCCTACGTTTGAAAGTGTTAAGCAATGACTTGAGGATCCCTGAGTGATGGACTATCGTCTCTGGAGCGGTCTGGTGTAGCAACGTTGTCAGCTGTTGTGTATTTCGTAGCAATTGCTATTGTGTTATTGTTATTTCGTTGCAATGAACGCAAATAAAAAAATCATCAAAAAATCTTGAATATTTTTCAGTATTTGCTGAAACTAAAAGTTTTCCAACGCATCATGTTAGCTCGTTTAAGTTGAAGTGTTATTATTGATCAATGCAATGATTCTTGATCTTTGCTCTTCTCCGCTAGATGTTGCTTCTGTATGACCATCGTTATCGTCATTATCGACTGCAGGTGGAATGTTTAACAAACCATCAACTAATGGAGTCCTACGGCGGCGGCAAATGTTATGGATAGAGCATGCAATAAAAATCTTGGCAGTTTTATCAGGCGAATAACAAAGAGTTCCACCGGTGTGGTCTAAAATTCTCCAACGACTTTTCAAAACACCAAATGATCTTTCGACCAAACAGCGAGTTCTACGATGAACTTCATTATAATGACGTTCTTTCCTTGTTTTAGGACTATTGATAGGGGTCATTAGCCATCGTCTTAATCCGTAACCGCTGTCACCCAACAACCAGCCATCTCCATGCAATCCTCTTTCAAACTGGTTTCATAGCGCCGACGTGCTCATTATAAACGAGTCGTGATGTGAGCCAGGCCATCTAGCAACTACATCCAAATAAACCATGTCAGCATCACATACTGCTTGCACATTTATCGAGTGAAAATTTTTTCGGTTGACATATGCGTACTCATCTATCGTTGGAGCAATGATTGGAATATGCGTCCCATCTACACAACCTAAAACTCCCGGAAAACCAGCAATATCGTAAAATTTGTGCTTGGTTTGTTCTCTTTCCGCAGGTGTAGAAGGCATGAAAATAAACTGCCCTGCTTTCCGGCATAGTGCTTCTACAAAATTATTTAAACATCAACTAACAGTGGGTTGCGAAACGTTCAAAGCATTTTGAGCACTATTTTGAAAACTTCCAGATGCTAAACACTTCAAAGCAACAAGAATTTTTTCTTCTAACGTAATGTCGCAGATGCGACTACCTCTCCCACCAAGTTCACTTCTTAATAAAAAAGCCAATAATCTTACGTCACTTTTAAACAAGCGATATTCACTAACAAACGCTACTTCTGTTAGTTCTTCTAAGGGATTTGGTCTTGGACGTTGTTCCCTAAGCACATTAGAGCCTGCATTTAACAGATAGTACCTTGCAGCCACCCAAAAAGCTTACTCTACAACTGTACACTGTTGACCGAATGCCTCCCGAAAGGTAATAGCTTTCGTGGAATTTTAGCGCTTTTTACGAAAATTCGAAAAGAAAAATTCGTACAAGAACATCATAGAATATCGAGGCGAGAGCGTATTCTATGCTCTTACTGAACGCCGAACATTCTTGTCGAAAGCCGAACATTCTTGTCGAACGCCGAACGTTCTTGACGAACGCCGAATGCTCTTGCCGATTATCGAAAATTCGTGTTTCGCACGCATAGCATGGAATACCAAGTCACAGATATTCGGCTGAATTTGCCGATCGCCGAATTTTCGTGTTCGTACGAAAAGCACGGAATGACCCCCCTGAAGTAAAGTTACGTTCGACTAAACAAGTTCAAAATGATGCGCCAAGATAAACAGCAACTACAAACTGCGCTCGATGCTGCTCACTGCTCGACATCAAGAATATTCAATTCATTCCTGCTTTGGTGCTCAAAAACGAAAATTTCTTTTAGATACATATTGATTGCTCGATTATTTACAAACAAAGAACAGAATATTTCAGCAAAATTAATGGTGATCAATTGATAAACTTAAAGACAGCTGTTTCGCCTAATTTCAAGGCTCGTCAGGTAGGACAGCAGGGCCGCAATGACGGTTATCACGATGTTAAAATTAATGATTATATTAACGAAATTACAGTTATCACAATAGTGAAACAGATGTTTTAGACATGCGGATGAAATTGTTGACCAGTAAAATTTAATAATTGATGAACATTGATTTTAAGTAATTCTCTTCTATGTTTGTAAACATTATTCCATAATCGATGTACATTATGTCTAAAAGCTTTTTTTTTAGCATTGTTAACTTGAACTGCTGTTTAGTGGTACAAATTTTCAAATTGGTTTTGAACATCATCAGATCAACTTTTTAAAGATAAACAAGACATATTTGCGTACCTTTTTTGACAGGATGATAAAACCGAACATTTTTTTGGAAATGGTAGAATTGAATATCACTGCAGAGTAGCCATTTCGCCCTGAAACAGAACGTATGAAATCTAGTTCTTGTTGAAGTTGGAGCAGATAGCCAGTGCTCGGTGTACTAGAGTTCCGATTAGGTTGGTTTTGCGTTTCGATGATCCAAATGAATCCCAGCGAATATATTGACCTGTAAATGTAGGTTTTCTGTAAAATATAACGGTTAAAAATTGACAGCTATCTCTTTCGATTTTGACGTCAAGAAAAGGCAACATTTCATTGGCTTTCTTTTCCATAGTAAGTGCAGGAAAATGAGGGCGGTAAAAAATTTATCTGCTTTAACTCTGAAAATAGCAAATCAACGTGACCAGGATATAGAAGTGGTTTCCCAGCACTGGCTAATACTTTTGTTGGTTACTACAGAAATAAGCTCTTTGCCTCTTGGTTACTACAAAAAACCTACATTTACAAGACAATGTACAGTATTCGCTGGGATTCATTTGGATCATTGAAACGCAAAACCAACCTAATCAGAACTTTACTACTCCGAGCACTGGCTATCAGCTCCAAACGCAAACTTCAACTAGATGTTCATTTTCACGGGGGAAAATAATACGGGACTTCCGCCAGTTCCATTTCTCCATCATTCTCCCGTCAGGTATTTGTCTCTGAATTGTCTCTTGATATCAAAGATGTAGCACCCTCGCTTAAGCCGTCAAAAAAACTGATATTTGTTCAGGTCCATTTGGGGTTTTGGTCCCCCCAAATTATGTCAAAATAGTGTTGTCCTAAAAATTTCTACAGACACCCACAAGAAGTAGCGCGCTTGCTCATGGTGTTAAGAAAGTGCTTTTTGGGGCGTCTTCACAGAGAATGACACCTGATACCCTCTGGTCATCTGTAGTGTCAAACAAAAAATATTACTCGTATAAACGACTTTGTCGTAATCGAAAAAAATTAGTATGCTAGATTCAATATAATGTTGGTTTGATAAAAGCGATGACCAACCAGAGTATTGAACCCAGGTCTTGGGATTCTAACTGTTCGGTCAATCAGCACGCGCGCGAACGTGACTAAGTTGGTCCCCTCAAATAATGTCAAAATAGTGTTGTCCTAAAAATTTCTACGGACACCCAAAAAAAGTAGCGCGCTCGCTCATGGTGTCAAGAAAGTGCTTTTTGGGGCGTCTTCGCAGAGAATGAAACCTGATATACCTAGTGTCAAACAAAAACTATTCAAAGCGATTGTGTCGTGATCGAAAAAAAAAAATATGCTAGATTCAATACAATCTTGGTTTGATAAAAGCGATGACCAAGTAGATACTTGAACCCAGGTCTTAAGTTTAAGCATTGGCGCATTTAACCATTCGGCCACGGCAATACAAACGTAGGTGACTACCACCAAAGTACATCGAAATATTCTTGTTAAAATTTTGTAGTGATAGCAAAATTAGCGCTAGCTTGAGGTCTTTTTTGAAGAATTGGTATGCTAGATTTCATATAATGTTGGTTTGATAATAGCGATGATCAACCAGAGTATTGAACCCAGGTCTTAGGTTTCAAACACAGGCAACTTTCACCATTCGTCCATGGCAACACGCGCAAATGCGTGAGTAAAATCACTTAATAAACTTCGCTGTCACAAGTTTAGGATGCATATGCCCCAAACCACGTGACGTAGCGCCTCCAACATTGCAGTGACTCAAGTCCATGCATAGACCTACCATCTGTTCAAAGTTCAAGTTCCTAGCTTTGGTGGTTTCGAAGTTTTTGTTCCCATAATGTGATTTGCTTAAATAAATAAAAAAAAGTGTCGGAATCGTCATGGTTTATTTTTGAGAGCTACTAGTGCCATTAATTTTTGAGCTAGTGCTGTTTAAACGTACAATTGACATTGCATTTTTTGACTCGGAAACCCGTATCACGTGACCGACTGCCCCTAAAATTTGCACAGAGAAAGATTCATATATGCCCCAGCTAAGATCTAAATTTCAAGTTTCTAACTTAAGCCGTTTCAAGTTATAGCGTTTTTTATTTTTGTTTACGAATTTGTAATTTTTTCACGGAAAAAACATAAGGAAGTCCCAACAAGAACTATAGATTCCATGCGTTCTGTTTCGAGGCGAAATGGCTCCCTGCAGTGATAATCAATTCAACTAATTCCTAGAAAATTGCTTTTTATCAACCAGTCAAACAAGGTACGCAAAAATGTCTTGTTTATTCCAAATTACCCTGGATTGGCAATATTTCGCTCCAGTTCGAAAAGCAAGTCAAATCTAATGTTCAAAATGGTATTGCAGCTGTCGAACCTCGCGGTATTTTCCATGCTCGCAAGATGCCACCCCCAATTTACAAGAATGCTGCCTCACCACACAACAAAACTTCAGATCAGTTCAGCTTTATTTTTGGCGCACAAAAACAGAAAATAAAATTACGAGAAAATGCTAATATGCTCTTTGCCGCATGAAAATTCCAAGTGATGAATTATGATCAGCTTTAAGGGTAAAAGGGGATTCATGAAACCTGCAAGGACAACCGCAAAAAAGTTAATGAAACAAACAAAAAAATCGCATAAACTTAACAAATTTGAAAAATTCGAATATGCCAGCCAGTCATGAAAATGGCAAGCAGGCTAACAAGAAGCCAATCAGTCAGAGTATCCCTCACTGTGAACGAGATCCAAACTATTATGCTTAGTATTGTCCAATGAAATTTTTTTTTTGATTTGATGTTAAAGCTACGTAAGATTCCGCAGCTTTTACTTTCTGGTGGAATTACATTCCAATGTTTGAAACCAGAAAAAAATTGACGGCAAATTAATTTTTTAACCAAAGGGGGACGAATGTCGTGAGGAGTTTAATCTAAAGAAACCTTCGAAATAGTTTGGAAGTTTATGAAAAAATTTATGAACAACCCAACACCCTTCAGTCTTAAACATTATCTTGAATTTTCAAAATTTCATACTTTTTGTAAATATCATCACAATTAGATTTATAGTTTTGAAAATAATTTAGCCTCAAAATTTTATTGCAACATCTCTGCAAATTTTCCGATATCTCTGCTTCTTCATCACAGCTTTGGCCATCGGTCGCTTCCTGAACCTTGTTGTTTTGATAGTAAAATTAATTGTTGAACTTGGATTATGAAGAAAAAGTGGAAATACTCATCGAGTGGTTCTTTTAGAGCTCCGAGCCTTCTATTCTCTTAATTTGTTTTAGCAGCACCGAACAACTTACACGAAATGCATTCATCCCTCTGCCTTTGTTACCTGAGGTTTTGCAATAGTGTGATGAAAATTTTCAACTAAATTTTCAACTCCTTTCGTCGTAGCTTATGTCACAAAAGCTTGAATCACGAATATTGCTAGAAAAACGTTTTCATAACAACCGTTAAACCTTCTATGACGAAATGGTGCTGATTTTTTTCATTAACACTATTAAAAAGTCTCGTGTAAAAGGTTGGCAGCTGAAAAATTTTAAGCCAGTGAAATTGCTTTATTTGTTTTGACCATGAATTCGTCACTTTGATTAGAGGAGGTTTCAAAGATCCTACTGAGTGACAAAGAAAGCGAATTATTAATGGGTTTATGAAGTCATAGCAAAGCAGAGTTTTAATCTACAAAGTAACCCTAGAAGTAAAATATGTATTCTAATGTAAGTCCTTTGGCCCCGGTTCTCGTATCCGAAAAGCGTACATACTCATGCATTATGAATTAGAAAATGTGCACATCAATTCACTCATATTCAGCGTCGAACTACAATCTCAAAATATTTAGAATCCAGCAAAAAATGGATATGATTTATGTGGAAATTGAAAAGTGCCACGCTCATCAGTAGCGTCATTGTGGAATCCCGAAATGTGCAGCGCTCATCAGCAGTGTCACTACAAGTAAAATTTTATTGCTTGCTAGCAAAAGTTGCAATCACGTCCAGAGGTGGTCAGTAACGAAGTAGTTCTACTTAAGTAGACTACTTAAGAAGTATTTTCGGTAACGAGCGACTTACTTAAGTATTTTTCATTTCTGCAAGTAAAATCCTTTCGAAGTAACGCTACTTGAGTAGTAATGACTTTTATGTAAAGTAGAAGTAAACACCTAGCCATTATTCCACCTCACAACGTGTACAATAAGTACGTATCGAATTTGTTTTACTGTACAGTACTACGAAACTTATTGAATAGTTACGACGATTCATTTACAGGTCATCTAGGGTAGTGTGTTTTTGCGTTACATCAAATACCAGGTGTTAACTCAGTCTCACTAAAAAAGAAAAACATACCGAACCCTGATTACTGGATTAGCATGGTACAGTAGACAAACTAGACATGCGCATTACTCCTGGTTCATACGAAAAAGATTAGCGGTTAACGGCGTTGCGTTTGCTGCGGCCCGTCTGGGGTTCAGTTCCCTAGCCGGTTAACGAACAGCGTTGCTAACGACTCGCCATCGCTGCGACATTTCTTCTCAAGCTGTGTTGTCCAGGCGCGGAGATGAGCCCAGAGTCCCTACTAAATCGTATTAGTAACACGCTTCGGCGTAATTTTAAAAGAATTTAATAAAACTTTGATTTTTTGATACGCTACCGTAAGTATGGCTTTGCTTGAACACTGATCGTAAGCGTCACAACAGCAAACCTTCGAAGAATAAACAAACACGTGAAATTCGAAATTACTTTCTACTTTCATTACTTAAGTAGAATTAATTTTGACTACTTTCCTACTTTTACTTAAGTGGAAATGCTTCGCGATACTTCTACTTTTACTTGAAAGGCATTTTAGAGTAAGTAACAATACTTCTACTTAAGTAGATTTTTCGACTACTTTGTCCACCTCTGATCACGTCTGATTTACAGGAATTCAAGAGTTCATTTCTTGTACTGGTAGTGAGATTTTTCCCGGCGGGGTGACTTTGTTGGCCTGGACCAGGACTCTGTAACACATAAAGGTCGACTTAAGACAGTGCAACACAAAAACTTTCCAGCGCAACCAAGTCTGGTAGAAATAACAGAAAAAATGAGGTAGAGTTAGAAATTTTCAGGGAAATTGGAATCGAAAGATTTTAATCCGTAACTCAGTAAACAAATGGAAAAACATAACGGAATAATCCAGGATGACGTTGCAATCGGCACTCTCACTCACTAGAAGTTAAACTTACAAATCCACACAAAGTTTCTGTCAAAATCCGACGCCCTTCGTAGGCTCCCTTTGTGCCAGGGCGACGACTGGGGGGGTAACGTCCACAACGGCCTCATTACGTTCAGTCTCATTCTACGTCGATCCCCTACTTGATTGAGATATTGATCGACCACGAGATTGCGCCGCTTTGTCATTGTTCTCAAGCCGTAAGCGTGGCCTGCAAGTGACGCGCGGTTCTAGTTGCTCGACCATGCGCGACGCCAAAGTGATTAGCAGCCAATGTTTGGAACGTCAAAGCTAAGCCAGAAAGTCAGGCGGAATTAGCCTGGTTTGCGGTGCTGCATTCTCTGCAACGTTTAACTCTTTCAACGGCACATGCTTCCCATTTACTGGAGGAACAAAAGAAAATCGTATGGATGCAAAAATTAAAAAATCAAAACCAAAAATCCTAAATCATACGTTGAATAAGCGCCCGAGGGCTTTTCAGACCGCAATCCAAATCGGAAAATCTGCTTTTTGAAACCAATACTAACATTTATTCTTTATCACGATCTTCTCTGAAACGAAGGGTTTGAAGTTCAATTCTTCCGGCCGTCAAATGGGACACAGTGTTGCCGACGGCTCGCCACCGCGAAGACATTTTTTAAGAAGCTGCGTTGCTTACAAGCACAATGACGCGGAGGTGAGCACTGTTAACTCATTACACACTTCGGCCGTTCGGCGAATTATAAAGAGTAAAGATTTTATTTGATGCCAAATTGTCACCGGTATAAATATTTGTCGGTAATAAATGCTATGAGTTTGGAAATGTTTCCCGTCGAGAGGCTGGTTTCAGAGGGCAGCTTGTTTTACGAAGTAGCTGGTTTTACAAGGCATCTACGACTTTAAACCCGAGAGGATGCTGCGGCGGTGAGACTCCAAGTTGCAACAAGTAAAAACAATTTTGTCTAAATTCACAGTTTTAAGCCTATGGAAGTTTTACTTTGGATCCAGAAATCGTTTTTTGAGACATTCGGGTTTGATGAAAAAAATCCCAAAATTTTCAGTTTAATTCTTTAAAGCGAATTTGTTTGGCGTTTATTCTGTAGAGACGTCGATGCTTACCTCGAGATCTGTAGTGGGGCCTCCCAGGCCAAAAGATTTTTTACCACGGATTCTGATACCTTCCTTCCACAATCCACGACCTCAAAAGAATCATCACGAGGAACCCGGACATTAAAACTCTCACATCGTGTTTAGTAGATCTAAAATATGCTGAGTAAAAAATCAAACAAGCTGCAAATCTTGATTGTCGCGAAAGTTTTAGGAATGAGATTTTACTCGCTACTTGGCTGGTTTCTATTATGAAACCTGTTGTTAGAACAATTGAATCGTAATGTAATTACACTTTTATTCATTAACTTGCCCAAGCCAAGAGACAGCAAAAGTATTTTTCAAGCTGCCACCTGTCGACTTCACCCTGTCCTTTTTTCTGCTAAACGCCACGCAGGAAAGCAGGGAATATCAATTTTTAAAGTTTTTGGTTTTACCCGACGCTATAACCGGGATCTACCGTTTCAGCAGCAAATGCATTTAGAGTTTCTCGTTAATTTGCAACATGACTAATTAGAACAATTAACTTTATGAAAAACTATATCAAATATTGCTGCCACCTTCAAATCAAACCTTGTGTTCGCTGCATTATGTGCCAACTGGCCGGTAATATTGGAACACCGCAGTTCTGATCATTCTGGTACGCGGGTGTGAGGGAGTTATATATTTTCATGGCAACTTTAGTTGCCATTAATTAGCAAGACACGACAAGACAAAATTTATTTAGCCGCTCAGAACAATACAATGGCAGTCATTAAAATTGAATAAAACTGCGACAGGGAAGTTGCGAAGGGACATCGCGGTCATCAAGTCAAGCAACCACCCTAAATGTCAAAAGAACTTACTGATTCAGCCAGTAATACTGAGATTCGAATATTTTTTGGTGAAATGCACCGTTGTTAGATTGCGAAACTAATTGCTACTAATTTAGAAAATTTTTGTACTAAATTCTAAATCTTTTACAAGATCGCAGTAATAGCAGCCTAATTTTTTGAGGAATGGAATTCCAGACTTTTACTCCCTGATATTTAATGTAACTTTGCAATTTATTTGTTCGGTAGCGTAGAATCTAAACATTCGAATTATCACGTGATTGTCTCGTCACTCGGCTAGAACGTTCAACAGTTTTGCAAAAATAATTGCGAAACGAATTAGGAGCTTTGTTGGTTATATTATAAAGAACAAAATTAGCGATTTTATACCTTAATAGATTATCAATTTGCTTACACCAATCAACAAATTGATCTTTGTGTTTTTTTTTTGGGTGTTTGGGGGGAAGGGGGGCACCCCCAAACTATGTCCAAGTATTTGTCTCTAAAGTATCTACTGATACAAAAAAAACTAGAACCCTAGCTTTAGCCGTCAAAAAATTGATTTTCGGGGGTCCACTTGGGGGTTCCGGGAGATTGGTACCCACAAACCATGTCAACACATTTTTCAATTCAATATATCTTCATTTCAAAAAAAAAGCGCGCTAGCTTAACTGCTCAAAAACTAATTTTTGTGAGTTTCATTTAGGGAGTTTCCGGGTAGATGGTAACCCCAAAAGCGATGGCCGCTCATTAACTTGATGGTTGAACCCAGGTCTATTCAATTACAAAGGTTTTATATGCTGGCGCCCTTAACCACTAGGCCACAGCAGCACATGTGTGTACATGACAAAAATCAATTATTAAAATCACGCAATAAACCATTATCACCAAGTTTTTGGCGCGTCTGCCTCAATCCACGTGACGCAGCGTCTACAAAAATGCAGGTGCACAACATCACATATAGACTTATCATATCTCCAAATTTCGAGTTTCTAGCTTTGATGGTTTTGTTAAGTTTAGCTTTAAAGAATTCCAGAGGGGTGGTACCTCCAAACTATGTCAAATTTTTGTCTCTTAAATATCTCCTGATATTAATAAAAATTAGAGCGTTAGCTTACGACAATTAACAAATTGATTTCTTTTTGGGGGGGAGATTCTGACCTCCCTCACAGCCAAATCACTTAAAAAAAAATTAACCCTGAAACGCAAGGAGTGTTTTGGATTTGATATATACGAGATAAAGTAGGGGCTAAATAGGCTCGGCAATTTGATTTTTCAACTGGCTCCCAAATCTTAGCAATTTGATTCTTTCATTTGGCTTTAAAACATCCGAAATATGATTAAAATGACATTGAAATGGCTATTTTAATCATATTTGCTAAGATTTGGGAGCAAGTTGAAAAATTAAATCGCCGAGCCTTTTCAATGCCATTTTAATCATATTTTTTTTCGAAAAATAAAACTGGTTGGTTCAAACTTGGCCGCTTTTTTCCGATTTTCAGTTTTTGAAATTGTGTTTCCGTCACCAGTAGCAACTGTGAAATAACGACATTGAATTTAAATTAATAATCAATTTAATCACCTCACTCAAGTCGTTGCATGGTTCTTCTCGGAGGAGCACATTTACTTCGGCGACGAGCTTCCTAAAAGCTATCGGTATTTGGCCATCGTGGGTTTTTTAAAAAGAATACCGCGATAAATACAGATAGCCTAAAAAAACGGTTAAAAAAATGAAGCTTCAGTTTCAGCATTTGTTCTTGTCGAAAAGTACTACAAGTTGGAGTAATATATCGTAATATTATTTTTGTTACAACTACAGTGGCTATTATAAGGTCTTTTACAAAAGACATTTTGTCACAATCGTTTTGGCACAGATGCTTTTCCGAAATAGTACATCTTTCAACGCAGAACAGTTGTAGAGTTAATTCTAGTTATTATTTTTCAACGTTATTGCTTGTTTGCTTCAAAAATTGTAACATTTAATATAGGAACCTACATTGAATAAGTTGCGTCAAAAATGACACGTCGATCTACGCGCCTAGTTTGGTTGTTGTCGCAAAATTTTTCGATTAAAAGATGATTTCGCCCCCTCCCTCCCCCTACAAACTGTTTTGGGCTCCTACGCCCATGCGGATATGCAGCTGTGCTAACAATTAAAGATTACGCTGATTAGTGCGAAGCGAAACGGCTCAATGCCGTAGTCAAATTGTGGCGCTGCTTCGAATAGAAATACAGATAGCCGAAAAAGGAATCGCATCGCCTTCCATCTCTAGCCAATGTTATCGGCGTTCGGATTATCAATTAAAATTAAAATCCCATTTTCACTCGAAATTTTACTAAAGGTACAGAGCCTTATAGTACATTGCTACTGCCACTGTTTTGAGGTCCCACCGAAGCATCTCTCTCTGCTCTACAACGCATCTGCAAAATTGGGACTTTCATATATCTCTGCCGAATGGTTTTCATCTTATGCAACACACTGATTAACTGACTGAACATCTTCCACAGAGCCACATGCAAAACCATAATTGATTTTTTAATCCCTCTTCGTCACTCATTATTGGGGTGCAATTTCCTCGATTAATAATACATTTGAACACCAGCCAACATCTTGTTTTGAATGTTCCGTGTTTCTTCACGTGCCAAACGATGTGAGCTTTCCCGCCTTCGCTATCATGCTACAGGCTTTCAGACAAGTTCATCCACAAAAATAATTCTTTCTGCAGCGCTTGTGGACACCTTCTATAGAACCTCAACCATGTTCTTCTTGACTATCCCGACTCCGAGTCTCTATGTAAATCTATCTTCGGCTCTACACTCTGTATCTTTGATCCAGACCTTGGAGTGTGGCCCGACTGTTGGTTCTCCTCGGAGTTTTTCCGCGCCCCCGTCCATCGGAAGGGGTAGCCAACCCCGAGAGACGGTCGCGGACATAGTTA
Source organism: Trididemnum nubilum (assembly GCA_963965965.1). Classification (NCBI taxonomy): domain Eukaryota; kingdom Metazoa; phylum Chordata; class Ascidiacea; order Aplousobranchia; family Didemnidae; genus Trididemnum; species Trididemnum nubilum. Next base: position 139,567 of record OZ014469.1, read on the forward strand.
ACAGAGAAATACTTGGACATCGGGTAGCCACCACCATAGGAAAATTTCGAAAAACCTTGTGGCCATTGAGTCAAGCAGTCATCCACTTTGTGAGAAACGCAATTTATGCCAGTAGCATTGACATTTTTATACTACTTTGCCTAAGTGAATTGCGACATTTTGATGATTTAAAAATGACAACCTGTCATCATCATGTCCTTGCAAAAGCAGAGATTTGCCGATGTCATGAAAACGAACATGTAAAGTGCGTAAGAGAAAGTCAGATGCTGGAATTTATACAAAAATATTCAAAAGCTGTTGTAGCAAGATTTGAATTTTTTGTGCGAGAATGCCCCAATAACTGTGGAATGCAATTTAAAACTTTGACTGCCTACACCTCGCTAAGAATATTGTTTAAATAGTTTTACCTCGTTTGTTCCATTCAAGAATGGTTTTCGTCATGTAACTTTTGCTTCCGTGTTATACTGTAGATTGACCACAACGTACGCATGATGCAGGGGAACCACACAAAAGATAGTTCAATGCAAAACATGAAAAAGTCAACATTTGGCCATGGGAAAGCGGTAGCATAGCCGTAAGAGAAAGAGGTGCAGGGGGGGGGGGGGGGGCGTTCGTCTCCATTTGCAAAATTTGAAACCGTCGTGTCGAAAATTCGGGCAACACAAATTATTTTTCAGGCATCCGCTGAATGTCCGAAAACTGATTGACTGTCATTCGCCAAACTTTATAAATTTGCTTTGAATTTGGGCAACTGAAACTTTTTTGGGCAGTGCTTTTGTCCTTTATCCTATTTCGTACACTGGTAATTCTTTTTAAAGTGCTTTTGATTTTCACAAGTATTTAAGAAAATATGAAGATGAGGCCCGAGGTGAATTTTTAATCCATTTTCACAATTTCAAATATTTAAATTATACTGGTAACACAAATGTTTTTTTCACACTTCATCACACGACATTTTACCACGCGACTGTAAATCTTAAACATTTAAACAAGGACTAAAGGCAAAACCAATGGGGTATCTAAAGTTAGTCCAATCGCATAAGACTAGAATGGCGCTGACTCCATTCTTTTTGGCCCAGTCGTTCGAGAAATATTCTACTTCAAACACGACGTAAAGGCCTCTAATGTTATAAATTTACATAACTTTTATTGGCAACCCTAACGTTGATAGCCTTAGCGTCGTGAGCGACGCCATTCCAGTTCTAGCCTAAAGCATCGTCGCTATTTCGCTACTGCATTGAGTCGTTTCGCTGTGCATTAATCAGTTTGATCTTATCAGCTTAATAGATCCGAGCTGGCATAAAGAGTAGAGTGTACCACAGTATAGCCTAGGTAACAAACGTCTAAGAACATGCGAAAGTAAGGGCCAGTAGAGTAATTAGACTAGTAGGCCATAGCTTGCAACTTAGATGGAAAAGTTTATTCTAGGGTTACAAATACTGTAAGCATTTACAATAGGCTTACTGTAGTCTTATTTTTATGAAAAATTTGTACTTTGTCATTTGATAATAAAAACCTCATCGCTGGCTAGACTATAACTCAGACTGAAATTCATCTGACAGCTTGATTTTTACTGAAGCTCAGATATTGTGTTTGAAGTAAGATATCTGTGGAAAAGCTGGGTTTTGAAGAATGGAGTCATCGCCAATCTAGTCCAATGCAATTCGCTTAACTTTAAGAACCTCCATTGATTTTGCCTTTAGTCCTTGTTTCAAGGCGGTGAATCATCCAGCCAATTCCGGTGGTTTACAATAACTAAAATTGAACAATAATTTTTGATATTTTTTGTTTTGATGTTGGGGCTGCGTTTGCAAAGATATTCAACAAATACAAAAAGATATCCATCCAAAAAAAGTTTTTGGAAACTCTGAGTTCTGTTCTTCCCGCCAAAACCTCAGTTCTCTAAACTATTAGGTCTACTGAGGTTTTGGCGGGAAGAACAGAACTCAGAGTTTCCAAAAACTTTTTTCGGGGGGATATCTTTTTGCATTTGTTGAACATCTTTGCAACTGCAGTCCCAAAATCAAAACAAAAATTATCAAAAATTATAGTTCGATTTTAGGTACTGTAAACCATTGGAATTGGCTGGATGATTCACCGCCTTTAAATCTGGTTTGCTATGAAAACTTGAATTTTCCTGACTTTTCCTGTTTGATTTTACCAATTACAATGAAACTGTTTTTGTTGATACAACTTAAGCGGTTTTAGGAAATTTTTTGAAATTTTGCCACTTTTTGCTACGTAGTGTAAAATTTCAATTCAGGCTTAGTATTTCTGGTGGAGATTCCGAAAGTTATATAATTATTAACGTGACTACGTTGCAAATTAAAAGCTATTGCGTCGGAGACCGAGAAAATTTACAAATGATCTTTAACGCTGGTTAACGGACTAGGGGTTAACGAAGCTAACGTTTGGTATTAACTTGCCCCCTATGCTTAGCAGCAAAGCTATTCAACAAAAGGCCATCAACTCATCATACCTGAAAATAACACTGGCCAGTAGCTGCTGAGCAGGATTTGTTACTTTTGTGACCTAGAATAAATAAGCTGCAGTTATTTTCATTTGTTCTAAGACGTTTGTTATACAATTGGCATTTTAATTTTCACCGAGACCACTTGGCTACTGGCTACTGCACGTATGCTCTTTTCTTCACTAGGATCTGTTCGGCTGACAAGATCAAACTAATTAATGTGCAGCGAAAGTGCGAAACAGCTCAACGAAGTAGCCTACTTGCGGCAACGCCAAAATAGAACTGGGATCAGGCGCATAGCCAGAATTTTGCTACGAGGAGACTTGATCCCAAACGTTAAAATATTTTTGTTCGAAAAATAACTCATTTACGTTGCGTGGCGAGCAAATCAGTCCAACTACGCGTACCACTAACTGGGCTTCAAAGAGAAATGAAGACAGATAAGTACGATTGGGTGCCGCTCGAAATTCGGTAATGACAAAAAAGATCTTTGATAGATTTTGGCAGGATTTTGGCGTAAACGCAGATTTGGGTTAACTTTTTTTTTTATAAGCAACTGGACTGAGGGGGGAGTAAGGGGGCTGCCCCTTAGCCCCCTCCCTCTGGTTGCGCTACTGATTGAGATGGCGTAGCCAAAACTATTAACGTCAGGGTTGCAAATACACTGTAATAATAAAATCAGGGAAGCCCATACGCAGTGTTTAAAGTACATGTAGCGCAAGAAGGATGGAGTTAACGTCCGCCTAATACAATTGCCATAACTTTATGTAGCCCAACCCATCGATTTTGGCTGCAATCCTTGTTTTAGTGAAAAAAATCGGCTAGCAGTAAGACCAAAGGCTTTCCCAAGAATGGTGATAATTGCATTTGAATCTTATAAAGATGATGTGCTGTATTCTACAAATTGTGTTTAACTTTCAGGCACTCAAAAAAATCTTTTGAAAGCAATGAATTTATTTGTTCGAAAAGTTTGTACATAGATGAAAGAGACTTAAGTGAATGGTATTTTCTGCGATGAAGCACTGCTCTAAGAACAATGATTACCACTATTAGTACTCCTGCGACCGTGAGACCAGCTATCAATTCGGCATCTGCAACACTCAACCTTTTTACATGAAGCTTCGCAATTGGTGTCCATGAACAAAATCAACACCATTTCGTCATAAAAGATATCACGGTCGTCTTGAATACTTTTATTCGGTAATACTATTCGTAATACAAGCTTCTGAGATGCAATAACCAATACGTATTTATGATGAAATGGTGTGAAAATTTTCATTTCAGTGAAAAAAAATCGGTTTGCGTAAGACCAAAGGCTTACCATAAAGATCAGAGCTACCTTGTTCTTTCATCACAACACTGCTGCAACCGATCAACGACGAGGAAGAGAAATCGAAATATGATCGAAATTCTTCCAAATTGATATGGTGACGACCAAAATTACGTCCATAATATCTAAAAGCATGTTAAGCTATGTCTTTTTCATTACTTGCCAAGCAAAACTAGTTATTTCTTCAACTTAAATTTAATATGTTAATTTAGGTACGACTTAGTTTGAGAATTATCAGCGTAAAGAAGAGATGACAATTTTAATGACTCCGCGATTTGAGGTCAAAAAAACATTCAGTCTAATTGATTTTGCAAGAACACAGAATCAGTCGTATGTAACAGCAAAAAAGTTTTCTTTAAAATTATATTTTGCCCAATAAGCATCATTCAATTTTTGCTACGACTTAATTCGTTACAGTAATTGAGTTAAAATAGCGAAAACCCATAAACATAATAATAATATTGAAACAATACCTATAGCCATTCCCAATAAAGCGGCGTTTTTGTCATCACGTTGAAATGGGTGAGGAAGTTTCAATTGAAATTCAAAAACGCTGGATAGAATGTCAGTAAAGATATCCAGAATTTACAAAAACATTAAATAAATTTGAATATCCAACTAATACGGTAGCAATAGTTAATACAAACATGAAAATCAAAAAAAGTATGTTAGAATATGATTGTTAAAGCGGCAGTAACAGAAAGTACGGTAACTGAATAGGAAACATACACCAAACGCCATTACAATGAGGTTGAAAAAATATGATATATTAGCAAGAGGGGTTATACAATATAGCAGGGTTTACATTAATGCTTAGAGTAATAGACTACACATTAATTATATCAAAGTTAACACAGGAACAAATGAAAACGATCACTAGAATTTAAGCGCAAGATTACTGCTCAAGCATTTCAAAAAGGCTGATGACGATAACTATAAACAACCAAAAACTAATACATAATAACAATCTTTTGACAAGTCAAAGTCAAAAGAAAGTTAATCCAAAAAGGTTTACAGTATAAATACAATTATTTAAATAGTTGAAAATAGCAACAAAAAACAAAGTTAAAATGCATAAAAAATTGAATGTGGACAAAATCTATATAAGCAATACAACAGAAGAGACTTAAGATGCGTGTACACTGGACGCGAAGCAACGCCAAGCAAAGGTTGGCAACTTTTGCGAGTGGTCGCTTACGTCAGTGCTTAAAATAGGTCAGCAATTAATCACAATTTGTCTGAGTGAAGTTTGCGACCGGTTGTAATCTTTTGCAAGTTGTTGATGACGTTAAAAGTTTTATTTCTTTGAGTCGCTTCGCGTTGCTACGCGTCCAGTGTAAACACACTGTATGTAAGCAACACAATAACAAGTTTATAAACTACCACAGTATGGATCATAATTTAATAAACAAAACTAAACGAATAGAAACGAAAGAGAAAATGAATCATGAGTAGTGTTCCAGGTTAGATTTCAATCCGCTATTTATTTTAGCAGATTTATGACGTGTTGTTTTTTCTTTTATTTACAGTCTGCGCTTTGCACTAATCAAGCAAGCGTACATTTTGATTTGCATTACTTTAAAAACCGGATTTTGTTCAACTCGATCTTGATATTCAAAATTAAAAAAAATTGTTACATTTGAAATTCAGTTGTTAGTTTCGGAATAACTTTCAAACAAAAAAAATTCATCAACTAAAGAAGAAGAATCAAGAAAAAGGTAAATTTTTAACTAGTACTAAAAGGCATAAGTTGGGGAATTGAATCTATCCTGAACGCTAAAACATCTCTTCCAAGGCAGAACCTTTATCAGCAGTCCAAAGTTCGCAGCATTCCAACGTTGAATCGCAATACTTATTAATTGTAATAAAAAATCAGTAGACCTTGGCTCACTAGTTTCAGCAGCAATGAACTTTCCAACTTCCTGAATAAGTTGCAGACCTTTGGGACCCCATGGACCTAAAGTTTCTACCCCCACTGGTTTCATAATCTTGTTCAAGCGGAGCATACTTGATAATCTTCGACACTCCAGCTTTCTTAGGTGTTTTCCAGAATGAGCTGGAGAGGTAATAAAGCGGCTAGTGGCCAAAGTATCGACACAAGTAAAATCCCGAACCATACATTTTTCAACTTTTCATGAAAAAATGGTCACGCCATCCGGCCTTTTTCCGTAATAGAAACTCCAATGAGTTCCAAAATTGAAGGGGTATGATCTGATTTCTGGGCTTTTCTTCATAAGATTGTCCAGATGTGCATGCCTTGAAATCGTACCCGCGCTTTTCTGTCAACTCAACCAATGAACTCTGTTAGATTCAACTGGAGCGCGGAAAATACATTTGCGAGGATATCAAATCAATTGGTTAACCCGGAGAGTAGCTAAATAGGTTGTTCAACCGAGCCGGTCGACCGCATTGGGACGCGTCCTTTGGAAACGGATGTTATAGCACAAAAGTGCTCATAGTTCGTCCAAGATGTGTTCAGTAGCGGAACTATTGGATAATAAGCGTCGTGGGGACTAAAGTCTTCTTTAGTCAAGTAATTGAAAACGATTTATCTGAACAAGGTAGCTTTTACACGTGTTTCGGATTGCTCCGTGCCTGTGCTTTTTAATCGATTGTGACTTTACAAATAGAATTTTTCCTGATAACTGCAAAATTTCTAAAGTCATTCGTATTCACAAAGAAGAATTAAAAAAAACAAAACTATAACTTAAAACATACTGTAGTGTAACTCAAAACTCATAAAGTAGTGTAGCTCGAAACAAACTGTAATTAAAAAAAATAATGGAAGCAAAATTGTTCAGACTAAATAGAACCACAAAAAGGCTTTCTAAAAGGATTTTGTGCTATAGTCAGCACTTAAACTGAGGGAATGCAGAGGGCCGTGTCGCCTCATCGAGACTCAGCATTCCAACAGAAAGAAAGTGTTCTGGCTGATCCAGACACGAATTATGATCTGCACTAAGAGTTTGGACAAAAAAATCGCTTATTTGGATTAAACACATTTTCTGGGCGTGCGTATTTTTTTTTACGCCTCAAAGCGTTTTCATTCGAGGAAACGTCCCCCCATTCAACATTTTACAGTTTAAGTGCTGGCTATGGTACAGTCAGTCAGAGGTTTATTTCATCAAAATGATACAGTATAAATAACACAACACAACAACAATATACACATAGGCGTAGCCAGAATTTTTGATTGAGAGGGGGCCAAACAACAAATCACATGCAATGACGTTATCAGAATTTTGAGAAGAATTGTGGGACAAAGATATAGTCGAGTGGAAGATCAGAAGCCGTGGCCTGTGTTTGGCACTAAACCAAGATTTTGCTACAGGGAGAGGGCTTAAATTGGGAGACGTGATGAATGAAGTCGTGTAACTCCAAATAAACTACGAACAGGGGCCTGGGGGCCCCGCCCCCAGCCGCTGGACGATTTTTGGTAACTTTTTGGAAAAAACTATGTTAATGCCACTGGATCACATTTCGCACGTGTTTGGAGCCATTTGAAAGAACTAAATTTTTAACATTTCAAAGCCAATTGAACAAATTTGAAGTCCAAAACAGGTTTAAAATCTTGCATTTTGGGGCTAAATTTTGTAAGTGATTCGGCCCGTGTAGAGGGGCCTCGAGCAATATTTTAGCAGTAAATAATGATCCACTCGATGTTATTGCCCGGGGCCCCTGGTAAACATTTTCATGCCAAATATGGGTGAAGACCAAAAAAGTCTTACCATTTGAGCGCGGGACCCCTGGCACTGAGCCATATGGTAAATCCGGGCCTGGTTATTGCAATACGTTCATAAAAAGATTTGATGATGGCCTGAAGTGGCAACGTATAGAACAAAAACCTTTAGTTTCATAGAGGTCAGAGGTGGAGTCCTCGAGGACGTCCTTGGCCTCGAGGACACATTTTGAAGTCCTTGGCCTTGGTCTTTGCCTCGAAGCCTACAAGTCTTCGGCTTGAGGACAGCACTAATTTTTGATTGGTTGAAAACGAAAATAACCAAACGAAGGACGAAATAAACTTCTAGTCTCTCAATTTATTTATTTTTCTTATTTGAAAAACAATACAATGTGACTGCTAAGAAGTCATGGTAAACGTTATTTTATATGGCGTTGGGTAAAAGCCCCTAATCGGAAAATGACGTGGGTAAGGGGCCAAAGGCAGTGTAAAAGAGATTTTTTTTCTGGTAATGCTTCCGGTGCGCGGGGTACAAACAGCAAAGCACTAAAATCATCCGGTCTTTTATGAAAATTATCCGGTATTTTATGAACACATAAAAGACTGTAATTTAAACAGCTAAAATTAAGCATGGGAGGAAACATCCTTTCTAGCTCAAATGGTGGAGCAGTGCACCGGTAATCCAAAGGCTGCAGCTTAGAATCCTATTGGAGCATAACTTTTTCGAATTGTTTGTTTTAGGTAGCCGTTCTGGTGGCTCTTCCGTAGGTTTCCCCGATGGTAGCTTTTAGACCAGAAGCACGCAAAACGATTAAACATTAATATTATTGTTGTACGCGTGCGCTGTTGTACGCAAAAATGCAAGAAACTGAAGCTAAAGGTAAGGTAAGTTTGTTTTTTACCACACAAAATAAAATGCAAAATAAAGTAAGAACAGATTTGGTATCACTTTTATCATTGGTGGCATTTCAGTTGAGGGGAGCGTGCCCTTTGACCCCCCCGTTACAAGCATGGTGATGATGAAATGTAATACAGTCATCAAGGATAGCCTACTACACTAAAAATGTTTGTATATCCCTGATATAACAAACAAAACGTATCTTGAGAAGGCCAACTCATGTTCTGAAAATGCGCGAGCGAATATTGCGAAGAATTTGTTTTGATATAAACTCTAATCACTGGCAGCGGTCTGGGATCAAAGCAACATCTGCTGAACAATTTTTGTGTTGGAAACAACCGCTAGGAATCCCAAATAATAAACTACCGCATCAGAAAAAACGCTGCATGAAGGATTTTTAAAAAAGCGAGTGGGAAATAAATAAAACTATATCGCTCGAATGCCTGAAAAAATGCGCGCTGCACTTAATCAATTTTCATACGACGCCATGAAAATACGAATTGTCGAGGCTTCCACGAAAAATTAGTGCATTCTTTAGAAAAAATTAATGATTTATTATTTTTACGGTTTTAAAATAGCGTGTATTTTGAAGGTAGGCCCTCGGGGCAAATGTATCCAATGGTTTTTTCCTTAATACGGCCCTACTGGATCCCCAGGTTATCTTTTACAGGTAAGTATCTTATGCTAAATTTAACATAGTGTCTTTTGGCGGCCGAAACGTACGCGCTCATTTATTGATAAGCATTAAACGTGAGACTATAGAACACAGAGAGACATCACGTGCACTAAGCAGTAAGAAAAAGATTGGTTTAAAATTAGAATGGGGAAAATGTGGAAAAAACGTTCAAGGATTTTTCTTTCAAATCGCTTTGAAAATTGCCTAATCTCCTTTGAACGTCACAAAAATTACTATTTTTCTGAAACAAAATCACTAAAATAGTTCGACAGTGGCACGGGGACTTTGCCCTTGCAACCCAAACCCCGTTTTTTTTTCAAGGACTTAAGCTTGCATATACAGGATGCGGTACCTAAACCAATTTAAAAACAAAAATTTACAGTTTTTCGCAACACTTTTAGATAATAATATCAGAGTTGCTGTGTGATATTTAAAAAGTATAATTTATGATAACATTTAAACAATTCTGTGAAAAGAAATCGTTTAACCAAGCAATAAGGTTTGTGATTGAGAAACTGCTAAAAAAGTTGCTATCCATAATCAGTGGACGTTTGAAGCGGAGCCCTTACTGGTCTGGTGAAGTTAAGGCCTTAAAATTGACCATTTCCACCTTAGAAATTTTGTTATTCCCATTTACGAGTTACGGCCTGGTTTCATTACCACGATATCGCTACGGAACGTAATCAACCGTGCTGCCAATGCGTAAAACTTCAAAATGATACTCTTGACTTTATTTTTAGAAACAACTATTTTCGAATTGTCATCAACAATTTTACGAAATGCACTACTTTAAACACTTTCGCGCTTAACCGTTTCAAGGCTGGGCTTTTTGGTCACCATAGAAAACTGGGGGGGGGTCAAGCTTAACCGCGCTGTTTGAACGCTTATATCTTTGTAAATACACGTGTTAAAGTTTCGAAAAAAACATCAATGTGCCAAGAATTTTATACACTTTTTTGCCAAAGTTTGATATTCCAAAAAAACTTTATGATAATTAAGAAATTATTAGTTTTTGTGACCCCACTCAAAATCAGCTTATTTTCAGAAAAAAGAGAAAAAAGAAACAAGAGCGGTTACGCGTCGACAGGTTGCGGTTGAATGACTCAATGACACGCAAAACTTTTATCGCGAGACCACCTTAGCGTTTTGACTTTTGACTCATCTGTAATCTTTTTCAACAAGTCAAAAGGGCATAGCAAAAATCTAGCTCTTCAATAACATGACTAAAATACCTCAATAAGCAATTTTACTGTTATCATTTTGTTTTTCCTCGAGCGTCATTACTACTGTTCATTACAACATTTTTATGACACCCAAAGCTTTTTGGCTAAACCACCTGACTCGCACATAATTATGACATTGAATTAGCAATCAAATTAGCAAGCATTTTTATTTTAGAAAAAAATAATTACCAGTTATAATTTGCAATTAATTAAGTCGCGTCCTATATGAAAAAAAGTATGCTTAATATTCAAACACTCAAGTGTAAAAATGTGGAAAATCAAAATATGTTTGTATGATTAGTTTGAAACAATTCCAACCAGCAATTATGCGTGTTTAGTAAAAATCTTATCGATTTGCATAAAAGTTGGCGAAACTTTTCTGGCTTATTTCTGAAATGTGGCAAAAGATTTTGATCAACGTATATTGATGCATTATGCTCCAATGGAACTTCAATATTGGGATTTAGCGAATTTCATGATATTCCGAATTTTTCGCAGTTACCAAAAAATGCTGCGGAAAAAATTCTAAAATATTTCTGGTGCTGCCGTTGCAAGTCCACGGAAGAAAATACACCCAATTTGAAAATTTGATGTTTTTCCTGCAAACAAAAATATACCGATTCACGCAGGAAAATGAAACAACAAAAAAAAATGCAGAGCAATCTTTCTGAGGAAAGTTTGCGAAAAGACAATGGCCATTTTTTGGAAATAACTCAGGGCCCTTTTCAAAGAAAGGCGTTACCGTTGAGTGTGTTATATTAATGGAAATCTAATAATATGTGATATTAAGGCGTAGAAGCGTATAAAATATTAGCTATTTTCTAAACGCTGCCAAGGATGGAACATAACAATTAAACTTGCGGTAAATTTTTACCAAACGTTTGTGAATACTGGCGTAGTTAATTCTTTGCACACAGTAATATATATATTTTCCGCCCACTAAGGTAACCACAAAGTAACAAAATTGTAATTGAATACTTTTATTTTGCTCTTCATTTGGGATTTTATAAAACCTTCAAAATAGTTTGAGAAGTTGTCGACAACAAAGCACTAAACCAGGGGCGGCTCGATGGAAGCTGAAAAAACAGCAGCATATCCTGCATCGTCTGATCGTTTTTCTTTTTTTAATAATATTTTTATTTTTATTTTGGAGGTTTTTAGCTTTGGCGACCAGTAAATAATTGATCATCTTTACCCCCCCTCTCTCCCGCTTGACCGCAAAAATTAGAAAATTATTGCATTTTCATAGCTATTTTAATATAAAAAAAATTTTGGAAACTCTTTTGAAAAAAACTGCTCACTTTGCAGCTTTTATAACGCATTGAAAATGTACGCGGTGACGTCACAGCTAGTCTATCTTCACTCACTGTTTTGATAAATAGACAAAAATAAGCTGCGGCTCGCGTAGCTTTTTGGCTTGTTGAGAAATGCAAAAATGTGTTTTTGGATGGCAAGCATTGAACTATTGAATTTATCACATCTTGTTCTGTTGTAGGATACTGCGGATGGTGTAGACTGTAGAGTCGTGGAAAGATATACGCTAAGCTAGAACGTGACATCGCAAGTGATGTACGGGGACTTCGCGGCTGTATCCAAATTTGACTGAACCTTATTATGCTTTTAAATAGCGACCCAATTGCGTTAAATGACATTGTTAATATGTGGTTGCTGATAGTCAGATGAATAATTTAAATGCGCCTCTTTCAAATTTTTTTCACTAACTTTAACGGCTTCTGGTTATGTGCTTTCGATATTTAAATGTCTCAAAAAATGCCCGCGTCTCGGCGTACCGCTTTTGGATTTGAGACATTACAATAGATGAGGCATAAATTTTGATTAATCACAATAGTAACTGCGAAGCAGATTACAATTGACATGGAAAGGTCATTTTTGGTAATACGTTTAGTCACATTTTTTCGTCGCAGTTGAATTTATCTACGACGTTGACTTTCTGGAGTCCAAATGTTTTTATATGTTTGGCAGCTTACTCTTTCAAAATAGTCACAAGCGGCCTCTGCACTAGACTGTATAGTGTGTAAGGACTTATAGTAGCGAACCATGCAACATAGCAACCAGCAAATGCGCAACTAAACTAGTTACACATATGCACAATTAAAAATTTGCAGCCGCAAAAATCAGTTTTTGTACGCAAACTTTAGCATTTCCAATAGTTTAGTTTGTGGTTTTGGCCCCACAACTTCGTTTACCCTGATCTGTTTGTAACGTTGTGCATTAGCAATAAGTATTTCGTCTACATGCATGATAATAGACAAAAATCTGGCTCGAGATGAAAGTCCGCATACTGCCTTTTCCGCCCGCGAAAGCGAAATATACGTGAAGACCAAAAATATAAGGTTTCGTTTTTAAAAAGGGACTGCTTTATGCTAGAAATACAAACGACAAACGAACAAAAAGGTTTTCATCTTGCTGAATGGCTGTTGCGCCCCGGGGCAATGGTTTCCCTGGCGGTTTTTGCTCCACTCCGTTGTACGCCACTAATATACCTACAATTATATTTTATAATCTGCAACAATGATGGTAATTGATACGGTTGGTAGTTTTTACATAATTTTCTTTGCCTCTGAGGACCCAGCAGTACTACTCTGCAGTTCACAAATAAATCAAAAAAAGAAAATAATTGATTTTCTCTTATGCTGTAGCGTACTATAGCTCATCAAGCCGTTCTTCTAATTATCAGACACGTAGCCAGCAGGATAGTTTAGGAAGAGCAATATCTTTTCGATCATTTTGGTGACTGCATGGTTTTAAAACAAATAAGTTTTGTTTTGCTAATGCAATTTGCAGAAGTTTTGCATTCGTTTCTTGTTATTATGAAAAGTTTTAGTGGTAATAAATTCCTGAGGCTATAAACCGCAGCTACCGGAAACAATGGGTTTTGGGGCCTTTGCTCCCAGCGCTCAAAGATTTTGCGATGTTTTTTGCAAAAACCAAAAAAACAATTTCAGGCCTATTTTGGTTAAAATTATTGCTTATGAGACCGCACATAACAGGAATGCAAAGCATGATTTAAATGGCTGCGTAAAAAAGCTAAAAGAGCGATGCCTCAAATAGTAATTAGAAAATTTAATTCATTTTAATTCTAGCCATGATACAAATCTGTTATTCGAAAAACTAGCAAGTTTTATCAACTTACCTCAGAGTATCTCCCATGCCCCCCCTAAAACATAAACACTTATTTGATTAGCTTACCTTAAGCATATTTAGCCAGCAATCAACTTTGATCATGTTTGATCGAATTATTTTACTGTTATTTTTAAATTAAATTTTTAAAGAAATTTATGCCCCCTCCCAAATAAATACAACAAAAACGAATTTGAAGCCTCTTCCTTTTTCCCGGCTAGGGCTGTAATTATTTTATTAATGAAATGTAAAGCAGCAAGTTTCTGCGAACTACAATATATTTGTGATTCTTGATGCGTGCATTCCATGCAACTAGATTTAGCGAAATCGCGCAATATATTATTCAAAACTACAGCTCCCAATTTGTTAAGTAACATCAAACACGTTAGTTTAAATTTTTTTTTCATATTTTCAAAGCTATATAGGCCACTGGTTGTCAACTTATGCAATGCTGCATACATTTTACTTCAAAAGTTTATTATCTTACCAATGCCTAAGCTTTTGATAAAGCTTTGTTGATTTGTTAGTGAACTGTCAACGTGAGTAGAAAAAGAAATTGCCGGTATAGTATTCAATTTTTAAACAAACGGAATTTTGTGTTCTGTCTAACCAAACGATGAATGACATGCTTGTAGCCTACCAGTCGATTAATTATGTAATTAAAAATTGAAAAGTATGCGGATATTTACCATATACTGCATTATGCAATCAAGCAACTGACTGTCAATGATTTTTACTGATTTTTTGCTCCTTTTACCTTACTATAATGCAAGTAAGATTTGGGTGGGGTGAAAAATAAACCTTATGTGAATCCCCAGACTCTCCCTTGACAATGGGACTGCTAATTATCGCAAAGTAATGTACAGCGAATCTTTGCCGCAGTAGTATGTAACAATTTGTTTCTAATCTTAATTGAATGCTGTGGCTTTGAATTTCTACTATAGTTTGACCAGTAGCGGCCACGTAACCAGTGGGGGCTAAGGGGGCTGAAGCCTATACCCTCAGCCAAGTCACTTGGGAAATTTAATTCAAATATGCATGCTTTTAAACGTGCTTTGAACCATTTCTTTTGACAAAAAAGTATAAAGGGAACTGAATCGGCTATCAATAGTATAATTTCGTCAAAAAGTTTCCAAATCTTTACAAGATTAGTTGCTTATGGCTCAACACACGAGCGAATTGTCATCGAAATAGCGTTAATACTTATTTTGGAAAATTACAAATATTGCCAAGTGGCCAAACCATGCCTCCTAACGGCTGCTTGTGCCCCCCCTTTTGGTTCACAAAAGATACTTGTTTAGAACATCACGTTACAAAAAGACAACTAACTATTATGTGAAAAAGGAATGGTAACGTTCAATCTTATCTGCACTCTAGCAGTAAATTAATGTTTTTGAATATTAAAAGTATTGTGGTTCAAGTTTCAAATACCAGCTTTAGCAATCACGGTTTATACCTCTGAACCCATTAGGTCATGAATTAGGCTATTCATATCAATTTCAAAACCACGAGCGTTTGCATTATATGCAATTCAAAGAATTCTAAGCCTAAAGTCAATGTTTCTCAAACCATGGGTCGAAATGCACATCAGGTCGCTAAACGTTTAGGGATAGTGGTACAACCAAGGGGTTCTCTCCCCCTCCCCCCCTTAGCCGAATCACTTGGTAACTTTAACCTTAAAATGCAGGCGTTTAAATGTGCTTTGGACTTGACCTGTAAGTAAAGCAAGGGCTGAATGGACTGAATAATTTAATTTTTTCAACTGGCTTCCAAAGCTTAGCAATTTATTTCTTTCAAATAGCTTTAAAAACGTGCAATATGTGATCTAAATGGCGTTAAAATGGCTATTTTTCTCAAAAAATGAAAAAAAATCTTCCAGCGGCTGGGAGTTTCACCCCCAGACCCCCGTCTATGATGTTCTTGAATTGCATCATTTTGCTTAGCTGGACATGAAATTGATGCATTTATCAAGCAAAAAATTTCAACTTTTGGTTCAAGCTCCTTTTCCCCCTTTAGCAAAATCTTGGTTCAAAATGTTTACTAGTGTGTAGGAGTGTACAGATGTCGACTGATAAAATAGTGTTTTTTTTTTAATGGCTAGCTCTTTGTGTTTTTAGAGCATACTCAAGCTTGTTTAGGTCACAGTGACCATTGCAAATTAATTTTTCAAGCAATTAAGGACCAGAACCGAAAAGCTAATAAACGCTATCGGCCTTATATGCCTTATTCTTAGACATGAACACAATATTTTGCGAATTGCACTTAATTTTCAATTGTGCGAGATCAATTTTAATAGTTCAGTTTATTTTAGTGCCCCCTCACTCTCGGCAAGTACCCACTTCGTTTGCTGTGGGCTGTGATGGCTCTTCAAGAAGCTGTAGGCTAGGCTCCCACACCCCCACTTTGGAATGCAGACAATTTTAACCGAGGGTTCTAGCCCCCTTAGCAAAATTCTGGTGGCGCCCTGATTTTCGCAATTTTTGCGCAGCAGCAGCAAAAATATATATACTGCAATTAAATGCACATTCTTTTAAATTTAGTGGCATTATCCCAATTGCAGAGTTTATCTAAATCTTGTCTCGCGTTTTTGAAAAATTTAGAAAAAAAAAGCACTGTTATTTTTCCACCGTTGTATCGAAACCATCTTGCAGTCAAATTTATCATAAAGTTATTAAAAATACAATATTGAAAGTTGAAACCCACCTATTTGAAACACACTTTGCATAAGTGCATATAAAAAACGCAACTTCGGCAGTGGCAACAGCATTTTAACAAGAAAAAAATATATAAACGCTTTTGATGTAAGACATAGCTGGTCAAAGTTGCTTATTTGTCTATTAATTGTTTGATTCAAATGCGGCGTAAATATTGCAATAGCCAATATGTATCGAAACGCGATAAAAGAAACCATTTTCGAAGCCAGCAACTACCTTTCGATCGACAGCTCTCAAGCTTTGCATCTGCTGTATGTACCATTTGTACCACGTACTTGTGCAATATGCAGTACATAAATCAGCAATAGGAAAAATTAAATATAACTGGCCCATTGAGTCGAAACTCGAAACTATGGTTTTGTTTTCCAAACATATTCAAAAAGCGTTACCTCAATAACAGCAAGCGTAATAAAACTGTAACATTGAACTTATTTTGTTGGTTTTGTAATTTGTACGCACGAATTGTAATACAAACAGTAAAAGGAAACTTTGACCAGGCGACAGAAAGACCGTAATATGGAAACACAAATTCTTTGCTTGTTTGATTGATGATCTCACTTAGTTGTAAAAGATTCTTTGCTACGATCAATAAGATTTTTCTGAACAAAATAACAGCCGTTTTTATGACGAAATGTTATTCGTCATAGCGCCTTGCCATTCCGCACTCGACTGACGGCCGAGAATTTCAATGACTCACTCAGAACGCATAATTTCGATATGCGTCGCTAAGCATGCGTGGCTCATTCTCGCCTATTCTCTTTATTTACGAAAACCAGAACTTGACCTATGTACTGACTTTAACAGTTAATAACTCGCTTTATAGTTCGTAAAAAATTTTGAAATTTTTATCAATGGAAGCAGAATTTATTAACTTAAAAAGTCAAGGAATCTGATCGACTATCTTCAAATAGCTTTAAAACAATAGGCGTTTAAAAAAAGCGCGTGCACATGTAGCCCCCCCCAGTCCAGATAGGGTTAATAACAGAAAATTTTCCGACCATAATGTAGAAAAATTGTGTCGTTGGTCCTTGGCCTCGGATTTTTTTGAGTCCTTGGCTTTGAAGGTTGTGTACTCCTCTGATCGGGGTTATACATTTAAATTGGTTGGCAAAAATTGAATTGAGGAGGCCCGGGCCCCTGGTCGTCAATATTATTGTTAATTACTGTTGTACGCGTATAATGTAGTACGCTAAATAGGCTAAAAAAAAAGAAACTGAAGAAACAATACGTTTTTTGTCACATTTTTAGCATCGATAGCATTTCAATTGAGAGAGAGGCGGGTCCCCTGCCCCCCCTCCCCCTTGGCTACGCCTATGTTCATACATGTTAATCAACCACGAAGCCGGAAGTGACCACGGTCACCTGAGGGTGTAGCTATTTGTCTTTGCCGTTGAAAAATCGAATATTTAGTCAGATCGCAAATAGAATGTTTAAAAATTTACAATTTTCTAAAAGCAGCAATATAATTATTTTTGTGTAGTAGCTCATTGTGGAATCAAGTACAATTTATATTATTGTTTAAATTTTTTGAAAGGTAAAGTTCTGATATTATAGGGTATATAATTCCAAATCTTAACTCCCCAGAACTTTTGATTTTTGAGTACGTTTTGTTTGTAAAGGGGTAGGTAAAAATCATCCTTCACCGCTTTCCTGGATTGGCTAGAGGTGATATCTTTGATTTACTAAAAATAGTAATTGTTAAATGATTACGGTAAATTGTTCTTTTGACACAAAAGCATGAATTTAGCAATGCCAAATTTTAGTAGTTGATTAATATTAAATTCTTCAAATTTTATGTTTTGTTTTATCAGCCAGTCTTCTATTATTCTGAGACATTTGTTCCGCAGTATTTGGAGTCTACGCAAATTATGATATATCCTAAATTATATATATTTTTTGTTAGATCAACATTGGACATTTTCAGAAAGATTGTTAGTAACGCCGTGTACGTAACTAAGTGTATGTAACGCAGTGATTTGTGAACAACTAGCTCGTATAAATAGGTACTTGCAACAAGCTCTGTATTAAGTGAGGCTACACTTTTATCGAAATCTGGTTACACAATTTTATACTTTTTACTGTTTTAGATTTCATTTTTACAGATAATGGGCGTAGTTCAGTTCGAAACGTTTAGAAGTTTTATTATCTAAAATAAGGCTTTACTGTTTTTAATCAAAATAAATAAAACTACGTGCGATCAGCATCAAAGTGGTTTCGTCACAAAAATGTATTATGACGTCATTTACGTTTAAAGGGCATTCGGGTCGAAAATTTTTTTTCTCAAAAAATTTTGACAAATTTGAAAACCAACTTTACCAAATTTGAGCTCTCTACCACCTTCCGTTTATGAGATATACTGATTAGATTTCCCCTTAGAAATGCTTTTTTTCCCTTGAAACTTTTGCCAGGGTTGCCAATTAGAAGCAAAATTTCAAAAATTGACCACATGTTCTTAATTGTCCTTATATAATTTGGGTAGAGTCATAGTAAAACAAAGTACAGATTTAGAGCTATAAAATTAGCTACTTTTCAATAAATGCTGTAATCCAGCTTTCCCAAAGTTATTCTCAAGTCACAATACTGATAAAATAGCAACACTAAGTGCAAAACAGCTAATTGTAAACAACAATATCTTGAAAACGGGAAGGCGTAGAAACTTCACAGTTGCTGAGAAGGCATTCTAGGCATATTTAAACATTTTCTCCTAGAGTGAAAAACTTAACTTGATTGCCCTTTTAAATACGGGCAAAAAATGCTCCAGTTTCAGAAAAAGATTATGGTAACCTCGAAATTGGGGAGCTTTCAGTTTTGAGAGGTTATTTTTGAATAGATTTGACTCAAAGTCAAGTTGGTTTGAAATAGAAATCATTTTTTTGAAGGAATTATCACGAAAACTTTTAGCGGTTTCAGCAAGACATTATCAAGAAATTTTTATAAAATCTGTTACACTTTTGTGGCGATAGAAAACAATTAGCAATTATAAAACAAAATGCGTATTGCTCACCTTATTAAGCGTTAAATCTGATTGAATTGGAGCGTATACTTTCTGAGCGTCCAAAAGGACGTAAAATTTTTAAGAAAACCTGTATTTACGTCCATAACAAAAAAGAAAAAGGTTTTTTAGCCCTAATCAGCCATTTTTTTAGTCCAATAAACTCTAGGTAATTTCCAGAAGAAAAAAAAAACACGTTTAGCGACGGTTTCTTTTTGCGGAGGGATGCTTAATTTCAATGGAATGACGCTAATTCTTCATGAGGAGGAATGACACCCTAGTGTTATTCTTACTGGATGCATCCAGTAGTTAAATTTCAAGGCTAGCGCATGCAACTGTGAAAGCCCTGGCGTGGCTTTAGTCGGTGGTGTGCCAAGATATGAATGAATGAAGAATAACACATCAAGAAGAACACCTAATTCATTCAAAAATTCACTTATGCACTTGGAATTTTTTACCATGCTACAAATATTCAGATGCAAGAAACAAAAAATCCTTTGTTCAGATGCAAGAAACAAGAAATCCTATTGCGTTTAAGGTCTTCAATCCGTAATCTTGGGCGTCTGTATCTAATTTCGCTCAGAAACCGGAATCAAAACATAACTTATAGTTCGTAGCGTAGCCAAGACGAGGGACGGGTTATTGCATCTCTATTCCCCTGCGACCAAAATGCACAATAAGGAATATGCCGCTTTTTGTTACTTTCAAATATTAGACCAAGTGGCTTATAACTTTCGAAGCATATTATTTAGGTTTGGGGCGCTTCATCGTTACCTCTAGTAGTTCTCACTTCTTCAACAAAACCGATTTTGAGCAGCATCTTTTTCGAGCAGTATTTCTTCAATAAAAGTAGTCGCCATTTTGGTAGTTTTTCCCCAGGTTTCTGCGTTGGTAGCTTGTAGGCCAGAAAGCACACAAATGCTTGAACATTTTGTGCTTTGCAGATGATATTTTGATGATGTAATTTGAAGTCTTTGGTCAATGAATCACAACGCAACAAAAATTTTTCCTACTACCTTTGGTTTTGGAGTTATCGACTCTTGAAATTTAGCATATTTGCTACTACTGGCTCTAGCGCGCACACTTACAAATAATTAAAAATGGTCGAAAACATCATTTCTAAACCAATTTTGCTCAAAAAATTTTTTTATGTTTTCAGAGCCAAGGAATTCAAAAATACTCAATTTCTAGACAATTCTGTTAAATCATTAAATGCACAGTTCCACACATGCTAACATTGTAAACGATCAATTTAGTTGTAATGAAGCGTCCAAGCAATAGAAATGTCTTCGTGATCATACAGAGGTTTAGGTTATGGCAGGTCTAGAGGTTAAATGTTTGTGATTTACAGTCGCGTGATGAAATGTCGTGTGATGAAGTGTGAGCAACTCATTTATGTTACTGGTATATTTTAAATAATTGAAACTGTGAAATGCATCTGTGGAGGGTTTCTAATCTCGAGGTCGCCAATTTCGCGGTTCGTTAAACTCATAAAATGGTCTTCTATTACAGTATTCTTAAGCTTTCGGTTATTCCTTTTTTTTTCTTCTCAACTTATTTGAATAAAACAAGCCTTTTTATAAACAAATAAATAATCATGTGAAATAAGTTTGAGAGTGTCTTTGACTGAAAATAAATTAAATCCGATTGTCACTTATTTGAACACGAATCTGTTCTGTAACCTTATGAGCCCAAGTTTCCTTGACCAATAAGCGCAAGACAACTCATGATCACGCCACGCTGATCAGCCAATGGAACGCCATCACGTGCAGCTCACAAAGCTCCAGAACTACGTAAAAATAACGAAAAACCAACTAACAAAAACTAGCGTTTTGTCTGACCGCACCAGAGCTGCGTCACGGACAGTAAACAGAGATAAGGGACCTCAGCAACTCGAAGAACACGGGTTCCCTTCTCACTGCCGCCACACATCTAACTTCACCTCGTGGTGCATCATCTTCATATTTTTTCAAATACTTATAAAAATTAAAAGCAATTAGGAAAGAAATACCCGTATATGCATCAAACAGGTATGCCCAAAAAAGTATAAGTTGTTCGAATTTACGGCAAATTTGAAAAGTTTGCGAATGGCAGTTAATCAGTTTCAGGGCATTCAACTAGTTTTCGAGCATTCAAATGATGCTCTAAAATATTCTGTGTAGCCTAAATTTTTGACGCGACGTTTTCAAATTTTCCAAATGGGGACGCTGCCCCCTTGCACCCCTCCCTCTTATGCTAAGCTGATTACTACTGTTACCACTTTCCCATAAAATGTTGACTTTTTTGTCAGGTTTTGTATGGAACTATACCATTTGGATGGTTCACCCTATATCATAGGTACGCTGTAGTCAATCTCAGTATAACGTGGAAGCAAAAATTTATTTGACAAAAAACATTCTTGAATCCAAAAAACGAGTTAAAACCAATTAAACAATTCTTGCACTGTAGTATTACGTATCAGGCAGACAAGATTTGGAATTGTATTCCCAACAGATATTATTGAGGCATTTTTGCACAAAAAATTTAAATCTTGCTACAAATAATTTTTGTTTTGTTTACGGTATCTAGGTTAAATTTTAAATAGTTTATTGCCGTGCCATGTTGCTCCTTCACTTTATATATTACTTATACTCAATAAATCTCTATTCTCTGGAACTTAAACTTGAATTGTGGAAAATCCCACGGACGGTAGGCCCAAGTTTCGAATCGCTGAGGCAGCATAGGAACTTCCTACGTACACTAGTTACAGCGGGCGTCTGTAACAATGCCTTAAAATATTTTGTGTGGCCCTAACTTTTGACACAACGTTTTCAAATTTTGCAAATGAGGACGGCTGCCTCTTACACCCCGTCTCTCATGCTTTGCTAATTATTACTGTTACAGCTTTCCCATGAAATGCTCAAATTACAGTTACAGCTTTTCCCATGAAATGCAAAAGATAACCCTAAAGGGATTTCTATTAAGTGAAAAAAGGTTTAAAGCAGTAAAATACGTTGTTCACTCATTATTGTATTGTGTGTTCAAAACAGAAAGACAAACCTCTCAACTCCATTACATACATTGCAGGTTTTGGTTAATCTTATGGCAGCGGAAGAAAAATTTCTTCAAGAAATTTAAAGATTAGACTTCTTGGGGATTACAGAACTAACCTCGCATCACGCAGTTATCCCTTTAGGGCTCAAGTTAACTTTCTTAGTCGACGGATGGTCATGACGTCACAAAGTCTGTTTGGGCGATGTTCAAATCGATACCATCCTGGAGTGGCATAATATCACAATTACCAAAGTCATGCGAATGGCAGAAATGCATATCCAAATCGGATATTTAAGTACAAACATTTCAAAAAAGGATCAAAGATTCAAACAAATGAAGTATTTTTGAGGATCAGTTGATTCACTGTGCGTCGGTTGTTTGCAATGCTTTTTCAACGTCCAGAAGCTGTATAGCATTTTACTTTCTATTTTGTAAATTTCCTTAATTAAAACAAAACTCGTTTATATTTAGCCAAAAAGCAGTTTACAAGCGTGCAACACTAATTACTAATTCTGAGATCTGTTGTTTAGAAACGAGGACATTAGATGATTGTCCTAGGCAAACACCTAGACCTCTTTCCATGGGAGAGTACCAGTTTCCTTCGAAGTTAATCAGTATCGAGGTTGCCATCTATCGACATCCTTGAATGGCGACTTAATCTGAATAAATAACTACCATCGTACAATCGTACAATGAAGAAAACATGAACAATGTTTCGTTTGTCATCGATCCGTCCATAGGCCTAAGTTAACTAAAACACAGAAATATAAAAACAAATGCTTCATTAAAATACGTCTTTCGCTGCAAACCAGGCAAACATCTCCATGAAGTTTGTTGAGAACAGGTTAAGAAATTGAAATCAGCAAATCACCAACAAAAGATAACCTTAAAGGATTTTCTATAAAGTATCAAACATTTCAAAGCAGTAAAAAATGTTTTTCAACCCATTATTGCGTGATCAAAACAGAAAGATAAACAATGTTTGCTATATCATCGATCCGTCGGTAAGCAAACTAAACTACAGATATTCAAAAACAAATGCTTAATTATAATTGAAATACGTCTTTTGTCGCGAACCAGGCAGACCTCTATCAACGCATTATTGTATGTTCAAAAGACAAAGATAAACCTTTTTAGTCGATCGCGTGCATTGTAGGTTCTGGTTAATCTTATGGCAGCGGAGGGAAAATTTCTTCAAGAATTTTAAGCATCAGATTTTTGTAGATCACTGGACTAAAATTCCATCACGTAGTTATCCCTTTTGTGCTCAAGTTACCATTCTTTGCCTCACGTCGAATTGAACATTCAGTCGACAGTTTGTCATGACGTCACAAAGTCTGTTTGGGCGATGGGTCAAATCGATACCATCCTGGAGTGGTACAACGTCATAATTGCCAAAGTCATGGGAATGGCAGAAATGCATATCCAAATAGGATATTTTCATGTAAGCATATAGGACTATAGAAAAGAAATCAACAAGATAATCAAACCATCAAACATTTGGCAAGGTAATCAAACAAACGAAAAAGTAATAGTTGACGAAATAGCTGTTTTTGCCAAGCAATGAAAAAACATAGCTTTACATGCGTTTGGATATTATGGACATAATTCGGACTTAATCATTCAAATTTGGAAGTTTTTGGAACACGTCGCAATGTTTCTGCGGCATTGTTGATCGGCTGCAGCAGTGTGGCGCGGGAAAAATACTGCAGTGCTAATCTTTTTGTAAGTCTTTGGTCGTACCACTTGCAACCAAATCAATGGGTTAGGTTATTTAAAGTTATGGCAATTGCATTGGATGGGCGGTAACTCCATTCTTTTTGACTTACCCATCTCAGATATATTTTATTTCTACATGTACGTTAAACACAACGTAGGGGCCTCCCTGATTTTAATTGGAGTTAATTGGTAACCCTGACGTTAATAATTTTGACGACGCCATTCTACTCAGTGGAGGAGGTCTCAGGGGTTCAGGCCCCCCTTAGCTAAGTTGCTAATAAAAAAGTTAACTCAAATCTGCATTTAAAAAAAAACTGAGCCAAACTACGGCGAAGACCGTTTTTGTTTTTACCAAACTTTCATCGAAACAGAACCGTAACTAAAAGGGAGTTAGCCTGCAAACGCAGTGAACGACTGACGCTTAGCTAATACTGGGAAGCTCAAAACTAAGTCTTCGTCTACCGTCAAATCAGCAATTATTAATAAATATCTCAGTTTGGAACCTCCAGAAAAATAGAAGTCACGAACAATGTCAAAAAATTATCAACGTAATCGTTTCTCATCCTAAAAAGTTACGGTCAGGTTAAGCCAGTTAAAAGTCAATTGTTGGTGTCACATTGCGTCAGCACCCAAGTTTAAATATCTACCCGATGTCGCCAGACATCGGTGAGCGAAGGGATGGAACAAAATGGAAGGTTTTGCTAACCGCAAAGTATATTGTGAAATACCTTGTGGGTCATTTTTTGTGAACTTGACCAGAAAACAGTGAGTATGTAACCTACCATCACAGACTTTGATAAAACTTTGGGAGATAATAGAGCTGTTCAGTCTGAGCAAAATGATAGCCATATCAACAAGTTTAGTCCAGCGGGTCAAAAGTTAAGGCCCACCAAAAATTGCCATTTTTGTGTCAAGTCAAGCGAAAGTTTTATTAAGATTTTGACCTTAATATTTCAGATGTTTATAAATCAATGGGTTTTTGAGTTACCAAGCTCATATTCGGTATGAAGGTTGCCCATGGTATGTGGTGTAAGACTGTAAGTGTACCAGGTTTTTTCGTAATTTGGTTATGCATGAATGATTTTGTGCCATCTTGAAACATGACACAATTTCAAAATCATTCATCCGGAACCATTTTTCAGAGCTAAATATCGAAAAAGACCTAACTCCGACTTTTTCACGTAAGGTATTTAACGAAAGCTCTTGACCTCCTGTTTCTATTGATAAAATAAAAAGTATGTGTATGTGTTGTTTATCAAGTTAAAAACATGAAATATTTCATCACAACCAAAAACTTGTATTTTTCAGAAATCTTTATGGTTTGTTTTGATTACTTCAAGAACATTTAGTTGTAAAATGCAGTAGCGCTACTTTTCAAATTTACTGCTTCTCTTCTTTGCAGTTATGGAAGGCACTAAATAATTGTGTGCGACTATTTTATTGAATACCTTTGAGTACACGAGACCAAAATTTGCTTTTGACACACATTTTTTATTTGCCTTTTGAACGATTAAGATTATGGTTTAATATATTTTTGAGGGTGGTTTTAAAGCAAAGATTTGAGTTTGTGCTAGAGTTGAGAAATTAATGAAAACCACGATAGAATTTTTGTTAAATTAGGTCTTCCTAAATGATTTAAATCACAAAAGAATAGCATTCACTTGCTTAAAAACCATTGAGTACTCTCAATAACATTGAGTTTTTGTATGCAGCGAGTAACGAACAATTTCTTTACTTAGAAAACGTAACGTAATCAGGTTTTCAAATAAAATGTAAATCAATAATTGAAAGTGTACAAATGTGGAATTCAGCCGTATACATTATATTGAACATAGGCGTAGCCAGAATTTTTGATTGGGGTGGGGGGGGGGGGGGGGGAAATTACTCATCACTTGCAATGCCGCCATCAGAAATTTTCAAAAGAGGAACTTTTTGAGGAGCAAAGATATCGTGTTATAGAACGTCTGAGCCGCAGCCTGTTGGCACATAACCAGGATTTGGCTGAAGGGAAAGAACTATTAAAAAATGCAAATGTCTAACTTGGGAGACGTTTTTAAGTGAGCTAGTGTAGCTCAAACGTATGACAGACCAGGGTCTGGGGGTGGAGCCCCCAAACGCCGAAGGCTTTAGGGGTCTGGAGCCCCCAGCAGGCGGACGATTTTTTGTGTTTTTGGAAAAAAAAGCTGTTTTAATACCATTGGCTCACATTTCGCATATGCCTAGAGCCATCTGAAAGAACTAGATTTTTAAGATTTGAAAGCCAATTGCGCAAACTTGATTTTTCAATCCTCTTTTTCTTTGCAATTCAAGTCTAAACAACATTCAAAAATGTGCGTTTTGATGTTAGTGCATTGCCTTCTGCAATAATTTAGAAATAGCCCAAATCATAATCCACTGAAAGATGTTTTATAGAGATTTTTGTTTTGCCATTAAATTTAACCAGTTATAAGAGTGCGTGTACGGCCAGGGGGACCAGGCCCGCTTAATTAAAATTCAATAATTTGTTTAATGAGCATTTTCCGTTGCTGATTGTTCAAAAAGTTTTTTGTGGGTAAAAACTGGCAGGGTGGAGGTGAATTGTTATTGAAAATGGTACAATAGATGGTTACGCACGCCCACTGGCCATGTTATTGCGCTGGGTCCGTGGCATTTTGAGGATTTTCGCAACATCTTCCGGCGAAAGTTAGATAGAAACCAAACAAAGTCTTACCATCTAAACTCTGGGCCCAATCCACTGTGCCATATGGTAAATCCAGCGCAGGTTGCTACATTACGTTCGTAAAAAAATGAGATGAGGGCCTGAGGTAGCAACTTTTAGGACAAAAACCGTCAATTTCACTCGGGTTAAACATTTAAGTTGGTTGGCAAAATTGAATTTACGGGGCCCGGGTCCCCTAGTTGTCAATATTATTGTTAATTACTGTTGCTCGCGAAGATGCTAAAAGAAACTGATGAAACAAAGCTTTTTTGTCACATTTTTATCACTGGTGGTATTTCGATGGGGGGAGGGGCGGCTCTTTGGCTACGCCTACGATACAGAATAGGTACGGTTTACCAAATGAATTTAACGGTGCTTTTTTGAACATTGTCAGTTGAGGTTTTCATTGTCAGTTTTTGAGAAAAAATATTGGTTTTAAACGCAAATAAAATTGCAAATTAAGAGCTATAAAGATCAAAACTGATACATTATTTTTATTTAAGTGGTTTAAGAAAAGTACAATCAAGTTTTGACAAAAAAGCATAACATTATGACTGCAAGATATCATAACGATGTCATTTTTGCAAAATATTTTAAATGTTTATTTAATAAGTTTTACTTACTTAGATTATGGTACTAAGAGGAGTCTTGCTTTGCAGTTTCGTCTAGGCGGAACGTTTTTGGCTAGGAAGAACTATACAAGAACGCTTTCTTCGACTTTAATTTATTCTCGCGTTGATTCTTGGCAAGGGGGAGACGAAAACCGTTCGAATCTTTTTTTTTTCAAACAGCCTTTTTCAAGGCTGCCAAACTTTTTAAAAGATCCGACAATGAATCCGATAGTGATCAAAGCAATTTTATGTTTTCGCGTCTCATGCTATATCGCTCAATGTCTTTTTTGCGCCTTCCGTACGTCTTCGACGTGAAATAAATAAAATAAGCACCTACACCACTTTCCATGGAAAAAGCACGAGCATCCTTCAAGGTTATTCAGTATCGCGGTTGCCAACGATCGAGATGTTAGAATGGCAGCTCGATCAGCACAAACTACCATCTTATAACGAAGCAGACGTCTACAAACTTTCTTAAGCATTTGATCCGACGTCTACAAACTTTCTTAAGCATTTGATCCGTCGCCAAACAGACTACGTTGGGTACCTTGGTGTCACTCTCGACCGGTCGTTAACCTTCCGTCAACATGTTGAAAAGTTAAAGAACAAGATGACATCTAGAGTTGCTCTTGTAAAACGACAAGCTGGTCTCAACTGGGGTGCATGCTTTGATGCGCTTCGTATATCTACCTTTTAGCTAGTAGTTGAACCTGCTGAATCCTGCTCCTCTGTTTGAAATCAATCTTCACATACTAATAAGCTTAACACACCCTTCAATGAAGCCCTTCGTACCATCAGTGGATGTATTAAGCCTACATGCATCAGTTTTCTTCCATTTCTAGTTGGCATCGAGTCTTTTGAAAACTGTCGCCACTACGCGGTTGAGAAATTACTTCGTCGAGCTAATAATGAGGATTATCCTCTCCACCAGATGATGTACTGTTCCCATAAGCTTACAAGGCTTCGCTCTCTACATCCACTGAGAAACCCCGATCTAACAATTTCTGTAGCAGACCACTCAGTTCCTAAAGATCTAGGTGAGTTTATCCCACAGTGGTCGAAAGAGCCTTCTGGTTGCAAACTTCCACGCGAGCAGTGGGTCCAGCTCAACGGACTACGCAGCCGATCTGGACGATTTGCTGACGACATGCACCGCTGGGGCCTTTCCGAAACGAGTGCATGAGAATGTGGTTCAAAAGTTCAAACCTACACCCACATCCTACAGGAGTGCCCCATTTGGAAACCACCGTGCCACCTCACTGAAGTAGACAATCCCCTTTTGCAAAGCTATCTACAAAATTGCAATTTTTGACCTGAGTTGTTTTTTATTTATACGAACGACATTAATTTTCAACAAAATTCTTCAGCTAGACTTAACGTGCAGTTCAAAGAAGTGTAATTGATCACAAATGACAATAACATTACTATTCTGGCACGTGCATCTAGAAGCGATCCACCCAGTCAAGAAGCAGAATGGCACCACTATGACAAGACCTATCTACATTTCATCGATGCGGTACTTGAGCAATTTAAAGAAAGATTTTCTGCTACGGTGGAAAAAGCTGCAAAATGCTTTGCATTGGTTCTGTTATTTCTAAAGAAACGTAAGTCTGTTGTGACTGATCATATTGTGGTTAGCTAAGGTACAGGCACCTTAAGTCCGTTACTATAATTTTGCAAGGCTAAAAAATAAAATTACCGCGATATCTTACAAGCAGTTTCATTATAATTTTGCACATTAATTTGCATTCTTGAAACTTTTTTTAAAAGTTGCATGAGGCACCTGAATTATAGTCAGACCAGTCAATAAAAATAAAATACAATAAAAGTAACAGCGTATCGTACTGTATTTACTGAAGTTAGCTTTTTATTGTTGTTTGGCCATGGTGTGAACTGTCAAGAAAACAGTCGCTAGTTTTTTTTATTGGCTAAAATATCTTAACACAGCTTGGTAGTAGCTATTCATGCGTTGCTTAACGCTTACTTCAAGGCTAAAAAAAAGTTTAAACTGTTCCTGTCATCCGTATGACTTTCAGTCAAATTAAATCATAATCTAAAGTTTAACAGTAGGAAATACTGTATCACTGTAAGGTACTTATTTTTAGATCACGATGACTCTTCCTATGACAATTGCAACTGCGAGAGGTCATTTTTGCAACTCTGTCAACTGAAGACGTGCTTATGCAACACCATGGGAGAGAATTGGCTAAACGAACTTGCTTTGCTTCATGTGCCCAGAGAAGTGAAATTAAATGCAGACCACATTATTGACATTTTCGCAAGAAAAAAGCTAGACTATTATTTTGTAAAACTGCATTACCAGTGCACTTTTATTATAATAACGCCCCAGCCGAAAAAATATTACGAACAATTGCTGAAATTCTTAATTCAAAAAGAAGTTTCTACAGTAATTCAATATGTCTGTATGGTAACTGTCAGAGTTTTCTTTACCAGTCGATATTTTGCTTAATTTGTGACTCCGATTATTGTGTTTTATCGTACACCAGACCACGTGACTTTGGCGCGACAAGGTTTTGTTAGTTGGGTTAGGATCGACTGGTAGTAGGGGCAGAGGTGAAATTTCTTCAAAAATACTTCGGTTATTGTCGTTTTATTGCAGTTAGTGTGTTACTAGTAGTCCAGTGTAGGTTTGTTCTTGCTGCTAGGTTGTTTCTGTAAGTGAGTACCGGTAGATTTCTGAACTGCCAGACGGCTGTGCTAACTAGGCCTACTGTATGTTTGTATTGTATTGATGCTTGAAGTTTACTGGGTAATACCGTACTGCATTGCGATTACCGTACATTATCGAATACAGACCTTTTCAGCAACCAGTCATCTCTTTCCTGACAGTTTGATACGCAACTTGGCGTGACATTTCTTTTCGAAGAAATTTGTTTAAGCAGCTTCTGGCTGTTAAGGTACGGTAGCCTAGTGTAGGCTAGTGACTTTAGGCAACGGTACCTTACAGAAAGTTACTGTGGGCCTATCAGTACTACAAGCTAGGCTCTGTTGTTTATGTTTCTTTTTGTGTGGCTTGCTAAGGGCAAGCTGTTTTTGCGTAAGATTGTAGCGTATTTGCAATTTTACCGGTAGTCTGGCTATTGGGGCTTGGGCTCTGGTTGGTTAGAGGTTATAGCCACTACATACAAGTGTATTTGCTGAAAGGCATTGGCCTATTTTGTTGAGTTAGTCTTAGGGTAGAATTTTGTTCTGTATTACCCTTTTCTTTTGCTGAATTGCAGCTTTGTTAATCTGTGATGGCAACTACCGATACAGGTATCGGTACGGGTAGCGATTCTCATCCAAATGGTGTTACATCACCAATCTATGATGCCACTGCGGCATTTATGAAGGTAAATGAAAAGGCTCTGAGCCAACTAAAAATCAACTTCATTAAATTGAAGATTTCAATCCGAAGTCATTTGAAGGATAAGAAGGACCTAACTGACCTTACTCGTAAATGTGAGGATTTGTATTTGGAACTGGCCATTTTGCTAGATTCGCTAATTGACAATGAGGTGGCCCAGCATTTCCAAGGTCAATGTGACACAATTGAGACACTTTATGAGGAGTGTTGTGAATTGTTAAAGGAAGAAGAAAGGCCCACAAGTCCTGTTCAGCAGGTGATGGTGAAAGAGGTTGAGAAGAAGACGAAAAGCAAGTTTGGATTGGATGACACCCCCTTGAACCGAAACTCCCAACCCATTGAAATAGCAAAGAATTTGGAGGACTTGTCATTAGGAGAGTTCACAAGTGCAGAGATATTTGGAACTCCTGATGTTCCTGGACCTTCAGGTGGACTGCATCCACCACAAGAGCAAACTGCACCCCCCGTATCAAATGTTGGATTTTCTGCTCCAAGTGCTCCAACTCCCTTTCCCCCGTTTTACCCTTTGATGAATAGGCCACTTGGCACTGTTCCTCCTCCACCCGGGTTTCTTCCCTTTGGACCAACGTATGCTGGTGTGTTTCCTCCAGCAATTTCACAATTTGATGGCAATTGTCTGCATTTCTGTGAGTTCATGCATAACTTTGACAGCTATATTGCAGCGTATGCACCCGACGATGGATTCCGACTGTTGCAATTAGAATCCCTCTGTACAGGAGAAGCCAAGGAGGCCATTGCCGGAATACGCAAAAGAAAAGGCGGAAGCCTACAAAGTGGCAAGAGAAAGGTTGAATTCAAGATTTGGGGACAGGATTCGACTTACGGAGCAAGTGCGAAGAGAATTACTTGGAGGAGACAAGGTAAATGAGTGGGACGGAAGGGCTCTCACATCCCTGAGCGACAAAATGTTCAGCTGTGAAAACACCTTTAAGAGTTGGAATAAATTGTCAGAGCTGGACAGCCCCGATGTGATTGAAAAACTGTTTGACCGGTTGCCATATAAATTGAAGACGGAATTTATTGCATTTTCCCAGAAGAATGAAGGGAACGGATTGTTCACTGGTCTGCGTAAGATACTTGAGAAAGCTGCAAAGGATGCAGACAGCTTTTTAGGACAGCATTTGTTTGAAAGCCTGAATCAAAAGAAGATAAAAAAAGGGTACCAATTTTGCTAAGGCTACTGTCTTTGGAAGCAACACAAAGAGGTACAATAAGGATCAAGTGGAAGAACCTAGAACAGCTAAACCCTGTGTGGTGCAAAGCATCCTTTATGGGTTTGTGAAGTTTTTAAGAATCAATCTGTTCAAGAAAGAAGCAAGTTGGTTAATGAAAGGAGGCTGTGCTATAATTGTCTCAGAGGTGGGCATTTCACAAATGAATGTAAATTTAGAAAATGCTGTTCTATTTGTGGAAGGAAGCATAACACTTTACTACACAGAGAGTCACAGCCACCCAGCAAGGATGAACAGAAGACTAATGACAAAGAGTCACAAGACAAAGGAGAAGAAAAGAAAAGGGTCTACAGTAGCAATGTTTGCTGGGATATTCAGGAGAGTGGAAGGAAATTGCACAAGGTGGTACCAGTAAAGGTTTGGACGGCTGACCCAAGTGAGGAGGTGACTACTTGGGCATTTATGGATGAAGGATCCGAGACAAGTTTGTGTACCTATGCACTTGCTCATCACTTGAAGGCTGACCTTTCTGATGTAAAGATTGAAGTGCACACCAACAACGGCGTGTCAGTGGTCAACAAGCAAATGAAAGGGTTGCACATCCAGGGAGTGGATGAGAGTAGTGTGTTCAGGGTACCAGAAGTTTTGATTTAAAATAATATAATAGATGTGTCCTCTAGCATACTGACGAATGGAATTGTTAAGGATTATTCCCATCTTAAGGATCTCAAATTTCCTGCCTTGATTTCAAATCAAGTTGAGCTGTTGTTGGGACAAAATGTTCAAAATGCGTTTTGTGTGTCCGAATTGAGATATGGTGATGAGACGGAGCCTCACGGTCTGCATACCGCTTTGGGCTGGGCCCTTTGGGGTAATGATCAACTTGTCAATAGTCATGAAGCTTCCGTTGGTGTGAAAATAAACTGCGTTTTGGAAAGAAACACTCTGTGCAAGAAAATTTTGGATGTTTTGGAACAAGACTTTAAAGATGTAGATCTACCTGAAGTGCATAAAATGTCGGTTGATGACAAAAGAGCTCCAAGTTCTTTCGAAAGGTCTGCGACCAAGGAATCAGGACATTATAAAATTGGTTTACCATGGCGCGATGAAAATCCAAATCTGCCAAATAACTATGAAATGGCTGTAAAGCGCTTGCTCGGTCTGAAACGGAAAATGTTATCAAATGCTGACTTCAAGAAGGACTATTGTTCCAAGATGCAGGAGTATATTGACTGTGGCTATGCCAGTATTGTTGAAGACAGTGAGGTTGCTATAGAGGGCCGTACTTGGTATATACCTCAACATGGTGTGACGTCATCCAATAAATTTAGGATAGTCTTTGACTGTAGTGCTAAATCTTCTAACGTTTCCCTTAATGATAAACTTTTGTAAGGGCCTCAGTTAACGAACTCCCTTGTTGGAGTGTTTTTGCGTTTCAGGCAGGAACCAATTGCTGTGGTAGGTGATATCTAATCCATATTCCACCAGGTATTTGTGACAGAGGAGGATCGTGATGCATTAAGATTTTTATGGTTTCCTGGGGGTAACTTGGAGAGTGATCCTGTGGTTTATCGGATGAATGTGCATTTATTTGGAAGTACATCTTCCCCTTCGGTTGCTGCATTTGTGTTGTTGAGGACTGCGGAGGACAATGTTACGAATGCAAAGGGTAAGATTGTGGAAACTGTGCGCAAAAACTTTTATGTAGATGACATGTGCAAGTCTTGTGCTACAGCAGAAGAGGCCATAAGCCTTGTATCTGAATTGTGTGCCTTATTGGATAGTGGAGGTTTCCTGTCTCTAACGATAAGAATGTGTTAAGGTCTTTTCCCACAGGTGAACTTGCCGCTACTGTTAAAATGACTGATTATGAGCTACCTACTCAAAAGGTGTTGGGTGTGTATTGGAATGCGGAGACAGATCGGTTGGAGGTGAGGGTAAGCATATGTCGACGTGCTTGCACCCGTCGAGGACTGCTGTCCATGATTGGGCAGGCGTTTGATCCGATTGGAGTGCTTCAACCTTTCTTACTCCCTGCTAAGCGAGTGCTCCAGCAAGCCTGTAGGGCGGGGCTCCCCTGGGATGAGTCTATTTCTGTTGCCAGGGTGGGTGTGGCCGAATGGGAAAACTGGCTGGAGAACTTGCCTAAGTTGGAGTCGGTTTCGGTGACTCGGAGTTTCAAAATTTTGGGGAAGCGTGTCAAGGGGATTGAGCTACACGTGTTTTGTGATGCATCTTTAACTGGTTACAGTGCTTGTGCTTATTTTCGCGTTGAATATGATGATGGGTTTGTGCAGTGTTTGTTTGATTTGGGTAAAGCACGTGTAGCTCCATTAAAACCTGTTACAGTTCCAAGGTTGGAACTGACTGCTGCTGTAATTGCTGTGAAAGTTGCCTTTATGATTCGCAATGAAGTTGAGTTTTACCTTGATCGTATTGTGTTTTGGTGTGATGCTACAGTAGTCTTGCGCTATATTAACAACACCTCGAGTAGATATAAATCCTTTGTGGCTAACAGACTTGAACTGATTCACCAAGTTTTCCGAAACAATGGAGATATGTGCCTAGTTCTTTAAATGCTGCTGACATCGGATCGCGTGGGGTTTTTCCCTGTGATATTGATTGTGCTAATATTTGGTTTTGTGGCCCACCTTTTTTAATTGAACCCGAGGAGAAGTGGCCCAAACAGCCTGCTCTGTATGGTGATGGGCCTGAAGATGATGAGGAACTGAAGAAGGTGAAAATCTCAACGAACTGTGTCACCACTGTTTTGGCCGGAGCTCTTCACGAGTTCTTGCACTATTATTCGAGTTTCACTTCCCTGCAGAGATCTGTTGCTTGGCTGCGACGTTTTATTTCTTATCGAAAATGGAAGAAAAATCCTAATGCTCTTGTCTTACAGCAGATTACTGGCTCGTTGACTCTAAGTGAACTGGATGATGCTACGTTTTGCATACTACGCTTAGTGCACCAGGAAGCATTTGGCGACTGTTTAGAGCTACTGCCCAACCGAGCAGATTGTAACGAGATCGAGCCAATTTCCGAGCAAAAGCTGAAGGCCAACCCGTGTCTTAAGAGAATGCAAAATTTGGATTTCTGCCAGGTAAATGGTGTTATCAGAGTTGGCGGAAGATTACAGAACTCTCACCTCTCTGAGTCCTCTCGTCATCCAATTTTGCTGCCAGACAATCACCATGTCACCAATTTGCTGATATTACAGTGCTATATCTACGAGGGACATTTCGGTTGTAGTCATGTGTTGAATGCTATGCGCAAGAAGTATTGGATATTGAAGGGCAGGTCCACTGTCAAGAAGGCGCTTAAGGCTTGCATGAACTGTCGATTTTGGCGAGCTACGTATGGAAGACAGCAGATGGCACCCTTACCGGAGCACCGAGTTGTTCCTAGCTCTCCATTCACGTATTGTGGTACGGATTAAATGGGTCCTCTCTATGTCAAGATTGGGCGCAGCTCGCATAAACGTTATGTGTGTATATTCAACTGTCTTTCTACCAGAGCCGTACATCTAGAAATTGTGCAGTCATTGGAGACTGATGCTTTTATACAGGCTTTCAGGCGTTTTTGCAATCGTCGTGTTTCCAAGCCCAAGGTTTTATATAGTGATAATGCTGGTAACTTTGTTATGGCCAACAAGGAAATTAATGAAGGCATTAAGTTATGGAATTCTAAGCAACTACAAGATGCTCTTTTGAAGGAAAAAATCGAGTGGCGATTCAACCCCCATTGGCGTCTCATCAAGGGGGATTTTATGAGGCGTTTTTTCGTCTTGTTCGAAGGCTATTGAGATCGATTGCAGGAGAATCTTCGCTCGACGAATTTGATCTCTTAACGCTATTAACTGAAATTGAACGGATCTTAAATGATCGCCCAATTACTGAGCTGCCGTCGTCGCCGAATGAAACTGCTGCTCTTACCCCCAGCATGATCTTATCCGGTTCCTTGGAAGACGCTGTACCACCTGGAGTATTCATAAGAGCGGACGGATATAGGAGATCTTGGAAGAAAGTGCAATTTTTGGCAGATCACTTCTGGAGCCGCTGGCTCAGTGAATATCTACCGTTGCTGCAACCCAGAGCAAAATGGCATGGAGCGAGTGACAACTTGAAAATTGGAGACCTTGTAATTATGAAGGACGAACAAGTTTCCCGCGGCTGTTGGCCCAAAGCAGTCGTTACGGAAGTGATGCCGGATAAACAGGGGCTCGTAAGAAGAGTAAAGGTCAGGACCGGTGGCAGTAAGACTTTTATGAGAGACATTAGAAAACTTTGCCCGCTCGAAGGCCACATTGAGTAAATTTTCATTGCATGATGCCATTCCGAGTCAGCGCGAGGTGTTTAAGGGAGATTGTAAATTTGCTTGAGCTGTATTTCGCTGTATGTGTTCTGTAATTACTTGTGTCCGTTGACGAAGTTACTGTATCGTTGGAGCTGAGGTTAATAAGTTTATGTGTACTGCATTAGAAATGGCAATGCTGGCGTAATTTACCTTTTTTTTTTGTTGTGTGTGTGTGTTTTAAAAAACGATCGTAAGCCGTTTACTCTCGTGTTTCGGGGTGGGTATGTCAGAGTTTTCTTTACCTGTCGATATTTTGCTTAATTTGTGACTCCGATTATTGTGTTTTATCGTACACCAGACCACGTGACTTTGGCGTGACAAGGTTTTGTTAGTTGGGTTAGGATCGACTGGTAGTAGGGGCAGAGGTGAAATTTCTTCAAAAATACTTCGGTTATTGTCGTTTTATTGCAGTTAGTGTGTTACTAGTAGTCCAGTGTAGGTTTGTTCTTGCTGCTAGGTTGTTACTGTAAGTGAGTACCGGTAGATTTCTGAACTGCCAGACGGCTGTGCTAACTAGGCCTACTGTATGTTTGTATTGTATTGATGCTTGAAGTTTACTGGGTAATACCGTACTGCATTGCGATTACCGTACATTATCGAATACAGACCTTTTCAGCAACCAGTCATCTCTTTCCTGACAGTTTGATACGCAACTTGGCGTGACAGTAACAAAAACAGCGAAATTGAAAATTATAAAAGATTAACCTGTTTTCTTTAAGACAATACAAGAGAAACGTAGATTGTCGTTTTGGTGTAACAGAAATTGGCATAAAGAATTTCAAGTAGGCCTAGAATGTAGCAAATTAAAAACAAAAGAGGCGAAAAAGTTTGCAAAAATATACAAACAATTTGATTGCAAAATCAGTACTTTGTTGTATTTGTTGCCACAATGTACTGCTTTGCTTGCTTTCTTCAAAAAAAGAAATGTGCTGCTGTTGCGTTGTACTTTGTGACAAAGTGTCGTTCATTGAACACTTGTTATTATTGTTGGAGGAAATAGGGAATTCAGCATCAAGTAGGAAAGAAATTAATGAAATAACGTAGAGCTCTGAAACAACAAACACCAAATCTGCTCGGATGAGATGACATGAATCAAAATGTATGAAAAATTTTTGATAAAAATCAAAGTTTGTAAGACTATACCTGGGTGTGATAAGTTTCACTCTTTTTAGTTTCAAGTTTACATAATAACATTAAAAGTTATTTCAACTTCTAAGTTTAATGATTATTTAGAATCAAAGCAAGCAGCAAATTGGTGTCATTTGATTGAAGTCTGGGTATTGAAATCCCAACATGCTGGGAAAGAGAGAAGTTACAATACCTCTTTTCAATTTGCTATGAAAGCACAAGAAATCATACCAAGTAAGTGTTTATAATTTATGGATTAGTTAACTTATGCTATTTCAAGATTGGCATTGGCATAAAATTTCAAGATTCAAGATGAAATTGGCATAAAATATTTCAAGTAGGCCTAGAATGTAGCAAATTAAAAACAAAAGAGGCGAAAAAGTTTGCAAAAATATACAAACAATTTGATTCTGCAAGAAAATTACTGGTTCTTGCAAAATCAGTACTTTGTAGTATTTGTTGCCATCATGTACTTTATTGAAATCCAAGTATTGAAATCGCAGCATGCTTGGGAAGACCAAAATTTTGATACCTCCAATCAATTTGCTCTGAAAGCGCAAAGAATGATACAAGGTAGGTGTTTAATTTATTTACGGATTAGTTAACTTATGCTACTGTAACAAATGGTTACTTAAATAAGTTTGATCCAGCATCTTAGTGAGTTCTGTTGGCGCAACTCGTTACCCATTTCATCACTACGCTTATTATTAAAAAATTACGCGTTTCTCACGGCATGATTGTCTAAGTTCAGAGGTGCCTGCTCGATTTGATGGCAGAGAGGTTATTTCACAGCATTCTGTTTTTTGTGTGATGCTTTGAGTTAAATAAATTTGACTATGACTTTTTTGAATACCCCAAATTGATATTTTTTCAAAAATGACTTGAATTGAAAGATTAAAACCTGATACTATTTTTTGGTGTAACTCATTAATAATACAAGTATGAATTTGTGTGCACTAAACTTGAATAAGAAACACAACACTAAATCTGATCATATCAAGCTTCATTTGAAATAATTCATTAAACAAAAAAGCATTGCCTGATCAAATTTCAGCACTGTTAGAGTAAATAAAATAAAAGCAGTTCAGATAATGGAGAACTTTTGTTCTGTAATTACCTTTCATATTTAACTGAACACAGATTTTATCAACTAAAAATAGGTTTTCATTTTAATGTCTATATCCGAGTCATATACATCAGGGCTTCGCAAACTGGGGGTCGCGACTCCCCAAGGGGTCGCGTAACAAGTTCCCGGGGTCGCAGAGAGTACACCAATTTTACCAATAAGCTGTAAAATTTTCAACTCTATTTTTGAAAATTACCTGCATGCAAAAACATCTAATTGTTGTTTTTTTGACACTTCAAAACTTAACGGTGCTGTTCCATTCATCGTTGAATAGTAACCGTTATCGGCTACTTTTTAGAAACAATTGTGTTTTTAAGACAAGGAAAAACCATAGCAAATTATCGAAATGTAAGGTACACTGCAAATTGACAATATGTCTACAGTAAACACAAATCTCCCAAAAATAAAGTTTAATGTGAAATGTTACACCTTGTGTTGGCAACAAGCTCATACTCCTGATTGCATGATCAGGAGTACGTGCGTAAAACATCTTCATTCAGTGCTAGTCTTTGCAGCAAACGGACGCCTTTTTTGAGCTCTTGCTGTGCGATTCGGAAACGCGCGTATAAAATGGAAAATCAAAATTTTCAGAAAAAACTTGAATATCTTATTAACGAATCAGTAGAAGTAAGGTCTAAAGCATACACTGATGAAATTAAACCACCAGAACGTAGAGTCAAAGATATAACAATCATAAAACTTTATCAGTAAGCTAATGAGTATGAAAAGTTGAAGACTGATTATGAAAATTAAAGAAAACTCACATTAAACAAAATAAGGACCTCCAATCAGCAAACAAAAAGCTCGAAATTGGAACAGACCTCTGAAACTGATTTAGTGAAATTAGCGAACCTAGAACAATACGGGAGGAGGCAGAACTTGAATCTCATGGTGCACCGGAATCAGAAAACGAACATGTACCGAAATTAGTGGTTGAAATAAGAGAATTACTTGTTGTAGAAATTAATCAATCAAAAAGAATATTTCTGTTGCGCATCGACTTCCGGCCAAGAAGGCTAGAGATAAGTCTGAAAAACCAAACTCACTTGATATAATCGCGAGATTTGTCAACCGCAGCGTGCGCAATTAAATCTACAATAATCACAAGTTTGCCAAAACAATCAGCCAATCAAACTTTTTAGAGGATGGGATGCAAAAATTGTATGTTGATAAAAATCTTACCAGAGCTAGAAAGTATCTACTATGGAGAACTAAACAAATGGCCAAACAGAATAACTATAAGTACGTCTGGACAAAAAACAGTAGAATTTTTGTTCGAAAAGATGACTCGGATTTGACTAATATCAATGAAATTGCTAGCGAGAATGACATTTATAACAAACTGTAAGTGAGTTTCAATGTTTTTTCTACTTTGGGTACTACTTTTTCGTAAAATCTCTTTTCAACAAATGGACGTACTGTATCTGTAGTTGACAACGCTACTGCATACAAAACGACTGAAACTATCAGTGCTAAAATGTGCTTCAAATCTTTGTTTGATTCGATATGTATTTTACATAGAAAGATTGTAAGTCTAAACAAAAACTTTGACGATTTTCTAAAGTAGACGTTTTATGTCTTACTAAAACGACACTAAATGAGAGCAATCTTGTCATTGTATCATTATAATTCAAAAACCAATGCTGGTGGGTCAGTTATGTTTGTATCTGAATGCTTGAGTAGCCACCAACTTCAAATCAAAATCAACAATAAAGACTGCGAAGATGTTTGGGTGAAAATTACCTGTCTGAACTCAAGACCCTAGCTGTTGGTTCTGTTTACAGACACCCGTGATATAAAGTGCTTTGAAAATGCTTACATAAATGTAATAAAGTCTTTTAAAGCAAACGAAAACTATGTGGTTTTAGGAGATTTTCATGTTAATTATGACGAACCAAGTTGTACTCAAGCAATCAAATAGCATATAAATCATATCAGTAGTGTAGGTTGCACACAAGGTATAAATCAATCAACCCAAATTACACAAACCTCAAGTACCGTTATCGACCGTGTTTATGTTATTTTTACGTCAGTTTCTCACGTGATACCTACCATTGTGAGCAAAGATATTTCTGATCACTTACTCACTTTGCTGAATTGATTTGCAAACAATCCCAAAAATCTGCAAAACATCCTTATGCAAGAAACATCGCAAGAAAATATTGAATTTTTTGTAAATAAACTATCTATCTTTTGCAAATTTGAACACGTTAATTTATGACCTGGATAGGAGCAAAGATTACAATTTAGCAAAATTAATTAGGATAATGCTTGATTTCACAAACCAACATGACCAAAAGTTTGACGTCCTTCGTGGTCGACTCCTGGAAAGTCAGAACAACTTCCACCAGCACAAAAAATTCAGAAATCGAGTTGCACACGAAAAGGAGGCTACTATGAGAAACTATTTTGAAAGTTAGTTCGGTGAAGCAAATGGCAATACGTCTGAAACTTGAAAAGTGATCAACAAATTGCTACGTAAACCGAAACGTAAAACAAAAGCAATGCTACAATCAATTAAAGGACCTGAAAAATCAATCAAGCAATCAGAAAGCATTTGCAATGAATTGAATGAACATTGTGTAACGATTGGTGAAAAATTAAGTGATAACGTGAAAAATGCAACCGAACAAGTTTTTAAAAGGTTTAAAGGAAAGCAACAAACGTCCTCAATAGTTTTACGGCCGACTGATGAGCACGAGGTAATTAAAATATTAGCAGGTCAAAGCAACAACAAATCACCAGGCTGTCATGACATTTCAGTGACATTACTAAAAGGGTCTAAATTTGTAGTTGCTCGATATATTTCGAAATTATTGAACAAACACATAACAAATGACACTTTTCCCGATAATTTAAAAGTTGAAGAGCATCTAAGTCAAAGCTAAGCAATTGCAGGTCTATATCAATATTATCGCCATTGAGCAAATGTTTTGAAAAAATATTGCTTATACGCTTTGCAAATTACTGGGAAAAAAAAACAATCTTTTCTACAATTGGTAATTTGGCTTTAGAAAACCTTATTAGACCAGCCTTGCCATCACTTATTTGTATGAAGCAATTTTGCAAGAACGTGACGACAATAAATCGGTTTGTGGCATTTTTTTGGATTTTGCAAAGGCATTTGACTGTGTCAATCATCAAATTTTACTATCTAAATCAGAACATCATGAAGTAATAGGAAATGCTCAAAAATTACTCAGCTCGTATTTGAATAACCAAATCCAGTGTACGGTCTATGATGAAAAATTTTGTTCTAAGTTCCAACCAATAACAATTGGTGTGTCACAGAGCAGTGTCCTTGGGTCATCTCCAGGGGCGGCTTGTAATGAAAGCTGAAAAAGCTGCAACATACCCTTCATCATCTGTCAGTTTTTTTGTTTTTTTTTTAATATTTTTATTTTCAATATTCTTAGGATTGCTGTGGTGACCAGTAATTATTTAATCACCTTCACCACCCTCCCTCGCTTGACTGCAAAAATTAGAAAATTGTTGCATTTTTATAACTATTTTAATCTAAAAAAATGTGATAGTCATGAAAAAGCTGTTCACCGGGAAGCTTTTATAACGCATTGAAATAGTACGCGGTAACGTCACAGCTAGTCTTTCTTCACTCACTGTTGTGATAAATGGACGAAAATAAGCTGCGGCTTAAACAGCTTTTTGGCTTGTTGAGAAATGTAAAAATGTGGTTACTGGATAGCAAGTATTGAACTATTGAACTTATCACATCTTATACTGTTGTAGGATACTGCGGTTAGTGTAAGCTGTAGAGCCATGGAAGGATATATGCTAAACTAGAACGTGACATCGCAAGTGATATCCGGCGACTTCGCGACAGTATCCAAATTTGACTGAACTTCATTACGCTTTTAAATGGTGACCCAACTGCGTTAAATGAATTTGTAAATATTGCATCTTTCGTACGTTATACTCGCTGTAATACGCCGAAGCGTGTAACGAGTTGGCGGTGCCCATCTCCACGTCATTGCGCCAAAGCAACACAGCTTCTTTGGTGCTATAAAAGGAAGGTAAATCTACTGCTGAACTATCAGAAGGCTGGCTATTTCACAGTTATGACTTTCTGCATGAAAGTAAATTGCATTGTCTTTTTAAACTAGTATATATCGCTCAACAAACTTGTATAGAGAGCTACTTTTTCGCAACAATTGGCTACCATGTTGATTACATGGTGCCTTGTAATTCTTGCTTGCATTTCTTATTGCCATTTACTTTAGGTTCAACAAAGGATATGTGTGTGTGTGCTACCTTAATTAATTTTTATTTTTAGTGAGAAGCATTTCGATGGAAGGTTATCAGTAAATTAAGCCTGTTCCTTTTAAAGTTTGTGGGTATGCTCCCTGAATTAAATTTAATACTCTGTACGACTTGAATTAAATTTTAAGTTTGTTGCCATAAAAGGAGAGTAGGATTACTGTTGAATTATCAGTAGGCTGACTATTACATAGTTATGACTTACAGCATGTATCAATATTTTCATTGTCCTTTTGAACTTCTATATGGTGTTATTTTTTTGCAGCAGCTGGCTACTATGTTTATTACACGGTGCCTTGTTGTTTTTTTGGTTTTGTTTGCGCTTTCCGTATCGCCATTTGCTTTAGAATTGAAGTATGAAGTGGGAGTGTGGGTGAAGCTGACTTGATGAGCACTGCTCCTTCGCTTCATCCACAGTATGCATAGACAGTGGTTTCGAGTTGTACAGTTTTTACAGATATCATTGTCAGAGCTGGGCAAGTCCGCAAGTTAGTCCGCAAGTCCGCAAATCCGCAATTGCGGACTAACGAAAAAAGTTGCGGACATG
This sequence comes from Trididemnum nubilum, assembly GCA_963965965.1. Taxonomy (NCBI): domain Eukaryota; kingdom Metazoa; phylum Chordata; class Ascidiacea; order Aplousobranchia; family Didemnidae; genus Trididemnum; species Trididemnum nubilum. Next base: position 182,743 of record OZ014469.1, read on the forward strand.
CGGACTTGCGGACTTTGGCAGTTTAAATTGCGGACTTGCGGTTGCGGACTATTTTTAATTTTAATCCGCAATTCCGCAAGTTTTATACAAATATTGAAATTTCTTACTATTTTCGTAAAATATTCATGTTGTTACCCAGTCAAACATGAGAAATCAATTTAATTTTTTCGACTCCAAATTCGGCAAAAATATCAAGTTTTTCGAGTTCAGGCTGACATAAATGCTTAGTCTGCTTTTCGACTTAATCGCTTTCTTCTTGTTGACATGCTGTTTGGTAACGTGAGAAACGAATACATGCCGCGTTTTCATTTTTTATGTAAATAGTTGGTTGATTTTTTAGAACATTTTAGAACCCCCTTTTGTGCTTGTTTTAAGAATCTTCTAGAACTGTCATTGTGGTAATTTTAACTGTATTGTCTTTAGACCTTTAATCTCATAATCTTTAGGTTTGCAACTAGAGCTCAAATTAAATAGTCTTCAACAGTAAGAGTGAACTGGTGTCTCAACATTTCGTAGTGTTTAGTGTATCAAGTGAGATGTGTAGTAAGTTGGCTGCTGATGTTTCTATTTCTATAGTGAGACCTCGAAGCAGTTTTTTATTAGTATGGTCTAGTAAAGTCTAGCTTAGTGTTAGTATAATCAATAGCGTAAATTTTGGTATAGTAAAATTTAGTTAATTGATATTGATTTGGCTAGCTGATAATGACTTCTTGTTTTGCCGTGCTCCTTTGGATGAACCAAATTTTTGGTGTTCTGTGAGGAATAACATTGTTATATTTCTATCCAAAGTGTGATATGACTGCAAAAATATGAAGGATACGGCGCGCGGCGAGACAGGCTATTAGAAGCGGGTCTAACCTGATTCAAATTGTAGTCAACACTGTTTTCTCGAGTTCGGCAAAACAACCGCCTTTTTTTGGGTTTAAGTTCGAATGTGCAGCCCTGGTTCAAAGTATGGCTTTGTTGTTTTTTACCGTGAGTTTACAAAATTTGCCACTGAGGTATCATTTTTTGTACCGGTAGCCAGTGCCGACGCTACGGTGGGGCCAGGGGTGCCGTCCCCCCTAACGACTGCTTGTGCCCCCCCATTTTGGTTCATTCAGAATGCTTTTTTGGAGCATCGCGTAACGACAAGACAACAGGCAGTAATGGAAAAAGCATGATTCTCGTTTGAAGTTTTCTCGATTGTTTGCAAAATTGCTGGCCACTAACTGCTTTACATAAATGTGACCCAATAATCCGTCTTATTAACACGCCTTTACGGATGTGTCGCGGAACAGGGATGTATGCCTACAGAAGCGTTACCGGTATTTCGTTAGTGATTATGACCTGAAACAATACGTGAAAACATTTTTTTAAAAGACCAGATGTTTTTTTTTAGAGCGCACTCAAGATTTATTTCAGTTCGCAGTCAGTGGTGCAATTAGGGGGAAGAGGCTAAGGGGTCATCAGTCCCCTTTAACCAAGTCATTTAGAAAATATAACCCAAAAAAGAATAAGCGTTTAAACGTGTTTTGGACTTGACCTACTGTAAATAGGGCTCAAGAGGCTAGACAATTTAAATTGTTCAATGACTTCTGAATTTTAGCAATTTACTGTAATTATTGGTATGGTTTTAAAACGTGCGAAATGTGATTCAAATGGTGTTAAAATTGCTATTTTTGCCGCAAAATTGCAAAAATCACCAAGCAGCTGGGCCCCTCTGTAACACGCTGGAGTAGCAACGGTTTGTTCAGCACGGGACCTAAATTAAACAATTTTTGTGCAAAAAACATTTACTTTTGGTTCAAGACTCCTCTCTCTTACTTAACAAAACCCTGGTTGCGCTTCTGGTCGCATTCACTCCTGTAGACATATTTTTCAAGCGATTATACCGGCCACCTGCGAAACGAGCTAATAAGCGCTGCCGGGCATTTATGTATCTTTTTCCAAAGATGAATACAAAACTGTTGCTTTAAAATATCAGTTTTTATGTGCAAAAGTTCTGTCGATTTTCGGCTAGGGTCCTCTCACTTCGTTTGGTCTGGCGACGGCACTGCTGGTAGCGTGTGCTTATCTCATTCCTAAAGTATTTATTGAAACTAAGGACTAAAAATTTAGTAATACGATTAAGTTAGTGATATGACTGTTTTTTTGCCTTTTCCTGCTTCGAAAAAAATTGTTTTCTTAGAATATGTTGTTGCAAGCGGAAATGCGGATTGTGCTTTGCTATTTGATGGCTTCTCATGTAATCCAATGGCTTTTAATCTTCGAATCCCTAGCTTTATTGTAGCATTTTTGAGGGTTCGTCGGAGGGTTGTGCATTATGCTTCCACGCAGTTTAGGCACCTACTGTATAAGCAGAAGCGCAACCAGGAGGGCTGGGAGCTAAAAACCCTTAGTCAAGTCACTTAAGAACTTTAACCAAAATTATAAGTGTTAAAATCTGTTTTGAGTTGGACCTGAAAGTAAGAGGGGCCGGGCTATTCAATTCTTAACTTTGCCATCTGAAAAAGCAGCTCAATAACAAGTCATGCTGTGATACATTTACTACAATCAACGATTGTGAGTAATTTCTTTTATTGCGTGGAATGTATTCACCATACGTTTGCTATACTTCCCACAAGTCACAACTTTTGACTTATTTTTGCCAATTAACTCTGAGCAGTTCACTTCGGGACGTGATTGATTGCAAAACTTTTTCACTCGGTTCATAAAAAGTTGCGGACTTGCGGTGCGGACTTCAAATATTTCGAAGTTGCGGACTTGCGGTTGCGGACTTGAAGAATTACGAAGTTGCGGACTTGCGGTTGCGGACTTCAAGAATTAGGAAGTTGCGGACTTGCGGTTGCGGATTCTAGAATCTCGAAAAGTCGTTGCGGACTTGCGGTTGCGGACTAAGATTTTAAACGTCCAATTGCGGACTTGCGGTTGCGGATTAAGAAAATTGAAATTCGGTTGCGGATTTGCGGACTGCGGACTTAAAAAAAAACTTGCGGTGCCCAGCACTGATCATTGTGTGCCTCTTTTCGTGCATGCTGAAACAATAAACTACTACTACTACTACTACTATCCACAATAGCACTTTTTTGGCAACCAATAACAGATTACCAATCGCAAGGAAAATCTCCAGGAATTATTGCTGAAAAAAACAAGTGCTGGTGGTAGTGTTAGCAGTGCCAGTACCGATAGCACCCTAGGCAGACATGGGCACGATCTTGATCTAATCTTCGATATCATATTATTTTAATGATCTGATCTTGATTGTCAAGATCATATTTTTGGATGAACTGATCTTGATCTTCAAGATCACCAAAAGGTAGTGATCTTGTCCATCTCTGTCTGCGGTAAAATTATGCAACCATCCTGCTAGTGCTTTAGAAATTTTACAAAAGCCGTCAATATTCAGATCTTAGAAAATGTTCGTCGGACGAAAAAATTAGTTTGTAACCTTTGCACTTTAGGTTCAAAGTCGATTGAAACCGACGAAAAGTTTTGAGAGCTTACTAAGAAAGTCTCGTTAAAGTTGAAGTCATATGAATTTTACGACCTCGATGAAAGTTTATCGAAAATCTAGAAAAAGAAGTAAATAACTGTGTTGGTCGATGCATCTAAATCAGGGGCCGGCAACTTTTTTATCACCTCCGCGGACCGCATCCAGTTCCAGTAAAGTTCCAGCGGCCCCAATCTATCTTGCACAATGACCGAAATATTGGTGCAGACCAAAGAAAAAACAAAGTCTTCGACAGAAAACGAGGCACTTTTTCGTGGAAAAAACTCCTTTGCTGTTAGTTTCAGGTGGTTTCAAACTTCCGTATTCTGAAAGATATGTGTAAGTATCTGGGACAGGGAACGAAGTGGATGGATACGGGCCGCAGGCCGGATTTAAGGGAATTTAAAAAGTCGCTGGCCGGTTAAAATACCTTCGCGGCCAAATCAATCTTCCTATCTCGAGAAAGGGGCTGTATCCTTTGGGCGAATCTGCACCCGCAAAGGAGTTGACTATATTCCGAGTTTTCTGATTGACGTTTGACTTGTTTCCAAGTAAATTTGCTGCTTGTTCGAATAGTAAAGCGAATTATTCAAGGCTCTAGGATCAGGCGCTTTATAATGTTAAAACATTGTATAGTTAAAACATAGCACCGCAGGAAAAATTAATGGAGCTGATCAGTGGTGCCGATCTTTGCTGAGCATTGGGGGGGATAATTTGCTATTTTACCTCAATTTTGCCCTATTTTCAAGATTAGGGGGGATGAACCTCGACCACGATTTTGTTCAGGTGTGGAAAAAAAGGTCTTCATCAAAAATAGAACACATTTTTCCCCCAAATTCAGGTGAAAAAAAAAAGGTCTTCAGTGAGAATGGCTCACTTACTTTTTTCTCCACATTTACGCTCAAATGTACACTTATTTAAATTATTGGGAGGGATGCAGATGTGGACCATTCTCAAACTATTGGGGGGATACAGCCAAATTTTTGGGGGGCTATATCTCCCAATCTCCCCCCCTCTTGCTTCGGCACCACTGGGGGTCATAAAAGTTATGGAAATCTTATCACATTAAATTGGTGTTGTTTTCATTATTTTTGGTCTAGTCCTTTCAGAAATATTCAAAGATGGGCAACCGCTTCTTTCAACGCTGCATCACTCCCACTTTTAAACGAAAAAAAGCAATGCTCTTGCTTCTTAAAGTAAAAAGGAACGCCTACTACAGTCGTTTCGTTTTTTCTTTTCTTTCTTCATTGCCCGCTTTTTCGTGAGGGTTGCGGGGGCAGCAGCTCGAGATTAAGTCACCACACTTCACGGTCTTCCATCACATCCATCATTTTGCATGGGTGAAGTCCCAAGCGATTCTACCCAAGATCTTCAATGTTAATAGGTCCATCCAGTTCTAGGTCATCCAACTGGTCTTCTCCCATTTGCTTTGGCAAGTAAAGCTTGTTTGGGGAGTCTTTCTTGAGGCATTCTGCTTACGTGGCCAAACCATCTAAGCTGAGATCTTTCAATTCGGATAAGTAACGGCTCGATGTTAAGAGATTTTCGAATTTCAGAGCTACGCACTTTGGTTTCGTAAAAACCTCATTTCGGACACTTACTTCTGAAGGGGATTAGGTACGGTAACGGTACGGAATGATTTTTCGTACTCCGTACTTTCCAACAAATATCGTACCGTAATTCCGTACTTCACGAAAATACCGTACGCAACAGTACGGTACGGAATTGTTTCCGTACCGCAATACCGTACCTTTCGGCACTAATTAGTTTACTGATATTTATTTGTCCTACGCAATAGCAATCAAGAGGTTTTACAATTGGATAATTGTATTTTCTTCTCAAAAAATTTGGGCACTCATCCAACTAGTTACGGTACTTAGTATTAACAATAAAAGATTAAAGTGAACGACATCAGCTAAATGACGATAATAAACATCATAATTTCGCTTTATCCTTAGCGATTCAAAGCAGCAAGCCAGAGGCGTTGCTAAGAATGGTGGCACCCGGGCGGGATTTCACGGTGACACCCGGAGCGGGGTATCGTGGTGTCACCCTTTGCCATGTGACGCTTCCGCAGTAGTGATCAACTTGGGTGAAAATTAGGTTCAAATGCGGATGGAGACCAAAAAAAAAAACGTCTTCACGACAAACCGGTAGAGTTTTCGGCCGGATTATGGTTTTACATCATGAAATGGTGTCACCTAAAAATGATGACACCCGGGGCGAACCGCCTCCCTAGCAACCCCACTGCAGCAAACGTTATGGTCTTATCTACCGATCTCAATTATAGCTCTTCAGTATCCTACAAATGGCTAAAATGTTCGCCGCTTTTGTGACATCGTTTCAAGAAATAAACTAAAATTTTTGTTTTACGTCACAAAACTTAGCCTTTAAACATAAAACCCAGGAAATAAGCACAAAATGTAAAATAATTAACTAAAAGCTCGATCATAAATCGTAGAACTTATTTTCCACAAAACAATTCAAAAGAGCTATGCTATAGGTCATAGGAGATATTGTCAACTCATTATCCGAAATTCCACATTTTACAAGACACTGATAAATAACAAACGAACAAATTGAAAAGTATTGTCTGATTTTAATGTAATAAAAAAATGTGGCAAGCCAAAGGTTTGCGTGTTGCATCGCTGCAACGTTACTGCCTCGATTATGTCGTCTTTCAGTCTAAGCCTCAAGTCATTTAGAATGTAAATTACTCAAGTCTTTACATGCTTCCCAACGAGAAAAACAAAAAGTACCAGACAGCCGACATTACTCCCGCTGGCTCGACTGCTGAAATGACAACTAAACTCCACAAATCGTTGACTAAAATCTTTAACCCAGCAATGACAATCACATTCCCAAAAATATTCTCCAGTAAATTTAGTACAGCACAGATGACCAATCGGGATAACTACATCCCTAAAATAAAACTGTTCTCTCTGTACTATTCCAGTTTCCCACTGCAACTGAAATTTTATTTAAAATAGCATCTGCATTTAAAAATAGTGCAACCACTGAACTTCACAAAAATAGCATACTCTCACTCAGGCGCGTAGCCAGAAATTCGCAATAGGGGGCTGTGTTTGCGGGTCTGTGGGCAACCCCCCAGCCTCTGGTGGCTCCAGCGCCTCCGCCGGAGGATGGGGTTCTGGGGGATATGCCTCCAGCCGCCGGAGGCACCAGCGCTCGAAAATTTTGCATCTTTTTGCAAACTTAACTTAATTTTAGAGCTATTTTGATAAAAAAATGCTTTTAAAAAGTGGCATTGAAATTGGCAGTGCAAACATGATTAAACTGATTGCATAAAGAGGCTATTCGGAAGGTGGCTAATGACAAAATTTTAATTCTTGTATTATATGCTGGTAACTTATGAAATCGTATACTTCAATAAAATTCACATATTTTTTTCGTCCACAGCTTATAGAAAATAATTTGGGGGAGCTAATACAATTTGAGAAGAATGATCGGTAATTAACTAATACTGAATAGCCCCCCCCCCTATTCTTAATTAAGTTTATAGTACCGGTATGTTTTGTTGATGACGCCTATGTTTAGCATTTTTACACTAGCGATCAAATTTGATTGCTTACTTTTGATCCTTTTTCAAAGTTTTTATGTATTTGTGAATTTTATTTTTGATAAATTAGCCCCAACCCTGAATACATGTTTCAAAAGATTTTATATGTTTCAAAAGACTTTATATTTCGCTCTGATTCGTCATCGAGCTCTTTATCTGGTTTGCCGACTTCAATGCAAGCTTTGTTTCAACGGATGTTTTAAATCACTATTTTAATCGCTATTTCACTCGTTCTAAAGCAATCACAGCAGCGAATCAAGTCAAACCACTGCGGCAGCAATAAAGTCCGTGTGCAATCGACACGAAGAAGCCTTATTCTACCTCCCACGGGTAATAATTAATTATCAAATAGCCTTTTTTTGCGAATAAATCGGAAAGTTTATCTATATTTACTCTTCTGTAATTCTTTTGTACCGTAACAGGAAAGTGTAAATGGTTACAATCAGCCGACCTTTGATCCAACCAGACGGTAGAAATCAAAACAAAGTATTCGGTTTTATTAAACTTTAACTGATCACTAGATCAAAATAAACAAAACTACGCACAATCATTATCAAAGTAGTTACGTCACAAAAGCAAGTGATGACGTCATTCAAGCTAATTACGGGCCACGAACGGTCAAGTTTAGGAAAATGATTTCGGTAAACCTTAAAATTGAGAAACTTTTTCTTACCTTAACCACTTCGAGTTTTGAGTAGTTATTTGAGAATAAATTTGAGTCACAATTAAGTTGCTTTGAAGTACAACTTTTTTCTCAGGGATTGTTGCAAACAGAACCAGACAACAAAACACATAGCAGCACATTGTTTGCTTTACTCTTCCCCCACAGGACAGATGGATTAGTCCAATGAAATGTGGACCAAACCGGCTGGCTGCAAGAAACCTGCCCTGACATTTGACAAAATAATCAAACAAATTATTGGAAAAGTGTTTTTGAGGATCGCTTGATTCAACCATGCGTTGGTTGTTTGCTATGCTTTTTTCTTACGTGTATAAACTGTATATTATTTTACCTTGCTGTTTTGTCAATTTCCTAATTTGAAAAAAAACTCGTTCAATTTTAGCCAAAAAACAGTTCACAACGAGTGCAGCACGAACTTCTAATTCCAATGATTTTGTTTAGAAACGAGGTCATATGGTGCTTGTCCTCGACAAGCACCTGGACTGCTTTCCATGGGAGAGCACTTGCCTGCTAAAAGAATATTCAGTGTCGAGGCTGCCATCCATCGACTTGTTGGAATGGCAGCTCGGCCTGGATGCAGCAATTCCTTTATTCTCACAAGTGGACGTGAAAAATCTGCGTTACATCATAGATCCGGCGGTAAGTAAACTAACAGAAATAAAAAAAACAAATGCGCAATTAAAATACGTCCTTTTGCCGTGAACCAGGCAAAGACCTCGATGAAGTTTGGTCAAAATAGGTTAAAAAATTGAAATCAGTAAAACACTTGGGCCTACAAAAGATAACCTTAAATAAAGCAAGAGTAAAAATTTTTTCAAAGCAGAAAAAAAGTTTTTCAACGCACAATTGTATGTTCAAAAGAGAAAGATAAACTTTCTCAAAACCATCTCGTGCCTTGCAGCTTCTGGTTAATCTTTCGGCAAAGAAAAAATTTCATCAAGCTTTCAAAAAATTTGATGTTTGTAGATTACTAGACTAAAATCCCATCACGCAGTTATCCTTTCGTGCTCTAGTTGACTTTCTTTGCCTAACGCCGATTTGTATGCTGAGTCGACGGTTAGCCGTTGCAAATTTTTTTTTGAGAAGTAATTGGCGTTTAATCACAGCAACAATTTTTTTAGAACGTCTTAAAAATGTCAGTGACCCCTCTTGCAGAATGGATGAAATCAATTCCTAGCTGGAAAGGATTAATATCTCAGAAACCAAATCCTGTTGATTGGGAGCAATATCTAACTCACTCCGATATTTTCATGCAAGTATATAGGGCTACAATAAAATAGAAAACATGACGTCATCGCTCATAAGCCGCAGGGTTAGCTGAATGACGACCTGGGAGCCCATAGGCATTCCCGGTCAGACGAACAGATTTAGGCTCAATTACACTTGGCGTAAAATCGTGAGCGTATATCAGCTCTACAAGGACATCTATAGATTTAGGTTTTTTCTTAAATCAAACTCAACCGGCATTAAAAGCAAGCTGTTTTTGTCTCAATTAAGAAGCAACCTCATCTAAATTATCCAAATTTTTCACACTCACAAAACACATTTCTTCTCTTGCCACCAGAGCAACTACCTCATCACGTAATAACCATATCTATTCCCCGGTATTTTTAACAATGCATTAAATTTTAAGAAGTTAAATTTTGGAATAATAACCCACTTAAATTCAAAACTCCTTAGCAAGATTGTTTTAAAGCAAATACAAACTAGATGTTCATTTTCCCGAGGAAAAATAATACGGGACTTCCACCAGTTCCATTTCACCATCATTCTTCTCTTCATACTTTGAAGGTTACCGATATTTCTGTAAAACTCAATCGTATGCAATGCATTCAAACTGATTTTGTCTCATGAAGAAAATAAATGTGGATTTTAAATCGTTTGTAGTTTGGGTAAAACCGATGTCCGACTAAGTATTTGAACCCAGCTCAGTTCATTCACGACAATTTCAAACCTTGGCGCTTTTAATCATCATGCCAGCTCAGCATATGAACCCAACTGACTGAAATCAATTATTAAATTTAGGTTTCAAAACGTGATTTTTGGAGAGGTTCATTTGGGGGTTGGTACCCCCAAACCATGTAAAAAATTGTCTTTTAAATATCTACAAATGTTCAAAAAAACTAGCGCCCAAGCTCAAGCCGTTCAATATAATTGATTTTGTGTAGTCCATTTGGAAAGGTTTCGGCGGGAAGTACTTAAAACTCTGTCAAACATTTTGTCTTTTAAATATCTTTTGATGTAAAAAATATTGGAGCCATAGCTCAAGTTCAACAAATTGATTTTTGTGGTGCTCACATGGGGATTTCCGGGGGTTGGGTACCCCCATATTATGTCCAAAAAGCTGAAGTTTTAGCTTAAGCCGTTCAACGCAATGACGTTTGGGAGTTTTTGTGGGTAGGGTACCTCCCAAACTATGTTTAAGTATTCGCCAGATAAAGATCTGCCGACATCAAGAAAACTAACACTTTAACTTGAGCCGTTCGAAAAAATTGATTTTGGGGGATTTTTGTAAGAATGAAACAGGATACTTTTTGGTCATATCTAATGTCAAAATAAACAATTTAAAAACGATTTTGTTTTAATCAAAAAAGGTGCTGAATTCAATATAATTTTGGAATTAGAAAACCGATGGCCATCTTGATGATTGAACCCAAATCTATTCAATCTCAATGGTTTCCTATGCTGTCGTCTTTAAGCACTAGACCGCAATAGCACATGTGTACGCATGAAGAAAATCAGTTATTAAAATCATGTATTAAACTTTGTTAATGTTTTTGGTGCGTCTGCCAGAAACCACGTGACGTAGCAACTACAAAACTGCAGCTGCACAACTTCATGTATAGACTTATCATATCTCCAAAGTTAAAGTTTCTAGCTTTGATGGTTTTAGAGTTTTTGTTAAATTTAGCCTTTAAAAAGTGATTTTTTGGATAGATGTTTGGTACCCCCAGACTGTGTAAAAAAGTTTGTCTTTAAAATATCTACAGATATCCAAAAAATCTAGCGTTCTAGTTCAAACTGTTCAAAATAATTAAATTGTGGGGTCCATTTGGGAAGGTTCCGGAGGGGTGGTACCTCCAAAGTAAATGAAATTTTTTTGTCGTTTAAATGCGTACTAATATCAAAAAAAGCCGACGCCTTTGATTAAGTCGTTCAAAAAGCGATTTTTTTGGGGTTCATTTAGGGATTTTCGGGGGATGGCACCCTCAAAGCGTGTTCAAGTATTTGTCTCTTCAGTGTCTCATAATATCAAAGTAAAATACAGAAATTTAAATACAAATGCACAATTAAAATACGTCTTCTGCCTCGAACCAGGCAATGACCTCGATCAACGCATTATCCGATTAAGTCCACCTTAATCTTATGGCAGCGTAAGAAAATTCAATCAAGATTTTAAAAGATCAGATTTTTGTAGATTACTAGACTAAAATCTCATCACAAGGTATCCTTTGGTGCTCAAGTTGACTTTCTTTGCCTCGCACCGATTTGTATGCTGATTCGACGGTTAGTTGTGGCAAATTTTTCTGTGAAGTAACTGACGTTTAATCATAGTAAGAATTTTTAGAACAACTTTAAGATCTTACAGAGTATTGTTGGAAAGTGTATGCAGTCCATACCAACCTGGAAAGGCTCAATATCCCAGCTACCAACACCAAGCGATTGGGAAAAATATCAAACAAATTCAGATATTTTTATATAAGTATATTCACAGCAGGGAATCAAGTCAAACCACTGCGGCAGCAATAAAGTCCGTGTTCAATCGACGCGAAGAAGCCTTATTCTACCTCCCACGGGTAATAATTAATTATCAAATAGCCTTTTTTTGCGAATAAATCGGAACGTTTATCTTTATTTCCACGTCTGTAATTTATTTGTACGGTAACGAGGAATGTGCAAATGGTTACAATCAGCCGACCTTTGATCCAACCAGAAGGCAGCAATCAAAACAAAGCATTCGGTTAAAATAAACTACAATTGATCACTGGATCAAAATAAGCAAAACTACGTGCAATCATTATCAAAGTAGTTACGTCACAAAAGCGAATCATGACGTCATTCAAGCAAGCAAAATGATTTCGGTAAACCTTAAGTGAGAAACTTTTTCCTACCTTAACCACTTCGAGTTTTTTTGAGTAGTTATTTGAGAATAAATTTGAGTCATAGTCAAGTTGCTTTAAAGGAGAAATTCTTTTTTTTTTAAGGGATTTATCACGAAAACTTTCAGTGTTGCAAACAGAACCAGACAGCAAAACACATTAGCAGCACATTGTTTGCTTTACTCTTCCCCCACAGGACAGATGGATTAGTCCAATGAAATGTGGACCAAACCGGCTGGCTGCAAGAAACCTGCCCTGACATTTGACAAAATAATCAAACAAATTATTGGAAAAGTGTTTTTGAGGATCGCTTGATTCAACCATGCGTTGGTTGTTTGCTATGCTTTTTTCTTACGTGTATAAACTGTATATTATTTTACCTTGCTGTTTTGTCAATTTCCTAATTTGAAAAAAAACTCGTTCAATTTTAGCCAAAAAACAGTTCACAACGAGTGCAGCACGAACTTCTAATTCCAATGATTTTGTTTAGAAACGAGGTCATATGGTGCTTGTCCTCGACAAGCACCTGGACTGCTTTCCATGGGAGAGCACTTGCCTGCTAAAAGAATATTCAGTGTCGAGGCTGCCATCCATCGACTTGTTGGAATGGCAGCTCGGCCTGGATGCAGCAATTCCTTTATTCTCACAAGTGGACGTGAAAAATCTGCGTTACATCATAGATCCGGCGGTAAGTAAACTAACAGAAATAAAAAAAACAAATGCGCAATTAAAATACGTCCTTTTGCCGTGAACCAGGCAAAGACCTCGATGAAGTTTGGTCAAAATAGGTTAAAAAATTGAAATCAGTAAAACACTTGGGCCTACAAAAGATAACCTTAAATAAAGCAAGAGTAAAAATTTTTTCAAAGCAGAAAAAAAGTTTTTCAACGCACAATTGTATGTTCAAAAGAGAAAGATAAACTTTCTCAAAACCATCTCGTGCCTTGCAGCTTCTGGTTAATCTTTCGGCAAAGAAAAAATTTCATCAAGCTTTCAAAAAATTTGATGTTTGTAGATTACTAGACTAAAATCCCATCACGCAGTTATCCTTTCGTGCTCTAGTTGACTTTCTTTGCCTAACGCCGATTTGTATGCTGAGTCGACGGTTAGCCGTTGCAAATTTTTTTTTGAGAAGTAATTGGCGTTTAATCACAGCAACAATTTTTTTAGAACGTCTTAAAAATGTCAGTGACCCCTCTTGCAGAATGGATGAAATCAATTCCTAGCTGGAAAGGATTAATATCTCAGAAACCAAATCCTGTTGATTGGGAGCAATATCTAACTCACTCCGATATTTTCATGCAAGTATATAGGACTACAATAAAATAGAAAACATGACGTCATCGCTCATAAGCCGCAGGGTTAGCTGAATGACGACCTGGGAGCCCATAGGCATTCCCGGTCAGACGAACAGATTTAGGCTCAATTACACTTGGCGTAAAATCGTGAGCGTATATCAGCTCTACAAGGACATCTATAGATTTAGGTTTTTTCTTAAATCAAACTCAACCGGCATTAAAAGCAAGCTGTTTTTGTCTCAATTAAGAAGCAACCTCATCTAAATTATCCAAATTTTTCACACTCACAAAACACATTTCTTCTCTTGCCACCAGAGCAACTACCTCATCACGTAATAACCATATCTATTCCCCGATATTTTTAACAATGCATTAAATTTTAAGAAGTTAAATTTTGGAATAATAACCCACTTAAATTCAAAACTCCTTAGCAAGATTGTTTTAAAGCAAATACAAACTAGATGTTCATTTTCCCGAGGAAAAATAATACGGGACTTCCACCAGTTCCATTTCACCATCATTCTTCTCTTCATACTTTGAAGGTTACCGATATTTCTGTAAAACTCAATCGTATGCAATGCATTCAAACTGATTTTGTCTCATGAAGAAAATAAATGTGGATTTTAAATCGTTTGTAGTTTGGGTAAAACCGATGTCCGACTAAGTATTTGAACCCAGCTCAGTTCATTCACGACAATTTCAAACCTTGGCGCTTTTAATCATCATGCCAGCTCAGCATATGAACCCAACTGACTGAAATCAATTATTAAATTTAGGTTTCAAAACGTGATTTTTGGAGAGGTTCATTTGGGGGTTGGTACCCCCAAACCATGTAAAAAATTGTCTTTTAAATATAAAGATTTAAATATAAAGATTTTAAATATAAAGATTTTAAAAGATCAGATTTTTGTAGATTACTAGACTAAAATCTCATCACAAGGTATCCTTTGGTGCTCAAGTTGACTTTCTTTGCCTCGCACCGATTTGTATGCTGATTCGACGGTTAGTTGTGGCAAATTTTTCTGTGAAGTAACTGACGTTTAATCATAGTAAGAATTTTTAGAACAACTTTAAGATCTTACAGAGTATTGTTGGAAAGTGTATGCAGTCCATACCAACCTGGAAAGGCTCAATATCCCAGCTACCAACACCAAGCGATTGGGAAAAATATCAAACAAATTCAGATATTTTTATATAAGTATATTCACAGCAGGGAATCAAGTCAAACCACTGCGGCAGCAATAAAGTCCGTGTTCAATCGACGCGAAGAAGCCTTATTCTACCTCCCACGGGTAATAATTAATTATCAAATAGCCTTTTTTTGCGAATAAATCGGAACGTTTATCTTTATTTCCACGTCTGTAATTTATTTGTACGGTAACGAGGAATGTGCAAATGGTTACAATCAGCCGACCTTTGATCCAACCAGAAGGCAGCAATCAAAACAAAGCATTCGGTTAAAATAAACTACAATTGATCACTGGATCAAAATAAGCAAAACTACGTGCAATCATTATCAAAGTAGTTACGTCACAAAAGCGAATCATGACGTCATTCAAGCAAGCAAAATGATTTCGGTAAACCTTAAGTGAGAAACTTTTTCCTACCTTAACCACTTCGAGTTTTTTTGAGTAGTTATTTGAGAATAAATTTGAGTCATAGTCAAGTTGCTTTAAAGGAGAAATTCTTTTTTTTTTAAGGGATTTATCACGAAAACTTTCAGTGTTGCAAACAGAACCAGACAGCAAAACACATTAGCAGCACATTGTTTGCTTTACTCTTCCCCCACAGGACAGATGGATTAGTCCAATGAAATGTGGACCAAACCGGCTGGCTGCAAGAAACCTGCCCTGACATTTGACAAAATAATCAAACAAATTATTGGAAAAGTGTTTTTGAGGATCGCTTGATTCAACCATGCGTTGGTTGTTTGCTATGCTTTTTTCTTACGTGTATAAACTGTATATTATTTTACCTTGCTGTTTTGTCAATTTCCTAATTTGAAAAAAAACTCGTTCAATTTTAGCCAAAAAACAGTTCACAACGAGTGCAGCACGAACTTCTAATTCCAATGATTTTGTTTAGAAACGAGGTCATATGGTGCTTGTCCTCGACAAGCACCTGGACTGCTTTCCATGGGAGAGCACTTGCCTGCTAAAAGAATATTCAGTGTCGAGGCTGCCATCCATCGACTTGTTGGAATGGCAGCTCGGCCTGGATGCAGCAATTCCTTTATTCTCACAAGTGGACGTGAAAAATCTGCGTTACATCATAGATCCGGCGGTAAGTAAACTAACAGAAATAAAAAAAACAAATGCGCAATTAAAATACGTCCTTTTGCCGTGAACCAGGCAAAGACCTCGATGAAGTTTGGTCAAAATAGGTTAAAAAATTGAAATCAGTAAAACACTTGGGCCTACAAAAGATAACCTTAAATAAAGCAAGAGTAAAAATTTTTTCAAAGCAGAAAAAAAGTTTTTCAACGCACAATTGTATGTTCAAAAGAGAAAGATAAACTTTCTCAAAACCATCTCGTGCCTTGCAGCTTCTGGTTAATCTTTCGGCAAAGAAAAAATTTCATCAAGCTTTCAAAAAATTTGATGTTTGTAGATTACTAGACTAAAATCCCATCACGCAGTTATCCTTTCGTGCTCTAGTTGACTTTCTTTGCCTAACGCCGATTTGTATGCTGAGTCGACGGTTAGCCGTTGCAAATTTTTTTTTGAGAAGTAAATTGGCGTTTAATCACAGCAACAATTTTTTTAGAACGTCTTAAAAATGTCAGTGACCCCTCTTGCAGAATGGATGAAATCAATTCCTAGCTGGAAAGGATTAATATCTCAGAAACCAAATCCTGTTGATTGGGAGCAATATCTAACTCACTCCGATATTTTCATGCAAGTATATAGGACTACAATAAAATAGAAAACATGACGTCATCGCTCATAAGCCGCAGGGTTAGCTGAATGACGACCTGGGAGCCCATAGGCATTCCCGGTCAGACGAACAGATTTAGGCTCAATTACACTTGGCGTAAAATCGTGAGCGTATATCAGCTCTACAAGGACATCTATAGATTTAGGTTTTTTCTTAAATCAAACTCAACCGGCATTAAAAGCAAGCTGTTTTTGTCTCAATTAAGAAGCAACCTCATCTAAATTATCCAAATTTTTCACACTCACAAAACACATTTCTTCTCTTGCCACCAGAGCAACTACCTCATCACGTAATAACCATATCTATTCCCCGGTATTTTTAACAATGCATTAAATTTTAAGAAGTTAAATTTTGGAATAATAACCCACTTAAATTCAAAACTCCTTAGCAAGATTGTTTTAAAGCAAATACAAACTAGATGTTCATTTTCCCGAGGAAAAATAATACGGGACTTCCACCAGTTCCATTTCACCATCATTCTTCTCTTCATACTTTGAAGGTTACCGATATTTCTGTAAAACTCAATCGTATGCAATGCATTCAAACTGATTTTGTCTCATGAAGAAAATAAATGTGGATTTTAAATCGTTTGTAGTTTGGGTAAAACCGATGTCCGACTAAGTATTTGAACCCAGCTCAGTTCATTCACGACAATTTCAAACCTTGGCGCTTTTAATCATCATGCCAGCTCAGCATATGAACCCAACTGACTGAAATCAATTATTAAATTTAGGTTTCAAAACGTGATTTTTGGAGAGGTTCATTTGGGGGTTGGTACCCCCAAACCATGTAAAAAATTGTCTTTTAAATATCTACAAATGTTCAAAAAAACTAGCGCCCAAGCTCAAGCCGTTCAATATAATTGATTTTGTGTAGTCCATTTGGAAAGGTTTCGGCGGGAAGTACTTAAAACTCTGTCAAACATTTTGTCTTTTAAATATCTTTTGATGTAAAAAATATTGGAGCCATAGCTCAAGTTCAACAAATTGATTTTTGTGGTGCTCACATGGGGATTTCCGGGGGTTGGGTACCCCCATATTATGTCCAAAAAGCTGAAGTTTTAGCTTAAGCCGTTCAACGCAATGACGTTTGGGAGTTTTTGTGGGTAGGGTACCTCCCAAACTATGTTTAAGTATTCGCCAGATAAAGATCTGCCGACATCAAGAAAACTAACACTTTAACTTGAGCCGTTCGAAAAAATTGATTTTGGGGGATTTTTGTAAGAATGAAACAGGATACTTTTTGGTCATATCTAATGTCAAAATAAACAATTTAAAAACGATTTTGTTTTAATCAAAAAAGGTGCTGAATTCAATATAATTTTGGAATTAGAAAACCGATGGCCATCTTGATGATTGAACCCAAATCTATTCAATCTCAATGGTTTCCTATGCTGTCGTCTTTAAGCACTAGACCGCAATAGCACATGTGTACGCATGAAGAAAATCAGTTATTAAAATCATGTATTAAACTTTGTTAATGTTTTTGGTGCGTCTGCCAGAAACCACGTGACGTAGCAACTACAAAACTGCAGCTGCACAACTTCATGTATAGACTTATCATATCTCCAAAGTTAAAGTTTCTAGCTTTGATGGTTTTAGAGTTTTTGTTAAATTTAGCCTTTAAAAAGTGATTTTTTGGATAGATGTTTGGTACCCCCAGACTGTGTAAAAAAGTTTGTCTTTAAAATATCTACAGATATCCAAAAAATCTAGCGTTCTAGTTCAAACTGTTCAAAATAATTAAATTGTGGGGTCCATTTGGGAAGGTTCCGGAGGGGTGGTACCTCCAAAGTAAATGAAATTTTTTTGTCGTTTAAATGCGTACTAATATCAAAAAAAGCCGACGCCTTTGATTAAGTCGTTCAAAAAGCGATTTTTTTGGGGTTCATTTAGGGATTTTCGGGGGATGGCACCCTCAAAGCGTGTTCAAGTATTTGTCTCTTCAGTGTCTCATAATATCAAAGTAAAATACAGAAATTTAAATACAAATGCACAATTAAAATACGTCTTCTGCCTCGAACCAGGCAATGACCTCGATCAACGCATTATCCGATTAAGTCCACCTTAATCTTATGGCAGCGTAAGAAAATTCAATCAAGATTTTAAAAGATCAGATTTTTGTAGATTACTAGACTAAAATCTCATCACAAGGTATCCTTTGGTGCTCAAGTTGACTTTCTTTGCCTCGCACCGATTTGTATGCTGATTCGACGGTTAGTTGTGGCAAATTTTTCTGTGAAGTAACTGACGTTTAATCATAGTAAGAATTTTTAGAACAACTTTAAGATCTTACAGAGTATTGTTGGAAAGTGTATGCAGTCCATACCAACCTGGAAAGGCTCAATATCCCAGCTACCAACACCAAGCGATTGGGAAAAATATCAAACAAATTCAGATATTTTTATATAAGTATATTCACAGCAGGGAATCAAGTCAAACCACTGCGGCAGCAATAAAGTCCGTGTTCAATCGACGCGAAGAAGCCTTATTCTACCTCCCACGGGTAATAATTAATTATCAAATAGCCTTTTTTTGCGAATAAATCGGAACGTTTATCTTTATTTCCACGTCTGTAATTTATTTGTACGGTAACGAGGAATGTGCAAATGGTTACAATCAGCCGACCTTTGATCCAACCAGAAGGCAGCAATCAAAACAAAGCATTCGGTTAAAATAAACTACAATTGATCACTGGATCAAAATAAGCAAAACTACGTGCAATCATTATCAAAGTAGTTACGTCACAAAAGCGAATCATGACGTCATTCAAGCAAGCAAAATGATTTCGGTAAACCTTAAGTGAGAAACTTTTTCCTACCTTAACCACTTCGAGTTTTTTTGAGTAGTTATTTGAGAATAAATTTGAGTCATAGTCAAGTTGCTTTAAAGGAGAAATTCTTTTTTTTTTAAGGGATTTATCACGAAAACTTTCAGTGTTGCAAACAGAACCAGACAGCAAAACACATTAGCAGCACATTGTTTGCTTTACTCTTCCCCCACAGGACAGATGGATTAGTCCAATGAAATGTGGACCAAACCGGCTGGCTGCAAGAAACCTGCCCTGACATTTGACAAAATAATCAAACAAATTATTGGAAAAGTGTTTTTGAGGATCGCTTGATTCAACCATGCGTTGGTTGTTTGCTATGCTTTTTTCTTACGTGTATAAACTGTATATTATTTTACCTTGCTGTTTTGTCAATTTCCTAATTTGAAAAAAAACTCGTTCAATTTTAGCCAAAAAACAGTTCACAACGAGTGCAGCACGAACTTCTAATTCCAATGATTTTGTTTAGAAACGAGGTCATATGGTGCTTGTCCTCGACAAGCACCTGGACTGCTTTCCATGGGAGAGCACTTGCCTGCTAAAAGAATATTCAGTGTCGAGGCTGCCATCCATCGACTTGTTGGAATGGCAGCTCGGCCTGGATGCAGCAATTCCTTTATTCTCACAAGTGGACGTGAAAAATCTGCGTTACATCATAGATCCGGCGGTAAGTAAACTAACAGAAATAAAAAAAACAAATGCGCAATTAAAATACGTCCTTTTGCCGTGAACCAGGCAAAGACCTCGATGAAGTTTGGTCAAAATAGGTTAAAAAATTGAAATCAGTAAAACACTTGGGCCTACAAAAGATAACCTTAAATAAAGCAAGAGTAAAAATTTTTTCAAAGCAGAAAAAAAGTTTTTCAACGCACAATTGTATGTTCAAAAGAGAAAGATAAACTTTCTCAAAACCATCTCGTGCCTTGCAGCTTCTGGTTAATCTTTCGGCAAAGAAAAAATTTCATCAAGCTTTCAAAAAATTTGATGTTTGTAGATTACTAGACTAAAATCCCATCACGCAGTTATCCTTTCGTGCTCTAGTTGACTTTCTTTGCCTAACGCCGATTTGTATGCTGAGTCGACGGTTAGCCGTTGCAAATTTTTTTTTGAGAAGTAATTGGCGTTTAATCACAGCAACAATTTTTTTAGAACGTCTTAAAAATGTCAGTGACCCCTCTTGCAGAATGGATGAAATCAATTCCTAGCTGGAAAGGATTAATATCTCAGAAACCAAATCCTGTTGATTGGGAGCAATATCTAACTCACTCCGATATTTTCATGCAAGTATATAGGACTACAATAAAATAGAAAACATGACGTCATCGCTCATAAGCCGCAGGGTTAGCTGAATGACGACCTGGGAGCCCATAGGCATTCCCGGTCAGACGAACAGATTTAGGCTCAATTACACTTGGCGTAAAATCGTGAGCGTATATCAGCTCTACAAGGACATCTATAGATTTAGGTTTTTTCTTAAATCAAACTCAACCGGCATTAAAAGCAAGCTGTTTTTGTCTCAATTAAGAAGCAACCTCATCTAAATTATCCAAATTTTTCACACTCACAAAACACATTTCTTCTCTTGCCACCAGAGCAACTACCTCATCACGTAATAACCATATCTATTCCCCGATATTTTTAACAATGCATTAAATTTTAAGAAGTTAAATTTTGGAATAATAACCCACTTAAATTCAAAACTCCTTAGCAAGATTGTTTTAAAGCAAATACAAACTAGATGTTCATTTTCCCGAGGAAAAATAATACGGGACTTCCACCAGTTCCATTTCACCATCATTCTTCTCTTCATACTTTGAAGGTTACCGATATTTCTGTAAAACTCAATCGTATGCAATGCATTCAAACTGATTTTGTCTCATGAAGAAAATAAATGTGGATTTTAAATCGTTTGTAGTTTGGGTAAAACCGATGTCCGACTAAGTATTTGAACCCAGCTCAGTTCATTCACGACAATTTCAAACCTTGGCGCTTTTAATCATCATGCCAGCTCAGCATATGAACCCAACTGACTGAAATCAATTATTAAATTTAGGTTTCAAAACGTGATTTTTGGAGAGGTTCATTTGGGGGTTGGTACCCCCAAACCATGTAAAAAATTGTCTTTTAAATATAAAGATTTAAATATAAAGATTTTAAATATAAAGATTTTAAAAGATCAGATTTTTGTAGATTACTAGACTAAAATCTCATCACAAGGTATCCTTTGGTGCTCAAGTTGACTTTCTTTGCCTCGCACCGATTTGTATGCTGATTCGACGGTTAGTTGTGGCAAATTTTTCTGTGAAGTAACTGACGTTTAATCATAGTAAGAATTTTTAGAACAACTTTAAGATCTTACAGAGTATTGTTGGAAAGTGTATGCAGTCCATACCAACCTGGAAAGGCTCAATATCCCAGCTACCAACACCAAGCGATTGGGAAAAATATCAAACAAATTCAGATATTTTTATATAAGTATATTCACAGCAGGGAATCAAGTCAAACCACTGCGGCAGCAATAAAGTCCGTGTTCAATCGACGCGAAGAAGCCTTATTCTACCTCCCACGGGTAATAATTAATTATCAAATAGCCTTTTTTTGCGAATAAATCGGAACGTTTATCTTTATTTCCACGTCTGTAATTTATTTGTACGGTAACGAGGAATGTGCAAATGGTTACAATCAGCCGACCTTTGATCCAACCAGAAGGCAGCAATCAAAACAAAGCATTCGGTTAAAATAAACTACAATTGATCACTGGATCAAAATAAGCAAAACTACGTGCAATCATTATCAAAGTAGTTACGTCACAAAAGCGAATCATGACGTCATTCAAGCAAGCAAAATGATTTCGGTAAACCTTAAGTGAGAAACTTTTTCCTACCTTAACCACTTCGAGTTTTTTTGAGTAGTTATTTGAGAATAAATTTGAGTCATAGTCAAGTTGCTTTAAAGGAGAAATTCTTTTTTTTTTAAGGGATTTATCACGAAAACTTTCAGTGTTGCAAACAGAACCAGACAGCAAAACACATTAGCAGCACATTGTTTGCTTTACTCTTCCCCCACAGGACAGATGGATTAGTCCAATGAAATGTGGACCAAACCGGCTGGCTGCAAGAAACCTGCCCTGACATTTGACAAAATAATCAAACAAATTATTGGAAAAGTGTTTTTGAGGATCGCTTGATTCAACCATGCGTTGGTTGTTTGCTATGCTTTTTTCTTACGTGTATAAACTGTATATTATTTTACCTTGCTGTTTTGTCAATTTCCTAATTTGAAAAAAAACTCGTTCAATTTTAGCCAAAAAACAGTTCACAACGAGTGCAGCACGAACTTCTAATTCCAATGATTTTGTTTAGAAACGAGGTCATATGGTGCTTGTCCTCGACAAGCACCTGGACTGCTTTCCATGGGAGAGCACTTGCCTGCTAAAAGAATATTCAGTGTCGAGGCTGCCATCCATCGACTTGTTGGAATGGCAGCTCGGCCTGGATGCAGCAATTCCTTTATTCTCACAAGTGGACGTGAAAAATCTGCGTTACATCATAGATCCGGCGGTAAGTAAACTAACAGAAATAAAAAAAACAAATGCGCAATTAAAATACGTCCTTTTGCCGTGAACCAGGCAAAGACCTCGATGAAGTTTGGTCAAAATAGGTTAAAAAATTGAAATCAGTAAAACACTTGGGCCTACAAAAGATAACCTTAAATAAAGCAAGAGTAAAAATTTTTTCAAAGCAGAAAAAAAGTTTTTCAACGCACAATTGTATGTTCAAAAGAGAAAGATAAACTTTCTCAAAACCATCTCGTGCCTTGCAGCTTCTGGTTAATCTTTCGGCAAAGAAAAAATTTCATCAAGCTTTCAAAAAATTTGATGTTTGTAGATTACTAGACTAAAATCCCATCACGCAGTTATCCTTTCGTGCTCTAGTTGACTTTCTTTGCCTAACGCCGATTTGTATGCTGAGTCGACGGTTAGCCGTTGCAAATTTTTTTTTGAGAAGTAAATTGGCGTTTAATCACAGCAACAATTTTTTTAGAACGTCTTAAAAATGTCAGTGACCCCTCTTGCAGAATGGATGAAATCAATTCCTAGCTGGAAAGGATTAATATCTCAGAAACCAAATCCTGTTGATTGGGAGCAATATCTAACTCACTCCGATATTTTCATGCAAGTATATAGGACTACAATAAAATAGAAAACATGACGTCATCGCTCATAAGCCGCAGGGTTAGCTGAATGACGACCTGGGAGCCCATAGGCATTCCCGGTCAGACGAACAGATTTAGGCTCAATTACACTTGGCGTAAAATCGTGAGCGTATATCAGCTCTACAAGGACATCTATAGATTTAGGTTTTTTCTTAAATCAAACTCAACCGGCATTAAAAGCAAGCTGTTTTTGTCTCAATTAAGAAGCAACCTCATCTAAATTATCCAAATTTTTCACACTCACAAAACACATTTCTTCTCTTGCCACCAGAGCAACTACCTCATCACGTAATAACCATATCTATTCCCCGGTATTTTCAACAATGCATTAAATTTTAAGAAGTTAAATTTTGGAATAATAACCCACTTAAATTCAAAACTCCTTAGCAAGATTGTTTTAAAGCAAATACAAACTAGATGTTCATTTTCCCGAGGAAAAATAATACGGGACTTCCACCAGTTCCATTTCACCATCATTCTTCTCTTCATACTTTGAAGGTTACCGATATTTCTGTAAAACTCAATCGTATGCAATGCATTCAAACTGATTTTGTCTCATGAAGAAAATAAATGTGGATTTTAAATCGTTTGTAGTTTGGGTAAAACCGATGTCCGACTAAGTATTTGAACCCAGCTCAGTTCATTCACGACAATTTCAAACCTTGGCGCTTTTAATCATCATGCCAGCTCAGCATATGAACCCAACTGACTGAAATCAATTATTAAATTTAGGTTTCAAAACGTGATTTTTGGAGAGGTTCATTTGGGGGTTGGTACCCCCAAACCATGTAAAAAATTGTCTTTTAAATATCTACAAATGTTCAAAAAAACTAGCGCCCAAGCTCAAGCCGTTCAATATAATTGATTTTGTGTAGTCCATTTGGAAAGGTTTCGGCGGGAAGTACTTAAAACTCTGTCAAACATTTTGTCTTTTAAATATCTTTTGATGTAAAAAATATTGGAGCCATAGCTCAAGTTCAACAAATTGATTTTTGTGGTGCTCACATGGGGATTTCCGGGGGTTGGGTACCCCCATATTATGTCCAAAAAGCTGAAGTTTTAGCTTAAGCCGTTCAACGCAATGACGTTTGGGAGTTTTTGTGGGTAGGGTACCTCCCAAACTATGTTTAAGTATTCGCCAGATAAAGATCTGCCGACATCAAGAAAACTAACACTTTAACTTGAGCCGTTCGAAAAAATTGATTTTGGGGGATTTTTGTAGAGAATGAAACAGGATACTTTTTGGTCATATCTAATGTCAAAATAAACAATTTAAAAACGATTTTGTTTTAATCAAAAAAGGTGCTGAATTCAATATAATTTTGGAATTAGAAAACCGATGGCCATCTTGATGATTGAACCCAAATCTATTCAATCTCAATGGTTTCCTATGCTGTCGTCTTTAAGCACTAGACCGCAATAGCACATGTGTACGCATGAAGAAAATCAGTTATTAAAATCATGTATTAAACTTTGTTAATGTTTTTGGTGCGTCTGCCAGAAACCACGTGACGTAGCAACTACAAAACTGCAGCTGCACAACTTCATGTATAGACTTATCATATCTCCAAAGTTAAAGTTTCTAGCTTTGATGGTTTTAGAGTTTTTGTTAAATTTAGCCTTTAAAAAGTGATTTTTTGGATAGATGTTTGGTACCCCCAGACTGTGTAAAAAAGTTTGTCTTTAAAATATCTACAGATATCCAAAAAGCTAGCGTTCTAGTTCAAACTGTTCAAAATAATTAAATTGTGGGGTCCATTTGGGAAGGTTCCGGAGGGGTGGTACCTCCAAAGTAAATGAAATTTTTTTGTCGTTTAAATGCGTACTAATATCAAAAAAAGCCGACGCCTTTGATTAAGTCGTTCAAAAAGCGATTTTTTTGGGGTTCATTTAGGGATTTTCGGGGGATGGCACCCTCAAAGCGTGTTCAAGTATTTGTCTCTTCAGTGTCTCATAATATCAAAGTAAAATACAGAAATTTAAATACAAATGCACAATTAAAATACGTCTTCTGCCTCGAACCAGGCAATGACCTCGATCAACGCATTATCCGATTAAGTCCACCTTAATCTTATGGCAGCGTAAGAAAATTCAATCAAGATTTTAAAAGATCAGATTTTTGTAGATTACTAGACTAAAATCTCATCACAAGGTATCCTTTGGTGCTCAAGTTGACTTTCTTTGCCTCGCACCGATTTGTATGCTGATTCGACGGTTAGTTGTGGCAAATTTTTCTGTGAAGTAACTGACGTTTAATCATAGTAAGAATTTTTAGAACAACTTTAAGATCTTACAGAGTATTGTTGGAAAGTGTATGCAGTCCATACCAACCTGGAAAGGCTCAATATCCCAGCTACCAACACCAAGCGATTGGGAAAAATATCAAACAAATTCAGATATTTTTATATAAGTATATTCACAGCAGGGAATCAAGTCAAACCACTGCGGCAGCAATAAAGTCCGTGTTCAATCGACGCGAAGAAGCCTTATTCTACCTCCCACGGGTAATAATTAATTATCAAATAGCCTTTTTTTGCGAATAAATCGGAACGTTTATCTTTATTTCCACGTCTGTAATTTATTTGTACGGTAACGAGGAATGTGCAAATGGTTACAATCAGCCGACCTTTGATCCAACCAGAAGGCAGCAATCAAAACAAAGCATTCGGTTAAAATAAACTACAATTGATCACTGGATCAAAATAAGCAAAACTACGTGCAATCATTATCAAAGTAGTTACGTCACAAAAGCGAATCATGACGTCATTCAAGCAAGCAAAATGATTTCGGTAAACCTTAAAAGTGAGAAACTTTTTCCTACCTTAACCACTTCGAGTTTTTTTGAGTAGTTATTTGAGAATAAATTTGAGTCACAGTCAAGTTGCTTTAAAGGAGAAATTCTTTTTTTTTTAAGGGATTTATCACGAAAACTTTCAGTGTTGCAAACAGAACCAGACAGCAAAACACATTAGCAGCACATTGTTTGCTTTACTCTTCCCCCACAGGACAGATGGATTAGTCCAATGAAATGTGGACCAAACCGGCTGGCTGCAAGAAACCTGCCCTGACATTTGACAAAATAATCAAACAAATTATTGGAAAAGTGTTTTTGAGGATCGCTTGATTCAACCATGCGTTGGTTGTTTGCTATGCTTTTTTCTTACGTGTATAAACTGTATATTATTTTACCTTGCTGTTTTGTCAATTTCCTAATTTGAAAAAAAACTCGTTCAATTTTAGCCAAAAAACAGTTCACAACGAGTGCAGCACGAACTTCTAATTCCAATGATTTTGTTTAGAAACGAGGTCATATGGTGCTTGTCCTCGACAAGCACCTGGACTGCTTTCCATGGGAGAGCACTTGCCTGCTAAAAGAATATTCAGTGTCGAGGCTGCCATCCATCGACTTGTTGGAATGGCAGCTCGGCCTGGATGCAGCAATTCCTTTATTCTCACAAGTGGACGTGAAAAATCTGCGTTACATCATAGATCCGGCGGTAAGTAAACTAACAGAAATAAAAAAAACAAATGCGCAATTAAAATACGTCCTTTTGCCGTGAACCAGGCAAAGACCTCGATGAAGTTTGGTCAAAATAGGTTAAAAAATTGAAATCAGTAAAACACTTGGGCCTACAAAAGATAACCTTAAATAAAGCAAGAGTAAAAATTTTTTCAAAGCAGAAAAAAAGTTTTTCAACGCACAATTGTATGTTCAAAAGAGAAAGATAAACTTTCTCAAAACCATCTCGTGCCTTGCAGCTTCTGGTTAATCTTTCGGCAAAGAAAAAATTTCATCAAGCTTTCAAAAAATTTGATGTTTGTAGATTACTAGACTAAAATCCCATCACGCAGTTATCCTTTCGTGCTCTAGTTGACTTTCTTTGCCTAACGCCGATTTGTATGCTGAGTCGACGGTTAGCCGTTGCAAATTTTTTTTTGAGAAGTAATTGGCGTTTAATCACAGCAACAATTTTTTTAGAACGTCTTAAAAATGTCAGTGACCCCTCTTGCAGAATGGATGAAATCAATTCCTAGCTGGAAAGGATTAATATCTCAGAAACCAAATCCTGTTGATTGGGAGCAATATCTAACTCACTCCGATATTTTCATGCAAGTATATAGGACTACAATAAAATAGAAAACATGACGTCATCGCTCATAAGCCGCAGGGTTAGCTGAATGACGACCTGGGAGCCCATAGGCATTCCCGGTCAGACGAACAGATTTAGGCTCAATTACACTTGGCGTAAAATCGTGAGCGTATATCAGCTCTACAAGGACATCTATAGATTTAGGTTTTTTCTTAAATCAAACTCAACCGGCATTAAAAGCAAGCTGTTTTTGTCTCAATTAAGAAGCAACCTCATCTAAATTATCCAAATTTTTCACACTCACAAAACACATTTCTTCTCTTGCCACCAGAGCAACTACCTCATCACGTAATAACCATATCTATTCCCCGATATTTTTAACAATGCATTAAATTTTAAGAAGTTAAATTTTGGAATAATAACCCACTTAAATTCAAAACTCCTTAGCAAGATTGTTTTAAAGCAAATACAAACTAGATGTTCATTTTCCCGAGGAAAAATAATACGGGACTTCCACCAGTTCCATTTCACCATCATTCTTCTCTTCATACTTTGAAGGTTACCGATATTTCTGTAAAACTCAATCGTATGCAATGCATTCAAACTGATTTTGTCTCATGAAGAAAATAAATGTGGATTTTAAATCGTTTGTAGTTTGGGTAAAACCGATGTCCGACTAAGTATTTGAACCCAGCTCAGTTCATTCACGACAATTTCAAACCTTGGCGCTTTTAATCATCATGCCAGCTCAGCATATGAACCCAACTGACTGAAATCAATTATTAAATTTAGGTTTCAAAACGTGATTTTTGGAGAGGTTCATTTGGGGGTTGGTACCCCCAAACCATGTAAAAAATTGTCTTTTAAATATCTACAAATGTTCAAAAAAACTAGCGCCCAAGCTCAAGCCGTTCAATATAATTGATTTTGTGTAGTCCATTTGGAAAGGTTTCGGCGGGAAGTACTTAAAACTCTGTCAAACATTTTGTCTTTTAAATATCTTTTGATGTAAAAAATATTGGAGCCATAGCTCAAGTTCAACAAATTGATTTTTGTGGTGCTCACATGGGGATTTCCGGGGGTTGGGTACCCCCATATTATGTCCAAAAAGCTGAAGTTTTAGCTTAAGCCGTTCAACGCAATGACGTTTGGGAGTTTTTGTGGGTAGGGTACCTCCCAAACTATGTTTTAAGTATTCGCCAGATAAAGATCTGCCGATATCAAGAAAACTAACACTTCAACTTGAGCCGTTCGAAAAAATTGATTTTGGGGGATTTTTGTAAGAATGAAACAGGATACTTTTTGGTCATATCTAATGTCAAAATAAACAATTTAAAAACGATTTTGTTTTAATCAAAAAAGGTGCTGAATTCAATATAATTTTGGAATTAGAAAACCGATGGCCATCTTGATGATTGAACCCAAATCTATTCAATCTCAATGGTTTCCTATGCTGTCGTCTTTAAGCACTAGACCGCAATAGCACATGTGTACGCATGAAGAAAATCAGTTATTAAAATCATGTATTAAACTTTGTTAATGTTTTTGGTGCGTCTGCCAGAAACCACGTGACGTAGCAACTACAAAACTGCAGCTGCACAACTTCATGTATAGACTTATCATATCTCCAAAGTTAAAGTTTCTAGCTTTGATGGTTTTAGAGTTTTTGTTAAATTTAGCCTTTAAAAAGTGATTTTTTGGATAGATGTTTGGTACCCCCAGACTGTGTAAAAAAGTTTGTCTTTAAAATATCTACAGATATCCAAAAAATCTAGCGTTCTAGTTCAAACTGTTCAAAATAATTAAATTGTGGGGTCCATTTGGGAAGGTTCCGGAGGGGTGGTACCTCCAAAGTAAATGAAATTTTTTTGTCGTTTAAATGCGTACTAATATCAAAAAAAGCCGACGCCTTTGATTAAGTCGTTCAAAAAGCGATTTTTTTGGGGTTCATTTAGGGATTTTCGGGGGATGGCACCCTCAAAGCGTGTTCAAGTATTTGTCTCTTCAGTGTCTCATAATATCAAAGTAAAATACAGAAATTTAAATACAAATGCACAATTAAAATACGTCTTCTGCCTCGAACCAGGCAATGACCTCGATCAACGCATTATCCGATTAAGTCCACCTTAATCTTATGGCAGCGTAAGAAAATTCAATCAAGATTTTAAAAGATCAGATTTTTGTAGATTACTAGACTAAAATCTCATCACAAGGTATCCTTTGGTGCTCAAGTTGACTTTCTTTGCCTCGCACCGATTTGTATGCTGATTCGACGGTTAGTTGTGGCAAATTTTTCTGTGAAGTAACTGACGTTTAATCATAGTAAGAATTTTTAGAACAACTTTAAGATCTTACAGAGTATTGTTGGAAAGTGTATGCAGTCCATACCAACCTGGAAAGGCTCAATATCCCAGCTACCAACACCAAGCGATTGGGAAAAATATCAAACAAATTCAGATATTTTTATATAAGTATATTCACAGCAGGGAATCAAGTCAAACCACTGCGGCAGCAATAAAGTCCGTGTTCAATCGACGCGAAGAAGCCTTATTCTACCTCCCACGGGTAATAATTAATTATCAAATAGCCTTTTTTTGCGAATAAATCGGAACGTTTATCTTTATTTCCACGTCTGTAATTTATTTGTACGGTAACGAGGAATGTGCAAATGGTTACAATCAGCCGACCTTTGATCCAACCAGAAGGCAGCAATCAAAACAAAGCATTCGGTTAAAATAAACTACAATTGATCACTGGATCAAAATAAGCAAAACTACGTGCAATCATTATCAAAGTAGTTACGTCACAAAAGCGAATCATGACGTCATTCAAGCAAGCAAAATGATTTCGGTAAACCTTAAAAGTGAGAAACTTTTTCCTACCTTAACCACTTCGAGTTTTTTTGAGTAGTTATTTGAGAATAAATTTGAGTCACAGTCAAGTTGCTTTAAAGGAGAAATTCTTTTTTTTTTAAGGGATTTATCACGAAAACTTTCAGTGTTGCAAACAGAACCAGACAGCAAAACACATTAGCAGCACATTGTTTGCTTTACTCTTCCCCCACAGGACAGATGGATTAGTCCAATGAAATGTGGACCAAACCGGCTGGCTGCAAGAAACCTGCCCTGACATTTGACAAAATAATCAAACAAATTATTGGAAAAGTGTTTTTGAGGATCGCTTGATTCAACCATGCGTTGGTTGTTTGCTATGCTTTTTTCTTACGTGTATAAACTGTATATTATTTTACCTTGCTGTTTTGTCAATTTCCTAATTTGAAAAAAAACTCGTTCAATTTTAGCCAAAAAACAGTTCACAACGAGTGCAGCACGAACTTCTAATTCCAATGATTTTGTTTAGAAACGAGGTCATATGGTGCTTGTCCTCGACAAGCACCTGGACTGCTTTCCATGGGAGAGCACTTGCCTGCTAAAAGAATATTCAGTGTCGAGGCTGCCATCCATCGACTTGTTGGAATGGCAGCTCGGCCTGGATGCAGCAATTCCTTTATTCTCACAAGTGGACGTGAAAAATCTGCGTTACATCATAGATCCGGCGGTAAGTAAACTAACAGAAATAAAAAAAACAAATGCGCAATTAAAATACGTCCTTTTGCCGTGAACCAGGCAAAGACCTCGATGAAGTTTGGTCAAAATAGGTTAAAAAATTGAAATCAGTAAAACACTTGGGCCTACAAAAGATAACCTTAAATAAAGCAAGAGTAAAAATTTTTTCAAAGCAGAAAAAAAGTTTTTCAACGCACAATTGTATGTTTAAAAGAGAAAGATAAACTTTCTCAAAACCATCTCGTGCCTTGCAGCTTCTGGTTAATCTTTCGGCAAAGAAAAAATTTCATCAAGCTTTCAAAAAATTTGATGTTTGTAGATTACTAGACTAAAATCCCATCACGCAGTTATCCTTTCGTGCTCTAGTTGACTTTCTTTGCCTAACGCCGATTTGTATGCTGAGTCGACGGTTAGCCGTTGCAAATTTTTTTTTGAGAAGTAATTGGCGTTTAATCACAGCAACAATTTTTTTAGAACGTCTTAAAAATGTCAGTGACCCCTCTTGCAGAATGGATGAAATCAATTCCTAGCTGGAAAGGATTAATATCTCAGAAACCAAATCCTGTTGATTGGGAGCAATATCTAACTCACTCCGATATTTTCATGCAAGTATATAGGACTACAATAAAATAGAAAACATGACGTCATCGCTCATAAGCCGCAGGGTTAGCTGAATGACGACCTGGGAGCCCATAGGCATTCCCGGTCAGACGAACAGATTTAGGCTCAATTACACTTGGCGTAAAATCGTGAGCGTATATCAGCTCTACAAGGACATCTATAGATTTAGGTTTTTTCTTAAATCAAACTCAACCGGCATTAAAAGCAAGCTGTTTTTGTCTCAATTAAGAAGCAACCTCATCTAAATTATCCAAATTTTTCACACTCACAAAACACATTTCTTCTCTTGCCACCAGAGCAACTACCTCATCACGTAATAACCATATCTATTCCCCGATATTTTTAACAATGCATTAAATTTTAAGAAGTTAAATTTTGGAATAATAACCCACTTAAATTCAAAACTCCTTAGCAAGATTGTTTTAAAGCAAATACAAACTAGATGTTCATTTTCCCGAGGAAAAATAATACGGGACTTCCACCAGTTCCATTTCACCATCATTCTTCTCTTCATACTTTGAAGGTTACCGATATTTCTGTAAAACTCAATCGTATGCAATGCATTCAAACTGATTTTGTCTCATGAAGAAAATAAATGTGGATTTTAAATCGTTTGTAGTTTGGGTAAAACCGATGTCCGACTAAGTATTTGAACCCAGCTCAGTTCATTCACGACAATTTCAAACCTTGGCGCTTTTAATCATCATGCCAGCTCAGCATATGAACCCAACTGACTGAAATCAATTATTAAATTTAGGTTTCAAAACGTGATTTTTGGAGAGGTTCATTTGGGGGTTGGTACCCCCAAACCATGTAAAAAATTGTCTTTTAAATATCTACAAATGTTCAAAAAAACTAGCGCCCAAGCTCAAGCCGTTCAATATAATTGATTTTGTGTAGTCCATTTGGAAAGGTTTCGGCGGGAAGTACTTAAAACTCTGTCAAACATTTTGTCTTTTAAATATCTTTTGATGTAAAAAATATTGGAGCCATAGCTCAAGTTCAACAAATTGATTTTTGTGGTGCTCACATGGGGATTTCCGGGGGTTGGGTACCCCCATATTATGTCCAAAAAGCTGAAGTTTTAGCTTAAGCCGTTCAACGCAATGACGTTTGGGAGTTTTTGTGGGTAGGGTACCTCCCAAACTATGTTTTAAGTATTCGCCAGATAAAGATCTGCCGATATCAAGAAAACTAACACTTCAACTTGAGCCGTTCGAAAAAATTGATTTTGGGGGATTTTTGTAAGAATGAAACAGGATACTTTTTGGTCATATCTAATGTCAAAATAAACAATTTAAAAACGATTTTGTTTTAATCAAAAAAGGTGCTGAATTCAATATAATTTTGGAATTAGAAAACCGATGGCCATCTTGATGATTGAACCCAAATCTATTCAATCTCAATGGTTTCCTATGCTGTCGTCTTTAAGCACTAGACCGCAATAGCACATGTGTACGCATGAAGAAAATCAGTTATTAAAATCATGTATTAAACTTTGTTAATGTTTTTGGTGCGTCTGCCAGAAACCACGTGACGTAGCAACTACAAAACTGCAGCTGCACAACTTCATGTATAGACTTATCATATCTCCAAAGTTAAAGTTTCTAGCTTTGATGGTTTTAGAGTTTTTGTTAAATTTAGCCTTTAAAAAGTGATTTTTTGGATAGATGTTTGGTACCCCCAGACTGTGTAAAAAAGTTTGTCTTTAAAATATCTACAGATATCCAAAAAATCTAGCGTTCTAGTTCAAACTGTTCAAAATAATTAAATTGTGGGGTCCATTTGGGAAGGTTCCGGAGGGGTGGTACCTCCAAAGTAAATGAAATTTTTTTGTCGTTTAAATGCGTACTAATATCAAAAAAAGCCGACGCCTTTGATTAAGTCGTTCAAAAAGCGATTTTTTTGGGGTTCATTTAGGGATTTTCGGGGGATGGCACCCTCAAAGCGTGTTCAAGTATTTGTCTCTTCAGTGTCTCATAATATCAAAGTAAAATACAGAAATTTAAATACAAATGCACAATTAAAATACGTCTTCTGCCTCGAACCAGGCAATGACCTCGATCAACGCATTATCCGATTAAGTCCACCTTAATCTTATGGCAGCGTAAGAAAATTCAATTAAGATTTTAAAAGATCAGATTTTTGTAGATTACTAGACTAAAATCTCATCACAAGGTATCCTTTGGTGCTCAAGTTGACTTTCTTTGCCTCGCACCGATTTGTATGCTGATTCGACGGTTAGTTGTGGCAAATTTTTCTGTGAAGTAACTGACGTTTAATCATAGTAAGAATTTTTAGAACAACTTTAAGATCTTACAGAGTATTGTTGGAAAGTGTATGCAGTCCATACCAACCTGGAAAGGCTCAATATCCCAGCTACCAACACCAAGCGATTGGGAAAAATATCAAACAAATTCAGATATTTTTATATAAGTATATTCACAGCAGGGAATCAAGTCAAACCACTGCGGCAGCAATAAAGTCCGTGTTCAATCGACGCGAAGAAGCCTTATTCTACCTCCCACGGGTAATAATTAATTATCAAATAGCCTTTTTTTGCGAATAAATCGGAACGTTTATCTTTATTTCCACGTCTGTAATTTATTTGTACGGTAACGAGGAATGTGCAAATGGTTACAATCAGCCGACCTTTGATCCAACCAGAAGGCAGCAATCAAAACAAAGCATTCGGTTAAAATAAACTACAATTGATCACTGGATCAAAATAAGCAAAACTACGTGCAATCATTATCAAAGTAGTTACGTCACAAAAGCGAATCATGACGTCATTCAAGCAAGCAAAATGATTTCGGTAAACCTTAAGTGAGAAACTTTTTCCTACCTTAACCACTTCGAGTTTTTTTGAGTAGTTATTTGAGAATAAATTTGAGTCATAGTCAAGTTGCTTTAAAGGAGAAATTCTTTTTTTTTTAAGGGATTTATCACGAAAACTTTCAGTGTTGCAAACAGAACCAGACAGCAAAACACATTAGCAGCACATTGTTTGCTTTACTCTTCCCCCACAGGACAGATGGATTAGTCCAATGAAATGTGGACCAAACCGGCTGGCTGCAAGAAACCTGCCCTGACATTTGACAAAATAATCAAACAAATTATTGGAAAAGTGTTTTTGAGGATCGCTTGATTCAACCATGCGTTGGTTGTTTGCTATGCTTTTTTCTTACGTGTATAAACTGTATATTATTTTACCTTGCTGTTTTGTCAATTTCCTAATTTGAAAAAAAACTCGTTCAATTTTAGCCAAAAAACAGTTCACAACGAGTGCAGCACGAACTTCTAATTCCAATGATTTTGTTTAGAAACGAGGTCATATGGTGCTTGTCCTCGACAAGCACCTGGACTGCTTTCCATGGGAGAGCACTTGCCTGCTAAAAGAATATTCAGTGTCGAGGCTGCCATCCATCGACTTGTTGGAATGGCAGCTCGGCCTGGATGCAGCAATTCCTTTATTCTCACAAGTGGACGTGAAAAATCTGCGTTACATCATAGATCCGGCGGTAAGTAAACTAACAGAAATAAAAAAAACAAATGCGCAATTAAAATACGTCCTTTTGCCGTGAACCAGACAAAGACCTCGATGAAGTTTGGTCAAAATAGGTTAAAAAATTGAAATCAGTAAAACACTTGGGCCTACAAAAGATAACCTTAAATAAAGCAAGAGTAAAAATTTTTTCAAAGCAGAAAAAAAGTTTTTCAACGCACAATTGTATGTTCAAAAGAGAAAGATAAACTTTCTCAAAACCATCTCGTGCCTTGCAGCTTCTGGTTAATCTTTCGGCAAAGAAAAAATTTCATCAAGCTTTCAAAAAATTTGATGTTTGTAGATTACTAGACTAAAATCCCATCACGCAGTTATCCTTTCGTGCTCTAGTTGACTTTCTTTGCCTAACGCCGATTTGTATGCTGAGTCGACGGTTAGCCGTTGCAAATTTTTTTTTGAGAAGTAAATTGGCGTTTAATCACAGCAACAATTTTTTTAGAACGTCTTAAAAATGTCAGTGACCCCTCTTGCAGAATGGATGAAATCAATTCCTAGCTGGAAAGGATTAATATCTCAGAAACCAAATCCTGTTGATTGGGAGCAATATCTAACTCACTCCGATATTTTCATGCAAGTATATAGGACTACAATAAAATAGAAAACATGACGTCATCGCTCATAAGCTGCAGGGTTAGCTGAATGACGACCTGGGAGCCCATAGGCATTCCCGGTCAGACGAACAGATTTAGGCTCAATTACACTTGGCGTAAAATCGTGAGCGTATATCAGCTCTACAAGGACATCTATAGATTTAGGTTTTTTCTTAAATCAAACTCAACCGGCATTAAAAGCAAGCTGTTTTTGTCTCAATTAAGAAGCAACCTCATCTAAATTATCCAAATTTTTCACACTCACAAAACACATTTCTTCTCTTGCCACCAGAGCAACTACCTCATCACGTAATAACCATATCTATTCCCCGGTATTTTCAACAATGCATTAAATTTTAAGAAGTTAAATTTTGGAATAATAACCCACTTAAATTCAAAACTCCTTAGCAAGATTGTTTTAAAGCAAATACAAACTAGATGTTCATTTTCCCGAGGAAAAATAATACGGGACTTCCACCAGTTCCATTTCACCATCATTCTTCTCTTCATACTTTGAAGGTTACCGATATTTCTGTAAAACTCAATCGTATGCAATGCATTCAAACTGATTTTGTCTCATGAAGAAAATAAATGTGGATTTTAAATCGTTTGTAGTTTGGGTAAAACCGATGTCCGACTAAGTATTTGAACCCAGCTCAGTTCATTCACGACAATTTCAAACCTTGGCGCTTTTAATCATCATGCCAGCTCAGCATATGAACCCAACTGACTGAAATCAATTATTAAATTTAGGTTTCAAAACGTGATTTTTGGAGAGGTTCATTTGGGGGTTGGTACCCCCAAACCATGTAAAAAATTGTCTTTTAAATATCTACAAATGTTCAAAAAAACTAGCGCCCAAGCTCAAGCCGTTCAATATAATTGATTTTGTGTAGTCCATTTGGAAAGGTTTCGGCGGGAAGTACTTAAAACTCTGTCAAACATTTTGTCTTTTAAATATCTTTTGATGTAAAAAATATTGGAGCCATAGCTCAAGTTCAACAAATTGATTTTTGTGGTGCTCACATGGGGATTTCCGGGGGTTGGGTACCCCCATATTATGTCCAAAAAGCTGAAGTTTTAGCTTAAGCCGTTCAACGCAATGACGTTTGGGAGTTTTTGTGGGTAGGGTACCTCCCAAACTATGTTTAAGTATTCGCCAGATAAAGATCTGCCGACATCAAGAAAACTAACACTTTAACTTGAGCCGTTCGAAAAAATTGATTTTGGGGGATTTTTGTAGAGAATGAAACAGGATACTTTTTGGTCATATCTAATGTCAAAATAAACAATTTAAAAACGATTTTGTTTTAATCAAAAAAGGTGCTGAATTCAATATAATTTTGGAATTAGAAAACCGATGGCCATCTTGATGATTGAACCCAAATCTATTCAATCTCAATGGTTTCCTATGCTGTCGTCTTTAAGCACTAGACCGCAATAGCACATGTGTACGCATGAAGAAAATCAGTTATTAAAATCATGTATTAAACTTTGTTAATGTTTTTGGTGCGTCTGCCAGAAACCACGTGACGTAGCAACTACAAAACTGCAGCTGCACAACTTCATGTATAGACTTATCATATCTCCAAAGTTAAAGTTTCTAGCTTTGATGGTTTTAGAGTTTTTGTTAAATTTAGCCTTTAAAAAGTGATTTTTTGGATAGATGTTTGGTACCCCCAGACTGTGTAAAAAAGTTTGTCTTTAAAATATATACAGATATCCAAAAAATCTAGCGTTCTAGTTCAAACTGTTCAAAATAATTAAATTGTGGGGTCCATTTGGGAAGGTTCCGGAGGGGTGGTACCTCCAAAGTAAATGAAATTTTTTTGTCGTTTAAATGCGTACTAATATCAAAAAAAGCCGACGCCTTTGATTAAGTCGTTCAAAAAGCGATTTTTTTGGGGTTCATTTAGGGATTTTCGGGGGATGGCACCCTCAAAGCGTGTTCAAGTATTTGTCTCTTCAGTGTCTCATAATATCAAAGTAAAATACAGAAATTTAAATACAAATGCACAATTAAAATACGTCTTCTGCCTCGAACCAGGCAATGACCTCGATCAACGCATTATCCGATTAAGTCCACCTTAATCTTATGGCAGCGTAAGAAAATTCAATCAAGATTTTAAAAGATCAGATTTTTGTAGATTACTAGACTAAAATCTCATCACAAGGTATCCTTTGGTGCTCAAGTTGACTTTCTTTGCCTCGCACCGATTTGTATGCTGATTCGACGGTTAGTTGTGGCAAATTTTTCTGTGAAGTAACTGACGTTTAATCATAGTAAGAATTTTTAGAACAACTTTAAGATCTTACAGAGTATTGTTGGAAAGTGTATGCAGTCCATACCAACCTGGAAAGGCTCAATATCCCAGCTACCAACACCAAGCGATTGGGAAAAATATCAAACAAATTCAGATATTTTTATATAAGTATATTCACAGCAGGGAATCAAGTCAAACCACTGCGGCAGCAATAAAGTCCGTGTTCAATCGACGCGAAGAAGCCTTATTCTACCTCCCACGGGTAATAATTAATTATCAAATAGCCTTTTTTTGCGAATAAATCGGAACGTTTATCTTTATTTCCACGTCTGTAATTTATTTGTACGGTAACGAGGAATGTGCAAATGGTTACAATCAGCCGACCTTTGATCCAACCAGAAGGCAGCAATCAAAACAAAGCATTCGGTTAAAATAAACTACAATTGATCACTGGATCAAAATAAGCAAAACTACGTGCAATCATTATCAAAGTAGTTACGTCACAAAAGCGAATCATGACGTCATTCAAGCAAGCAAAATGATTTCGGTAAACCTTAAAAGTGAGAAACTTTTTCCTACCTTAACCACTTCGAGTTTTTTTGAGTAGTTATTTGAGAATAAATTTGAGTCACAGTCAAGTTGCTTTAAAGGAGAAATTCTTTTTTTTTTAAGGGATTTATCACGAAAACTTTCAGTGTTGCAAACAGAACCAGACAGCAAAACACATTAGCAGCACATTGTTTGCTTTACTCTTCCCCCACAGGACAGATGGATTAGTCCAATGAAATGTGGACCAAACCGGCTGGCTGCAAGAAACCTGCCCTGACATTTGACAAAATAATCAAACAAATTATTGGAAAAGTGTTTTTGAGGATCGCTTGATTCAACCATGCGTTGGTTGTTTGCTATGCTTTTTTCTTACGTGTATAAACTGTATATTATTTTACCTTGCTGTTTTGTCAATTTCCTAATTTGAAAAAAAACTCGTTCAATTTTAGCCAAAAAACAGTTCACAACGAGTGCAGCACGAACTTCTAATTCCAATGATTTTGTTTAGAAACGAGGTCATATGGTGCTTGTCCTCGACAAGCACCTGGACTGCTTTCCATGGGAGAGCACTTGCCTGCTAAAAGAATATTCAGTGTCGAGGCTGCCATCCATCGACTTGTTGGAATGGCAGCTCGGCCTGGATGCAGCAATTCCTTTATTCTCACAAGTGGACGTGAAAAATCTGCGTTACATCATAGATCCGGCGGTAAGTAAACTAACAGAAATAAAAAAAACAAATGCGCAATTAAAATACGTCCTTTTGCCGTGAACCAGGCAAAGACCTCGATGAAGTTTGGTCAAAATAGGTTAAAAAATTGAAATCAGTAAAACACTTGGGCCTACAAAAGATAACCTTAAATAAAGCAAGAGTAAAAATTTTTTCAAAGCAGAAAAAAAGTTTTTCAACGCACAATTGTATGTTCAAAAGAGAAAGATAAACTTTCTCAAAACCATCTCGTGCCTTGCAGCTTCTGGTTAATCTTTCGGCAAAGAAAAAATTTCATCAAGCTTTCAAAAAATTTGATGTTTGTAGATTACTAGACTAAAATCCCATCACGCAGTTATCCTTTCGTGCTCTAGTTGACTTTCTTTGCCTAACGCCGATTTGTATGCTGAGTCGACGGTTAGCCGTTGCAAATTTTTTTTTGAGAAGTAATTGGCGTTTAATCACAGCAACAATTTTTTTAGAACGTCTTAAAAATGTCAGTGACCCCTCTTGCAGAATGGATGAAATCAATTCCTAGCTGGAAAGGATTAATATCTCAGAAACCAAATCCTGTTGATTGGGAGCAATATCTAACTCACTCCGATATTTTCATGCAAGTATATAGGACTACAATAAAATAGAAAACATGACGTCATCGCTCATAAGCTGCAGGGTTAGCTGAATGACGACCTGGGAGCCCATAGGCATTCCCGGTCAGACGAACAGATTTAGGCTCAATTACACTTGGCGTAAAATCGTGAGCGTATATCAGCTCTACAAGGACATCTATAGATTTAGGTTTTTTCTTAAATCAAACTCAACCGGCATTAAAAGCAAGCTGTTTTTGTCTCAATTAAGAAGCAACCTCATCTAAATTATCCAAATTTTTCACACTCACAAAACACATTTCTTCTCTTGCCACCAGAGCAACTACCTCATCACGTAATAACCATATCTATTCCCCGGTATTTTCAACAATGCATTAAATTTTAAGAAGTTAAATTTTGGAATAATAACCCACTTAAATTCAAAACTCCTTAGCAAGATTGTTTTAAAGCAAATACAAACTAGATGTTCATTTTCCCGAGGAAAAATAATACGGGACTTCCACCAGTTCCATTTCACCATCATTCTTCTCTTCATACTTTGAAGGTTACCGATATTTCTGTAAAACTCAATCGTATGCAATGCATTCAAACTGATTTTGTCTCATGAAGAAAATAAATGTGGATTTTAAATCGTTTGTAGTTTGGGTAAAACCGATGTCCGACTAAGTATTTGAACCCAGCTCAGTTCATTCACGACAATTTCAAACCTTGGCGCTTTTAATCATCATGCCAGCTCAGCATATGAACCCAACTGACTGAAATCAATTATTAAATTTAGGTTTCAAAACGTGATTTTTGGAGAGGTTCATTTGGGGGTTGGTACCCCCAAACCATGTAAAAAATTGTCTTTTAAATATCTACAAATGTTCAAAAAAACTAGCGCCCAAGCTCAAGCCGTTCAATATAATTGATTTTGTGTAGTCCATTTGGAAAGGTTTCGGCGGGAAGTACTTAAAACTCTGTCAAACATTTTGTCTTTTAAATATCTTTTGATGTAAAAAATATTGGAGCCATAGCTCAAGTTCAACAAATTGATTTTTGTGGTGCTCACATGGGGATTTCCGGGGGTTGGGTACCCCCATATTATGTCCAAAAAGCTGAAGTTTTAGCTTAAGCCGTTCAACGCAATGACGTTTGGGAGTTTTTGTGGGTAGGGTACCTCCCAAACTATGTTTAAGTATTCGCCAGATAAAGATCTGCCGACATCAAGAAAACTAACACTTTAACTTGAGCCGTTCGAAAAAATTGATTTTGGGGGATTTTTGTAGAGAATGAAACAGGATACTTTTTGGTCATATCTAATGTCAAAATAAACAATTTAAAAACGATTTTGTTTTAATCAAAAAAGGTGCTGAATTCAATATAATTTTGGAATTAGAAAACCGATGGCCATCTTGATGATTGAACCCAAATCTATTCAATCTCAATGGTTTCCTATGCTGTCGTCTTTAAGCACTAGACCGCAATAGCACATGTGTACGCATGAAGAAAATCAGTTATTAAAATCATGTATTAAACTTTGTTAATGTTTTTGGTGCGTCTGCCAGAAACCACGTGACGTAGCAACTACAAAACTGCAGCTGCACAACTTCATGTATAGACTTATCATATCTCCAAAGTTAAAGTTTCTAGCTTTGATGGTTTTAGAGTTTTTGTTAAATTTAGCCTTTAAAAAGTGATTTTTTGGATAGATGTTTGGTACCCCCAGACTGTGTAAAAAAGTTTGTCTTTAAAATATCTACAGATATCCAAAAAATCTAGCGTTCTAGTTCAAACTGTTCAAAATAATTAAATTGTGGGGTCCATTTGGGAAGGTTCCGGAGGGGTGGTACCTCCAAAGTAAATGAAATTTTTTTGTCGTTTAAATGCGTACTAATATCAAAAAAAGCCGACGCCTTTGATTAAGTCGTTCAAAAAGCGATTTTTTTGGGGTTCATTTAGGGATTTTCGGGGGATGGCACCCTCAAAGCGTGTTCAAGTATTTGTCTCTTCAGTGTCTCATAATATCAAAGTAAAATACAGAAATTTAAATACAAATGCACAATTAAAATACGTCTTCTGCCTCGAACCAGGCAATGACCTCGATCAACGCATTATCCGATTAAGTCCACCTTAATCTTATGGCAGCGTAAGAAAATTCAATCAAGATTTTAAAAGATCAGATTTTTGTAGATTACTAGACTAAAATCTCATCACAAGGTATCCTTTGGTGCTCAAGTTGACTTTCTTTGCCTCGCACCGATTTGTATGCTGATTCGACGGTTAGTTGTGGCAAATTTTTCTGTGAAGTAACTGACGTTTAATCATAGTAAGAATTTTTAGAACAACTTTAAGATCTTACAGAGTATTGTTGGAAAGTGTATGCAGTCCATACCAACCTGGAAAGGCTCAATATCCCAGCTACCAACACCAAGCGATTGGGAAAAATATCAAACAAATTCAGATATTTTTATATAAGTATATTCACAGCAGGGAATCAAGTCAAACCACTGCGGCAGCAATAAAGTCCGTGTTCAATCGACGCGAAGAAGCCTTATTCTACCTCCCACGGGTAATAATTAATTATCAAATAGCCTTTTTTTGCGAATAAATCGGAACGTTTATCTTTATTTCCACGTCTGTAATTTATTTGTACGGTAACGAGGAATGTGCAAATGGTTACAATCAGCCGACCTTTGATCCAACCAGAAGGCAGCAATCAAAACAAAGCATTCGGTTAAAATAAACTACAATTGATCACTGGATCAAAATAAGCAAAACTACGTGCAATCATTATCAAAGTAGTTACGTCACAAAAGCGAATCATGACGTCATTCAAGCAAGCAAAATGATTTCGGTAAACCTTAAAAGTGAGAAACTTTTTCCTACCTTAACCACTTCGAGTTTTTTTGAGTAGTTATTGGAGAATAAATTTGAGTCACAGTCAAGTTGCTTTAAAGGAGAAATTCTTTTTTTTTTAAGGGATTTATCACGAAAACTTTCAGTGTTGCAAACAGAACCAGACAGCAAAACACATTAGCAGCACATTGTTTGCTTTACTCTTCCCCCACAGGACAGATGGATTAGTCCAATGAAATGTGGACCAAACCGGCTGGCTGCAAGAAACCTGCCCTGACATTTGACAAAATAATCAAACAAATTATTGGAAAAGTGTTTTTGAGGATCGCTTGATTCAACCATGCGTTGGTTGTTTGCTATGCTTTTTTCTTACGTGTATAAACTGTATATTATTTTACCTTGCTGTTTTGTCAATTTCCTAATTTGAAAAAAAACTCGTTCAATTTTAGCCAAAAAACAGTTCACAACGAGTGCAGCACGAACTTCTAATTCCAATGATTTTGTTTAGAAACGAGGTCATATGGTGCTTGTCCTCGACAAGCACCTGGACTGCTTTCCATGGGAGAGCACTTGCCTGCTAAAAGAATATTCAGTGTCGAGGCTGCCATCCATCGACTTGTTGGAATGGCAGCTCGGCCTGGATGCAGCAATTCCTTTATTCTCACAAGTGGACGTGAAAAATCTGCGTTACATCATAGATCCGGCGGTAAGTAAACTAACAGAAATAAAAAAAACAAATGCGCAATTAAAATACGTCCTTTTGCCGTGAACCAGGCAAAGACCTCGATGAAGTTTGGTCAAAATAGGTTAAAAAATTGAAATCAGTAAAACACTTGGGCCTACAAAAGATAACCTTAAATAAAGCAAGAGTAAAAATTTTTTCAAAGCAGAAAAAAAGTTTTTCAACGCACAATTGTATGTTCAAAAGAGAAAGATAAACTTTCTCAAAACCATCTCGTGCCTTGCAGCTTCTGGTTAATCTTTCGGCAAAGAAAAAATTTCATCAAGCTTTCAAAAAATTTGATGTTTGTAGATTACTAGACTAAAATCCCATCACGCAGTTATCCTTTCGTGCTCTAGTTGACTTTCTTTGCCTAACGCCGATTTGTATGCTGAGTCGACGGTTAGCCGTTG
Source organism: Trididemnum nubilum (assembly GCA_963965965.1). Lineage (NCBI taxonomy): Eukaryota > Metazoa > Chordata > Ascidiacea > Aplousobranchia > Didemnidae > Trididemnum > Trididemnum nubilum. The sequence continues at coordinate 226,388 of OZ014469.1, forward strand.
CAAATTTTTTTTTTTGAGAAGTAATTGGCGTTTAATCACAGCAACAATTTTTTTAGAACGTCTTAAAAATGTCAGTGACCCCTCTTGCAGAATGGATGAAATCAATTCCTAGCTGGAAAGGATTAATATCTCAGAAACCAAATCCTGTTGATTGGGAGCAATATCTAACTCACTCCGATATTTTCATGCAAGTATATAGGACTACAATAAAATAGAAAACATGACGTCATCGCTCATAAGCTGCAGGGTTAGCTGAATGACGACCTGGGAGCCCATAGGCATTCCCGGTCAGACGAACAGATTTAGGCTCAATTACACTTGGCGTAAAATCGTGAGCGTATATCAGCTCTACAAGGACATCTATAGATTTAGGTTTTTTCTTAAATCAAACTCAACCGGCATTAAAAGCAAGCTGTTTTTGTCTCAATTAAGAAGCAACCTCATCTAAATTATCCAAATTTTTCACACTCACAAAACACATTTCTTCTCTTGCCACCAGAGCAACTACCTCATCACGTAATAACCATATCTATTCCCCGGTATTTTCAACAATGCATTAAATTTTAAGAAGTTAAATTTTGGAATAATAACCCACTTAAATTCAAAACTCCTTAGCAAGATTGTTTTAAAGCAAATACAAACTAGATGTTCATTTTCCCGAGGAAAAATAATACGGGACTTCCACCAGTTCCATTTCACCATCATTCTTCTCTTCATACTTTGAAGGTTACCGATATTTCTGTAAAACTCAATCGTATGCAATGCATTCAAACTGATTTTGTCTCATGAAGAAAATAAATGTGGATTTTAAATCGTTTGTAGTTTGGGTAAAACCGATGTCCGACTAAGTATTTGAACCCAGCTCAGTTCATTCACGACAATTTCAAACCTTGGCGCTTTTAATCATCATGCCAGCTCAGCATATGAACCCAACTGACTGAAATCAATTATTAAATTTAGGTTTCAAAACGTGATTTTTGGAGAGGTTCATTTGGGGGTTGGTACCCCCAAACCATGTAAAAAATTGTCTTTTAAATATCTACAAATGTTCAAAAAAACTAGCGCCCAAGCTCAAGCCGTTCAATATAATTGATTTTGTGTAGTCCATTTGGAAAGGTTTCGGCGGGAAGTACTTAAAACTCTGTCAAACATTTTGTCTTTTAAATATCTTTTGATGTAAAAAATATTGGAGCCATAGCTCAAGTTCAACAAATTGATTTTTGTGGTGCTCACATGGGGATTTCCGGGGGTTGGGTACCCCCATATTATGTCCAAAAAGCTGAAGTTTTAGCTTAAGCCGTTCAACGCAATGACGTTTGGGAGTTTTTGTGGGTAGGGTACCTCCCAAACTATGTTTAAGTATTCGCCAGATAAAGATCTGCCGACATCAAGAAAACTAACACTTTAACTTGAGCCGTTCGAAAAAATTGATTTTGGGGGATTTTTGTAGAGAATGAAACAGGATACTTTTTGGTCATATCTAATGTCAAAATAAACAATTTAAAAACGATTTTGTTTTAATCAAAAAAGGTGCTGAATTCAATATAATTTTGGAATTAGAAAACCGATGGCCATCTTGATGATTGAACCCAAATCTATTCAATCTCAATGGTTTCCTATGCTGTCGTCTTTAAGCACTAGACCGCAATAGCACATGTGTACGCATGAAGAAAATCAGTTATTAAAATCATGTATTAAACTTTGTTAATGTTTTTGGTGCGTCTGCCAGAAACCACGTGACGTAGCAACTACAAAACTGCAGCTGCACAACTTCATGTATAGACTTATCATATCTCCAAAGTTAAAGTTTCTAGCTTTGATGGTTTTAGAGTTTTTGTTAAATTTAGCCTTTAAAAAGTGATTTTTTGGATAGATGTTTGGTACCCCCAGACTGTGTAAAAAAGTTTGTCTTTAAAATATCTACAGATATCCAAAAAATCTAGCGTTCTAGTTCAAACTGTTCAAAATAATTAAATTGTGGGGTCCATTTGGGAAGGTTCCGGAGGGGTGGTACCTCCAAAGTAAATGAAATTTTTTTGTCGTTTAAATGCGTACTAATATCAAAAAAAGCCGACGCCTTTGATTAAGTCGTTCAAAAAGCGATTTTTTTGGGGTTCATTTAGGGATTTTCGGGGGATGGCACCCTCAAAGCGTGTTCAAGTATTTGTCTCTTCAGTGTCTCATAATATCAAAGTAAAATACAGAAATTTAAATACAAATGCACAATTAAAATACGTCTTCTGCCTCGAACCAGGCAATGACCTCGATCAACGCATTATCCGATTAAGTCCACCTTAATCTTATGGCAGCGTAAGAAAATTCAATCAAGATTTTAAAAGATCAGATTTTTGTAGATTACTAGACTAAAATCTCATCACAAGGTATCCTTTGGTGCTCAAGTTGACTTTCTTTGCCTCGCACCGATTTGTATGCTGATTCGACGGTTAGTTGTGGCAAATTTTTCTGTGAAGTAACTGACGTTTAATCATAGTAAGAATTTTTAGAACAACTTTAAGATCTTACAGAGTATTGTTGGAAAGTGTATGCAGTCCATACCAACCTGGAAAGGCTCAATATCCCAGCTACCAACACCAAGCGATTGGGAAAAATATCAAACAAATTCAGATATTTTTATATAAGTATATTCACAGCAGGGAATCAAGTCAAACCACTGCGGCAGCAATAAAGTCCGTGTTCAATCGACGCGAAGAAGCCTTATTCTACCTCCCACGGGTAATAATTAATTATCAAATAGCCTTTTTTTGCGAATAAATCGGAACGTTTATCTTTATTTCCACGTCTGTAATTTATTTGTACGGTAACGAGGAATGTGCAAATGGTTACAATCAGCCGACCTTTGATCCAACCAGAAGGCAGCAATCAAAACAAAGCATTCGGTTAAAATAAACTACAATTGATCACTGGATCAAAATAAGCAAAACTACGTGCAATCATTATCAAAGTAGTTACGTCACAAAAGCGAATCATGACGTCATTCAAGCAAGCAAAATGATTTCGGTAAACCTTAAAAGTGAGAAACTTTTTCCTACCTTAACCACTTCGAGTTTTTTTGAGTAGTTATTTGAGAATAAATTTGAGTCACAGTCAAGTTGCTTTAAAGGAGAAATTCTTTTTTTTTTAAGGGATTTATCACGAAAACTTTCAGTGTTGCAAACAGAACCAGACAGCAAAACACATTAGCAGCACATTGTTTGCTTTACTCTTCCCCCACAGGACAGATGGATTAGTCCAATGAAATGTGGACCAAACCGGCTGGCTGCAAGAAACCTGCCCTGACATTTGACAAAATAATCAAACAAATTATTGGAAAAGTGTTTTTGAGGATCGCTTGATTCAACCATGCGTTGGTTGTTTGCTATGCTTTTTTCTTACGTGTATAAACTGTATATTATTTTACCTTGCTGTTTTGTCAATTTCCTAATTTGAAAAAAAACTCGTTCAATTTTAGCCAAAAAACAGTTCACAACGAGTGCAGCACGAACTTCTAATTCCAATGATTTTGTTTAGAAACGAGGTCATATGGTGCTTGTCCTCGACAAGCACCTGGACTGCTTTCCATGGGAGAGCACTTGCCTGCTAAAAGAATATTCAGTGTCGAGGCTGCCATCCATCGACTTGTTGGAATGGCAGCTCGGCCTGGATGCAGCAATTCCTTTATTCTCACAAGTGGACGTGAAAAATCTGCGTTACATCATAGATCCGGCGGTAAGTAAACTAACAGAAATAAAAAAAACAAATGCGCAATTAAAATACGTCCTTTTGCCGTGAACCAGGCAAAGACCTCGATGAAGTTTGGTCAAAATAGGTTAAAAAATTGAAATCAGTAAAACACTTGGGCCTACAAAAGATAACCTTAAATAAAGCAAGAGTAAAAATTTTTTCAAAGCAGAAAAAAAGTTTTTCAACGCACAATTGTATGTTCAAAAGAGAAAGATAAACTTTCTCAAAACCATCTCGTGCCTTGCAGCTTCTGGTTAATCTTTCGGCAAAGAAAAAATTTCATCAAGCTTTCAAAAAATTTGATGTTTGTAGATTACTAGACTAAAATCCCATCACGCAGTTATCCTTTCGTGCTCTAGTTGACTTTCTTTGCCTAACGCCGATTTGTATGCTGAGTCGACGGTTAGCCGTTGCAAATTTTTTTTTGAGAAGTAATTGGCGTTTAATCACAGCAACAATTTTTTTAGAACGTCTTAAAAATGTCAGTGACCCCTCTTGCAGAATGGATGAAATCAATTCCTAGCTGGAAAGGATTAATATCTCAGAAACCAAATCCTGTTGATTGGGAGCAATATCTAACTCACTCCGATATTTTCATGCAAGTATATAGGACTACAATAAAATAGAAAACATTACGTCATCGCTCATAAGCTGCAGGGTTAGCTGAATGACGACCTGGGAGCCCATAGGCATTCCCGGTCAGACGAACAGATTTAGGCTCAATTACACTTGGCGTAAAATCGTGAGCGTATATCAGCTCTACAAGGACATCTATAGATTTAGGTTTTTTCTTAAATCAAACTCAACCGGCATTAAAAGCAAGCTGTTTTTGTCTCAATTAAGAAGCAACCTCATCTAAATTATCCAAATTTTTCACACTCACAAAACACATTTCTTCTCTTGCCACCAGAGCAACTACCTCATCACGTAATAACCATATCTATTCCCCGGTATTTTCAACAATGCATTAAATTTTAAGAAGTTAAATTTTGGAATAATAACCCACTTAAATTCAAAACTCCTTAGCAAGATTGTTTTAAAGCAAATACAAACTAGATGTTCATTTTCCCGAGGAAAAATAATACGGGACTTCCACCAGTTCCATTTCACCATCATTCTTCTCTTCATACTTTGAAGGTTACCGATATTTCTGTAAAACTCAATCGTATGCAATGCATTCAAACTGATTTTGTCTCATGAAGAAAATAAATGTGGATTTTAAATCGTTTGTAGTTTGGGTAAAACCGATGTCCGACTAAGTATTTGAACCCAGCTCAGTTCATTCACGACAATTTCAAACCTTGGCGCTTTTAATCATCATGCCAGCTCAGCATATGAACCCAACTGACTGAAATCAATTATTAAATTTAGGTTTCAAAACGTGATTTTTGGAGAGGTTCATTTGGGGGTTGGTACCCCCAAACCATGTAAAAAATTGTCTTTTAAATATCTACAAATGTTCAAAAAAACTAGCGCCCAAGCTCAAGCCGTTCAATATAATTGATTTTGTGTAGTCCATTTGGAAAGGTTTCGGCGGGAAGTACTTAAAACTCTGTCAAACATTTTGTCTTTTAAATATCTTTTGATGTAAAAAATATTGGAGCCATAGCTCAAGTTCAACAAATTGATTTTTGTGGTGCTCACATGGGGATTTCCGGGGGTTGGGTACCCCCATATTATGTCCAAAAAGCTGAAGTTTTAGCTTAAGCCGTTCAACGCAATGACGTTTGGGAGTTTTTGTGGGTAGGGTACCTCCCAAACTATGTTTAAGTATTCGCCAGATAAAGATCTGCCGATATCAAGAAAACTAACACTTTAACTTGAGCCGTTCGAAAAAATTGATTTTGGGGGGATTTTTGTAAAGAATGAAACAGGATACTTTTTGGTCATATCTAATGTCAAAATAAACAATTTAAAAACGATTTTGTTTTAATCAAAAAAGGTGCTGAATTCAATATAATTTTGGAATTAGAAAACCGATGGCCATCTTGATGATTGAACCCAAATCTATTCAATCTCAATGGTTTCCTATGCTGTCGTCTTTAAGCACTAGACCGCAATAGCACATGTGTACGCATGAAGAAAATCAGTTATTAAAATCATGTATTAAACTTTGTTAATGTTTTTGGTGCGTCTGCCAGAAACCACGTGACGTAGCAACTACAAAACTGCAGCTGCACAACTTCATGTATAGACTTATCATATCTCCAAAGTTAAAGTTTCTAGCTTTGATGGTTTTAGAGTTTTTGTTAAATTTAGCCTTTAAAAAGTGATTTTTTGGATAGATGTTTGGTACCCCCAGACTGTGTAAAAAAGTTTGTCTTTAAAATATCTACAGATATCCAAAAAATCTAGCGTTCTAGTTCAAACTGTTCAAAATAATTAAATTGTGGGGTCCATTTGGGAAGGTTCCGGAGGGGTGGTACCTCCAAAGTAAATGAAATTTTTTTGTCGTTTAAATGCGTACTAATATCAAAAAAAGCCGACGCCTTTGATTAAGTCGTTCAAAAAGCGATTTTTTTGGGGTTCATTTAGGGATTTTCGGGGGATGGCACCCTCAAAGCGTGTTCAAGTATTTGTCTCTTCAGTGTCTCATAATATCAAAGTAAAATACAGAAATTTAAATACAAATGCACAATTAAAATACGTCTTCTGCCTCGAACCAGGCAATGACCTCGATCAACGCATTATCCGATTAAGTCCACCTTAATCTTATGGCAGCGTAAGAAAATTCAATCAAGATTTTAAAAGATCAGATTTTTGTAGATTACTAGACTAAAATCTCATCACAAGGTATCCTTTGGTGCTCAAGTTGACTTTCTTTGCCTCGCACCGATTTGTATGCTGATTCGACGGTTAGTTGTGGCAAATTTTTCTGTGAAGTAACTGACGTTTAATCATAGTAAGAATTTTTAGAACAACTTTAAGATCTTACAGAGTATTGTTGGAAAGTGTATGCAGTCCATACCAACCTGGAAAGGCTCAATATCCCAGCTACCAACACCAAGCGATTGGGAAAAATATCAAACAAATTCAGATATTTTTATATAAGTATATTCACAGCAGGGAATCAAGTCAAACCACTGCGGCAGCAATAAAGTCCGTGTTCAATCGACGCGAAGAAGCCTTATTCTACCTCCCACGGGTAATAATTAATTATCAAATAGCCTTTTTTTGCGAATAAATCGGAACGTTTATCTTTATTTCCACGTCTGTAATTTATTTGTACGGTAACGAGGAATGTGCAAATGGTTACAATCAGCCGACCTTTGATCCAACCAGAAGGCAGCAATCAAAACAAAGCATTCGGTTAAAATAAACTACAATTGATCACTGGATCAAAATAAGCAAAACTACGTGCAATCATTATCAAAGTAGTTACGTCACAAAAGCGAATCATGACGTCATTCAAGCAAGCAAAATGATTTCGGTAAACCTTAAAAGTGAGAAACTTTTTCCTACCTTAACCACTTCGAGTTTTTTTGAGTAGTTATTTGAGAATAAATTTGAGTCACAGTCAAGTTGCTTTAAAGGAGAAATTCTTTTTTTTTTAAGGGATTTATCACGAAAACTTTCAGTGTTGCAAACAGAACCAGACAGCAAAACACATTAGCAGCACATTGTTTGCTTTACTCTTCCCCCACAGGACAGATGGATTAGTCCAATGAAATGTGGACCAAACCGGCTGGCTGCAAGAAACCTGCCCTGACATTTGACAAAATAATCAAACAAATTATTGGAAAAGTGTTTTTGAGGATCGCTTGATTCAACCATGCGTTGGTTGTTTGCTATGCTTTTTTCTTACGTGTATAAACTGTATATTATTTTACCTTGCTGTTTTGTCAATTTCCTAATTTGAAAAAAAACTCGTTCAATTTTAGCCAAAAAACAGTTCACAACGAGTGCAGCACGAACTTCTAATTCCAATGATTTTGTTTAGAAACGAGGTCATATGGTGCTTGTCCTCGACAAGCACCTGGACTGCTTTCCATGGGAGAGCACTTGCCTGCTAAAAGAATATTCAGTGTCGAGGCTGCCATCCATCGACTTGTTGGAATGGCAGCTCGGCCTGGATGCAGCAATTCCTTTATTCTCACAAGTGGACGTGAAAAATCTGCGTTACATCATAGATCCGGCGGTAAGTAAACTAACAGAAATAAAAAAAACAAATGCGCAATTAAAATACGTCCTTTTGCCGTGAACCAGGCAAAGACCTCGATGAAGTTTGGTCAAAATAGGTTAAAAAATTGAAATCAGTAGAACACTTGGGCCTACAAAAGATAACCTTAAAGCAAGAGTAAAAATTTTTTCAAAGCAGAAAAAAAGTTTTTCAACGCACAATTGTACGTTCAAAAGAGAAAGATAAACTTTCTCAAAACCATCTCGTGCCTTGCAGCTTCTGGTTAATCTTACGGCAAAGAAAAAATTTCATCAAGCTTTCAAAAGATTTGATGTTTGTAGATTACTAGACTAAAATCCCATCACGCAGTTATCCTTTCGTGTTCTAGTTGACTTTCTTTGCCTAACGCCGATTTGTATGCTGAGTCGACGGTTAGTCGTTGAGTGTAAATGGTTACAATCAGCCGACCTTTGATCCAACCAGAAGGCAGCAATCAAAACAAAGCATTCGGTTAAAATAAACTACAATTGATCACTGGATCAAAATAAACAAAACTACCTGCAATCATTATCAAAGTAGTTACGTCACAAAAGCGAATCATGACGTCATTCAAGCAAGCAAAATGATTTCGGTAAACCTTAAAAGTGAGAAACTTTTTCCTATCTTAACCACTTCGAGTTTTGAGCAGTTATTTGAGAATAAATTTGAGTCACAGTCAAGCTGCTTTGAAGTAGAAACTTTTTTTTCCAGGGGATTTATCTCGAAAACTTTTAAGTGTTGCAAACAGAACCAGACAGCAAAACACATAGCAGCACATTGTTTGCTTTATTCTTCCCCCACAGGACAGATGGATTAGTCCAATGAAATGCGGACCAAACCGGCTGGCTGCAAGAAACCTGCCCTGACATTTGACAAAGATAATCAAACAAATTATTGGAAAAATGTTTTTGAGGATCGGTTGTATCAACTATGCGTTGGTTGTTTGCTATGCTTTTTTCTTCCGTGTGTAAACTGTACATCATTTTACCTTGCTGTTTTGTCAATTTCTTTATTTGGATACAACTTATTTGTTCAAGTTTAGCCAAAAGCAGTTCACCAAAAGTGCAGCACTAACTTCCAATTCTGATAATGTTTGTTTAGAAACGAGGACCGCTTTCCGTGGGAGAGCACTCTTGTCTTTAACAAACATATTCAGTGTCGAGATTGCCAGCCATTGCTTTATTGAAATTGCAACTCGATTGAAAGAGCTACTTCCATCGTTCTCAGAAGTAGATTTTAACAATGTTTGCTACATCATCGATCCGTCGGTAAGTAAACTAAAATACAGAAATTTAAATATGCAAATGCACAGTTAAAATACGTCTTCTGCCGCGAACCAGGCAAAGACCTTGATCAACGCTTTATCGTACCTTCAAAAGAGAAACAGAATTTTTTCAAAGTCCACCTCGTGCATTGCACATTCTGGTTAATCTTATGGCAGCGAGATCAGATTTTTGTAGATTACTAGACTAAAATCCCATCACGCAGTTTTCCTTTGCTGCTCAAGTTGACTTTCTTTGCACCGATTTGTATGCTGATTCGACGGTTAGTTGCAGCGAATTATTTTTTGCGAAGAAATTGGCGTTTCATCATAACAAGAATTTTTAGAACAACTTTAAGATGTCACAGAGTATTGTTGGAAAGTGGATGAGCTCGAAAGTGATTCTGAGGACAAAAATGTGGTAACAAGAAACAATTCAAAAATTATTCCCGTCTCCTGCACCTTCACGGTAAGCAATCCGTGAAACTTTGAATCAGTTACCAACAAATGCCATAAACAGTAAAACAGTTCATTCTATTCTTCAAAACATTCAACCATACTTAGTTCGAAATAAAAAAAAACTATAAAAACAAATTCAGTGTCGAGATTGCCAGCCATCCATCGTTCTCAAAAATTTAAACAATGTTTGCTACATCATTGATCCGTCAGTAAGGGAAATTCAAAAACAAATGCGTATATAAAATACGTCTTCTGCCGCGAACCAGGAAAAAGACCTCGATCAACGCTTTATCGTACGTTCAAAAGAGAAACAGAAATTTTTTAAAGTCCAATTCGTGCATTGCACATTCTGGTTAATCTTATGGCAGGGGTTAAACGATCAAATTTTTGTAGATTGCTAGACTAAAATCCCATCACGCAGTTATCCTTTGGTGCTCAAGTTGACTTTCTTTGCCTCGCGCCGATTTGTATGCTGATTCGACGGTTAGTTGTGGCAAATTATTTTTGTGTAAAGTAATTGGCGTTTAATCATAGCAAGAATTTTTTGATAACAACTTGAAGATGTCACAGAGTATTGTTGGAAAAGGGATGCAGTCCATACCAACCTGGAAAGGTTCAATATCCGAGCTCCCAACGCCAAGCGTAGTTTTTGTTGTCTAGTTTAAACAAAAATTTGGAGCGCCCCGTGCATCGCTTTACTTGCGTACACAAGTGGGTCATGTTAACTTTTTTTGCTTCACACCGCCTTGTATGCTGAGCTGACGGTTCTATTGCATTCTTTTAACGCAATAAAATTTGAAATGATGTTATTGCATTTGAGGGGTCTGAAGAAAGTGCACTGTGAATGAAAATTTCTTGGAAACAAAAGTTTCATATCACTGAGTAAGTTGAAAATGTTAGTCGAATGGAAGACAAAATAATTGAATGACATGGTACTTTTGAAGATTTTGAGATCAAGTGGAACTAGAAGTCATTGTTTCCGCTGATAAGGAAGTGGTTGGAAATGGTATGTCGGAATCAGAAATGGATGATAATGGTGATGGATGGCGCAACACTAACCCTAACACTAACACTGAAGAAAATGAAAATAGCTTTGGTGCAAGAAGCAAAGGCGTCATCACTGCTAACACTGAGTTGGTAGAAAGTACTAGAAGTGGGCCACAAAGAGATAATAATAATGGATTGCATAATACTATGAATGACGATGTTGAAGAAGGTTTTGAAACACGAAGTCAATGTGCTGTTTATGCTAACATTGATCTCGTTGAGAGCGTTGCGATCGAATTAGAAAGCGATGATAATGAGTCACATGATCTTGACCCATGTTTAAAGGTTAGTACAAAAGGACCACATCAGCCTATTTTGAAATCATATAAGAGAAAGATGTATGAAACAAAACCAGAGATTTCAATCCACAGTACTTCAAAAAGTACCTTTGGACAAGTTTTATTCCTTCTTCCAAATGCATCATTCAAGGATTGCGACTGGAAAAAAAAGAGAGTGAAGTTGAAGTCTCTCTTTTGCAATGAAAAAATGGCTGCCTCATCAAAGTTATCAAAAAAGAAACACCTTCCTTTTGTTTAGAAACGAGGGCAGGCAAGCACCTTCACGAATATCCGTAGGAGAGTACGAGCCTCCTTCGCAATCTTCACACCAGCATTATTACGGACAGAAATATATTTTTCACTCGAAACCAACATCCGAGTGAAACGATTGATAATTATGCTACAAACTTACGATTGATAGCAAAGCATTGCTAATTTGGCAACGTAGCTTTGCGCAATACCATCGCTTACTGATGCCTCCTTCGTTGCGTTTGGCATTTCAGCGAAATCTTGCAAATGCATCAAAGACTTCAAAAAAAAAAAAAAAAACGTTATCAAACCGTTTGAAGGATATAGTATTTGAGCCTATCAAGCCTATGCTACTTGAAACTGGTTTTTGTTTGAAAATTTCAAACTCCTTTCACACAACAATAGTCGTAACTCTATTCTATCGGAGGGAGAAAAAATTTGCCCCTCCTCCTTCCCTTTAGTAAATTACAACGGTTCAGCTACATGGCTTATTAGATTTTCTTGTCATTTCGTGCATAAGTAATTCCATAGTGGACATTTCGCAATCTGTGATTTTGCTTCATTCTGATTTTAAGTTCGAACAAGTTGCAGCGTTTGAGTTTCTCCGTTAATTTATTTTCAATAAATTCCTGAAGTGCTACTGTTATCTTTAGTTATTTTACATGGTGTCAGAATAGATGGATATAAATATGCCCACGACCATTCTGGAAATGAATTTCTACGATGGAAATATCATTAAAAATTTTCGGAAGTGGCGACAGATATTAGAGTTAACAACATTCGCAGAACCATTCCGTCAAGATGGCAGAGCCATCTGTAATACTTGGGTGCTAACAGAAGATAAAAAAGCGCCCCCAAATAACTTTAGAAAAGTTCGAAGAGTATTGTAATCCTTGCACCAATATTACTACGGACAGACATATTATATTTTTTACTAAAAGTTGAAACCAACGTTCCGGTGAAACGATTGATTATTACGCTACAAACTTACAATTGTTACCGAAGCTAGGGCATTTTCAACTGACTACAACTGACTACAACCGTTGGGGTAAAATGTTGCAATTTTCAATTTTCAACTGACTACAACTGTTGGGGTAAAATGTTGCAATAATAATAATAACATAGAATCGACAACCAGGGCATGGTATGGAATGGAATGGAACGGAAATTTCGGTATGAAATATGGAAGGTGCCAGAATGGAATGGAAGATTTCAAGAATGGAATGGAAGACAATCTTCCATACTTCCATACCAATTCCATACTAGATTTTGTGCATTGTATTCACAGAAAAATACATACCGATTTCGGGTAGTGATAATAATATTGTCACATAAGTATTCAACTTCAATATCTACGCATATTATTTGTCTACAAATCGCGGTACTTTGGTAGTGTACATTGCGCAAACAGTGTACGTATTGCATCATTGTAAGCACATTGTAATTTAATTGCAGCATTGATGTTACAGTTGAACACCTTGATAGGTTTGGCTTGTTTTTTCTTTATTTTGAGATTGACAATTTGCCCAGTCGTAAATTTTGTTTTTTTACATCGTCACGAAAACTTGTATTTGCTATTTCATTCCAGTTTCAGGTTAATCTTATTTATATTTTTAGTTTTTAAGCTTATAGTAATATTCTTTTTAGTGTTAAAGCTTGGTATTTCTACTAGGGTAAATGTTCTAGTTGATGTGAGAGCAAACTAATACGGTAATCATTAAACCATAGACATAGCCACGGGGCCAAGGCCCCCTGCCTCCCCCCAATTAAAAAGCTACCAATAATAAAAATGATGACACAAAGCGTATTTATTCAGTTTCTTGTAGCATTTTTGGAGTGCAACAGTACATGCGTACAACGGCAATTAGCAATAACTTAATATTAATATTGACAACCAAGGAGCCCAGGCCTCTCAATTTAAATTTTTACCAACCAATTTAAATGTACAAGCCGGAAGAATTAAGTGTTTTTGTTCTAAAAAGTGCAATCTCAGGCCCTAATTTAACTTGTTTATGCAATAATATGTTTTAGGCCCCCAGCTTACTTTTATATTGCAATAACATGATTAGTAACCATTTATTGCGTCTAATGTACCAACTTTAAATGACTATAAATTACCAACTTTAAATAACAATCCACCTCCATCTCGTCAGTTTTCATTTGACAAAATGCTTTTGAAAAAACCTAGCTAGAGGAAATGCTTATTGAACAAATTATTTAATTTGAATCAAGGGTGCCTGGGCTGATCGTACATTGCCTATATTCCTAAAACTAGTTATTTTCATGACAAAACAAAAATCTTCAAAGGCAAATCTTCGAGTGCATCATTTAATGATAAAAATGTTGCAGAAAGCAACGTACCTTGATTTCCCTGACGTGGGCCAAGTCACAAAATTTAACCCCAAAATGCTAGATTTTAAACGCGTTTTGGACTTGACCTGAAGTAAAGGGAGTCTTTGTTCAACTGGCTTTCAAATCTCAAAAATTTTGTTTTTTCAAATGGCTCTGAAAACGTGCAAAATGTGATCCAAATTGCATTAAAATAGTCATTTTTCCCAAAAATTACAAAAAATCGCCCAGCGGCTGGGTGCTTCGTCCTCAGACTCCCATAGCCTCCGGAGGATGGGGGGCTCGGCTCCCATGCCTCGTCTGTGACATGTTTGAGTTGCACTAATTTGCTTACCACGTCTCCCAATTTTGATAGGATAGAAAAAATTTTAACTTGCTGTTCTAGTCCTTCCCTTTTAGCAAATCTTGGTTACGAGCCAAATCAGACTCCAAGTTTTTGATCTTTCATTCTTTGTTCCATAATAAGTCCCTTTTTTCGAAAATATCTGATGACGTCATTGCATGTGATTTGCGGTTTAGCCCTCCCACCAATCCAAAATCCAGGCTATGCCTATGCACTAAACCATGAGCAATACGCATACCAGATGCCGGTCGTTGCATCTTAGTATTGTTGACGCACCTTCAAGAGCGGTTGCTTACAACATTGCAAAGGTGCAAAGCAACAAAATGTACGTTGCATTGCTTTAGTCTAAAATTTCTTTGGTATGGAAGTATGAAATGGAATATGGAAGAAAATTTTAATATGGAATGGAAGATTTTTAGCATGGAATGGAAATGGAATGGAAGAAAATTTCCAGTATGGAATATGGAAAAATCGTCTTCCATTCCATTCCATACCATGCCTTGACCGAAGCATTTTGAAGCCTCATAAAAGACCGAATTTGCAGTATTCAATTAGATGTTACACGAAAGCAGCTTTTGAAGCAGCGCGACTTAACTCTAGCCTACTACATCAAAACAATTCGAAATTCCAAAATTGCCGATAGCCATACAGCCAAGTTTTCGAATGCTTCTCGGTTGGATGCTATTAAAGCTGCAAAATCTACTGAGGGGCGTAGAAATAACCGAAATGTGAAAGATTTCACGAGTTCTCGCAGGCGTGTCCTGCGCAAGGAAAACAATGTTTTAAATGCAAGAAATGGAACCATTTTTCAAACATGAGTGTGACCAGACACGTGCATCACGTTGAACAAGTTGGCGATAAGTATGAGAAAGAGGACGAAGGTGAGCTACATGCAGTTCTTCGTAAATAGCGTAAAGAGGTGCGATATAGCAATTTATCAACCTCTATTTACACCCTTTAATTTTTTCCATAGGTGGGCAAGTTAATGCAAAACGTTAGCTTCATTAACCACTAGTCCGTTAACAAACTTCACACCTCCGTTAACGTTAATCCGTTATTTTCAGCTTTAATTAACGGAAGTTAATAAAGTCCGTTAATCCGTTAACATTTTGCGTGTAATTTGTATTTCTTTTTATTCACTCGCTTCTAGAACACGTATCGACGCAGTTGAGCTGATTGTAAAGAAATATTTATTGTTGTGGTGGTCTTTTTGTGTTTTGAAAGTTACATTTTACAGTCTAATCTAATTTCAAGACAAAAACAAGTTCAAATGCCCAACGAAGCAGCAAGATATTAACGATAAAAACCTTAACGGAAGTTAATTTAGTCCGTTAACATGAAAAAAGTTTTTAACGGATTAATGAGTTAATGAAAAAGTTAGCTTCGTTATTAACGGATTAACGATTAACGGACTTGTGCCCACCTATGATTTTCTCGTTAGATCAAAATTGAACTTCGGTGCGCAAGTGAACATACTCCTTAAAAACAAGACAAGAGCAAAACATTTAGATCCCTAAGCTCGTTTAAATCCTACACGTGTGGCATTGTCTGCATTTTTTGGCGGTTAGATAAAGTCACTTGGCTATATTATATGTAAATGTAATGATATTATAGAGAGTTGTGAAACGTTTTATGATGTGGATTGCGTCTGTAGATAAACCCTTAAATAGTTAAATCCTTTAATAAGGGCTTAAATAACCAAAATCAACCACGCGAAGAGACAGCCTCTCTAGCTCAAGTTGTAGAGCAGAGGACAGCTAATCTAAAGGCTGCAGATTCGAATCCTGTGAGAGGATAACTTTTTCGCATTGCTTCTTTTTAAGTAGTCGCCGTTCTGGTGGCTCTTCCCAACACTTTCGCGCTGGTTTTTGTTTCAATTCTGGCAAGTAGCACACCCACGAACCGAACCAGCGCCGAACGCTCGCGGCGAACCAATTAGCGACCGAACCGAATGGCCAGGGTGGTTCGACCACACGAATCGGCCACACGAATGGCTAGGGTGGTTCTTCGCGGTTTCTGCTGGCGGTTCTCGTTGCCCATTTCATTCCTACACTTTAATTATTACACATTCGCATTGCACCATTGCTACGTTCGTAGGTGGCTGCTTGACCAAGAGCTCCCTTCGCAGCTTCCTGTCACAATTCAACTTCCTGCTTTTGTGTGTTGTTTTGTGCTAAATAAACATGACTATGCCTACAGCCTTTCGGCCAGAAACACGCAAAGGGATTAAATATTAATACTCTGGCCTACAAACGTCAAAACATCACAACTACTTGTTTTTTGTCAGTTAAATAGTTGCTAATTAAACTTAATGAATTGCCTCTAATTCCTTATTTCTCTACCTAGCTAAGAAGAATGCAATGATTTACTGCGTCAAATACCTTTGAAAGATCAAGTAATATTGAGCATGTGATTTGTTTGTTGTCATACATGTAAATTTTGTAATTTATTTATTTGCCCTAAGTCCAAATTGTTGCTTTGGTAACGTTATGGGTAGTAAAATAACTATTTAGTCGATTACAGATAAAAAAAATATTTTTGAGAAAGAAGATAGGGCGGATATCGGTCAATAATTAGTAGTGTTGTAAGTAAAGCCACTTTTGAATAGTTGTGTTACTTTAGCAACTTCAAGTTTTGATGGAAATATTCCATTTATTGATAACATTAAAGATTTTCATTCGGCAGTCATTTTCAGAAATTTGACCGTTATGTTTTCAATTCCATTTAATATTTTATCATTTAATGTCATTATTTGTTGAAAAACTTCATTGGTGGTGACAAAATATTGTTAAAATTTTGTTTTCAGAAGAGGTATTATTACTACGTAAATTTAATGTCATGTTTGGGCCAACATTAATGAAGAAATTATTTAATTCGTTGCATATATCTTTCTTGTCTCAAAGAACAAGATCGTTGTCAGTCATCAGTTTGTTTATAGAATGCTTTTGGTTATTGTTTCTTAGCATAATTTGGTTAATCAGCTGCCATTGTATAGAGAAAAAATTTTCTACGATCTATCATAGAAGCGTAATAGCTTTGTTAGGTGGTTTGCTTTACACTAGTCAAACTCTTGGAATATTTTTTGTAGTTGTCAATCAAAATTAGGTCGGTTTTCTTGTAGCATTGCTTAAACCTCGCATTTTTTCCTAAATAGATTTCAAAATACCGTTATTTATCCATGGTTTTGTTTTTAACCGGATTTCATTTCTTCTTTGAGGCCTTAAAGGTGAATGGGAGTTTAGTATCTCGGAGAAACCATTAAAGAATTCGTTAAAAACTGCATCTAGGTTAAAATCTTCATCAACCATGTAGCAATTTTTGGTTTTTAAAACTAGTTTGTGTACATCAATTAAAAATTTTACCTTTTAAAAATTTTTCGTATTGCGAACTAACTTTTTGACCTTTCTATTAAAGAATTTAAATGTTTAAAAGCAAAATGTCGGTAGACGATCTGAAATAACAAATGCAAAAATTTCTGTATATTCTCTATATGGTTTGACATGTTTGTGTACATGTAATCTAACAATGTTGCACTGAACTAAAAATTAGCAGCAAATCAGAATCATCACTAAAATTTCATTCAATGATTGTCAACCTAAAACTATAGGTTTTGGAAATAAAAATTGGAAATAAAAATTGCGAATAAAAATTGCATCAATAAACACATCTGCTTTGTAAAAATTTGGAAATAAAAATTGCATCGATAAACACATCTGCTTTGTCTATGCAAATTTCATAATGACGTCAAACAACTTATGACATGTTCATATAAAAATCACTGCAGTTTTATATCATTGCATGTTTAAATATGTGGTATTCTTTTCGCCTAATTAGACCCTTGAGCAAGGTCGAAATGCGTCGCGATAGCTCAAATCGCACTGTATGTTACAATAATAAATTGTATAGACGAATAACTTATGCCTCTAAATGCTAGCCGTGAAGATGGCCTTAGCCACTGGTCGAAACACGAAAACCTATAGTTTTAGGTTAACAATCATTGAATGAAATTTTAATGATTCTAACGTTGTACTGGTTTCAGTAATACGAGTATGTTTGTTTATTATGCTGCTACAACTTACAGCATGAATAGCACTCAAATAATTACTAATTCTTGAATTACTATGTCGCTTATGAAGATCAATATTATAGTCGCCAACTAAAATATACTCCTGTTTAGAATGATTCAGTTCAAACCTGCACAACTCGCTGCAGTCTTGTCGCGGGTCACATGCTTTCGCTGTTGTAGCTACTACCACCGTTACGGCGAAGCGTCTTGTGATCGTGGAAAAGTAAAAAAAAACAACGATTACCTCTTTACCTGCATGCAAAAACATCTAATTGCTGTTTTTATGACACTTTTTTAACGTTGCTGTTTTATTCATTGTTTATTCGGGTTGGAACCGTTATCGGCTATTTTTTTAGAAACAGTTGCGTTTTCACGACAGGAAAAAATCACAGCAAATTATCCAAATGCAAGGTAGATTGCAAATTGACAATATGTCTGCAGAAAACACAAATCCCAAAAATACAGTTTAATGAGAAATGCTACACCTTTTGTTGGCAACCAGCTCATTCTAGTTTTACTCACATACTCCTAATCGCATGATCACGAGCATGTACGTAAAACATCTTCATTTAGTGCGGACGCTTTTTTGAGCTCTTGCTGTGCGAGTCAGAAACGAGCGTTTAAAATGGAAAATCAAAATCTTTACAAAAAACTTAAATATCTTATTAACGAAGCAGTAGAAGTAAGGTCTAAAGCGTACACTGATGAAATTAAACAACTGAAACATAGACTTAAAGTCATAACAACAGAATCATAAAACTTTATCAGTAATAAGTACGACAAGTTGAAGATTGATTATGAAAATTTAAAAAAAAACTCACATTAAACAAAATAAGGACCTCCAATCAGCAAACAAAAAGCTCGAAATTGGAACAGACCTCTAAAACTGATTTAGTGAAATTAGAGAACCTAGAAACCTAGAACAATACGGGAGGAGGCAGAACCTTGAATTTCATGGTGCACCGGAATCAGAAAAAGAAGATGTATCAAAATTAGTGGTTGAAATAAGCGAATTAATCTGTGTAGAAATTAATCAAAAAGATATTTCGGTTGCGCATCGACTTCCGGCCAAGAAAGCTAGAGATAAGTCTGAAAAGCCAGACTCACTTGCTATAATCGCGAGACTTGTCAACCGCAGCGTGCGCACTGAAAATACAGTAATCACAAGTTTGATAAAACAATCAGCCAATCAAAACTTTCCATAGGATGGGATGCAAAAACTGTAAGTTATTGAAAATCTTACCAGAGCAGCTAGAAAGTATCTTCTACGGAGAACTAAACAAATGGCCAAACAGAATAACTATAAGTACGTCTGGACAAAGAACAGCAGAATTTTTGTTCGAAAAGATGACTCGGATTTGACTATTATCAAAGAAATTGCTAGCGAGAATGACATTTATAGCAAACTGTATGTGAGTTTCAATGTTTTTTCTTCTCTGGCAGTATATTTAGGTAAATGTGTGTACTAATTTTTGGTAAATTCTCTTTCCAACAAATGGACGTATCTGTAGTTGACAACGCTACTGCATACAGAAAATATCTGTGCTGAAATATGCTCCAAATCTTCGAAGTCTAAACGAAAACTTTGATACCCTAAAAATTTTTTTAAGTCGATTCTCTAAAGTAGACATTTTATATCTTACTGAAACGAGACTAAATGAGCGCAACCTTGTCTATTGTCAGCTTCCTGGTTATAAATTGTATCATCATAATTCAAAAATTAAAGCTGGTGGGTCAGCTATGTTTGTATCTGATTGGTTGAGTAGCCAACAACTTCAAATCAGAATCAACAATAAAGATTGCGAAGATGTTTGGGTGAAAATTAATCTGTCTGAACTCAAGACCCTAGCTGTTGGCTCTGTTTACAGGCACCCAACTTGTGGTGTAAAATGCTTCAAAAATGCTTACATAAATGTAATAAAGTCTTTTAATGTAATAAAGTCTTTTAAAGCAAACGAAAACTATGTGGTTTTGGGAGATTTTTATGTTAATTGCGACAAACTAAGTTGCACTCAAGCAATTAAACAGTGTAGAAATCATATCAGTAGTGTCGGTTGTACACAGTAGATAAATCAATCATACTGTTGTGCTTTTAACCTTTTACTGTAAAATTAAAGTAAAAGTTACGCTGTTTTTGTTAATTGACTGGAGCAGTTTTTACAACGTAATCAATTGTAGCTTTATCTCATAACTCTTAATTGGCCTTACAAAATTGCAGATAAAGCAACTATTCCAAATTTAATCTTTATTAATAACCAAATTGACTATTCTCTAAAATACCTGTAACCGCAAAAGTTTTTTGTTTTTAACACAAAACACAAAGCCAAAATAACTGGAAACATATCTTTACGTTTCGTGAAACTACTTCTCACATTGTCAAAAGTAATGAATCTCAAATGTCAAAAGTAATGTGAGAAGTAGTTTCACGAAACGTCAAGATATGTTTCCAGTTATTTTGGCTTTGTGTTTTGTGTTAAAGATATTTCGATGTTCCGAACATTATGCTCCGAAGTTTTTTGTTTTTGTTTTTCTGTAATGCACAATTTTAATTTTTCTGTTTGCAGTTGGTGAGAGGTTGCAGACTCGGCGACCGCGCCAGATATTTCGGTACCTGGACATCATGGTCTTTCGCAGTCTCTCACCAGAAACGAATTACAGTGGAATTCGGTTAATAAATCCACGGTTAATAAATCCAGCCGCTTATTACATCCAATTTGCTTGGAACGGAATCGTCTTGTGCATTTTAGAAAACGCCGTTTATTAAAGCCGCCGCGTATTAAATCCAAAACCGGCTGTCCCGAGGTGGATTTATTAACCGAATTCCACTGTATATCGTTTTATGTTCTTTGATGCCGTGCTGTTTTGTTTTGTTCATTGCTTCCATTTTAAACAAAAATAAACTATGCTACTACTACTCAGGGTCAACCCGCACCCTGGTCACGTTGTTGCGTCCTTGGATAAAACACTTTACGATGATTATCTCTGCTTGGTGGCTTTAAACAAGTAGCAAATTCAGTTAAAAGAAATTCGAAGAAATCCAAAGGAACGTTGGATCACTGGAAACTCGCAAGAAGATGAGGATTCCTCCAAGCTCGAAGTCATTGCCATAAAAAGTACTCGGAACGTCCAATATTTAACGTGTGACGCTGTCCGATGACAGGAAGATAAATATGCGCTACAATAACAACAACAGCAAACAATTGCATCAGACACCACGTCACAATGCGACAAATATGGATTGTTTTAAAGATGCTTGAGATCACCCAAAACCAATTGAAGGGCTGCAATAAAAGCCTTCGCGGGCCGTACGTTGTGTAGGCCTGATTTAGCTTGTTCAATGTGGGAGTTAATCGCTCTTGAAATTGTGTCAAGTTATTGGTTGGATGCCTCTAAATTATACCAATAACTAGAGCTTTTCTGGGGGTTACATACAATTTTACTTCTAGAGCACTAGGCAAGTTTATTTCAAAAAGTTAACCAACTGGTGCAGTGACGCTGTATAACAGAAAAGCTAGCAACTTAGTTGGCTACCTTAAAAAATACTCAAACTTAAGAAATAAGTTTGCCAATAAAATCGAGGCTATGATTTTTTATTTCAAAGAAACTTAAAACTTTTAGTTACAGCCTAGCGTATTTTTTAGAAAAACCATAATCAAAATGAAATAAATCTAGGCTCACCATAGGCTGTGCAGTGGCAGCTACAAGTGAAATTATTCTACAAAAGAAGTTAACTAACTCGCAGGACGAAATGGATCAAATGAAAGTAATACACGTAGACGATTTAGTACGGTTTAAAGACCAGCAAAAACGAATGGCCCTTCAAAACGAATCTTTCTGCAAGAGCCAGAACATCGTGTTAAAAAATTTATGAAAGATGGGCCAGAGAATAGAGATGGATTTCAATAG
Organism: Trididemnum nubilum; assembly: GCA_963965965.1. Classification (NCBI taxonomy): domain Eukaryota; kingdom Metazoa; phylum Chordata; class Ascidiacea; order Aplousobranchia; family Didemnidae; genus Trididemnum; species Trididemnum nubilum. The sequence continues at coordinate 248,246 of OZ014469.1, forward strand.
AGCACCGATTGTAGATTTCCATCGGCTTCCTCAACAGCTTCTTTTTAGATTAGGCAAACGAATCAGATGACCAATAATAGTTGAATTGGCTTACATGGAGGACAAAACTGCTATTTATAAAGGTGCAAAAATTTGCAAAAGTATAATCGGACTTGCCGCGAAATGAAACATAATTTACCTTACGTATTCATAACTGATCAATGATAACTTACCGCGCGCTTTTAAGAGCAGAAGAAACCACTTCTCTAGTTTAATACAGCGCAAGCAGTCAATCAAAAAACTAAATGGCTAATTGAAAACGGTGAACACTGTCTGCTCATTGGCAATAAAAGAGCCAATTTGAACTAATGCGCTGCTTGTTCTAACATACACCAGAATGTAATAAAAGTATGAATTTATGCATGCAACCATAACTGTTGTAATTACTCAAATAATTAAAACTCTTCTAAAGTAAAGTGTCTAGTTTCAGTTAAAGTGATTTAATAGTCACTGATTAAATTCATGAATAATTTTCTTGAACTAGAATCACAATTTTTTGATATGACGATTAATGTATCGATAAGTCAACATCAAATCCGAGCGACATAATTCGGAGACAATTGATAATGATGCTGTACGCACTAATTACGCATTAAGCAGTTTTTACCCATCACGCAAAATTTTAAGCGGAAATACGCATGATATCTTTTTCACTGTAAATGCAGAAAAAGCAAAAAAGGCAAAATGCATGCAGTCAAATGATAAGCGTATTTCTGTAGCGTAAACACGCGTGATCGATCAATTTTTTGAGACATGATTAAGAAATGACCAGTTTTCTTGCCATCAATTGTGCTTATTTGCCATGAATATTTTATTTGTCTAAAAACCAATCACCACCCGTTGTATAAATGTTACATCCCCACTAATATTAAGCATGGTGCAATTACCAACCTTATCTAGTCTATTTCGATTGATGATTGCTGAGAATATGATGATCTTATTATTATGTGCTACGCGATACAATGACTGTGCTAGAAGTATTTTTGATTTTTCCGTTCTATGCTCTGCAATCGCTAAAATTTTTTACTCCGCAGATAATGGTGATTATGGCGCCCTTGGCCGAAAGAGCAACTTCACCTCTGAAAAAGTTTTGCTTCTTCGATGAAGAGGAACGGCGTGATGCCATCACTTACCTATTTGTCACAGAATTCAAATCAGCCCAATTACAACAACTCCTTGGCAATTTTGCATCTCAATATTAGATCTCTGAACAACAACTTCGATGAGCTCCATGAATTTCTTGTTTCTTTCAGAATTAGACCAGACGTAATATGCTTAACTGAAACCCCAATAAAAAGGACCCGCTTGTCATTATCACGATTCCTCAATACAAATTATATCATGTCGACCCCGAACTTCAGCAGACGGAGTTGCGGTTTATGTGTCTGATAACTTTCCATGTAATTTATGCCCTAATCAATGCATAATGCCTAAAGCTGAATGCTTGCTTATTAAAAATTGCAAACGAAGGCATACGCCTACTAGGCCTAAAGGTTTGATGTTCACCGGGCATAAGTAAAATAACTCTGATTCTTGCGTTCTTCCGGTAAAGTCATAGTCACGGCAAGCTTGATCTTAAAAGCTTTGTGTTTATTGACGTTTAAAAACTGAAAGTAATTTTCCTAAAAGATTAACTGCCGAATCTTGGTTTATTTTTTCTAGGCCGAAAGTAATTAATCGTTTAGAAGGTGAATCTATTCCAATAGTTTATCGTTCTTTGCTTTAATGTCCTGATGCTTTAATATCATTTTAGTTTGTACTGCAGTTTTTTGTGATCAAAGTTTTAACACTCTCGCTTTTCTACAAATTTGTTTTTTATTGTTTTGACGTAATAATTAACTTTCGGATTTTGAAAACTATAAAAATTTTACGATTCATATTGATGCTATGTAGCTTCAGTCGTAGTTCTTTATCGGTGCTCGTATTCTGATGATGTTGGTCGTCGTGACCAACGAAACGTCAATAAAAACAAAGCCTTTAAGATCAAGCTTGCTGTGACTATGACTTCACCGGAAGAACGCAAGAATTAGAGTTATTTTGCTTGCTTATTGCTCGAATTATCTACATCAGTTCAACTAAAAATTTTATTAACGGAACAATATACCGACATCCCGATCATTCTACTGTTAACAATTTTCTTGATAGATTTTCTGATTGCTTAAATGACCTGTCGAACTCGAAAAAATCTCATTACATTTTTGGTGAATTTAAATACCAATATTTAAGAGTTTAAGCGCACCAGTGAAGCGAATAATCATATTAACCTGATTGTTAGCAATGGCGCTATATCAATAATCACCAAACCCACAAGAGGGATGTGACGGATCATTATCAAATTTTATTTAAAATAGAAAAAAGAAAATCAAATCTTTTAAAAAAACATTCGGATGTATTTCATAAAATTGACTTTGCCAAACCTTAAGAACTTAGAACTGCCACAAACCGAACTAAGCTCTTCATGCTAGAAATTTTATGCGTTTAACAAACTGGAACCAGACATAAGTTAATCTGTCATAGATAACGTTGTATCACTGCACACCGCTATAGTATCGCAAAAATGTTTTAAGCGGCGGAACATGGGCTATAGGTGGAAATTCTACGTAGCCTAAGTGGTTAAAATCTTTCAAGTTCCTGAGTGGCATGAAGAGTGGCAATTTAAATATCAAGTAGGCGCTGCTAGCGTGTAGCAACATCTGCAAATGATCAAAGTTTAAGCTTTTTAGGTCGAACACTTTCGCACTATCGATAGAATTTGAATGAAAAAGAGTTCTTGCTGGGCTATCAACAGGCATCACCAAAAGAAAGGCGGTCAATAGTGTTCGCAAAAATCGCCTACTTTTGTCCGTTTTGGTAGTTGCAGAGATATTCCGGTTCAGCCACTTTTCCAGATTTTTAGCTTTTGAAATTGCGCTTCCGTGACCAGGCGAGTAGCAACTTTAAAATGATAGTAATGAATTAAAATTAATGATAAATTTAATTACCTTGATTAAGTTGTTGCAAGTTCTTTTTTTTTTTTTTGAGAAATTCACGTATCTCGGCGATGTGTTTCCAAAAGACCTCCGGTATTTGGCCACATTGGCTCTCGGCAATTATAAGAATAATCCACGATGAATATCGAAAGTCTGACAAAAAACAAGGTTATAGAAAATAGTAGCTCAGTTTTGGCAGTTATTGCTGTCGAATAGTACTGCAAATTCGAACTAACAATCTTTATAGAGCCTTCTATTGTCATCATATCGTACAATTACCTTTTGTTACAACTATTTTTTTATACTGTATCAACATTTTGTCTCGCTCTTTGGCGCAGATGCTTTCCCAAGATCGTAGATTTTTCAACCTAGTGCAGTTGTGGAGGTATTTCTATTCCAATGATTATTTTTAAACATTATTGTTTGTTTGCCTTTAAGAAACTGCATTGAATATTGCTACAAAAATGACACGTCGAATTACGCACATATTAGCTTGGTTGTTGTCGCAAAATTTTTCGAGCAAAAGATTATTTTGCCCCCTCCCTAAACTCTATTAGGCCTTCTACGCTCATGCGGATATGCAGGTTTGCTAACAATTAAAGATCGAACTGATTAGTGCGCGGCGAAATGGCTCAATGCTGTAGTCTACTTTTGGCGTTACCTGACGATAGGACTGGAATGGCGTCGCCTTTCATCTCTAGCTAATCCGATCGGCGTCAGAGTTGCCAATTAAAATAAAACCAGAAAACTTAACGTTTTCTAAATTCTACTTAAAATAAAAAACACCCTAGAGCTTAGCAGAAGCACCCTTCTTTTTAGAAACGGCAGCGCCGCTTCTTTTTGAAAAAGCAACGTTAACCAAAACGCGCTCATGTTTTAATTTTAATTGGTCAGTTGCAATTCGCTTCTTTTTAAACGAAATTTTCTGGTAACTTGCAACGGATAAATTCGCGATTATTTTCGGATAATAGCGAAATAATCGGAAATGAATGATTTGACAGTTTGACCAGTGTCACTTGTCAGTGCAACAAGCTGCAGTGGACTTAGGCTTTTAGCCAAACCAATAATTGTATTTTATTTGTTTTGGTTCTGCAGGGCAGGAGTTGACAATATTTGTTCCGGACAATAAACCGCATGTAGATGATAATAATACATTAAGACAGCAAAAGGAGCGACAGTAGGATCGGAAACGCGCTTCATTTTATTTTAAGGAACCGGAGCATCGCTTGTTAAGAAAGCAATGCCAAATCTTGACTCCCTGATACAATCGGCCAGTTGGTCGAGCGTTGCGCGTTTGCCTGAGCGGGAGGTCTTCTGAGGTTCAAATCTCGGGCCGGTCAAATCGGACACAGTGCTGCCAGCGGCTCGCCACTGCTGCGACGTTTCTTCAAAAAGAACTGTGTTGCGCGAGCGCAAGGAAGCGGAGATGGCCCCCCGCAAACTCGTTACACGCTTCGGCGTAATACAGCGAGTATAATGAGAGATGTGATATGATTAGGTGATTCTTTACAAGGAATGTGTGAATTGTTACAATCAGCCGACCGCCTCGTAACTCGATTTGAACAGTCATTTGTTTTACAAATTGAGAACCTTGGGAAACACCCCAACTCACACCAGTGCGGAAAGATCAGCTTAAAGTACTGTACCTTTGAAGTTAACTCGAACATCTCAGGCAGAAAAAACAAGCTGAAAATCTAAAGGGCTCGACAAGTTCGGTGTAGTGTTTTTGAGTAACGCTAGGCCTCGGTCGGTGAAATTTTTTAAACTTGATCACGTTTTTTGTTTTGTAACAAATGCGTTTGTATCATATATCTAATCACCGGTACACTGGTCAACAGCAATTTTAAACGGAGATTCTGGTGAGTTTATCTTGATGTATTTTTGATGCGTATTTCAAAAACGATTTTACTTTTTCTCTAGCATATCAGGTTTTTTAACCCGAATCTGCCCAGCGTGCCATATTTGGCACGCTGTATAGTAGAACAATACTTCTGAAAAATAATTGTTGCTGCAAGCACTGCAAATACAGCAATTGTGTTAATCTTATTAGCAAACAATGTCTTTGTCACCAATAATGAAGCCACAGTGTTTTGGTCAATTTAAAGTGATCACTGAATCATTCAAAGTAGAACTTCGTTTTCAAAGTGAAAAAAATGGCGGAAAATGAAAGGTAAGTTTATGATTTGTTTTATTTTTCATATTTGAACTAATGTTAGTAATGAAATTTTGCTAAAACACAAAGATAATGCTTCTACCTAAAAATTGTTGAAACTGAAACATATGGTACTAGTAAATATTTGATGCAGCAACGCTCCGTTTTGTCTGTGCCACATGTGCTACGCTGGGCACTATCAAGTACTTCAAAAATGACTTGCTTATTTTTTGCAGATTTTATACAACTCACGATATAATATCGATGCTAGAAGATGAAAACGTGGCCGCAAATATTTTTATCGAACCAAATGGTGGTGATGTTACGGATGAAGACTCGGGGGAGGAAGATGGGGGTGGATTTTTGAACAACTTATCAGGAAAACAACTCAACGCTCCGGCTGAACTAGTCATTTCTAGCCAAAGATACAGTTCGATTGGTGCATCTGCTCATTCACTAGAAACGCCCAGCTGTTCAGATTCGCATACGAATATTTCCGACAGCATCCCTCATCAACATGAAAACGAAGAGCCAAAAGAGAATAGCTACCAAACCCCCAAATGGAGAAAAAATACATCTTTTCCGGAAGTAAATGTGGTATTTCCGGAAGCAGATTACTCAAAATATAGAGATTTTTCTCCAGCTGAACTGTTTGAATTATTTTTTGACGATGAGTTATTTGAGTTAGTGGTTCAACAGTCTATTCCGTATGCGCATAGCAAAGGAGAAACAAATTTTTTTGTCACGAAAAACGAGATAAAAGTTTTTTTAGGAATACTGATGGTATCTGGATTATGCCCTGCTCCGTCTCGGAGACTCTATTGGAAAATAGATTCAGTTTGCCAAAACAATTTTGCAAGCAATGCAATGAGGCGAAATAGATTTGAAAAAATTATGCAATATTTTCACTTTGCCGACAATTCAACATTGAATGAAAGCTCTGATAAATACGCCAAAATTCGACCATTAGCAAAACTACTACTTACAAGATTTGGACAACATTTTCAACCGGAAGAAAATTTATCTCATGACGAGGCTATGATAGAATACTTTGGAAGGCACGGATGCAAGCAGTGCATCCGAGGAAAACCTATTCGATTCGGTTACAAGGTTTGGTGTTTGAATACTTCTGAAGGATATTTGGCAAGCTTTGATTTGTACCAAGGGAAGACGTATGAAGGAAATAAAGAAAATGAAGAGTTGTTTGGAAAGTGCGGGGCAACTGTTTTAAAAAATCTAGACTCTCTTCCTGCTAATAAGCAAAAATTACCATTTAAGCTCTATTTCGATAATTTGTTTACATCATTGCAGTTGCTACAACATCTGAAATGTTCTGGGTATGGTGCAACTGGTACCTTGCGAGAAAATCGTGGTAAAAAATGCCCTTTGACCCCTGTTAACAACATGAAAAAGTTGCCCAGAGGCTCTGCGGAATACGTGACGGACACTGCAAACCAAATTGTTGTATGTAGATGGATGGATAACTCTGTCGTCACCATTGCGTCTACTTGTCATACAAACCAGAATTCAAGTAAGGTGTTTCGTTATTCTCAAAAAGAAAAGAAACGGATTCAAATTGACTGTCCAGAAGTGATCAAAAAGTATAACAAGCATATGGGGGGGACTGACCGACAAGATCAAAATATTGCGAAATATCGCATATCGTTTCGGGGTAAAAAATGGTACTGGTGCATTTTTACGTGGCTTTTGGATATATCAATTCAAAATGCTTGGATCCTTCACAAAAAATGTGGAGGAAGCATGCCTCAATTTGATTTCAAAGAATACATAGCTTTATCGTATTTGCAACGATACGGTACCCCTCCGCAACTACCAGGGCCTTCATGTCCAAAGCGTAAAAGGGTTATAGATGATGTTCGTTACGACGGTTTTAAACATTATCTCGTGGAAATTCCAAAACGAAGGCGATGTGCAGGGGAATTTTGTTCAAAACGGCCCTTTACGCAATGCTGTAAATGTGACGTAGGTCTTTGTGTAGGATGCAACTTGGACTATCACACAAAATAACAAAATGCTAATTTTTGAAGAGTCACAAACTCTGCTGTTTGATTTATTGTTGGTTTGTTTTGTTGTTTATTCAGTTTGTTGTTTGTTACACTAACTTTTGATGTTTCTGCAATTACAGCGTAAGATTTCAACCAACGTTGAGTGGTTTATTTGGTTAATGATATTAGTTTGCTTCTTATACTTGGTACGCCTAAGCACATCGCAAGTTGTTAGTTTTATAAACACGAAGAAATGATACATGTTGCAATGAAAAATGTCATTCTACTTTCACCAATAATAAAGTTTATTTATTATGATGTCATAATAAGTAAAAAGTGGTAAAGGTAATGATGCCCCATTGCCCCTCTCTTATCTCTTTCACTGAAACGGGATAAACCACTGCAACAGAAATATGCATGCAAGTATTCAAGTTGAGTTATAACAATTATTATCAAATCAAAACAACGCTAAAAAAAACAATTAACGTAAATCACTTATGCCCAGCGTGCCAAATATGGCACACCAAATATGGGGAGTTACAAAAATGGGGGCTCAAAAAAAATCGCATCATGAGTTTAAACTGACCAAATTCAATAAATATATTAGAAAGAAAAGTCATTTTTACAAAAAAATAATTCTGGGCAGATAAGGGTTAAATATTTTGGTTTTTTTACTTTGAAATCAGCTTTTGTGGTCAAGCACTTCACCGTCCAAATACAATAGAACATTACATTATGACGTCACAGAATAACATTCTTTATTGGTGAAACAAGGTAAGAGCAAGCTTTAAGTGACGAAGAAAGGATGGTAGAAGACGATTTGGCAAGTTATTTACGTCAGCAGACTGCAGTTAGTGACGAGAGTGAAAAATGTAGGAACATACGCTGGCGGAACTGAGGGAATAATATTAATCGTATATTGCAATGTGTTATATTAACTAAATTAGTTATTTCTACAGGTGTAAGATAGGTTTAACAGTATTTCAAACATATTCATCATGCCTAGAAAGTGCTTAAACCATCCAGATTGGTTTTGCTTTGTCTGTGGAAAGTTTACGAGCAAAAAACAACAAAGCAATATCACTCATGATATCATGAAGATGTATGCGGCATATTTTGGTTGCCCATTAAGCGACCAAGACAAGCCCATGGCACCCCGTAAAATATGCAAGATATGCTGTTTAGGCTTGCACAACTGGCTAAATACACAGTCTCCTTTTTTGCTGTTTTCCATCCAAATGATTTGGCGTTAACCTAACAATCACTGCCAAGATTGCTATTTTTGTCTCACCAAAATCAAGGGTTTTTCCTTTAAACAGAGAGACAAAATTACATATCCCAATGTGGATTTAGCAAGACCCCAGTTCCTCATGATGATTCAATGCCACCAGTAGTGCCTCCTCAACATGAACTTGATGCTACAGATCGCAGCGCTGATGAAGACAGCTCCGACGGATTAAGTTTTTCCAACCACACAGATTCTGATACACAGAAGATCCAATCTTATTTTCACAAAAACATCTAAATGAATTAATTAGAGGTTTATGTCTTTCTAAGAAAAAGGCGGAGCTCCTTGCATCAAGGTTAAAAGAACGAAATATGGTTGAAAAAGATGTCAAAATAAGTTACTGCAGAAAGTGCAAAAGGGATCTATTTTCGGCCTTTAAAAGTTGAGGAACCTCTTTGTTACTGCCATGATATTGAAGAGCCATTTGAAACTCTGGGTATAGTTCACATTGTAAACGAATGGAGGCTTTTTATTGATTCCTCAAAGAGAAGCTAGAAGGCAGTTCTTCTACACGTCGGAAATAAAAACCCCCATTCCTATTGCACACTTTGCCCCGTTATAAGAATCCTATGATAGCATTGAAATTTTGTTGAATACGATTCACTATTCTGGCTACCAGTGGAGCTTACGTGGGGACCTTAAGGTAATTGGAATTTTGATGGGATTGCAAGGGGGGTTTACAAAACACTGTTGTTTTTTATGTTTGTGGGGCAGTCGCGCCACTGCACAGCACTATGAAACAAAAGAATGGCCGACAAAGAATTCATATACACCTGGAGTGAAAAATATCCAACACATTCCTTCAGTAAATCTCATACCAAGCTAGGATTAATGAAAAACTTTGTAAAAGATAAGGCCAAACAGAATTTGAATGGTTTTGAATTTCTCTGTAAAAGTTTTCCAAGCTAAGTCAAGTTGAAAGAAAGAATCTTTGTTGGTCCACAGATTCGAGAAGTTTTTGAAGACCTAGAGTTAAGAGCTTGGCATGCATTTATATGGATTTGCTCGAATTTTTTGGGAAATTTCAAGTCAAATTCGTATCAAGGTGTTGCAGGGTTGCTTGTGGCATACAAAGAGATTGGGTGTTGCATGTCCTTAAAGATGCGTTTTCTTCATTCGCACTTTGAGTTTCGCCCTGAAAATCTTGGAGCAGTTAGTAATGAGCAGGGTGAAAGATTTCACCAAGATATCCAAGCTATGGAAGAAAGGTATAAAAGAGTTTGAAATGAGGTTATGATGGGTGATTATTGCTGGATGTTGTACCGTGATGATGCAAACCATCCATACAAACGGAAATCATATGCCAAACAGTTTAAGTTTTTCTCACTTGAACTGGTATTGATTGCAGTATTAAGTGGTACGGTACCCAGATTGAAAGCAAACATTTTCCACATGTGTTATTCTGAAAAATACTTTTGTTAAACCTACCCCGAAAAGACTTTTTCAAAATCACCCAAATACTGGCTGTTTAAAAGCTGCCAATAAACAGTCTTTTTCAAGATTACAATTAACAAAAAAGAGCTTGTCCATAGTCCAATCTTTGGTCTACTGGTGAACAACCACACCAGTAAATTAAGCTTGTTTAATCTTTTTTGTTCGATCTTATTTTTCAAATTTGTTTAACCAGGTATAACAGCATGCTAATGTGGTAGGTAGCCTATGTCAAAACCTGAACAACAGCCATGATAATGGCAGAGATATTGTCATTTATGTGGTACAAAAATGCACACATCTCTCTCACCATGCCCTCATATCTCAAAATCTTGATGTGCTGGAAGAAAATCAACGCCAGACTCGGAATCAGCGCCCCGATGTTACCCAAAAAGAGTGATCGTGTTCTCATTAAAAAAAGCTATTTTTTTGTTGACCAGTGTTACTGAAAAAGAAAAAATGGTTCTTCTGTTTTTTTATTTTATTATTTTATTTTCTGATTAGAAATTTTCGGGTTTGCGTCTTAAATGTGCTTAGGAACTTGGGTACGTATGAAATTTGAATGCTTTCCAACTTTTGTTGTATTTATTTCAGGATCTTCGCTAACGGAAGTGATTCGCAACAAAAAAATGAATTAGTTAATGAACATTCATATTAATATCTACCGAAAACAAAGATAGAGGTTTCGATGCCAAATGATACGTTTCTTGGATTATCGATTATATCGAACATTGCGTTGCATGCTCTGCATGAAATTTTGCAGTTACCGCTCGAAATCTGTGATAACAATGCGACAATGCGATGCGTGACATATAAAGCTGAACTAACGCACAGTATCTCAAAATTAATAAAAGTTGAGTGTTAAACTTGCAAAATTTCAATACTTTTTGGATACCAAACAATTTCATTGCTCAGTTCAGTGATAGTAGATATTTTTCCAAATTTGACTTCTTACTTCTCTAGAAAAATTTAAGTGCATCAAAACCATTTTCGCACGAAATGCTGGTAATGTAGTGACGTATTTTGTGTGAAATAGAATAAACTTCAATTTTATTTGATTTAAATTTCATGTACCGGTAACCAATATGTTTAAAATCGATTTGAAACATCGCCCAGTAAGCAAAATATTGACTGTAGTTTACACTCTCCAAAAATATTGAAAAAACTTAAAACTAACGAACATTTTATGTACTGTAAGTCGAAAAAATCGAGAGTTTTATAATCTAGCCCTACTCAGTATGATGATAGTGTCGAAATTTACTGAAGCTTGTCCTTTGCAGACTTCATTCACGCTGCGCATAAAATCGCGAGCGTGCAAGCTTATTTTTAGTTAAGTTAAACTAACTTGCAACTTGTGTACGCAAGTGAAACGATACACGGGGCGCCCCAAATTTTTGTTCAAACTAGACAAAAATTGACGCTTGTACACTCACGATTTTTAGCCAAGTGTAAATTGAGCCTAAAACTGATCGTCCGACTGGGAGTGCCCAAGGACTCCCAGGTCGTCATTCAGCAAAATCCCAGCGGCTTATGAGCGATGACCTCATGTTTTTTTATTTTATTGTAGTCCTTTATACTTACTGAAAATATCTAAATTCGTTTGATATTTTTTCCAATCGCTTGGCGTTGGGAGCTCGGATATTGTGCGTTTCCAGGTTGGTATGGACTTGATTCATTTTCCAACCACACTGCGTGATATCTTTCTTGATGCTGTTCTAAAAAATTCTTGCTATGATTAAATGCCCATTTCTTCACGAAAAAGAATTGCTGCAACTAACCGTCGAATCAGCTACAAATCGGCGCGAGGCAAAGAAAGTCAACTTGAGCACCAAAGGATAACTGCGTGATGGGATTTTAGTCTAGTAATTTACAAAAATCTGATCTTTTAAAATCTTGATGGAATTTTCCTACAAAGACTAACCAGAATGTGCAATGCACGAGATGGATTTGGAAAGATCTATCTTTCTTTTTTTGAACATACAATAATCCGTTGATCGAGGTCATTGCCTGGTTCGCGGCAGAAGACGTATGTTAATTAAGCATTTGTTTTTAAATTTCTGTATTTTAGTTTACTTACCGACGGATCGATGATGTGGCAAACATTGTTTAAAACGATGGTAGTCGTTCATTTAAGTCGAGTCAATAAATGAATGGCTGGCAATCTCGACACTGCTTAAATATGTTCGTACAAGACAAGAGTGCTCTCCCTCGGAAAGCGGTCTAGGTGCTTGTCTAGGACAAGCACCACATGACCTCGTTTCTAAACAAAAATTCTTAAAATTATTAGTTAGTGGTGCACTTTTTGTAAACTTGTTTTTGATATTGAATGTTGATTTCGAAAAATTGAACAAGTTTTTTTCAAATAAGGAAATTGACAAAACAGCAAGGTAAAATGATGTACAGTTTATACTCGTAAGAAAAAAGCATAGCAAACAACCAACGCTTAGTTGAATCAACCGATCCTTAAAAATATACTTTTCCATTAATTCGTTTGGTTATCTTGTCAAATGTTAGGGCAAATGCGTTGAAAAACTTTTTTTCTGCTTTGAAAAAATTTTTACTCTTGCTTTAAGGTTATCTTTTGTCGGCCCAAGTGTTTTACTGATTTCAATTTTTTAATTTATTTTGACCAAACTTCATCGAGATCTTTGCCTGGTTCACGGCAAAAGACGTATTTTAATTGCGCATTTGTTTTTTTTATTACTGTCAGTTTACTTACCGCCGGATCTATGATGTAACGCAAATTTTTTGCGTCCACTTGTGAGAATGAAGGAATTGCTGCATCCAGGCCGAGCTGCCATTCCAACAAGTCGATGGCAGCCTTGACACTGAATATTTCTTTAGCAGGCAAGTGCTCTACCATGGAAAGCAGTCCAGGCGCTTGTCGAGGACAAGCACCATATGACCTCGTTTCTAAACAAAATCATTTAATGTAAATCCGGCCCGGGCACTAACATGGTAAGTAGAAGCAACGATCTGTTGTACCGTTTTCAAATACAATTCACCTCCACTTCAGTTTTTATTTGACAAAATACTTTTCAAAATTGGTTGACGGCAAAAATTGAACAGGCAAAAATGGTTGACAAACAGTTGGCACAAAAGTTGGCAATAGTATTGCCGACCGGACCCTCTGGCCGTCAATATTATTCTTAATTAAGAGTTGTACGCATCAACTGTTGTACGCAAAAAGTGCTTAAAGAAACTGAAACTGAAGAAACAATGTTTTTTTGTCACAATTTTAACATTGGTGGTATTTCAATTGTGGGGCTGCGGCTCCCGGGCCCTCCTGGCTATGCCTATGCATGTAGCTGTTTTAAAGTTAAAGGAACATCAGTCCAGAAAGACATATAAACCAAAAACATGAGCAAAACACAGTAAATAGTTTCAATGCGATGGATGAAGTTGTTTCTTCTCTATCAGCAAGTCTTCACAACTGGAGGAATGAAGAGCGTGGTTCATTTTTGACTTATATCACAGAGATATTAACATGCAGCTAATACATGGCTTTTATGTTGAACAGGATGAGTTTTGCGTCATAAATGCGCGAAACTTCAACATAAAGCTAACTAAAACGTCGCACACTGCAAGTTTTTGAAGTTATTCGAACTAAGAAGTATAATTATGCAGTAAGTTTTAAAGTTAAAAATGAACCACGCTTCATACTTCCAGTTGCATAGACTAGCTGGTAGAAAAGAAACAACTTCATCCATCGCATTAAAACTATTTGCTGTGACAAATATTAGCCCCTTAATAGATAAATATTTGAAAGCATAAAAGTGCGAAAAAACGTAGTAGATTCCTTTTTGTGCACTTTGGTTGTGAATCCACTGATCAAACCCTTACCACAAATCCACTAATCAAGCCATTACCAGGAATACCACTAGCCTAGTAGCCAACCAGTCACTGCAGGTAAGTGCTTCGCCCTGCATTAACTTTCATATTACCCATAACACTGATTACAGAAACTTTTAGCTAAAATAGTTGACTTCAAATTATCGAAATTTAGCCTAGCAGTCGCAATCCAACTGTGTGAAAGTGTGAAGTCACCATTCTGTTTATTACGTCACAATCTTCTTCAAAATTGAAAAAACTACGAATGCTACAATTAGCTTTGGTAATATTAAACTGGTAGATCAAGATTTGGTCAAAAAATGGTTGCGGAATCCAAGAGAGCTTGGGCATTTAAGCACCAAGAAGAATTGAATGCTATAAAGCTGAAGTTGTGAGAAGTGAAGACTAGCCAAGAGTTTATCTGGTCTTATTAGTACGAAGACCTCAAAACCAAATACGAAAAATTGCAAAAAAATAACAAAAAACAAGCAGGAGACATCGAAAAGCTTCAAACGCAATCAACAAATGTGGAAAACCGGGAAGCAAAGGAAGGAAAGATTGATGAGAACGAGCAATACGATAGAAGACAAAACTAGAGCTAACTGGAATACCCTCGACAACTGGAGAATATACAAATAAAATATTGTACAAAAGTGACTAAATTAATAAATATCAACCTATCTGAAGATCAAATTTCTAAGTCCCACCGTCTTCCTGCTTCTCAACGACCTAACAGGGGTAATACTGAAAGAAAAATCGACTAATACCGTCTTCGCTTTTAGTTATCAAGCGATTTCTGAGCCGCGACGCCCGCACGGAACCACACAAAAGTTTTGTAAACGAAAACCTCACTCGCATTAAAAAAAATTTGCTTTGGAAAGCGAAACAAAGAGCCAAAGCCAATGGTTACAAATGTCTGGACCTACAACGGCAGGATTTACGTGAGACTTTCCGAAGATAATGAAGCCATAATAACCAGAAATGAGAAGGACTTAGACTTGATTAAAAGCAACTAATGCTTCCATAGTTTGTCGCTATTTCTATAACGTATTGGAAAATAGTAAATTGTTGGAATAAACTCATTCCGTAATCTTCTCGAGCACAACTTTTTTTATTTTCCAAGATATTAATGATGACGATTTCATTAGGTTATTTAATTGCTATGAAAGGTCTGAAATTACCTCAAAACGGTTGAATACATTTTATGATAATGTAAATAATGCTCATTTGTCTAATGTTGATAACTGCTTTGCTTGTAACTCTTTGTGTCACTATATTGACAGTGATTTTGCTCACAAAATCTGTTTTCAAAATAATCAAACTAATTCCACTAATTTTAAAAGTGCTTCTTTAAACGTTCGATCTATTGTCAACAAAAAACTTTACAACTTATTTGAATCGTGGATACAATCGTTAAAAATTTTGCATGACAAAGTAGCAATCAACGAAATGACTCGACTCATATGAATAAAGGAATTTTCGAATCCCTTTTCATTGTTATCCACTTTGGTAATGATAAAATCACATGTAGTACAATATACCGCGCACCTAAGCAAGACAGATTCTCGAACAATCAATTCGAAGTTCAATATAAATACTATAAACGCATCCAAAAACAAAGCGTATATATCATGGAAGATCTAAATTACGATTTACTGCATGATTCTCATACCTTCACGGATGACTTAGTGGATATTATTTATGACTATTCTTTTTGTCCAATCAAAAATAAATCGACCAGAAATAAGCACATGCATTGATCATAATGGACTAACATTCACGACAAAAATTTAAGTAGTGCTATCATCACTCATAAGATCGCTGACCATTTACCAGTTATTCAAAGCACTAAAATTATTAATATTATAACAATCTTGCCTTACACACGCAATTTTCTAAACGAAATTGCACCCTATTTAATGAAGCTAGCTGTAAGTGAAACTGACCCATCCGATATACTATATCATACAAGTGCTGATAATGCAATGGATGCCTTTATGCACAATATTCTAATTTGTTCAATTCACATTCTAATTCAGTTCAATTCACCGGCCAGTTGGTCGAGCGGTAACGCGTTCGTTTCTGGAGCGGGAGGTCCGAGGTTCAAATTTCGGGCCGGTCAAATCGGACCAAGTGTTGCCAACGGCTCGCCATCGCTGCGACATTTCTTCGAAAGGAGCTGTGTTGCCCGGGCGCAATGACGCGGAGATGGGCTCCGCAAACTCGTTACACGCTTCGGCGTATTACAGCGAGTATAACGGAACATTTGATTTGATTTTCAAATCACATTTCCTTCTGAAGAAAAAACTGAACAAAAAGTTTTCAAATAGCTGGCTCACCAAGGAACTTAGCAAACTGCTCAAGAAAAAAGATAGAATTTATGAAAGCATAGGTGGGCAAGTTAATGCAAAACGTTAGCTTCGTTAACCACTAGTCCGCAAAACAAACTTCACACCTCCAGTTAACGTTAATTCGTTGTTTTCAGCTTTAATTAACGGAAGTTAATAAAGTCCGTTAATTTGTTAATATTTTGCGTGTAATTTACATTTCTTTTTATCACTTGCTTCTAGAACACGTATTGACGCTGCTGAGCTGATTGTAAAGAAATATTTATTGCTGGTCTTTTTGTGTTTTGGAAGTTACAAGTTAAGTTCAAATGCTCTAACGAAGCTGCGATCGGAAAATCTTTGGAAATTCTGAACAGCAATAACAAATAGACCTAAGAAGCTGCAGCTTATTATTTGCCACAAAAAAGAGCTCCTTTCTTCGCTTTCTTCTATAAAACTCGTGCTAATACGCAACAAGTGTTACCAACAAATAGACCTATGAGGCTGCAGCTTATTATTTGCCACAAAAAAGAGCTCCTTTCTTCGCTTTCTTCTATAAAACTCGTGCTAATACGCAACAAGTGTTACCAACAAATAGACCTATGAGGCTGCAGCTTATTATTTGCCACAAAAAAGAGCTCCTTTCTTCGCTTTCTTCTATAAAACTCGTGCTAATACGCAACAAGTGTTACCGGTGCCAACTGGTTTTGTACCGGCACGATAAATGAATGGTGCAAGATATCAACGATTAAAACCTTAACAGAAGTTAACAGAACTTAACGGAAGTTAATGTAGTCTATTAACATGAAAAAAGTTTTTAACGGATTAACGAGTTGATAAAAAAGTTAGCTTTGTTATTAACGGATTAACGATTAATGGACTTGTGCCCATCTATGTATAAAAGTATATTAAAACTGCCAGACATCCATCAAAAATATAACGTTGCACGAAATACGTATGTTCGCAAAGTAGCAGTTGAAAAACAAAATTACTTCAAACATTTATTTTACGAAACATAAAAACATCAAAAAAACATGGCATAGCATAAATTTGCTGCTTGGCTAAGAAAAATAAACAGTCAGCCAGCAGCCAGCAAGATAATCACAGCTCAAGGAAACGTCTGTGGAAAACTCTCAAGTGTTGAGAGACAAAATAAAGTTCTAGGCTACGCTCTGATATCAGTTGAATGAATCTTCACGCCTGACCAAACTTTACAACACAAAGGGCGAAAATAACAAAAGAATTCAGATTACAGTACAATTTTTTTCTATGAATTTGCATGCACAGAATTGTAAACTTCCTGCCTTTGATTTTTTTTTTTTTTTTTATTGCCCGTTTTTAGAATAGGAATGAGAGGAACGTGTCTTCATAATTTACGTAGACGAAACAATGTTTTTTGCAGTATGCAATCAGCCACTATAACGTTTTCATGCAACTGCAGCGTTTTACAGAGGTAGAGTCGAGGACACAACCTTTGAGGCCAAAACCAAGGCCAAGAACTAGAAAAAAAATTGAGGCCAAGGACAGGAATGGTCGAAGTCAAGGCCAAGTACGCAATTTTTCTAAATTATGGTCGGCAAATTTTCCATTATTTTTGAACGCAAAGTCTTTTTTTGTTCAGTTTTTCATGATAATTTGAAAATAGTAGTTTCTAAAAATAATGAACGTCACTTCTTGAAGTTTCACACGTAAGGAAGAATGTTGATTACGCTTCGCAGCGATATCGTGATAATGAAACAATTAGAACCGTAACTCGTGAATTGAAAATGAGAATAAAATAACCACTAGCGTACGCAGGTTTTTTAAGAGGGGGGCGCCAGAAAATTTGAGAATAATGAAGAGCAACAGAAAAATCAGTCTGTTTTCCTGCCCAAAATTAGGTGAAGACCAAAAATAAAACAAAAAACGCCTTCACTCAAATTTAGTCCGGATTTTGACCCAAAATGGCCAAAGAGAAAAGTCTTCATCCAGATTCTGTCCGTTTGTGTGCTCAACCTTTCTGCCCAAGTTACAAAGGGAAGGGCATGCCGCACTTTTGCATACAATTCCATGCGAATTATACCATCCTGGCAACCCAAGGGGGGGGGCATGGCACTATGGCACCCCCTAAATACGCCCCTGAAAATAACTACTAATTATAAATTCTTAACGTGGAAATGGTCAAGTGTTTGGTCTTAATTTCATCAATAAGGGCCCCGGTGCAAAACGTCCACTGATTATGGATCCCCACTTTTGAAGTAGCTTCTCAAACACAAACTTATTATTGGATTAAACGTTTTCTTTTACACAGAAGTTTTTAAGTATCATTAGAGTTTTAAAATATTTCATAGCGACTCTGATATTATTATCTAAAAGTATTGCCAAATACTGTAAATTTAGTATTTTTGAAATGAAATGATGTACCGTACTTGCAAGCTCGTAACTCCTTGGAACAAATGAGTTCTAGGGAAAAGGGCAAAGTTCCCATGCCTCCTTGGAACAATTTTAGTAAACTTTTTTTCAGAAAAATAGCAGTTTTTGTGACTTGTATAGATTACACAATATTAGGTTTTCAAAGCAATTTGAGAAAAGAAAATACCGTAAAAATTAGAAAAACTTTAGTTTTTCCACATTTTCCCAATTCTTATTTTGAAGCCAATCTTTTCTTTACGTTTCAGTTCATGCTGTAATGTTTCTCCATTGTCTTGCATCTGATGCTGATCAATAAATGAGAGCATACGTTTTGGCCGGCTAAAGATATTTGTAACAAGCCCACCGCCAGAGTAGCGTGACCGAGGGGAGGGGCGCAGAAAATATTTGGGGGGCACAGATAAATTTTCCCACGAATTCGGAAGTAAAAACCCAAAAAAAGATCTTTATCCCAAATTACGCCCCGCGGATACAAGCCTTTTGCCTTCATTCGGACACAATTTTCGCTCGGGGGGTACATTTTTTGCTGGGGGGCACAAGCAGTATTTATGGGGGCACAAACCCAAAAATGTACTTCACTAGCATTTTGGGAGGTGTTAATTTCTTTTGGGGCACAATCCTATCTTGGAGGGCACATTTCTTGCTTAAGGGGCACATTTCTCGTTTGAGGGGTACAAATGGTGATTTGGAGGCACGGCCGCGAAATGCCCCCATGGCGCCGGGCCTGCTTTATAAAATTTAACATAACTTATTTAAATGCAAAAAGTAACATGAAAATCCTAGCAGGGTCGTATTAACGAGGAAAGCATTGGAGGCATTTACCCTGGGGCCCTCCTAAAAACAACCTACAAATTGTAGAAACGTAAAAATTAGAGTTGTTCTTTCCTATCTTAAAACAAATTCTTTGCAATATTCGCTTGCGTATTTTTAGAACAATAGCTGTGGTTCTAAGTAACATTTTGTTAGTTGTAGTAAAGCTACTGCATACATGTAACATAATCATAGGTGGGCACAAGTCCGTTAATCGTTAATCCGTTAATAACGAAGCTAACTTTTTCATTAACTCGTTAATCCGTTAAAAAGTTTTTTCATGTAAACGGACTAAATGAACTTCCGTTAAGTTCTGTTAACGGACTAAAGTAACTTCCGTTAAGTTCTGTTAACTTCCGTTAAGGTTTTTATCGTTAATATCTCGCACCATTTACTCATCATACAGATACAAACCAGTTTGCACTGGTATCACTTGTCTGTTAGCACGAGTTTTATAGAAAAAAGCGAAGAAAGGAGCTATTTTTTGAGGCAAATAATAAGCTGCAGCCTCATAAGTCTATTAATTATCGTTGTTCACAATTTCCAAAGATTTTCCGATCGTAGCTTCGTTAGTGCATTTGAACTTATTTTTATCTTGAAATTAGATTAGACTGTAAAATGTAACTTTCAAAACACAAAAAGACCATCATAACAAGCAACAAATATTTCCTTACAATCAGCTCAACAGCGTCAATACGTATTCTAGAAGCGAGTGAATAAAACGAAATGTAAATTACACGCAAAATGTTAACGGATTAACGGACTTTATTAACTTCCGTTAATTAAAGCCGAAAATAACGGATTGACGTTAACGGAGGTGTGAAGTTTGTTAACGGACTAGCGGTTCACGAAGCTAACGTTTTGCATTAACTTGCCCACCTATGAACATAATTATTTAGCATATTATAGGCCATCCCTAATAACTGTATTGTATTTCATTATCACGTAAATGCTTTCTTCTGATTCCACATTCATATAGGCACGATCATGTTTTGGTATTAACAACTCAAAAGTGTTTGCGTCTGGACCCTCGGATCCCTTGCTGGCCTGAATGGTTTTAGTGTTTTGCTGTTTGTACCAGCCGCATCGGAAAATACAGGCCGAAAAAAAATATATTTGCACTGCGTTTTGACCCCTCGTTCTCCGAGCTTTCACAGAATGCCATTGAAAATAAGGTTTACTATGACTTGTTTAACACATTATATTATTTTTCAAGCGAAGGAAAAGAAGGGACAGGCCAGAGCTATAGACGTAGCCGATAGGGGCAGGGGGCTCAACTCCCCCCAACTGAAATGCTACTCAAAATAAAAAAGATGACAACAACGCCTATTGTTTCTTTTAGCATTTTAGCGCACAACAGTAGTTAACAATAATATTAATGTGAAAACAATAATATTAATGTGAAAACCAGGGGGGCCCAAGCTCCACCAATTCACATTTTTGTCAATCAATTCAAATGTATAACTCGGGAAAATTTCAAGGTTTTTGTCCTAAAAGTCGCAACCTCTGGCCTTCATCTAATATTTTTATAAACTTAATGCAATAACATGACTACAGACCGTACTAACCATATACTGTATTAAAAGTACGAGGTATTATACCAACTTGAAGTAACAATCCACCTCCATCTTCCAATGTTTACGAGACAAAAAAAATAGCTAGGAGAAATATTTATTGAACAAATAATTGAATTTGAACTGAAGGGCCCCAGGCCGTACATGTAATCCTAAAACTGGTTATTTTCAGAACAAAACAAAAATCTCCAAGAAAAATAAATCTTTGAGTGAATTATTATTTACTTATAATATATTGCAGAAGGCAATGTAGCTTGCTTCCCTTTACTGGGACCAAGTCAATTACAAAATTTATCTTTTTAGCCTTTCATTTTCCTTCTTTAGCAACATCCAGCTTACGCACTAACCCAGGCCCCATGCTTCTGATCTTCTAATTTAAGATATTTTTGTCCTATATAAGGTCCTTTTTTTAATTTCTAATGACGTCATATTGCAAGTGAGTTGCGGATTGCCCCCTCTCCCCCAATCAAAAATCCTAGCTACGCGTATGCCAGAATTCAAGAAATTTTTATGTTTGATTCTTTTTTTTTCAATCAATCAAAAAACAATGCTGTCCTCGAGCCGAGGGCAGGACATTCTCAGGACTTGTATGGTTCGAAGCTAAAGACTTCAAAATGTGTCCTCAAGGCCAAGGACGTCCTCGAAAACTCCACCTCTGGCATTTTAACCCGGGTTCTCCCACACTCCGACTTACTGTCACTTTTTATCCAGTTTCAATCGTCGTCCATGGGGCCGGTCAAAGTTAAAAGTCAATGCAGTGTACAGTTTAAGCATGATTCGATCCCATCTCCCAACTTCAGCTCTTCGCACCACAGCCTTAACGCAAGATCAGCCTGGCCTAATTCCTAATTAAAACCTTATTTTACAGAATCAAAAGTCAGCTACAAAGTAAAAACACGCACGATGAGACGCTGCACTTAAATCAGTAACCCTTAATTCCAAATACTGCAGCATCTGTAGTACACCCATATTTCCATACTGGTCACTTCGTTACAGTTTTACTGTACTCTACTCTTGAAGCACGTACTATCGCTGCTAACACGAGCTACATAATTATAACTACTCTCTGAATGATTGCAGAGATACATGGTATTTCAGCAACTTTGCAGCAACAGATTAAGCGCCGTTTTGCATCGACGAAGATTTCAACAAAACACATCACGCGCTCTTTTGCAGAAACCGAGCCTGAGCGCGGCGCGCGCATTATCGAATTCGAACTGCCAGTTGAAACCAAGACGACTGCGGTTCGACACTAACACTGAAGACACTGACCACGACATGCCAAAAAAGTGTTTTGCTTAAACCGAAATAGGGGCACAAGCATTTAGCCCCCTGTAGCGAAAGCAGTGTGGTGAGGTGGTCCTGCACGGCGACGAGCAAAATTATTAGCAACATTTATCAAATAGCACTTTATCGAGCAAAACTCGCAAACCTAAAATAATTTTTTATTAAATAGTCCTCCAATGAATATTGAAATATTTTATGTTTTTCGTCTTGAAATATTAAATATTTTATGTTTTTCGTCTTTTCGAAAAACATAAAATACCTATTGAAATATTTTATGTTTTTCGTCTAATACCTATTGAAATATTTTATGTTTTTCGTCTTTTCGCCATCCGGCGGCTCGCGCTGTGTCTTCCCACTCTCTACAATATTTCTCTCTTGATGATCAAAACTTGCTTTGCCACGCAGCCACGCCCTCCTTTTCTCTCTGGCTGAATTCGACCACACACGGCTGGCACCAATGCAGGAATGTGGGTTGGAAGAAACCTGCCCAGACTAAGCTTCGACGCGTCAAACGTAACACTGCAATTTAACTTAAACTTTTCCTCGTTTACTGTAAAATGAAAAACTTCAAAAAACACGGTATCTTTTCTTGCAGAAGTACGACAAAACTCGAAGCGTTCATACTGTTGCAATTTTAGTAATTCATTAGCAAAAAAATCACGTGTCAAAAAAACTGCTTCCTTACAAATTGCAAGACCGCAAGATTCAAATGAGCGCGCGTTAAACAAAAAAGAGAACGCTGTAGTTGCGAGCTAAAATCGACTCTGTGCTGCTCTGAGCTCTACGCCCTGAGCAAGCACGAGGAATACCAATTCAAAAAAGCGCAAAATTTTTGCAGGAACAAAAAAGAAAAAAATGATGCAATCAGAAATTCTTCTAAACCAATTTACATTTACCAAAGTGTTTTACAAGGAATTTCGCTCAACGCTCTGGATATCACTGTGGTTTGAAAATTATGCTCCAAACAAAATTGTAAATGTGGTCTTTTGTTTGTTTCTTGGGTAAAGCAGTGAAACACGTCGCTGAGTTTACGTTCTTATCGCTAAAAATTGGCAAATTGCCATAATCATGAATGAACGATCAGAATGAACAGGATTACGCTAAATTGCTGAAAAACTTTTTAAAAACCGCGACTCGGCATTGAAAATCGTTTCATAACTTCAAATCTATCTGTTGTCGGGTAATGGTGTTGCAAATGATGGTTGAAGTGGTAAATTTTAGAAAATTTATGATCTTAAACGAAATTGCAAAATATGGGGGATTATTTCAATCCCCCTTGGGCTTTATAAAAAGCTGTGCGACGTATGTCCACGAAAAAACAAATCTGAAATTAGATAGATAGCATTAGATATCAGCGGGAACTAGATAGATAGCAGCGGGAACTAGAACTAGATAGATAGCAGCGGGAAATAGAACGCATTAGATAGCAGCGGGAACTAGCCGTTGCGGCAGTGTCCCACTGGCGATATTTTGCTTGTAATAAGGTTCGATTTTTTATCCTGTTCTAGTACATTGTCATTCAGTCTAAACATGGTCGATGGTTGTTGCGACCAACTCATACGTTATTGTGATTTGTGCCGTGTTAAAGAAGGTTGCAAATATAATGGATTATTTAATGTAACGAGGCAAAAATCTTGCCTAAATATTATTATTATTTTTCAACAGTTTAGATTCAAAAATACACAACCAAGACCAATAAAAATCTACATTTGTATTTTTTGTATGAGCGTAGCCAGGATTTTTGATTGGGGGGGGGAGGCAAACCATAAATCTCATGTAATGACGTCATGCAAACTTTTCGAAAGATGAGCTTTTTGTCGGACAAAGATATTGCAGATTTGAAGATCAAAGCCGTGGCTTGTGTGTGGCGCACAACCAGGATTTTGCTGAAGGGAGAGGGCTTAAAC
Organism: Trididemnum nubilum; assembly: GCA_963965965.1. Taxonomy (NCBI): domain Eukaryota; kingdom Metazoa; phylum Chordata; class Ascidiacea; order Aplousobranchia; family Didemnidae; genus Trididemnum; species Trididemnum nubilum. The sequence goes on from OZ014469.1 coordinate 272,276, forward strand.
CCAAAGTAAAATGTGTAAATTGGGAGACGTATTGAGCAAATACACTCAAACGTATCACAGACGGGGTGTGGGGGCGGAGTCTCCAGCCGCCGGAGGCTTTGGAGTTCTTGGGGCGAAGCCCCCAGCCGCTGGGCAATTTTTTGTAATTTTTTTGGGAAAACTACTGTAGCTATTTTAATGCCATCGGATCACAATTCGCACGTGTTTAGAGCCGTTTCATAGAACTAGATTTTTAGCATTTAAAAGCCAATTGAAAAAATTAAATTGTTCAATCCTCCTTTTACATAGCACTATTTAAGCTCAAAACACGTTTAAAATCTTGTATTTTGGGTTAACTTTTGTAAGTGATTTGGCCAAGGTAGAGGAAAGCAAAATACATTGTCTCGTGCAATATTTTAGCAGTAAATTATAATCCACTTGAAGATTTTCCTTTGAGATTTTCGTTTTGTCATAAAAATAACCAGTTGTACATTTACGACCAGAGGGCCCAGGCCCACTCAATTTAAATTCATTAATTTGTTCAATGAGCATTTCCCCTAATTAATTTTTTTTCAAAGCATTTTGTGGCGTAAACCTAGCGAGGTGGAGGTGAATTGTTATTTAAAAATACTACAACAGATGGTTACTTCTACTAACCATGCTATTGCCAAGCCGCATTTACATTGCACGGGGCCCTTGGCACTTGAAAGATTTTTGTAACATCTTTCTGCCAAATATAGGTGAAGACCAAAAAAAGTCTCGCCATCTGAGCGAGGGGCCCCTAGCCGGTACTGCGCCATATTATGGTAAATCCGGTCCTAGTTATTGCATTACGTTTATAAAAAGGTAAGATGAGGGCCTGAATTTTTCCCGGGTCATACAATTAAATTGGTTGGTAAAAATTGAATTAGGAGCGGCCCGTTATTCCTGGCCGTCGATATTGTTGTTAATTACTGTTGTAAGCGAAAAATGCAAAAAGAAACTGAAACTGAACAAACAATAGTTTTTTTGCGTCACATTTTTGTTATTGGCGACATTTTAATTTGGGCAAGGGGCCGGGCCCCCCTCTGGCTACGCCTATGAGTTTTTGTTTCCTTGTAAGCTCCCTTTAACGATTTTAAACAAACGTCTATTCTTGACATTGCTAAACCAGTCAGACAGCAGAACAATTATTTGAAAAATGCTCAAAAAATAAAAATGCTAACCAAGCAAACAAAATACGCTTTCTTATCAGCAAAACTTTTCCTTAATAGTTATCAAACTCAGCAGGTTCGCTATAGTTCGCGCAAACCGGTTCCTTAATTTAGCTAACCGACTGATAAAATTATTGCCAGGGCCGCAACTACGTGGGCCCTGGAGGGGCGGCGCCCCCCAAACACAAATTTTGCCACCCCTCCAAACCCAAAGTGACAATAGGAGAAAATAGTGGTAAGCATTGTAAGCGCCCTTCCTGAAAAAAATTTTGCCCCCCCTACAATACCGCTTTAGTTGCGGCACTGTTGCTTGCTTAATATATTTGCTATTAAAGTTCCATTCAAAAAAGTTAGCTGTAAATATTCTCTAGCACTAATTTTGAACCCTTATGCATTAGCACAAAGTGCACAGTACTTATGCAAGAACGCTGATTGGTAGGCCTATATGTTATCGGTAGATGCTTTTAGTGTAACAGATGTTCATAGTCAGACAAAGTTCTCGAACACCCCAAAACCTCCCCTTATATTCTTGTTGTTGGTGTATTCCAAAATCCTCCTTCTGTCAACGGACAGCGTTAGATGCTAACTATCGGACGATCCGCTCACTTTCATTGCAATGACTTCTTCGTGCTTGGTCGAATCCGCACCTGCTTAGGAGTTTCCAGTAATTCAATGTTCTTGCGGATTTGTTGGCATTCTTGTCCACTAAATTTGCTGCTTGTTTCATTCTACCAGGCAAAAAAATGATCGCAAAGCATTCTATCCTAGGACGCAGCAACGTGGCCACGGTGCGGGTTGAACCCAGGTTATGCGATCAGGGTCAAGGAGCAATGCCTACTGTAGTGAATCAGTTTGAAATTTTGAAAACTTTAGTTGTTAAACCTCCAGTTCGCTCACGTAGCGCACTTCTATTGATTCACTGCTGAGCTGCCATGAGCTTTGCCATGAATCTTCTCAGTCTCGTTTTACTGGTCGCAATGTGTCAGTGCTTTTGGATAGACCAAACCGAGAAGCACAAAATCCCTAAGTTCGGGCTTGCACTGCCATGGGAAGATGGTAAGCATAGGTGGTTGTTCTCGTTCGTACAAAATAACGCAGTTGAAACGAAATTAATTCGATGTTTTTCTGAATTGGCTTAGAGCAGCCTAAGAATTCTGATGTCTGGCGATCACATCACAATGCTCGCTTTGTTCTTCTCCCTGCTGTTCAATAATTCCACAAATGGGTATCGACCGAATATAATCCGTGCTTATAATTCATGTTAGCGGAAAATAATCTGACGGCAGAGCGTAACCGGAATGCATAGGCGTAGCCAGGATTTTTGATTGGGGGGGGCCCAAACCACAAATCACACGCAATGACGTCATCAGATATTTTCGAAAAAGTATTTTTTTGTGGGGCAAAGATATCGTAGAATGGAAGATCTGAAGCCGTAGCCTGATGGCACTTTGCCAGGATTTTGGTAAAGGGAGAGGGCGAAAACTAATTGTTGAAAAGTATAAAAGTCTAACTTGGAAGACGTGTTGAGTAAGCTAGTGTACTCAAACGTATCAGAGACGGGGGTCTGGGGGCAGAGCCCCCAGCCACCGATGGCTATGGGGGTCTGGGGGCAAAGCCCCCAGCCGCTGGGCGATTTTTGTAAGTTTTGGAAAAAAAAGTTATTTAGATCCCATTGGCTCACATTTCGCACGAGTTCAGAGCCATTTCATAGAACTAAATTTTTAACATTTCAAAGCCAATCGAAAAAATTTAGTTGTTCAATCTTCTTTTTGCAATTTAATCCCAAAACACGCTTAGAATCTTGCATTATGGTGTAAAATTTTAATTGTAAGTGATTTGGTTTATAGGGGGAATAACGAACATTGCCTCCTGCAATACTTTAGCAGTAAATAATTAAGTTCATAATAACGTTAAACAAGGGCCTGGGGTGGCAACTTTTAGGTCAAAACTCTTAGATTTCTCACAGGTTTTGCATATAAAATTGTTAAAAATTTGCATTAAGGGGCCCCTGGCCCGGGAACCTTGGTCGTCAGTCAGGGGCCCTTGGGCTCCCTGGTTGCCAGTTAGAGGCCCCGTAGCCCCTTGCTTGTCGGTTAGGAGCCCAGGCCCCCTGGTTGTTAATTAGGGGCCCTGGGGCTCCCTGGTCGTAAGTTAGGGGCCCAGTGCCCCCTGGTCGTCAGTTAGGGACTCCAGGACCCCTTGGTTGTTGGTCAGGGGCCCTGGAGCCCCCTGGTCGTCAGTTAGGAGGGCCCCGGGGCGCCTCGTTGTCGGTTAGGGGGTTCCTGGGCCCCTGGTTGTTGGTTAGGGGCCCCCTGGTTGTTAGTTAGGGGCCCTGGGGCTCCTGGTTGTGAGTTAGGGGCCACGGGGCCCCCTGGTCGTCAGCTAGGCACTCCGGGGCCCCCTGGTTGTTGGTTAGGAGCCCTGGGGACCCCTGGTTGTCGTTTAGGGGCCCCCTGGTTGTCGGTTAGGGGCCTGAGCACCACTGGTTGTCAGTTAAGGGGACCCCTGGTTGTTGGTTAGGGGTCCCTTGGTTGTTAGTTAGGGGCCCTGGGGCCCCTGGTCGTCAGTTATGGGCCCCCTGGTTTTCAGTTAGGGGTCCCGGACCCCCTGGTTGTCGGTTAAGGATTCCAGGGCCCCCTAGTTGTTAGTAAGGGCCCCCTGGTTGTTAGTTGGGGGCCCTGGGACTCACTTGTTGTCATTAATATTATTGTTAATTACTGTTATGTGCGTAATTACTGAAAAAAACTGCAACTAAACATCGCCAGGCTATGTTGTCATAACTTTTTGTCGTTAGTGGTATTTTGATTGGGGGGGGGCCGGGCCCCCTGGGCCCCCCCCCCTGGCTACGCCTATGCCGGAATGTATTGTGGACATGAAACGAAAGTAGTCGCGCTTGTTATTCTAAAGCAGATTATAAAATTTCAACTCAAGCACTCGGTGGTTGAAAAGCACCGGGCTGAACTATCAAAGCAGGGTCTTGAAAAACAGATTTTTTTTTGAAACATATTCCAGTAATCTGTAGCGGACTCACAGTCTCTACCATTTAAGATGAGCTGATAAGTGACGAAACGGACTCACGCGATTTTCAGCGAAAACTGCGCGACTTTCGCGCCCTTTTGTACAGGACACTGAGGCAGATGGAGAGGGCCTTGGCTGGCGAAACGACATCTGGTAGCTTCTACCAATTGAAGTGGTGTAGGTAAAAAAAATTAAATCTCAAAAATATTTTGACATAGTTTGGAGGTAGCCACTTACGCGCGCGTTCTGCCGTGGCCGAATGGGTAAAAGCGTCCTTGCTTGAAACCTAAGACCTGGGTTCAATTATCTAGTTGGCCGTTACTTTCATCAAACTAACCGGCCAGTTGGTCGAGCGGTAACGAGTTCGTCTCTGGAGCGGGAGGTCTGAGGTTCAAATCTCGAGTCGGTCAAATCGGACACAGTGTTGCCAACGGCTCGCCACCGCTGCGACATTTCTTCGATCGGAGCTGTGTTGCCCGGGCGCAATGACGCGGAAATGGGCCCCGCCAACTCGTTACACGCTTCAGCGTATTACAGCGAGTATAATGAAAGAGAGATCTAGCATACTAATTATTTTTTCGGGTAGGACAACGTCGCTTTTAATATGTTTTGTTTTAACTCTAGATATGATCAGAGGGTAACAGGTTTCATTCTCTGTGTAGACGCCCCTAAAATATTTTTTTTCAGACCTCAAGCTGGCGCGCTAGTTTTTTGTTGCTATCAGACAAAACTTAAAAGACAAAAATATTTTGACTAGTTTGGGGGTAGTTCCCTACGCGCGCGTGCTGCCGTGGCCGAATGGTTAAAGACGCCAGTGCTTGAAATCTAAGGCCGGGGTTCAATTATCTAGTTCACCATCGCTTTTATCAAACCAAGATTTTATTGAATCTGGTATATTACTTTTTTTTATTACGACAAGGTTACTTTTATTATTTTTTGTTTGACACTAGATATGATCAGAGGGTATTAGGTTTTATTCTCTGTGAAGACGCCCCGAAAATCCTTTTCTAACACCATAAGCTTGCGCGCTAGTTTTTTGTTGCTATCGGTTGCTACAAAACTTGTAATACGTTGGATTTACTGGTTTTGATGACGTTATCATCGTTTTCGTAACGTCACAACCTCAAAATATTTATTTTTAAAAATTTAACAAAAAATAGCTTCGACATGCAAAAAATCTTACTTCTATCTCTTACCAATCGGTTTTTAGATAGTGGGGCAAATTTGCCCCCCTCACCGGTACAAACAGGGTGTAAAATAGCCCGTAGATATAGGGTTAACTTTTGATTCAAGCCCCCCTTTCCACCCTCCCAAACCCTTAACAATATTGTAGTTGCACCTAGCGCCATTAAACTGAAAGCCAAATCGTACAAAAACGTTGGCGAAATATCGTATCTTAAGCGACCCCCACCGCAAAAATTTCGGAATCCATCCCCGAAATAATTGCGTAATTAAACCAAATCTTTCTTCATACTCGCTGTAATACGCCAAAGCGCGTAACGAGTTGGCGGGACCTATCTCCGTGTCATTGCTCCCGGGCAACACAGCTTCTTTCGAAGAAATGCCGCACCAGTGGTGAGGCGTTGGCAACATTGTATCCGATTTGACCGACTCGAGATTTGAACGTCTGTCTCGAGATTGGCAACACTGTCTCGAGATTTATACCTCTTTGCTCCCGCAATGAAACGAAAGCGTTACCGCTCGACTAACTGGCCGGTCTAATTGCGTAATCAGTAGACCAAAAAGGATTTTCCTCATGAAACGTGATGAATTAGATTGCGAAGCCGTGAGAATGAAAGTTGACTGGTTAGGAGCTAGTTATGACGCAACAGCAGAGGCAAAAACTTTGCTGCACAATGCAAAATGCTTAGATTGAAAGGAATATTGAGATTCTTTCAGCGGAAGTTTCTATTTTTTTTAATGCTTCTGATCCAAATCTAACCGAAACTAAAATCCTTACTCTAAAACACTAACCTGAAACATAATCTCTATTTAAAACCAAAAAAGAAAAATGCGCAGATAAATTGCTTTTGTTATCTATTTTGTTTTATGAAATAGGCTAGTCGCCAGTCACTACACCACTTAAATGACTTGCAAATAGAAAATTTTGGAACAGCGGCTTGGAGCAGCTTCAAATGTTACGTCAGAGGCAAGGCAGCTGTTCGAGACAAATATCTGACTTAAATAGAAATTTTAGCTTTCGGTTGTGTTACTGCTGTAGGCCATCAAAAAATTACGGTACGTAGCAGACTTAGAAATAGGCTTACGACAAAAGAAGGACTAAGCTTGGGAGACCGATTACTGATGCCAGAAGTTGGGTTGCCAACAGTCCCGGAATGGACGTCTTTCGTCCCGTGTCCTGGACTGGCCATGTATGACCCGGAATTTACTGACAACCAAGGCATTCTAACGTATAAGACCATGTAAGCATGTCGGCTTCGTTCAAAACTGGAAACGGATGTAATTCACGCAAATATTTTTGTAAATAAAAACACTTTACATCATTCTGCATGCGTCATTCATATAAAAATGAGTTGAAATTAATGTTGTGGACAAGACGTTTCGTCAACTGTGACGTCCTGATGACATAACAATCATATAAGGTAAACAATCGTTAAATGGAGGATAAATCACCAGTCTCCATAATTTGAGACGATCATTCGACTTCGTTTATCGATTGAAAAAAACGCAGGTACATTTTAAAACGGTTTTGTGTCTGTAAGCGTAAAAGACAAGTAAAGAAAGCAGTTTAAAAGTAAAGGGGAAGATGTGAATAGATTGATTAAAAGTTAGTCAATAGGCCTATTTACTTTATAGGCCGATATTGCACTGTTAATGTGAGGCTTTTTTATGAGCAGGTTTTCATTATTCAACCAGTTTTCAGGCTTCCATGGCCTTCTAATAAAACGCCTTGCTGACAACTCTTTGTCTTAGTCTCAGCGAGAGTTCATTGATTATTATATTCAGTATTTCACACGTTTTAAGATTCATTATTTCCATAGTCACTAAATGCTATTTCACACGTTTCTTTGATTATTATGAAATTATTTGGAGGCTGGGAGTTGGTTAATAACGCTGCTCGATCATCACTCTATGACGCGCGGCACGCACTCCTACTTTTGATGCCATTCGTGTGTCGTAAGCTCAGTAGCGTAGCCAGGGAGGGGGCAGGGGAGGCTATAGCCTTCCCCATTGGCCTGCCGACCAAAATGCCGAATAAGGAAAATACCACGTTTTTAGCACTTCTAAGACTCTCTTTTGCACCAGATTAGACTAAAAAATGATTTAAAGCATAGTTTGAAACGTTATTTGGGGGAGGGGGGGGCTAATGGACTGCCGACCAAAATGCAGAATAAGGAAAATACCACGTTTTAGCATTTCTAAGACTGTCTTTACTTTTCTAAGACTGTCTTAACACACTGGATTAGACTATTTTGAAACGTTTATTTAGGGGGGGGGGGCTAATGAACTGCCCACCAAAATGCAGAATTAGGAAAATACCACGTTTTTAGCCAGTAGCGTATCCAGGGGGGGCCGGGGGCTATAGCCCCCCCCCCATTGACATGTCGACCAAACTGCAGAATGGGAAAAACGCTACATTTTTAGCACTTTGAGACTGTTTTATGCACTGGAGTGGACTAAATAGTGATTTAAATCATCTTTTGAAACATATGTTCAGGGGGGGGGCTAATTTGTCAAAAATAAAACCAACAAATAAATGAAATCTTTGATAAATGGTAAGAAATAAGCAATCAAATTTGATCGCAAGTGTAAAAATGCTGAACATAGGTGTCATCAACAAACATACTATACTCTAAGGAATAGGGGGGGGGGAATCGAATTGTCTGTCTTCCCACAGGAATCGAACCTGCAGCCTTTGGATTCGGTAATCCAAAGGCTGCAGGTTCAATTCCTGTGGGAAGACAATTTTTCGCATTGCTTCTTTTAAGTAGTCGCCGCTCTGGTGGCTCTTCCCTAGGCTTCCGAGCTGGGAGCCTTTAGGCCAAAAGCACGCAAAACGATTAAAATATTAAAACTCTGGCCTGCAAACGTCAAAAAACATCTTAATTGACTTATTATTACAAGTTTAATCTTGTTTGTACTGTTAATTTCTAAGCCACGTTTTAAAATCATTATTTTTAATCAAAATAACCCTAAAATGAAGTTATTTTTGCAAAAAAATGCAAAAATTTTGAGCGCTGGGGGCTCCACCCCCACACCCCCGTGCCTCTGGCGGCTGGGGGCTTTGCCCCGAAACCCCCAGCCTCCGGCAGCTGGGGGCTTCGCCCCCAGACCCTCATTGGCCTCCGGCGGCTGGGGGCTCAGCCCCCAGACCCCCCAAACAGCCCCCCATTGCGATTTTCTGGCTACGCGCCTGCGTAAGCTTCTGTTGCATCAGTTTTCAAATTCTAAGCATTAAAATGTCCGGGAACGGTTAAACGCAAAGTTGGCCACCCTGGTCAGAAGGCATTATCTATATAGTTTGCTCCGGGATTTGAAAGGCCATTGTCATCTGCAGATCCAGCTCCAGGGCAGTAGAACTTGGCAATCCCAAGTCTACAGCTTAGGTAAACATATAGGTCTACCGGTAGCCGACAAGTTGGGGCATTGCGGAGCTCGGTTGTGGAAAACTTTCTCGAGCGCGTGCTTCCGAGATGTCCTCTTTTAGCACATCAGTTTATTAGCCTATTTCTCGGGCAGGAAATGCTGCTCAAAGTCAAACTTTAATCTTAATGCAAGGTTTTGCAGAAAATCGAAGTATGAGCACAGTGCCAATCGAACACGTGAGCTACCTTTGTCAGACACTTGCCTTAAGCTCCGATCTACACTGGGCGTACAATCGTGAGCGTAAGAACGCAGTTTAGTCATTTTAATCAGGAATTCGGTACGCCTGCTTAACCACCTTACAAGCGTACAACTGCCAATTGGTTACAGCAAACGAAGGATACTCTCATACGCTCACGATTTTTCGCTGGACCAGGCCCGGTTGCACAAAGTCAAAAAATCGTAAGCTTATCTTTATTTTAACAAGGTTTATTTTAACAAACTGGCAGCTTGTAGCCTATTAGTTAGACGGTAGATCAGGCGTGTAGCCAGAAATTCGTAATGGGGGTTTGGGAGCAAAGCCCCCAGCCGCCGGAGGCACGGGGGTCTGGGGGCGGAGCCCGAGCGCTCGAAAATTTTTCGCCGGAGGCACAGGGGCGGAGCCCCCAGCGCTCGAAAAGTTTTCGTTTTTTTGCAAAAATAACTAAATTTTAGGGCTATTTTGATAAAAAAATAATGCTTTTAAAACGTGGCTTAGAAATTGGCAGTGCAAACATGATTAAACTGGTTGCATAAATGGGCTATTTGGGAGGTGGTGATGGTAAAATGTTAGTTCTCTTGTTTAGATGCTATTTCTCTTGTTTAGATTCGAGAGAAATTATTGGTAATTACGGTAACTAATACGGAATAGCCCCCCCCCCTAATCCATAGTTTATAGTACGTTTGTTGATGACACCTATGTTTAGCATTTTTACACTTGTGATGAAATTTGATTGCTTATTTTTGACCATTTTTCAAAGTTTTTATTTATTTGTTGGTTCTATATTTTTGAAAATTAGCCCCCCTCCACTTTGAATATATGTTTCAAAAAATGTTGTAAATCACTATTTAGTTCACTCCAGTGCATAAAACAGTCTCAAAAGTGTTAAAAACGTAGTGTTTTTCTCATTCTGCATTTTGGTCGACATGCCAATGGGGGGCTAAAGCCCCCCAACCCCCTCTGGCTACCCTACTGTGGTAGATATGCTGGGGTTGTCGAATTTCTGTACAAAAGACCAAAACAATCTAAAAGTACGCCTATCTACTACGACCACAAAACCGACGCTGTAAACTGCCAGTTTGTGGAGGTATTTACTGTAACTCGAGACAGAGTTGGATAGCCTACTGGCAACACTAGTTCAGCCCCCAAAGCGAAAAATAATTTGAAGCCCAAACCACAGGCCCCCGAAATCCTGAATGTTAGTTTAAAATAACCAATACAGCATGTAACTTGCTTTTCTTTTGAGATGCAATTATATTATTTTGTGTTTTACTAATGGCATTGATACCCAAATGAAGTTTTCAGTCAGTGTTGCAAAGCTATTTTAGTTTTTCAGAAGTTACATAGCAGATTTAGAACATAAACTTTTTTTTACAACTGTGAGGTAGCGCTTGTCTCACATATCTGCTTTCCCATTAGGCCAGTTTTTTCTCAGCATCGGAATTGACAAATAGCCTATCCTGGCAGCCCACTCGAACTTTCAAACCACAACGAGGGCAATTTCTGCACTTGCCATGGTACCCTCTTCTCAGATTTACTCTGATCAAAGTCTCCCAACAAGGTCACCAACAGTGCCGTCGCTATGGGGGGGGGCCGTGCCCCCCTAACGGATGCTTCTGCTCCCCCATTTAGGTTTACTCAAAATACTGTTTTTGGAACATCACTCAAAGACAAGACAGAACTCAGTGATGGAAAAAGAAATAATTATACGTCCAAACATAATTCTCTTTGGACGTTTTCTCGATTCTTTGCGAAATTGCTGGCAGCCAACTGCTGTGTCACATAAATCTGCTATACTATATTCCGTCTTATTAGCTCTATTCCGTCTTATTAGCACGCCTTTACGGATGTGTCGCGAAAGAGAGATGTAAGCCTGATGAATCGTTACTGGTTCTTCGTTAGTAATTATGACATAAAACAGTACGTGATACGTTTTTTTCAAAGACCAGCTAGTATGATTTTTGGAGGACACTCAAGATTTTGAGGTCGCAGTCAGTGGCACAACCACGGTGAAGAGGCTTAAGCCCCCTTAGCCAAGTCACTTAGAAAATTTAACCTAAAAATACGAGCGTTTAAACATATTTTAGACTTGACCTAAAGTAAGGAGGGGAGTTGAAGGTGCTAAGCAATTTAATTGTTTGAAATTACTTATGAATTATAGCAATTGAGTTATTCATGCATCTTCAAAAAATACGAAATATGATTAATATGGCGTTGAAATCTCTATATTTTTGCTGCGAAATCACAAGAATTGCCCAGCGGTTGGGGGCTCCGCCCCAGGCCCCTGTTTACTGTCACTAAATATTTAGGGACTCTGTCCTGTCTGTGGCACGCTTGATTTACATTAGTTTGTTCAACATGGGGGCTAAATCAGGCAGTTTTTGGGCCAAAAAAGTTTGCTTTTAGTTCACTACTCTTAGCAAAATCCTGGTTGCACGTCTGGTAGCATTCACTGCTGCAGATAGATTTTTCAAGCGACTATGGGCCGCAAACGAAGCGAGCTAAGAAATGCTGCCTGCCTTATTTTAAAATTGCGCATAATTGTAGCCGTGCGATCTGAAGATCGGTTTTTATATGCAAATTTTAGTGCCCCCCCCACTTTTGGCTAGTGCCCCCTCACTTCGTTTGTTCTGGCGACGGTACTAGTCACCAAAAAGATGGCAAGTGCAGAAATTGCCTTCGTTTGTTGTTTGAAGGTTCGGTTGGGCTACCAGGATAAGCTATTTAGATTATATTGCAACTATTTCGATTATTTTTAGTTACACTTTAAAAATTTAAAAGCACAAGACACGTATTGGCTGGAATTAAGCTGGAAATTTTTTCAATCAAGCTTGAACTCGACTAGAAAACCCGGCCAGACTTGCAATTCTGACTTGAGGTGAGAAAAGCGATAAATTGTAGATACTCGACCAGTCTGCCTAACTGTACTAAGATTACCGGTATACTTTGTGAAAATGTTTCCCGGGTGGAGCTTAACTCGGTCGAGCCATATTTAGCTCAGACGTAAATTTGGAAAATGTATGCCCTAGGAAACCATAGATGTTTCTTTGTCGAGGAAAATATTACGGAACTTTTGCCCGTTCCTTTTCATCCGAACCAATCAAAGTTTGAAGTTAGTTTAGTGACTTTTTTTTCAAAAATTAATTGTCTGGTGAATATTTTTTACTCAAGAAGCTTGTTCCAAAATAAGGAAAATAGCCCTATTTTGTGTTTCGATTAGACGTAGTAAAAACATCAATCATGGCCGCCTTATACGAGACGTTATGGACTAACCGCTTCCCTACTCTGTCCCAAATAAGGCACAGACTTGTAGTTGTAATTACAATGTGAATCATAGGTTGATTGTGCCTATAAGACTCTGTATACTGTCTATAGCTTATTATTAATTTTCTTAGTACATTGCTCTTGATAATTACATTTTACTCATCAAGTTGCCTTAGCCACATGTCTACCACACACAGCGGAGGCTTCATGCTGTCTCTTTAATTGCTGAACATCAAGCAGGGCAGCTGTGAATACCAATTTTTATAGTTTTTGGTTTGATCTGACCGGGAATCGAACCCAAGTCTACCGTTTCACTGGCAGACGCTCTATCCACTCGACCACTGATCGGTTGACTTGACAAGGCCGACGCGATCACTGGGGTCGCCAGCAGACCGTAGTAGCCGACCATGTCCTCTGATGGCTGCTTGTGCCGCTGTTTTGATCGTGTAATAATTCTATGTTTTAATCCCAGTGATGCGCAACGACATAGAAAGTGTAGTTTTTTATCCAAATTTACCTCAAAACTAAAAATTTCAGTGTAATTTTGGTGCGATGATCTGTGGTTGATATTAGTGTTTCAAAAAATGCTCATTAACGAATAGTTGGTCAAGTGCCACATCAGATTACCGCATCACTATTGGCAGACGTAAAAATCCGTTTTTTTTTTTGGATGCATAAATTGCTCTATTTCATTGTGCGCGATACTTTTAGTTCTGTAGTCTTCTATTTCACTTGCTCTGTCGATGGCGCAGTTTCTCGGGTTGCTAAGTAGAAATATTTGTGGCAGTAAAACTTTTACAATGTTCAATATTTACCATTACAATATCATTTGCCAACAATTTACAGTACTTGGTTTAGAGGACATTAAGGGGAGCCTTTGCACTTTTTAGTTTTGAAATCAAGTTGGAACCTGTCCACCACTTACGGAGGAGGCTCTACACTATGTTCCTTCTAACGATGATTGTCAAGCAAGGAAACTAGTTTGAATACCAGTTTTTATAGCTCGTGGTTCTACTGGACCGGGATTTACACCGAATCCATCGCTTCGGCAGCTGATGCGTTACCCCCTCAACCATTGATTGCGTCTGTGTTTTAGAGATACCGGTACCGTGCAAGTGCGCACTACAAGAAATTGGTAACCGTCTTGAACTAAGAGATATGAAAAAAAACACTTTCAAAAAGTTCAGATCTTCTTTGGATGACAAAAAATTAGAGGAATACAACTCTTACCGCCCAGGATACCGGTATGTTATTACTTATTACCGCAAACCTTTGGCAATCATGTCACATTGCAGCACTTCTTTTTATCTCATTTTCGGTCTTGCTTTTTCGTTCCATCACCTTCTAAGAGTAGTGCCTTTACTGGACCCCTTTTTTCATCCATTCTCTCCACATCCATTCTCTCGGCTTGCCACCTGCCAGTGTGGTAAAATCGTGTCCGTATACTGCTTGTGCGTGCACTGTTGATTCAGGAAGAATAGAGTTTTCCATTTTCAAATAAAAGTCTGCAAACAATCACCGTAAAATGTGTGCCTTGAACATCGTAAAAATTCTTTATTGCACAAAAAGCTACTGTCACAATATTAACTGCTTTTACATAGCCACATTCTGACTCTTTTTTGTCTTTGGGGAATCAAAAAATGTGCCTCTAAACCTGACATAGAAACAGGGTTTTATTAAGGCTCTAGAGGCTTGTAGCAGGTTGGGGATGGGATACCCTCACCTAGGCTCACGAGAGTCAGCGAAAACGCACACTTTTAATTTGTTGGTCTCAACTTGATATCTTATTTAAAATTGTTAGGCTTTGTATCTTCGTCATAATCTGGAGGGTGTGACAGGATGGCTTAGATTTGAGAAGTTGTTTGGTTTGGGGCAGGGGTCGGCAACCTACGGCCCACGGGCCCGGTGCGGCCCGCCAAGGCATTTTACCCGGCCCGTGACCTTTAATTGCCATTCGGGCCGCGACCTTTTTTCATTTTTCAATGACAGATATGCAGCAATAAACCGCCGAAATGATTCTCATCTCCTGGCGAAACCTTTTTTTGAGGTCTCGCCATCAATGCGGCTGTGAAAAAGGCCTGAATTTCTGGCGAAGACCTGTTTTTTTTGACTTCGTCACCAATTGCTCTGAAAAACAAAAAAGTCTTGAACTTCTGGCGAAGACCTATTATTATTATTTTTTTGGTTTTCGCTATCGATTCGTCCGGAAAAAGGCGTGAATTTCTGGCGAAGACCATTCTCTTTTGGTCCGCTGGAATGGTGGCGGCCCGCTGGAACCCTTTTAGGAGTGAATGTGGCCCACTAGTTCAAAAGGTTGACGACCCCTGGTTTGAGGGAATGGTGCAATACGTTAGTGTATGTAACATATTAAGGTGGATAAGTTAAGAACACAAATAATGTGAAGTAGAGTAATATTATTGATTCCTAATGCTCAACAGTTTTATTTAATTTGATTGAAAAAGCTTTATATTTGAAACTCCAAAGCTTTTAAATATAAGGTTTTAGTTTTTACTGTTGATGAACGTAACTAAGTCTAAAACATTTAACAATTTTACTGTTCTGAATAAGGTTTTACTGCCTTTAATTAAAGTACAGCCAAACCTCGGTTATCGAACGCTTCTGTTCTCGGCCAAAAAATTACGCCTCAGACTTCGAACGTAAATTCGGGTCACGACCAAACCGAAAGAAGCCGAGCGAACGCAAACGCGCCATGATGCTGCATATGTTGGCTTTTTCACACGATTTACTGAGCTGTTGTATTTTTTTTTAATGTTTCATTTGTAATTTCTGCAAATTTTTTCAAAAATTTTCGTATTGTGCTGCATCTTAACCTTTAATGTTTTTGATGTTTTAAAAAAAAAACATAAGAAATGTTTACTTTTTGTTTTTTTTCATCATCTTAGATAGGAAATCTTTTATTAGAATAAAACACAATCTATTTCTACCCGTTTTTATTTATGGTACACAAAATACAGTACAGTTTATGGTGTAAAGTAGTAAAAAAACACTTTGCAAGAGTTGCTTTCTAGACTTGGAACGAATTAAAATTATTTGCATTAATTCTAATGGGAAAGATTGTTTCGGATTTCGAACTAATCACTTTTCGAACAGCCTTCTGGAACAGATTATGTTCGAAAACCGAGATTTGACTGTAATGTTATTATTATCTTATAATAATTCAACTTTCCAATAACGATATTACGCTATGAGTTCGAGATGATCAGTCGGAAAGTTAGGAAAAGAATTTCTGAAAGTTTTCCAGAAGTGCGGGAAAACTTTAGATTAAATATTTATTCATAGAAGTGTGTATGTAAATTCATTGATAGAATGGATATTGATCTATCAAAGCGAGACGCAACAAACTTTCAACAGCTCACAACCATCAATTTGTTGAGACTGACACTAAACAAACGTATAAACCTTATTTATTCTTCAAATATTATAAGTAATTTTTGTTAGATCAAACAGTTAAGCTACTTTGTGCTACTGGAGACCAAATATATCTGAAACATATCAAGTCAATTATTGCGCAATAAGAATAAAAAAAAATCGAATCTTATCCTCTACCCATTTGTTTTTATAATTATCTCTAAAAATCATAAAAGATCAAATTTTAAATTGAAAATGATGGAGATAAAATCAGTTCATTGAATTGATACGTTACGGGTGGAGAACCACTAGGGACAACGTTTCGGATGGAGGACCACTGTGAAAGGTTTCAGGTGGAGAACTACTGTGAACAACGTTTCGGGTGGAGGACCACTGTGAAAGATTTCGGTGGAGAACCACCGTGAAATGTTTCGGTTGCACGACCACTGTGAAAGGTTTCGGTGGAGAACCACCGTGAAATGTTTCGGTTGCACGACCACTGTGAAAGGTTTCGGGTAGAGAACCACCGTGAAATGTTTCGGTTACACGACCACTGTGAAAGGTTTTGGTTGGAGAACCATCGTGAAATGTCTCGGTTGCACGACCTCTGTGAAAGGTTTCGGTAGAGGACCACTGAACAAATAATGGTTAAAACCTACCGCCAAAGCGCTATGTTTTTCAGTTTTTGTTGTTTTTAGATGCTTTGTAGGCCTTTCATCTTGTGGAACCTTTTGCAGTAAGAGATCCTTTTTAGTGGCCCCTATTGCTGAAGTGGAATTTTTTTGTGGGGGTCCTGCAACAATTTCCCCCAAAGTTCTCTCTTCAATACGGCTGTGCATGTGAGATGGAATAACGCCCGCATTCTTAAGCTAAGGATGCTAACAAAACTTAGCTTTCAATGATTTTTGTTTTATCTCGTGATCAGAGTTCAACTTACATCTAGATCACGTGCAATGTTCCCTTTAATTTTTTTTAGTCTGTGTGCGTAGAAATTTTGTATGCGCACTTTTTTGGAAATGACTAATATTTGTAATATTTGTGCAACAACCTATGTGCAACAATGTGTCTGTGCAACAATAAGTCTGGGCGCAGCAAATTTATGCGTGTGCGCAGTCTCTGAAAGCTGTGTGCGCGCGCACAGCTTGGAGGGAACACTGCTCACGAGGTTCAGTTCTTGGACATTCCCTGCTTGGTAATTCCCTACAACTGCAATTTGATCATCAAAGAATAGTACAAACGTGACACATGGTGGTATAACCGGTATGTTGAATTTTAGAAACTGATACTGATGGCTTGAGTTTGATCAAAAATAGAACTGCCGTCGAGGTTTCATGCATGGCAAGAAAATGGAAATAAAACAACTAATAAAGAACAAAGAAGTTGATAGCGTGAATTATGTTGCTTTGAAATTAAGTAGTCAAAAGTTCTCCATGACACATGCTATTGATGTTTGTTTCAGTGGTCCTCAGAGTTCCGATGAGAGCGACGATTCAGCATATTCATCAACACCTGGCAAAGCCAGCAACACTGGTATAGAATTATAGACGTACTGTTGATAGTGGATAGTATTTTGGATTAAACTTGGCACAAGCTGCTTAACTCTAATGGCGTTGTAGTGTAACATTTAAAACGCCCATTAAAGTGTAATAGGATTATAAACATTTCAAATAAATATTTTTATTAGTGATAAAAGGCTTTTCACCCAAATGTTTGACTGACTTGATCAGTCATCAGCAGCCTGTCCCTTCTCGCCCCCAACGATCAACTCATTCCAATTTGCTGTTTGTGCCGCGTGCTTTCGGCGATCTCTGCTTTATGTCGTATATGCGCAACCCGTCATTGGGACGCATTTCCACTAGATATAGAAGACGCTGAATCTACTAATCAATTTCTGGTTTGGCTGAAAACGCATTTTTAAACAAGCTGGTAAATTTTGGTTCTGGCTGTGCACACTTCTTACTGTGCACACTTTTCACTGTGCACAATTCGCATTGTGCCGAACACAATTGCTTGTTTTTCGGAGCTTAATGCCTGGAACGTTTAACTAATTTTAATATAAAGCAAAGAGCCAAAACGTGAGTGAAACATTTTTTACTGGACGTTTCAAGACATCACTAGTCTCATCATCAGCAGATTGAATGATCAAGACGACAGCAACTTGTCACGAGCAAAAGCACAAAAAAGGCAGAGCAACGATGCAAAAACAGCAGGGGTCAAATTAAAAGCAATGATTTTTTTTTAGTTGTTGAACAAATTCCGAGAAATTGAAGCCTTGCCGAAATTTAGATCTAGATTTCTTTGTTGAATCATTAAGGTTTCTTTGATTAATAATTTTTGCCAATAGTCAGATCTCGCCAAGATGGTGGGGTTGTTGAAACAAACTATATGATTAGGGTTATCGGTCAAATATCGAGTCACGTCCGTATCCTGAGGTGTTTTAGAGTAAGGATCGTGGTTATTGATGTGGGTATTTAGATTCGGTAATGTTTGGCCAATATTAGAACTGCCACAAATACAACTTATTTTGTTCACGACGCCATACTAATGGAGGATTTGTTGTTGCTCTTTATGTTTAAATACATTTTTTGAACTATAAGTATCGTTGGTTATTAATAATTTGATTTCAAAATTAAGCCTTTCGCCAAAAGAATTAATTTCTTTTTCTAAGATTTGCAGAGAATTTTTATAATCGATTACCAATTATTCGCGAAATTTCTCTGCAAATCTGCTGATGATGAGACTAGTGATGTCTTTAAACGTCCAGTAAAAAATGTTCGCTCACGTTTTGGCTCTTTGCTCTAGATTTTTCATTCCCGCACTATTGTTTGTTGAAACAAGTATTCCAAGTGCTAACTGTAGTGTGCCCAACTTTTGTTAACTGTGATTTAATGCGCTATTTTTTTTTGAACGATCGACGTTCGCGTCGAGTGTTCCTTTGTTTTTACTCGGCCAAGTACAAACTAACCAGTTCAAAGATTCAGACTTTTGCTTGTAACTTGAAAACGGTTTGGTCTAGCTACGTGGACAGCAATGTGAGATAAATGAAATGTTAATTTGTTTGTACCAAATTTCGAGGCAATAGGTCAAGTGGCTTCGGTTTCAAGACCCAAAACCCGCCTCGAAAGTTTGGTGTAAAAACAAGTGTCATTCAAAAACGGCTGAAGTACGGCAAAAATATTTTACATTGTCATTGGTCATATGTCTTAAACAAAAATCACTGACATTCTACTCGTATTTGAACAAAGTATTCTAATCTTCAATGAGATCATAATTATATTTATCATAAAATACTGTAGATTGTTCAATTAAATGTATAATGCTGGCTTCCGCTATTTGCGATGCATTGGAATAAAGACATCCGAAAATTGTTGAACTTAGTAATTTTCTTTGAAATTTTTAGGCTTCTTTGCCCTCTGCAGGGATTGTTTCCAAGCTTTTCCAAGCAAAGCATCCTTCGTTATTTTCATCTTTTTGATTGTTTTAGGCGTTATCATCGGCGTCATTGTTGCAGGTACGTCTAATATCTAAACAAGGAGGGACATGTTCTAACCAAAATAATGCATAGATTACATTATGCTGATCAGGGATGTGGAAGCGGCAATTTTTGAATTGCTTCCGCTTCCACTGCTTCCGCTTCCACTGCTTCTGCTTCCACCACTTGTGCTTCCACTGCTTCCACTTCCACCGCTTCTGCTTCCACCACTTCCTCTTCCATCGCTTTGGCTTCCATCGCTTTCGCTTACACTGCTTCCGCTTCCACCGCTGCTGCTTTCACCACTTGATGACGTAATTTTTTACTTAATTTTTTTTGATTTTAAAATTTGATGGCAAAAGTTTTTTCCAGATATGTCAAAATAAAACAGCTTTGCTATCATCAGCTTAAAAGCATCATATAGAACCAAATTATAAAATTATCTTATTAATAGAACCAAATCATATAGATATAGAATCAAATATAGAACCAAATTATTTTAAATACATCATATTGAACCAAATTATAAAATAAGCCCTTATCTTTTGAAATTGACAAATTGCTGTTCAAAAAATCGACGGTATTTTGACGAGCTCAAAATTGCTCGTGTTACGCCACTTCATAAAGGAGGCTCCAAATCTGACTTGCAAAACTATCGCCCAAAATCAGTACTGACTGCGTTTAATAAGATTTTTGAAACAATTATAAAAAAACGCCTATTGCAGTTTTGGAATAAGTATAACGTATTTAGCGCAACCCAATTTAGATTTAGAGAAAATTCTTTGACTACTCTTGCGGTTAACCAGTTTTGGGAATATATCAGAAATGAAACTGACCAAAACAAAAATGTATGAGCTATTTTTATGGATTTAGCGAAAGCATTTGACACCGTAAATTACAAAATCCTTTTTTCTGAATTAGAGCGATATGGAATGAGAGGTTTAGCAAACGAAGTTATTCGAGATTATTTAACTAATCGTTAGCATTATGTACATTTGAATGGTGTTTCTTCTTTGCTAGAAAACATCAACATCGGCGTACCACAAGGTTGTGCGCTAGGACCGATCTTATTCTTTATTTACTTTAATAATATTTAATCGTTTTGCGTGCTTCCAAAGGTTGCAGGTTCGAATCCTGTGGGAAGAGAGTGGACCGGTAATCTAAAAGCTGCCGGTTCGAATCCTGAGGGAAGACAACTTTTTTGCATTGCCTGTTTTTAAGTAGTCGCCATTCTGGTGGCTCTTCCCTAGGCTTCCGCGCTGGTAGCCTTTAGGCCAGAATCACACAAAACGATTAAACATTAAATCTCTGGCCAGCAAACATCAAGAAGCATCATAATTGATTTATTATTAAAATTAATGATATTCTTGATTGTTCAAATGTTAATGTTACTCGGTATGCTGATGATAGTGGGTTAACCCTGGCTCACAAAAATATTAACACCTTACAATCAAATCTAAATATAGAAATTCCAAAAATAAATTCGTGGCTCATAGCAAACCAATTATCACTAAACGTAAACAAAACTAAGTTTTTGTATTGTAGGAAGTCTAAGCAAAAACTTGAAATAAATACTTAGCGTTCCAAAATAAACCAAACTGGTAGCATAAGATACTTACTGTAGGTGTATACTTGGGTGATAAGCTTAAATGGCATAAACTGATTGACTTCATTGAATCTAAATTATCAGCAGCAACTGGTGCTTTATATAACTTGCGCAAATACGTTTCACAAACCTTTTTGATTTCGGTGTGTTATAGTTTAGTATATTCTTATTTGCAATACTCTGTGATTTGCCGAGAAACTGCGACTAAAACTTTTTTACATAAGTTGTAAGTAAAATAAAATTATATTTTCAGAATCATTCCCTATAAAATAAAAAGAAAAACCAAATCAAAACCATAGTATGAAAAATTAAAACTTCTGTGTGTTGAAAGTGTATAAACTAGAAATTTCTAAATTTATGATGAAACTTAATGCTAACAAACTGCCTGATGTACTTACAAAAATCTGTACACTCGTATTCCACGCGTAGTTCTAGCTCCAATGATTATTTCGTACCAAGATCTTATCATGTCAAAACAAACCAGTCAATACGAATAACGGGTTCAAAAATATGGAATGACCTCCCAAACAAATTAAAAAATAAAGCTGGTAATACCAGTCATAGCCTAATGTCTAAACAGCTCAAAGAACATCTTTTACAGCAAACGTTGTAAGTAAAGCATTTCAATTCTAAAAATTTTTACTCTTGATAAGTTTTTTTGTTTGTAGTTTTAACTAGATTAAACTATTGTTAGTTTCACTGATTTGCATTATTTATTTATACTTTATCAAACGTTCATTTTTTGTCGTATATATATATTTTTAAATTGCACCACCTTTAAGTTTTGACATTCGATATGAATGGTCAAAGTTAAAGCGGAAGCGGTGCCCTTTTACCGCTTCCAGCTTCCGCTTCCACATCCCTGATGCTAATCGCTTTCTTCGTTATAAACTCTATTTCTAGCATCATCATCATCAGCAACATATTTGCTCCGCTGCAGGAGAAAGGCCTTCCCCAATTGCCTCCATTTTTTACAATCAAGGCTCTCTTGAGTCCAATTTGAGTTAAATTTAAATAGTTCATTACGGCTTTGTTTGGTTTTGCTGGTTTTGCTTTTTTGTCATATGGTGTCCTCTCGATTAATTTTTTAGTTCATCTATAATCATTTGTCCGCATAATGTGTCCAGCTCAGTTCCATTTTAACATTTTATTTGTTTCGACAATCTTTAGTAATTTGGTTTGTTTTCAAATCCATTTAGCTTTATTTTGTGTGTTTTCATGTAATTCGCAAAGTGGGGTTTTTCATGATTTTTCATGTTTTTCATGTAATTTCATGTAATTCCTAACTTTTCGTGGGATCTTTGTGTTGTTCTGAGCTTAATAGTTTGTTTCTTAGTTAGATTTCACGTTTCAGAACCATATCATTACATATAGGATATGTTGGTGGTATATATTACGTTTTAAGGATATAGGAAACTTGCTGGTAAAAACCGAATTCGCTCTACCAAACACTAGCCACCCTAGTGCAATTCGTCTTTGAATTTCAATTTCTTTATGTGGTGTCATTGTTATGGTTTGACGAAGATAAAAAAAATGTTTACTAGTTCAAGCTTAGCAGCGTCTAATGTAATGTTCTGTTGGTTGGAATATTGGTTAAACATAACTTTGGTTTTCAATTAATTTGTTTTTAGTCAAACAGCTTTGCTCTCCGCACATTTAGCAATATATTTTCGTTGCTTGTACCTTTACCTTTCAAATACGATTTGCTGAATTTCAGATTAATGTTTTGTAGCTTATCCAAGTCAGTCTTATTGTGATGATATAAGAAACAACCCTTCAACTGATGGCAACGAGTTGCAGACGTGCGAAGGTAGGCTGTTTAATTCTCGCACTTTTGTTGTAGACTTGCGAACTACGGTATGTTTCTTTGTTATAAGTAGACTGTTTATATGCATATGCTAATCGCATTGTGTGGTGATAAAACCTTCCATTATTATTCATCAGACTACGGCACCATGCTAAAAGCACAGCTAAAAGGGAGTATTAGCTGAATTTTCAAAGCATCCAGCTAGCCAATGCCGTAGTTTACAGTAGCCAAAATCAAAAGAAAATTTTTGTTCTTATTTTGGGGCAGCGTTTGCGAAGATATTCATCAAAACAAGAGATATCTCTGAAAAATTTTCTTGCAAACCCTGAATTTTTTCTTCCAATCTAAATTTCCAAAAAAGTGGGAGGTTTACCAAAATTGGATAGGTCACGTGATGCTACGAGCTGCAAGTTCGAGCCAAAAGAACCTATTTAGGATTTTCAAAAACTTTTTAGGGGGGATATCTTTGTATTTATTATACTTGTTGAATATCTAAAACGAAAAGAAAAAAGTTTCAAAATTACATTTTCGATTTTTGCTATTGTAAACCCTTGGAATTGGCAAGATGCTTTACCCCTTGTAATTACTCGCAAGTACATTGCTTGTTTTAGTTTTTTAATTTTTTTCGCAACCAGCAAAGACTAGCTGGAGCAAAACTTCGTATTTTCGCAACGTGGGGCTAGGGCTGCATCGGGACAGCCAGGGACTTTACCGGCCTCGGCCCGATTTTCATTTTGCTGCCAAAAGCGATCAACACTTTTGAGTTTTCTTTCCTAATTGAACTTACCTAAACTTGCTGTTTTTGTCTTTTTACGCCCAAAAATTGCGTTTTGTTGTACGACTATGTGCGTGGATCAGCGGTGAAAGCAAAACTGAACAGTTAGGTGCGCCGTTTCCGTAAAAGATTCAGTGTTGTCGTACCAGCAAAACCTTTAAGCGTAAAAAAGATATTCAAATAAAAGTTAGTGGGAACTCGATCCATATTTTATTAAGACTCTATTTTAGGTCCTCTTGTACTTTTTACTTTGAATTGTCAGCGATGGAAAAGAAGTTCATTTGACCATATTTAACGTCTGCAGTCAATTTTGTGCAGAATCAACCTGCACTTTTGACATCACGCTGTGCGCTTTGCCCTGCCCCTTCGGCTACACCCTCGATGAAAGCGATTGCCCGAATTCGTGTGTTTGTGCGACGGAGAGTGGCTCGTTTGAAGGCGATATAGAGTTCAAGGAAATGGACGTAAAAGACATGCTTCAGGTGAGGCCCATGCGTCAGGGTAGACCCATCTTTCGGATGTGGCCCACGCATCAGATGAAGACCATGCATTAGATAAGACCCATGCATTACCCACGCATCGTATGAAGACCATGCATTAGATAAAACACATCAAGTGAGGCCCAAGCATTGCAGTTTGGTGGGATGTCGACCGCATGTTCTTGACCAAGTGCCACATTCAGTCAACTTTAGTCACGTTATCGATGAACATCGGTACAAGGCGAAAGAAGTGTTACTATTTTTGCAATTGTTTCATAGCGGATTAAAAAGTAGTTTTTTTGTTTGTATTTAAACGCAGCGTAGCTGTTTAATTGCTTTTACGAAATGAAAATTACGATTTTTTTGTTCGGTCGACAACTTTTCGTGAAAATTTTCGCAGCTACATTTTTGTTTCGAACTCTAAATGAAAAAGATTTTCTGTTGCTGTGGTTTGCCTCTACAAAATTCAAATCAAGAAAAAATAATGTTATAATTTTACGAAAAACAATTATTTGTAAAGTTTTCGTTGAAACCTGTTTCGAAAAAAACTTGAATCACGAATAATCGTGATTTTCTAAGGACAATGGTATGCTGACTTGGATCCCGTGATTGTCTTTTAAAAGGGAAGCGAAGTGGTAAATTACAGTGAATATGAATTGCTTTTTTGGTGTATAAGAAGGACGTAAGCATGTTACTAGAAAAGTCAAAATATTAAGAGCAACAAATTGTGCCGCACATCTGCTCCTATTGCACATATGGTTTGTTTGTTTCCAGTTATTGACATTATTTTGAGGTTGCTTCTTCCTCCCATTACGAGATCACTTTTTCTGCCCGGAGCGACGTGAAAGAAACTCAGCGTTGGCGAAATAAAGCTGAATCTGTGTAAAGCAAAACCAAACTCTTGCAAAAAAGATTTAACTTGTTACCAAACAATTGGGTTTGTGTTTGAAAACTTGCTAAAAACGTAGAGATCCATCTGCAGTAGACGTTTGACCATTTACACGTTTAAAATTTGGTTATTCCCATTCACAAGTTACGGCCCTAATTGTTTCATTACCACCTCTGCTTATAAATCTCTTTACTCATCAGTATTCGTCCAGCCAATCAAGCGCTAACAGCGAGCATGCGTTCGATTTCACAGTATAAAAATATTATGGCGTAGAATAGTCATATGTCATTGCAGTAGAATCCTTTCGAAAAATTTTAACTATAGCGGCATTCAAATACCAGAGAATTGAGAGTATTAGCAACTTCGCAGCATCAATTGACATATTTAAAGTTTTTTATTTAACAGCAAAAGCATATTGTAATAAAAAATTGAACGTTTTCGGCCTAAAGCAGTTAAGCCTTCATCAGGATAACTCATCTGAATAAAATAAAAAGAATATGACATGAGGTTATAGCTAATTACCAAAGCATTCATTACAAATAAAATCAAATTATGATGTAATACTGCAAAAAAGTCACATAAGTTTTAGTGAGTTAATTCATTACAATTTAGCCATGCAGCAATAAGCAGGGGTATTTTTGTGACTATAGTTAAAAGTCAGACAATCAAAAAAATGAAGCGAAAAACAATAAAACATAGCTAGAAAATACTAAGCAAAAATGAGGCTCTTTTAGCATACAACTGTTTGTTTAACTTTGGATTCAATTTTTTAATTAATAAAGCTTCGTGAATTTTAGTAGTATACTCCGTGACACATTATTTAAGAACTTTGAAAGATTCCTCTCAATGTTTTATGGAAGAGCATTTGTCACAATCGTATAAATGGCCTTTGATTGCACTTTTTGTATTAATATCAGCTAGATTTAGATGCTTCCGTGCTCGAGTTCCAAAGCTTCATGAACTCATGCCCACATAGAACAAATTCGTATGACGCAAATATAAAAATTGATATACGACATTAGAGCTCATAGTGATAGAAGTAGCTGACTTTAGCTATAAATAACGGTCAGCTTTATATGATGTATAAATTGCACAAATCTCAACGCCAAATTTGCATTTAATCAGCTCAGAAAGTTGCTTAACTAATCGCTTAGAAGCTGCATCAAAGTAAGGAGCCTTAAAATGTTTATCAGTATCATCGTCACAGTTGGTTGCAGCACATGAGAATGAATCAAAAAATTGCATTAGTATTTTGTTAAAGAAATTATTTGTGTAATTGTTAGCGAGAAATCATGATCGTACTTTATTCACTTCCGCAAAAAATAAATTATCACTGGAGCAAATTCATTTGTAGCATACACATAATTTGACCAGATTTGTACTTTAAAGGACAAATAGCATCAAGATTCAAAAATATGCCAGTGATAGTTGGCTTTCGTCATACCCAAGTACCCATACGTCCTGCTCATTAACTTCAATATCCACATCCAAAAATTGCAAGGTGTTCGCAGACTCTTCTACAGTAAACTGTAAATTTTTATGTTGAGTATTAAGTACAGTATGTTTAAACAGCAAACACATCGTCCACGTAACGAAGATACATTTTAGGATGAGTCGAAGATGGCTGTTTAAAAATAACTGTCTCCAAATGGCCAAGAACAAATTTACTAATGTGCTTCGCAAGGGGAGCCCATTGCGACCCCGTCAATTTGCTTGTATAATTTACAGTTATGTAAAAACATTCCTTGAGTCGTCAGATCCATTAATTTATTGAAAATTTCTTTTTTAATCGGTTGTTGGTCTTACATTCTGGAGAAAAAATGTAGTCAGCAATGATGTCGATGGTGTATCTTAAAGGACATTGATGGAAAGTGATTTTGCCTCAAAACTTCTTAAAAATTGATTCGCGTTAAAAGAAAAATCTTTGATATGATTTAAAAAATAATTTGTAGAATTCATCAATTATGTGTTAGGAATATAAGGTTTATTGTGTCTAGGAATTTTGCTAGCTTATACTCTGGTGTCCCAATCATTGCAACAACTGGTCTTGCTGGATTGTCCATCTTGCGAATTTGATCAGTCCATGTAATTTCCCAGGAGTAAACTGATGAAACAAGATTTTTTACTGTTTCCTCGCCGAATTCTTCTAAGTATTTCCTGATATAATACGTAATGGATCTCTCTTTAGCAATGATAGGGTGGGTGGATTTACTTTCAGTGCTGATTTCCACAAATTTAGAAGTACCATTAACATTCACGTCCAATTTAGCATCATAATCATCAGATTTTAATACAGTTACATCTTTACCTTTGTCAAATTTGCACATGTTAATTTTTGGGTTATAAGAAAGAGAACAGAGAGTTCAATGAATAAATTCATTCATTCTTTTTTTATTCTTGACCACCACAACAACAGCAAATGAATGGTAACACAATAATAACACATAGAGTCAGGAAAAGGAAGTAGCTACACAACGTCAGACGTTAATACATGCAGAGGATATTGAAGATAAAAAAGCGATTTTTATTTGCATGGTTGCTACACCTGTCACACCAGTTTCATGTACAATGTAGGCTTAATCAATCACACTCATCAACATGCATATGCAGGCACACTAGATGTAAGTAAAGCTAACAGCTGGAGTAGTTGATCGAATAATTGATGTAGAGGAAAGAGAGGGGCAGTGACCGGTGCAAGACCAGGCACGGTTGCGTAGGTGGTCAATGGGTGGCGCAAGCGGCCCAAAAACTAATTTAGCTCAACGGAGCAAGGTGAAGAAAGAAAAACCACCTTGAAAATGAAATCTCACCGGGTACGGAAACCCTTGCAAGTAGCAGCTGGCCATAGTATTAAGATAATAACAATCTTGTAATCGATACATAAGCATCAAAATTATTATACGCAACATACAACAATACAAGAACAGCTATGCCGTTTGTCACATTGTTGTTTTGCATTTATCATAAACTTCCAAAATGAGTATTTGATCTCATCCTTAGTTTCGTCGTCGATTGAAGATATTAAAGTTTATTTTTAATGGGCTAAGGAAGGCGTTCCGATGATATATTATCTGTGTCCTGATCAATTTTACGAGGCAAGATGTGATGATTAAGTACAAAAACGCAAAACGTCTTCTTCGGGAATGGACGATTATTTGTTGCTTAGATTTGCGATAGAGTTAGAACTACAAGCTTAAGTGCAAGCGCTATAAAATTTTGAAAACCTTGTAGTTGCCCTTAGGCCAATATATTTGCAAGTTTTAACTAATATGCTCAAGCCATGTTGTTATAATAAGAACTTTAAAAATCTCAATTTTTGGACCTTTGCAACTTAGCGCGTCAAAAATGCAATACAATTTCATTGCTTATCATATCGCCAAATTTCAAGTTTCTGGCTTTGTTGATATTGGATGTACACATAGAATAAGTTCTTAATAGGACGGAAAAAGCAAAGTTAAAGACAAAAGAAATAAAAGTTAAAATTCAAACAGCTTTATTGCAAGAGTTGAAACTGCATCCTTTTGGCGGTTCTAAATTCGAAAACTTTAATCTCCTCCAGCAGTTAGTTTTTGTGCCAGAGCGGTTAGAACCTCCGATTGGCATTTGAGTTCTTTGGCTTGGAAACCCGTATCACGTGACCGATTTCCCACAAAATTTACCCAAAGGTTTTTTATATGTTTCCCATCTAAGTTCTGAATTTCAAGTTTGTAATTTTTTTGTCCGTTTTGAAGTTATAGCCGTTAATTTTGTTCGGAAAAAATAAAATAAAAAGGGTCTTCCTCGGAGGTACCAAAAATGTTGGGGTTAGGCTTTCGGCTCTGGCTTTTCTGTTTAAATGGAGTTGTTCACGGAGACTCAAAGTAGCTAAATCTTGAAACATCTAAAATGCTTTACATTGAAGTTTACACTTGCAATAGGTGAAAAATTAGCTGATCTTTTTACCTTCAGGCCTAAACTAATGTGCAACAATTGCACAAAACTGGTTCACTAACTGGAAGCTTACTCTAACATCCAGTCAGCTACGATGCTTAAGGCTCCGACATAGAATCATATCTTCGGAAAGGTTGTTTATAGTAAGCCAGGCTACTTCACCTAAAAGCTTTATCTTGATTTCGAATACTTTGCTACCTCTTGGCGGCCAAAACGCTCTGAATTAAAGATGATTAAAATGCTTCTAACTTTTCTGAATTCAAACTGCAGTTGTTCCACAAATTCATTTACCTTAAATACCTTCAACACTCCCCTAGCTTCACGAAGCCCGGTATTATGCAAGACTCGAAATAAGAGACATTTACAAAACTGATTTATAGCGCAATCTACTTCAAACAAGATGGCCGAAATTTAGATTCTGAAAGAAAAAAGTGAATTTCATAGACTCTTAACCTGATGAGTTGCAAAAATCGCAATGGGGTCATGTTGGTAAAATTATTTTTTAAGATCTTGATTTTCTCCGTTTTTCAAGATTGGATTGAATGTATTTTTTAGGTTGCTCAGAAGCAACTTACAGTTCTTAAAGTGATTTTCTATTTTGCTTCGATCAATTTATTTTTCTCGCAAAATTTTCAATTGCCTTTGTTTGCGGAAACGTGTAGCGTGTTTGTGAATCGCAACTCGACGATTCGGATTCTCAGGCGCATTGCTGTGTCGGGTTTAACAGCCATGCGGAAGAATTCCATGACTCACCTTTGTTGCCGCATATTCATTTTTCAATCTTCTGCTTCGTTTTTTTTTTGGTTGTTCTCAAAAGTAGGGGGGAGAAAAAGAAAAGCGATGTAAATCAAGAATTTGGACAAAAATAGCCAACAATGCATATGATCTCAGACCTAATAGTTCAAAAAAGAACAAATTTTCTGACCCATTGCTGCAGAAGTAGAAAATTTTCAAATTGTAGGACTACGGCATGCTTGAGGATGAGCCTGGCACCAGCGCCCAAGACACTCCCATTTGGGACAATAGACTGGTGGGTGGTCGGTATAAAGTTCCGTACGTGCTCGATTCAACTTATAGTGAGTGCTCTAGATTTTTAATTTGACGGCTAAGCTTTGCAGTCTGTAGATTGAGATGCCTAAGATGGGGCTTTGTGGTGGTGATTGGTTTATACCCCCTTTGAGGGCGCAACATCTCTATTGCCTTTTTCAGTTGTTTAGTTACCTTTGGGAGTAGCCTAGAGCTAGTTTTTTTTGTCAGAATTGGCATAGCACCAAACTTGGAGCGCTTGACACCTCTTACCAATGACTTTAAGTTTTACAAATTATTGTTGGAGTAATTTTTTATAACCTGTGTTATGATTTTTGTGTTATTGCGTTGCGTAATGTTACGTTAAAGTAAAATACTTGTATTCGTTAATTGGTTTAAATTTTACTGATTCTTTGAAATTAACCCCCCCAAAAAATGGAAAACGTCAAAACTTTGGTGATTAGCTTACTATGACTCATTTGGTATTTTTATCTTTGAAATGTATAAACATCAAAAGTTTTGAGGGGACCCAATGTAGAGGTCGAAAACGTTCAACTTTGGATAAGGTTTATTGCGTAATAAACAAAACTGCTGTAGCTACTCATTGGCGAATATAATTTGTATGATTTGCGACTTTGAAGAAATGAATGGCCATTGTCCAGTGTGGAATAAACTATATTTTGCTATGGATATTCCAGAGCCCCAAGTAGAGAGGAGATTCTTCCACAGTCGACGCAGTCATACACTGAGAATGTCTGCAGCAAGTAGCCTATAACGATAAAAGAACAATTAAAATCGCCACTGAAATTCTCCTTCTTTCGATGAAACAGGCTGACGAGTGTCGATATTAACTCTGTTTAATTATTTACCTTATAGCAGAGCTTACCAGGTTGTGTATTTGCAGTTTATTATTTTTTTCTTTTGTTGTTAAGGTCAAATAGAAAAAGCTGACTACTGATAACAAAAAGGCCGGCGCATTCAGAGAGTTGCGTTGGTCTGTGATTGCATGTTACTGTGTTGTTTAACTATTCGTTGGTTACGAAACCTGCTTCATGAGCTTGCCTCCTTTCCACTTCACGCGTATGCTAGGTAATCTTTGCAGGCGATCTTGTTGAACGGCAACTTAAAAACAACTGCAGAAGTTTTCATTGAAAGTTGCTCTGGTCGAAGTGACCAAGACGTTTAGGATGATTGTTATAATTCGTTCACAGTTTATGCAGGTTTAGCTCCGGGAAAAATAAAGGTCCGCTATTTAAAATGTTGTTGTACACAGGCTCGTCCTACAGAAGCCTGATCATGGAAGGCATGCAGCTGATTTCATCATCAACGTGTATTGATTTCGTTCCCAGGACCACCGAAAGACAATACCTCATGTTTTCCAACCAAGAGCCTAGATGCAGGTACGGCACCACCATTAACTAGTATTAAATCTGCTTTATCCAACCACGCCATTGGAGCTGCAAAGGACTTTTTCTTGGTGCTTGCAGCAGCAGGATCAAGCGAACACACAGGCAGTCTATAACATCGTGGTGGGTGAGGAAGCAAATCTGCTTTGGTTGGTAAAATTCAGCAGCAACTCTCTTTTCCTTCTAGAAAATCGCCAAAATACTGAGCACCATTGATGTAAGAGTTATCCTAATGTGATGTTTCCCACATTGTTTTACCAAAACAAAATTACCGTCAAAACTTGTTGCATTACCTGTAAGTTTAAAAATAATCGGAACTCAATTTTGACAAAAAAAGTTGACCAACTAGATTTTCCAAACCTTATTAGAAATAAGTTCTAAGCTCAAACTGAAATGCAAAATTTTGTTCTTCCTTCAAGCAAGACAAACCCGAAAGTCCGTACAGTAATTTGGCAAATTTATCCAAGGCTAAGAATCTGCAAAAGTATATATATATGTAATATATAATTGTAATTGTAATTACATTTTATTCACCAAGTTGCCTTGGCAAGGAGACAGCAAAGAGACCTTTCGGTCTTCGAGTCAAGCTGCCACCTGCCCATCTGTCTACCACACACGGCGGAGGCTTCACACTGCCTCTTTAATTGCTGAACGTCAAGCAGGGAAGCTGTGAATACCAATTTTATAGTCTTTGGTTTGACCCAATCGGGAATCGAACTCGAGTCTACCGTTTTAGTAGCAGACTCTATCCACTCGACCACTGTGTAGTGTGGACAAAATCAAAGAAACAAAATATTCTGATGTTTTTTACATATTGGTGGTTCATTTCAAGCCACGCTATGTGCTAAACTTCGCCCGCTAACCAGAGCCGTCGCTACGGGGGGCCAGGAGAGCCGTGCCCCCTAACGGCTGCTTGTACCCCTCATTTTAGTTCGCTCAAAATTCTGTTTTTGGAACATCATGCAACGACAAGACAACAGACAATGATGGAAAAAGGAATAATAACGTTCAAATTTAATTCTCCTTTGACTTTTTTTTTTGTTTTTTTTTGCGAAGTTTCTGGCAACCAACTGCTGTGCATAAATCTGACGCAATATTCCGTCTTATTGACACCCTATTACGGATGTGTCTTGAAAGAGAGATGTAAGCCTGCAGCATCGTTTCCGGTACTGCGTTTGTGATTATGACACAAAAAACGTAAAACATTTTTTTTCAAGAACCAGCTGTTTTGATTTTTAACGCACACTCAAGACTTTGAGGTCGCAGTCAGTGGCCCAACCAGGGTGACGGGGCTTTAGCCCCATAAGCCAAGTTACTTAGAAAATTTTACCTCAAAATGCGAGCGTTGAAAGGTATTTTAGATTTGACTGGAGTAAGTTGGGGAGGGCTGAAGGTGCTAAGCAATTAAATTCTTTGAAATGACTTTTGAATTTTAGCAACTTGGCTATTCACATGGCTTCATAAAGTGCAATATGTGATTGAAAAGGCGTTAAAACTACTATGTTTTTGCTGCAAAACTGTAAAAATTGCCCAGCGGTTGGGGGCTCCGCTCCCAGGTCCCCGTGCACAGTCACTAAATATCTAGTGATATGCCCCGTCTGTGACACGCATGAGGTGCATCACTTTGTTAGGCGCGAAAGCTAAATCAGCTAGTTATTGTGCAAAAAAAAGTACTTTTGGTTCGCCACTTCCAGCAAAATTCTGGTTGTGTGTCTGGTAGCATTTACTGCTGTAGATACATTTTTCAAGCGATTATGTGCCGCATATAAAATGAGCAAGAAACGCTGCCGGCCTTGTTTTAAAATTGCGCTCAATAGTAACCGTACAAGGTCAGAAGATCAGTAAAAAATCAATATGAAAATTTAATGCCCCCAAACTTTTGGCTAGTGCCTCCTCACTTCGTTTGTTCTGGCGACGGCATTGCAACCAACGCTACCCATTGGCTACGCAGTCACTCTAACAGAACCGATAAGTGGATAGTCTGCTACTGGAACGGTCGGCTGTGGTTCGATTTCTGGTCGGGTCAAACCAAAGGCTATAAAAATTGGTATTCACAACTTCCTTGCTTGACGTTCAGCAACTAAAGGGAGAGTGTGAAGCCTCCACCGTGTGTGGTAGACAGGTGGGCAGGTGGCAGCTTCACTCGAAGACCGAAACGTCACTTCGCTGTCTCCTGGCCGAGGCAACTTGGTGAATAAAATGTAATTACAATTACTAACGTTTTCAATTGTTTTTAGCTCTTACATTGGGCGGCTTGCGCTCGGCCGCCAGGGCCGCGGCCAAATCGTGAGGCTGCGTGAAGGCCGCTGTTTTCCTCGCGGCGTCGCTTCCCACGAAATCATGCACGCGTTGGGCTTCCATCATGAGCAGTCGCGACCGGACCGCGACCGATTTGTGAAAGTCAACTTCGACAACATCAAATCAGGTGACGCGGCAAAATCGTTGCCGACTGCTATACAGGTGGGGAATGCTTTGCACTCTCGACTAAGTGGTGGTCAGAATTGGAAAACTAATTTTCACTGAGTCATAGCAGCTCTTCAAGCCAGTCTCGAACAAGCTATGATTGTGAGGTTGAGCAGCAATCCTGTGAGGTTGAGAGGCAGTTCAGCGAGGATGAACGGCAATCCTGTGAGGTTAAGCGGCAGCTGAAATTCTATGAGATTGAGTGGCAATCGTGTAAGATTAAGAGGCAATCCTGTGAGAATGAGAGGCAATTCTGTGAAGTTTAGTGGCAATCCTGTGAGGTTAGGCGGCAATCCTGTGCTTCCAGTGAAACTAGTTTTTGTTCAAAACTCAGTTGGAATTAAGTTGGTTAAAAAAAAATGACCTAACACTTACCCAATCACTACAGCAGGTGTAAGTGCCAAGCAGTTAGTACTCGGTCAGCCAGAATATACTCAACTATTTTCAGTGTCATTTATTACGTCATGGTACTAACTTGGATTACGTTGTGACTATGGGGCCTTCATAAAAGAAGTTGTCTACATAGACTACTTTTTGAGGCTGCAGCTGGGCCATCATCCTGACCATCATTCTTGCCCGACTTCCCATGCAAATGTTGAATGAGTTTTTTGGGATTATTTTTTTAAGTTAAAGGGTGAAATGTTTTCTTGACGATAATGTTGCAGATTATCTACCAGTCTATATTTTACGTCATTGAACATGCTAGTATTAAATATTGAGCCCAGAGAGGCACAATATTTTAATTATACTGTATTTGGAACATTTATTTTTGATACTGAGTTGAAGACGGATAACGTTTTTTGCAAGTTATTGCCTCAGATTTAAGATGGCGTTAGCTTGCCTGGAGATTTACCCAACATCTTTCACTGATGGTTCGTTAACTGGCGGATTAAAGTTGATCGACATTGACGATTTGACCCTTGAAAAGCCAGTCGCATTCTATCATATGTCACGATGCGATAGCACGCTGATCTCCTGGTTCCTCAAATCTAAGACCTCAAATCCATAAGCGACTCGATTAGTTGTTTCGATGTATTGCGCATTAATCGTAACTTGTCGATTGTCATCAGGAATCACAATAACTCTATTATGATGTTTATGCATTTAATTTAAAAGTGTTTTTACAGCTGCCTACAACAATTTTCAAAAATTGCGACCGGGTGCTGCGGCTTCCGGAGTATCAACTCGCTACGACTCCGGATCAGTAATGCATTACTCCGGGTACGCATTCGCTGTCAACAGAAGACTCCCCACAATGGTTCGCATCGACACTGGTTTGCTTTTTGTTTTTACATAATTTGAATTATTGAGTTGGTTATCTAGAATGTTACCAGTACTTAAATTGTAGGGGGACCCGTCCCCCCATCGAGAGTAAGCGTCCCCCCATTGAGATTTGGCGTTCTCCCATCGAGATTTAAGCGCAGGATGAAATGACGAAAAAGACCTAATTCTTTACCTAATTTTGGCGAAAACCACTTCAATTTCCGGTGAATACCTCTTTTTTTTGGTCTTTACCTAATTTTGGCGAAAAACTGCTTCAATTTTTGGCGAAGATTTTTTTTTTTGGTGTTCATTCAATTTCGGCGATGGAATTATGTAATCTTCACACTAAAGTACTTTCGCATGCCAAATGCGTTTGGTTAAGGCTGCAAAAGCGCCCTCCATGCAAAATTTTACAATTTAACTACTGGTTGTAACAACGTATAACTAATTTTGTGGTCGCAGTTGTCAGCCATTTTAATCAGCGTTTTGAGGTTTTATCAATTAGACACTTTCTCCGAATTTTTAAAAACTTAGAATTGTTGGGATTTCCAGAAGCAAAAACTGGACTATAATGAATCTTTTTCATACCCTCGTTTTATTGGCTGAAATGGAATGATAAATTGAGATTTTTTTTCTTGACCTTCATCGGGTTTGGGTAGAAAATTGGGTTTAGGAACTACAAAACCTATTTTTTTATTTTGGTCGTCAATCAGATTCAGGCTGTTTGCAGTTAAACTGCTTGAGATTCAATTTTGCTCAGCACCTCACTCACACAGTGCTCATCATGTTTTGCTCAGGGTCTGATTTTTAATCAAATAATGAAATTTGTTCAAAATCACTGCAGTTTTTCATGCAGTTACAAAATTTTATTAAACGGTCAGTAAACATCTTGCTTGTAACGTTTCCTCTTTTTGCCGAGACAAATTTGAATAATAATTAGTTCTTTTTATCAGAGGTGGAGTCGAGAACACAAGGCTCGAGGCCAAGGCCAAGAACAAACAAAAAATCCGAGGCAAAGGCCAAGGACAGCCCTTCCGAGGACAGACTCTGTCGAGGCCAAGGACAAGAATGCTCGAGGCCAAGGCCAAGGACACAGGCGGCATGTGTTCTCAAAAAAAAAAAAAAGATCTTCAAAAATCGCTTTTTAAGCGATCTCCAAAAAAAACGGTTTTCAAAGAAATTTTTCAAACGGTTTTCAAAATTTTGACGTTTTCAAAAATAGTGCTGTTCTTGGGCCGAGAACAGGCAATTTTGGAGGACTTGAGGCTTTGATGCCGAGGCCAAGGACTTGACCTTTGAGGCCAAGGCCATGGGCTTCAAAATGTGTCCTCGAAAACCTCCTCAAGGACTTCATTTGTGCTTTTTATGTACCAGAACCATTAGAAAAATACTGTCTATTAGAAAAAATAGTCTGGTCTAATTATGCATTTGAGAAGTTTGCCAAAAAATGTGCTATAAAATTTGCATTTATTTTCAAATGTTTAGCAACATTGACATTCTTCCCCTCAAAGACGATAATAGCAAACAAGAAAAAGATAATGTAAAAAATAATACCAAACAAGAAGTTGGATTTTTAAAACACCCCCACCCCTTTTTATGGTAGAACAACAATCGTGGGTCCTTGTGGGTTAAATCTCAGCGTTGAGTTGCTCATCATTATTGCTTCACTGGAGCGCCAAGACTGCTAACTTAATTTATAGTAAAACGGTATAGACTAGGATTCGATTTTTGGTCAAGTCAAACCAAAGTTTTATAATTGTTTGCTTCCCTGTTTGACGTTCAACGAAAGGACAAATTGAAGCGACTAAGCCTTCACAGTGTGTGGCGGACAGGTGGCAGTTTGTCTCGAAGGCTGCAAGATCTCTTCGATGTCTTCTGGCAAGTCAAATTGGTGAATAAAGATATGATTGTGACATTCTTTTTGGGGTGCATATGTTACGTCTTTTCCGAGATTTTCGGAGACGAGCAACGTATGATAGCAACAGACCTTATTTTGTCTAGGGTTGCCTCCAGTAAAGCAACGAACACGAGTGACACAATTAGACGCTGATGGAATTAATCAACTCTACAATTGTCCGAGAGCTCCCCCATCCCGGCCACCTGGTGGCTCACGACCTGCCCCTCCACCAGGCCCAGGTAAATCTAAAATATAAAGCAAGAAGAGCTGCTGAGGATACCCTGAGGTGAAACGGCTAGTTAAGGCCCACTGTTCAGCGCTGCTAAGGATACCCTGAGGGGACACGGCCAGTTGAGGCCCACCTCGCAGTTATTTGAATTAAAAAAAACAATTCTACGAGGTGTGTTTGAAAAGTAACGGGACTGGGTCTATAAATGTTTTATTTCATTTGACAAGTAAATTTTACAACATGTCGCCTTCAACGTAATCTCCTTGGGCTTGAATGCACTTTTCCAATCTCCTCTGACACGCTTGCATGCAATTCTGGAAGGATTCTTCTGGAATCGCTTGGAGCTCTCTCGTCACGGCTGTTTTAATGGCTTCTGAATCTTGAAAGCGAGTTCCTTTGATGACTTCCTTGAGTTTGGGAAACAAAAAGAAGTCGCAAGGGGCCAGATCGGGAGAGTAGGGTGGTTTCTCAAGTACAGCAATGTTATTTTGGCAAGAAACTCTCAAATTTCCAAGGCATTATGAGCTGGAGCATTGTCATAATGAAGCGGCCATGACCTAGTTTCCCACAGTTCTCTTCTTTTGTCCCTCACTGAGCGCATCAGACGCCGCAAGATGTTTTTGTAGACGTGCTGATTAATAGTTTGGCCGTGTGGTAAGAATTCTGCGTGGACAATTCCATGGACATCAAAAAAAGCGATCAGCATCACCTTGGTTTTGGACTAGAACACCCTCGCCTTTTTGGGTCTTGGTGATAATGCGCTCTTCCATTTAAGGCTGTGCCATTTTGTGAGTGGATCGTACTCGAAGATCCATGACTCATCGCCAGTAACAACTCTTTTCAAGAAGGTGGATTCAGTTTCGAGTTGCTCTAAAATGTATTGACACGCTTGCACACGCCGCTCCTTTTGTCCTTCATTCAGCAACCGTGGTACCATTTTTTCACAGATCTTCCTCATCCCCAGCTCTTTCGTAATGATCATTCATACCCTCTCATTATTCATACCCAGCTGATATGCTATCATTCTGACAGTAAGACGGCGATCGCTCCGCAACTTTTGTCTCACACGCTCAACATTTTCATCTGTTCTGCTTGTGGATAGCCTCCCATTTTTGTGATCATCTTGCACCTCCTCTCTTCCCTCTTTGAACCTCCTGTGCCACTCAAAAAGACAAGGTCTTGACACTGTGTCATCACCATAGACTTCTTGAAGCAACTTTAGTGCTTCAGCTGGAGTTTTTCCAAGACGCACAAGAAATTTCAGGTTGATTCGTTGTTCGACGCTCATCTTTCGCACCAAAGAAAAAAAAGCCAAAAATTCTTAATTTGTCAAATGTTCACAAAACGGTCACAAAGAAAATGCCTTGACAGAAAAGCGTGCAAAAAAGAATGTAGTTGTCACAGAATGCTGAAATTTGGTTTTCCAAAAATAAGAAATTGTGACATCATAGAAAGCAATGCTTTTTTCTCTGCGATAAAAGTTGTTTGTGCAGCGTCTACAGTCCCGCTACTTTTCAAACACACCTCGTATTTTGTATTTTTTGTATATGTTTCATCAAAAAAAAAAAAAAGTCCAACTCTTACATACTCGTTGTACTACATCGAAATTTATTACGAGTTTGCAGGTCGATCTCCGCGTCATTATACGCAGGCGTATGAATCTCTTTCGAAGAAGTGATGCAGCAGTGGCAAGTCGCTGGCAACCAAAAAATCAATTTTTTGGACGGCTTAAGTTACAGCAATAATTTTTTTTGATTAATATTTTGATTAACAATTAATTAACAATAAATATTTTGACAGCTTTTAGGAATGTCTCCTCTTCAGGAACCTTCCCAAATAACCACATTAAATATTTTCTTTGAACGGCTTAAGCTAAAGCGCTAGTTTTTTTTGTATCAGTAAATATTTAAGCTCAGATATTTGACATTGTTTGAAGGTAACAACCTTGAAAAACCCTCAAATGGACCCCCCAAAAGCAATTTTTTGAATGTCTTAGTAAAATAGCTAATTGATATTTATTAGTAAATATTTAGGAGAAAAATAACTTGACATAATTTAGAGGTGCCACTCCCCGGGAGCCCCCAATTTGGACCCCTGAAATCAATTTTTAAACAATTTATTAGAGAGCTATTTGGCTGTAATATCAGTAGATCTTTAAAACATAAATGTTTTGACATGGTTTAGAGGTGACAGCCCCTCCCCAGAAAACTCTCAAATCTTAACTTTTAATTTGAGCTAAAGCATTTTTTTGTTATTAGAAGATTTTTAAAAACTAAGATTTAAAAATAATTCACCGCCTGTTCGATGTTGAAGTTCAGATTTTGCGCTGCTTCTTACGTAAAAAACTGGATTTGGGACCAACTTACAGTGCAGAGTATCTAAATAAATATGTAATATTTTGATTGTGGTAAATAAGTAATACAGACATTAGACTGTAGTTTTGTACGGTGCATATTTTGAATTTACGCTGAAGATCTACGCATTCACAATACTGATGGTGGAAAGAGCTTTCACAGACAAATCCTATTCTGATAAAATCACAGGCAAAATGAAATCTCTTGTTTGATCGCGTTTCAGGAAAATTGAACTGTAAAATAAAAAGCAGAACGAATGCCGTTGTATTTGTTTTGGCGTAAGCATTTTATGGTTATAGCTACTTCAGGTAAATTACGCATGGTAGCAAAACAATTAGTAAAACTATGCAGTAGCTAATTTTTTTTTCCAAGTAAATCAAATAGATCTACAAATACTGTTTTTTTAAACTTAAGCTAGAGAACAAATTTTTTTTGTAATGTTGATAAATATTTAAGTGATTCACCGTTAGAGGGGTCGCACTTTTGAGGAACTCCCCAAGAGTGCCCCCAACAATTGATTATTAAACGGCTTAAGCTGGTATAGGATGTTTTTTATAAATATCAGTCACTTGAGGTCGATAAAGACATTTTGGGGTGGTTGTTTGGAAAGGTTCCTGAAGAGGTGTCATTTATCGACCTCGTAGTGGCTGTTTGAAATTCTAAATCCTCCTGGGTGGCTCAGAAAAAATATTTTTATTTGCTCTCTGAACGGGAATGTGAAATAAGTTTTTGGAGAATCTCATTATTCAACACGCGTGGGTCGTTCACTGGGCTTGTTTGCTAAACAAGCTCCCATACAGTGTTTTGTTGGTTCTGGGTTGCCTGGTCCTGCATGGGTTGTTGCAGTTCCATTTCTGTTCAGGTTTTTTTATTATTGATTCTTGTTTTGTACGTTCCTGGTTTCTGGGCATCATCAGCCTTCAATTTGCGACTTATGATTTGTTACTTATTGATGCTCTGCAAATTTCCTGAGGATGTCAGCCGAAGATTTCATCTGGATCGTCCAATGTGTTTCAGATGTGGCTCTTCAGTGGGGAGCGTGGGGTGGCTGGGAAGGCTGCTCGAGTGGAAGTGGGAGCTGCTGGCTCGGCGGACTCGGGGTGAGGAGGAGGGATTGCATCGGAGGAAGTGAAGAAGCAAGTTGTTGCTATTGTTTGCCTGTGGATTCTCTTACACGATACAGTACATATAAAGATTCGAATTGTTCTTCCTCGTCTATATTTGGCTACAAACTCGATGACGCACTATTTATTATCGTAATTTTCGGGTGGTTGCTCGGTACGAAATTCTGAAGCGTGTCGGTAATCGTCTGTTGACTACGCAAACGTTTTTTTGTATCTTGCAATAAACTGGTCCAATATTTTTTACCAGCCATCATGATTTTGGTTTGCAGTGCAATGAGCACAGCAGAGCAGGCGCTGTGGAGAATCGAAGGGCAACCCTTTGCACCGAGCATTGCTCCGCTTTGAAACCAAGCCTCCGTTTACCCTGATGAGCTCCAGTTGAGCGAAGATGATGGTTAAATGGGATCATATTTCATTTTTTGTTTTTATATATTTACAACAAAACGATTGCCAAATTATTATCACTTGAGACTAGGCGGTGTCTTGCTCATTCACTGGGTATTTGCTGTTCTAGGAATGCCGCCAGATGTTCCCCGGCGAGGAGTATGCGGAGTTCATGTGTTGTGCAGTGAATCCGTGTGACCAACAGCTGGAAGATTGGACGGAGTGGGGGGAGTGGAACAAATGCTCAAGGAGTTGCGGCGGGGGACTTGCTTTAAGGTGATAAGTATTTCAGACACATTTTAGAGATCGCAACTGAAGAGTTCTGTCTGAAAAGCTTCGTGCGAAAGCAAAATGAAATCGACTTTATTGAAAGTCATTTTCAAACACCTTGTTTCCGCTCAGCCGCCG
Organism: Trididemnum nubilum; assembly: GCA_963965965.1. Taxonomy (NCBI): domain Eukaryota; kingdom Metazoa; phylum Chordata; class Ascidiacea; order Aplousobranchia; family Didemnidae; genus Trididemnum; species Trididemnum nubilum. The sequence continues at coordinate 313,415 of OZ014469.1, forward strand.
CGACCATCATTTCCGCGGTGCAAAACTCTTTGCTTACGGAAATCATGTCCTGTCAAAGTCCAAGAACTCAGCTTTAAGTTGAATATGGAAAGGATTTGAACGCGACTCTTATTTGATCTCAAATTTCGATCGAGCTTCAAGACTGAATTGGTCATAATTTGCTCGGCCGGATAAGTTTCTTAAAGTGCATGCTGGTTCGCCCAAGAAATGAAACCTTTTAGTAACAAATTTAATTGGCTTTACAAACAGTTCTTTCCGGTGGCTTTGCGTGTTAATTTCCAAGCAACTAAGTTAATCTTTCCAAAGACCGCCATGGCAACTGCAGTATGTGACAGGGCGTTCTAAAGGGTTAGGAGAACTGGTCAAACAAACCGAAGTATCTGACAGTGGATTTGCAAAACTGAATACACTGTTTTGTGTTTTAAAAGTCGTTTAAATGCGTTATACATTGCAAAGATGGCGCCACAGCAAGTGCATGTCGCATAACAGCCGTGGCGCAATTATCGCAAGTATTAGCCACAAAATCAAGAGCCTAAAGGCCATCAATGGGGTTGCTGGGCGACCAGCTCCAACTAAGTGGTTCCGATGTGCTCTCGTTCCTCACATTTTACCTCCAATATTTTGCACAGATTCCGTGAGCCGTCTGCTACGTCAACGTTTTGCTCCGAAGAGAGAAGTGAAGCCCAGCAATGCAACAAACAGCCCTGCGCTAGTCAGTTTCTCATGTTGTTTTCTCAGACCGATATACCCAGGCCGTAAAATCATGAGCCTGGGGTGTTGTTTGCTTATTTCAACCTGCAACGCGCGCTCGCCGGCCAGCGCACCTCTTAGCGTGAAATTTGTGCAAATAAGCAAAGGATACGCCGGTGTGATTTTAAGCGAAATTTTGACGGGTCTTCCGGCGTTTTTCTCGGGTTGAAGCCAAAAAAGCTGCATAGCAGCAACATCTAAAGGAGCCAGCCGAACGATTGATAGAAACTCCCGCACGATTATTATCAGCGCATTGTTCGTAACATCCTATGTCTTTGAAGTGCTTTCAGCTGCCATTTTTGTATCCTTTATTGGGTAGAAAAATGCCCAGCGCTATGACTGCCCAGAGGTGCTGGTACTCAAAACAATCCAAGTTATAAGTCAACTGTTGTTTTTGTTTTCGTAGCCATATTTCCTCACATTTAGAAATGCTAATCGAGTCGTGTTTCGCGGCGAGCCAGGAGGGTGAAGTGCTGTTATGATGGGCTGGCCGCATGATCCAGTTCATCGCGCACCCTGGTGGTGGCCACGTTGTTGCTCAGGTGTTGCGCACGCACCAGATGCGCGTTGGCTTGAAGCGAAGTTCGCCAGGAGGACAACGGTTCGAACTGAGCCCGCTGTGTCGATCAAGCCACCTTCCATTTATTATGCGGTTGTACGAACTGCTGGCCAGCAACCCCCGGGTTTTTTTCGACGCATTTTTAAGGGATGAAGTCATGACGTCACTCTTTAGGAATTGCTTAAAAGTGGGAGTTCGTCAAGAAAAAAATATGAACACGAGACAACAAAAAGCTGTAGCAACGTGTCTACGCTACTCGGCTAATGAAACGATGTCGTCAGGTGTTGCCGTTTGGACCTCGTGGGAAATAGTATCCCAATGCTCTCGAACGTGTGGCAGCGGCTTCCGGTCAAAGCGGCGGTTTTGCGTGTTGCCTAGCGGTTCCCGGGCTTCCGATTGTGAGGGAAACATGTTCGTGTCCGAGAAATGCTCGTTACCGAGATGTCCGCTCTTCGACCAGTCGGACGAAGCTGGGCTGGACGGCGACTTCAGCGAGCCTGGTAGCAGTTTTACTGGCTTTTCTGAGTTTTTTGTTTTCTGGCATAATTTGAATAAGCGTTAGCTTTCGGCGCAATGCTTGACTCGGTGGTTGCACTCAGTTGCACCATAGTGACACACAGTTGCACTTTCATAAGAATGCGATGACGATTTTGTCTAAAATTTTGTTATCTCCTTGCCCATATTGAATCAAGATCAAGGGGGAGAACTAGGATTGGGGTTCTTAAGTGAACTGAAACTGATAATTCGTTCTTGGGCATCAGAAGCCGATGAATTGCCGCTCTGCTACCTAAAATCTCTTGCTACAAGTTCTATAGATGATGGTTTATTGTCAAAATGTACGTTTATGCAAAAACTTTTAACATTTACGAACGTCGTGATAATTTTGTGATGTTTAAACGTTTGCTAACTTTTAATGTTTAATCGTTTTCGTGCTTCTGGCCTCAAGGTTACTCCCGGGCTGATTATCCTGCTTTTGGTTTCAGAGATCTCCAACGTATTCAGCCGGACTCTACGGAGATTTACCTCTGAACTTTGCTCGCGAGATGGCGCTTCAAGAGATTGGCTCTTCGGAGATTTTGACGGCGACGGCGTCACCGATGCTATCTGCTTCGCGAATGCTGCGGTGTAAATATTCCATTCACTAGAGTTGTTGACGATTCATTTTGAAGTTATATGTGTAATGATTGTTGATGTCGGTAAGCTATAAAATCTTTTTTAAGAATTGCTTTTGTAAGTGCAGCTGACTTTAGATGACCTTGTGGTTTTATCGCTCTTTCCTGCCTCTGCCTATCCAAACGTACACGATGAAATAAACGTGACTTGTTGGGGGGGGGTTTGTGATCGAAAGATGTGAGTTCGATTCCAAACTGGCTGTGTTGGAGTGCCCACGCCAAAAAATTATTCTGTTTCCGTTGGAGCCAAGTGGTGGTGATGGCAGCTCAGCCTGCGCCAAGCGGTGATGATGGCAGCTCAGCCTGCGCCAAGTGGTGATAATGGCAGCTCAGCCTGGCTGAAATCTTCCGAAAACACGATACCCGGTGCGAAAAGGCTCAGAGTCGCAAGTCGGGCCGGTCTTTTTGGTTCGGGTTAAGCTAGGATTGGCGAAATGTCGGGCTAGATATGCGCTCTTGACTTCCGCGAGAAAAAGAACTTGGCACCTTAGGGTAGTTGGAACCAGCCGTCAAAGCTCTGGATCATACGACATAAATTCCTGCTGTCGCATTGTAGCCACAGTCTTGAAACCGATGTTCATAAGTTTGTTCATCAGGGAGCTGATGCTACTTTCCGCCGACGGGACTTTGAGGAAATCAGAAACTAGGACGGATTTTCATTCGTCGTGTTTTGAAGGGGGCGATAAGTACGCAATTGACTACAATGAAGATGGGCTTTCAGAGGTGGTGTGCCAGGGTAGAAAGTAAGACACGCTTCCATTTTTATCTTTTATAAGTAGGGAATCAAGGCTTTATTAAAATTTCTGCATTATGCAGAGCTTGTAACAAGTTGGAGGGGCTTCGCTATTTACTCACAGAGCTGAAAGCCAAAAAAATTGAAGAGCTCAATTGCATATTATCGGGAGTACACGATCGGAAATTTGCATACAGATTCCGAAATAAAAAGTGTTTATCGCAACGCACTTTTAACAAACGTCATCGTCTGGTTCATGCTTTAATTTTCAAGAATGAAGAAAAACTGGTAAGGAGTGCAAAGCTCTCAAGTGTATGAAGATGTGCCCATTTTAAAAAATCGAGCGCTTGGCTACCCCCAATGGTTATCCAGCTAATGAAAAGAAAAACAAAAACCTACCGTCTCAATATACCGATAACTACTCTATATACCGGTACCTTCTCAATATACCTGTAGGGTACACTCTGGGCTCCTGGCGCAGCCCGATACCGGTACACAGGAAAGAATCAGAACGCGCAGTTTAATGGAGTTGTTGTTTATTGCGTAATGCGGTTTCTAAAAACAAAAAAACGTTTCAAACGTAAGCACTAACTGTGAGACCTGTAAAAATATCGGAGCCAAGACCATGTAAAACATTCACGTGCCCAGATTAACCACCCCAGAATCTAGTAAAAAGGTGTGCTTCTCGGCTCCCATATCACTACAGTAAAATTATAGAACGAAGATATTCGAAGTCTAACGCTAAATAGAAATCATAAACAAATGCATACCACAACATAACACAGAACACGTCAAAAATTAAAATTAAAAAATTTAAAACCCTACAGCCTGTTTCAAAATGATAATTTTAAAGGATAATCGCTCTGGCCTACGCTGTCGAGCACTTTTTTGAATCGGTTGAATTTAAACTACACTTATCAAATACATACCGATTGATTTTGCCAGGTAGTCAGAGGAGTTCAAATTCACTGTGGCTAACTAACTACGGAGGGAAGAAATTTGAAAAAAATCAGAAACATCCTAGTATTAGGATTGCTGAAACTGCACTGACCAAATCTCCACGTGTGAAGATTTTGTCCGTGTGAAAATGACGCGTCGCATCCGGCAACTTGGCAAATCATTAACAGAACTAGCGTTAGCCAAACGTAAAGAACACAGGCCCCTAATGGGCATCAAAGAACAAAAGTAAGAATACGACGTCACAATACCTGTAACTGCTCAATATACCGGTAATTGTCTGTGATAGGTTTTACTTACTCTAGTTTACTTAACGCGTCTCCCAATTCAGACATTTTCCCCATTTTACTTTTGATTTAAGCCCTCTCCTTTTAGCAAAATGCCTTTTTAAATGCCTAACAAAGGTCACGGCTTCTGGTCTTCCTTTCTGCGATATCTTTGTTCCACAAAAAGTTCTCCTTTCCAAAATTTCTGATGACGTCTTTGCATCCGATTTGTGGTTTGCCCCCCCCCCCCATCAAAAATAAAGACAACGCCTATGTTTGAGAGCCATCTAACACTCATTTGTATTGGGAACAACTGGTTACTGAGTCGAGATTACCAGAATATAAATAAAAATTGCCCTTTATTTGGTATTGAAACGTTTTAAAAACACCTTTTCGTTATGTTTAGGTATCACAGGTCATAAACCAAGGGTAAGAGTTGATATAAATTCACTAAAAATATATTAAAAAGCAACGGAATCGAAATTTCATAGCAATGAAAGCTACTGAGATTTTATGCTTTGCAATTAAGGAATGCGGACGTCCACAATGCAGAAAGCTCCTATTTACGTAAAATGCCTGCACTGAACAACCCTTCCGACTGCGGAGTGTGTTTTCTATGGACAGCCTCGAATAATATCTGTTTATTCTTTCACCGGCCAGATAGTCTATGCGGTTACGTGCTCGGCTCTAGTGCGGGAGGTTAGGGGTTCATATCCTGGGCCGGTAAAATCGAACACAGAGTTGCAACGGCGCGCCACAGTTGCAACTTTTCTTCGAAAGAAACTGTGGTGCCCAAGCGCAATGTTGCGGCAAAGGGCCCCACAAACTCGTTACACGTTTGAGCGCAATACAGCGAGTATAATGATTTAATTTTTTTAAAGTAATTGTTTCCGTAGATTCATTCGCTGAGCATGTTATGCCAAGTACCACTACGCAAATAAGAGAATCAATCATTGTTCAACGCATAAAATTACCAAAAACATTGTTTCCATTATCAGCAAAATTTTTGTTTTGAAAAGTACCGAGTAACGGTGCAGAGTCATTGTTCAATCAATCAATCAAGTCATTTATTCAATGAGGTATTTTTTGCACGTAAGTACGTAACCGCATAGACTTTTCAAATTAGGTACTTTTCAAAACAAAAAATTTGCTGATATTGGAAACAATGTTTTTGGTAATTTTATGCGTTGAACAATGATTGATTCTTGAATGAATGAATTACTGTCATGAATGAATCATTCAATGAGTATACTGTCTGTATTTTTTTCAAAAATGTTACGAATAAAGTGCCGTGGGTACTTTTTCAACAAAGTTGCGGTAAAAAAAGTACCGAGTGCCCATCTATGTTGATTCATCTGCTGAGTTCAACTTTGCCAAGTTTCGACTCTGTGCCAGGGTGAGGTGGGAGAAGCTGTGCATCCGCGCAGTAGAGTCTGGCCATTGACGTTCATCAATTTTTTAAAAGGCAAGAGTTTACCGAGGTATAATAAGAGATAAAGTTGTAACTTCCAGTGACAAAACATCATCAAAATATTAAAGCTTTACTTGTTGCAATCCGCGCCTGTTGCTATGCAAAGCCATTACTTGTGTGGATATTAAAGTGCAAGTGTTTTTTTTTTTTTTGTTCCCTTTTCTTTTTTTACCAATTTTTTTCATTTTTTTTTTCCAATCACCAAAATCAAAACAGAACTTCCCGTTCAGCACCGAAATCCTGCAGCTGAATTTTGTTTCTAAGTGCAAGTCTGCGACCGCGTCGCTATTTGGATTGAGATTTGGTTCCTATTTGGATTGAGAGGAAGTGTGCAAAAGTTGGACCATGTTTCTAGGACGGTGAGGGAGGATTTCACAACAGAAGAGGCTTTGAGCGGGTCTCGGGAGGAGGACCAGATGGCCAAATTGTCAGCATACAGGGAGGCATGGGCACCCCGAGGTAAATCCTTGGTGATGTCATCAACAAAGAGAATGAAGAGGACTGGACCAAGTACCGAGACCTGTGGGACCCCACGTCTGATGCGGAAGGAGCGGCTGTGGGAACCACCAACCTGGACTTAAGCTCTACGATCAGAAAGGAAAGAGCGTACCCAAAGAACGAAGCAAGGGGGGAGTTTGAGTGAGAGGAGTTTGTGAAACAGAGCAGAGTGCCAGACCGAGTCGAAAGCCTTGGAGAAGTCAACAGATGCCAAACTGGTTCGGTCTGGAGGCTTTTTCTTTTGGAAGCCGTCCCAGATTGATTGAGACAGAGTAAGAATTTGGTCAAGGGATGACCTACCAGGACGAAAGCCGGCCTGGCAAGTGGAGAGGAGATGATTCAAGGTGAAAAGTTAGGCGAGAAAGAATCAAGCGCTCAAAATGCTTGGAAATGCAACAGGTGAGGGAAATGGGGCGGAAAGAGGATGGAGAGGAAGTGGGTTTTCCAGGATTATGAATGGGAATGTTAGTGGTAGGTTTCCAATAAGAGGGGAAGGTGTGAGAGTACCAGGACCTGTTAAAAAGAGAAAGAAGGAGGAGTTGTGCTGGCTCAGGCAAATTCTTTAGTAAAGGATAGGCAATCTGGTCAGGGCCAGACGCAGTGGAAGAGGAGAGATTGCAGATGGCAGTGGAGAGTTCAGTCAAGGAGAAGGGGGAGCAGAAAGAATTGTGGAGGGAAGAAGCATCCTCACAGCTAGCTTTCCGAAGTTCATTCATGAACTGTCGTTCAGCTCTGCGCGAGGTACGGGGTGTTGCTTGAGCTAAGTGTGAGCGAAGATAAGAGGCGTAGTGGTTGGCAGTGTCAAGAGGGGAAGTGCAACCAGGAAAAGAAGGGTCTTGGGAGGTGTTCTTTTTGCCCGAGATGGCATTGAGAAGCCTGAAGACAGCACGAGGATCAGAACGGGGAGACAGGTTAGAACAGGTGGCTTGCCATGTTGCAGATTTGACTCTAGAAATGACTGAGGACGCCCTATGAGAAGCATCTATGTATCTGAGGCGGTGCGCCTCAGATTGGTGTGCCTCGGAGCGGGCCCTCCGTCGTTCCTGCACTGCAGATTCGGCTTCCTGGGACCACCAGACTTTGGGGGAACGACCAAGGCGGCCAAAGGGGATAGAGGTCTTGGCAGCTTCGACTAAGAAGAGGGAAAAGGAGCATCAATCATCTCTTGATGTTGAGTGCATCAACATCAAGAGAGGGAAAATGCTCAGCAATATATGACTGGTAAACATCCCAACTAGCTTTTTTGTAGTTGAATTTAGGGGACGAGTGTTGGAGTGACGAACTAGAGAGAGTGGGAGGACAAACTCAATGGGGAGATAGTCAGAGCCAAGGCCAGGGAGAGTGCGCCACTCACAGTGGGGAGCGAGAGACGCAGGAGCTAACGAAACATCGGGGGATGAAAGGCTCCCAGTGGAATGGTGAAGGAGCGTGGGAGAGGCGGGGTCATTTAGAATTTCCAGACCGGAGGAAGTGATCCAGCGAAACAGGTCATTTCCGGGCGGGTTTGGGGGAATGAGTCTGTCCCAGGTTGGGTGGTGAACATTGAAGTCTCCAAGGATAAAAGTGTCAGGGGAGTTTGGAAGGATGTCAGGATAGAAGGTCCTGGTGCAAGAGTCAGAAGGAGTGTTTCTGATGGGAGGGGAGTAGAGGTTAAGGAATTGTAAGGGAGAGTGGTTGGAGAAAAGGACTTTAACACATGTGTAGTCTGAGTAGGGGTCCTGGGAAGACAGAGAGAGACAGAAACAGGAGAGAAAGCCAGGTCAGAGTGGATGAGAGTGAGGACACCACCACCAGTGTTATGAGTACCGGAGGAAACAGGGCCTTATCTATCGAATGTCCGATCCGTGCGAAGGGTATAATAACCAGGGATTTGGAACTTTTTGGTTACCGAAAGATGAGTTTCTTGGAGGAAAATGAGGTCATACTGGTTGCCAGAAAGAAAGGCAATTAGTTCAGCACGACGAGAAGAGGAAAGACCTCCGGCATTCCATTGCAGAATTCTGAGATTGTGTGAGAGGCGTGGATTTCTTTGAGGTTGGGGTGGCGAGTTGTGGATTGGTTGTGAGCTTGTGGGTGGTGGTGGTGAGAGAGGTAGGGTGAAGACGAAGGAGAGTAGGAGTTAAGGAGGGGAGGGTGTGAGGGGAGAGGTAGAGATGAATCCATAAGATCTGAGCATGTTAGTGGGGGGAGTATGGGTGGGGGCGGAGCTGGAGAGACGGGGCGTGGGGACGCTTGCTGGCGGGTGGGAGAGGCAAGGTCCCCATTGAGACAAGCAGGGCAATTTCAACCCATGGGGGAGCCAGTCGAGCAGATTTTGCGAAAGTCAGCCCGGGTCAGAGAGAAGCAGGAGAAGTGCACCCACTTGGAGCAGGTAGAGCACTTTAAAGAATTCTTACCTATCTCGAGAGAGCACATGGAGCAGGAATAACGTGGGGGGCCCCGAGGTGGATGTGATTGATAATAGCCTGGCGGAAGTGGGGGGAACCCTGGAGGAGGGGGTGGAGGGGACGCAAGCGTTGTAACGAGAGGACTGGTCTGAGTGGGGGAGCCAGTTTTGCTTTGGGGGTGGCACACTGGGCAACGCCAACCCATTGCAGTGCCAGTTGCACAGATTGTGCGAAAGTCAGCACGGGTAAGGGAGGAGCAAAGGAAGTGGACTCACTTGAGGCAAACAGAGCACTGAAGAGAGTCTCTGCCGACATCAAGGTGGCAGATGGAGCAGGGATACCTTGGGTGAGGATGGTTGCTGATGGGGCCCGGGTTAGGATGGACATTGCCACTGAGCAATGCCAGGATAAGGAGACATCGAAGGGGGGTCTGGTCAATAAGAAGAGGAGGAGCCGCCCAGTTATGACCGGTCAACTGGCGGCCCAGCGAGAAAACAGTCCTAGACAATGGGGCGACCTTTCGGTCGCGCCCCTCGGGAGATCTGTCCTGCCATTTCGACCCATCCCCATTGGGGAGGGGACTGCACCACCACGTTGAGGTGGCAGGATGCTGGTGCTTTTTTTTTGCGATCCCATGCCCTCTCCCCCCAGTTATTGCCAAAGTACGTTATTCCCAATACCGCAATTGAAGACGTCACATCTACCACTCCCATCTGAACTTCCAAGTCCCCGAAGTCTCTTTGGGGGAACTCTTCTTTCTCGCTCCATACGCAGTGAGCTCTCTCGTCTTCGCTGCCATGGCCACAGTCTTCTTTTATCCTCATATCTTCACAGGATCAGTCGGAAGGAGAATTCTGGTTGTAGTGCCTGTGGACACCCTCTACAGGACCTCAATCATCTCCTCCTCGACTGTCCTGCCTCTTAACTCCTTCGTAAATCTATCATCGGCTCTTTTCTCTCTATTCTCGATCTATGGTCCAGACCTTGGGGTGTGGCCCGACTGTTGGGTCTCCGCGGAGTTCATCCGCGCCCCTATACCTCGGAAGGGGTCGGGTAGTACCACCACCACCACGTTCTTATTTTGGTCTTTCACTTCTTGTCGTCGTGCTAAATCGTGTCTTTAAATGTTTGCTGAATTTGCAATTTATGTATTTGCATTTGATTGGCAATAAAAGAATACTACTACTACAACTTCCTCTTCTTTCGGACTCCTAATCAGCCATTTCGACCAAATCCGTCTAAAATCTCTGGTCATGCAATTCCTGGCTAGTTCGTTGCAATTTTCAATAATCCCTGCTAGTGCTGCGTTCCTAAAGTTGAGTTTGCTGATTTCCTGCCGGGCGATATGGTCCTCCCTCTCTCCCTTGATGCTACCAAAACCCGATATCCTCTGCACCACACGTGAGGAGAGCATTTTCTATTCAGTTCCTAACTATCAAGTTCCGCCAGTTTCTCCTTAGAAATTACCACAGTCCCTTACTCTCTTCCTCATTTTCCAGGATCACTAGTAAAGAGGGTTCTTTTTTAATCTTCTTACAGGCACCCTCTACAGTCGACAGGATCGCAATCATCTAATTCTCAACAGTCGTGCCATCACTGAGTCTTTACGCACATTTATCTTCGGCTCAATTTTTGACCTTTTGGTTCAGACTCTGGGTTGTAGCCTACTGTTGGTCCCAGGACTGTTGGGTCTCCTCAGAGTTTTTTTTTTCTGGTTTGCAATACAACAATCAACAACAAACAAACAAACTACCGGTGCAACAATAAACAAATAAATTACCGGTGCAGTAAACGAAAAAAAGAAGACAGCAACAAAATGATGATGTTCGCTATATTTATCGTATACACAGAAATTTTCATTAACTTTACAGGATTTCCAACTAACGCTGCACCTGAGTTAACTAAAATAGCGTTAGGCTTGAAAGTAACAAGAACCTGCGCCATAGAAGATGGTAAAATAGTTTAAAGTGTGTAACGAACTCCAAAAAAAAAGACTAAGCTCGCTTGGGGTTCTTACAGAACGCGTGCTGCCATGGTTTGAATTCTTCTTTATTCAGTGACAAATAATGAAATAAATAAATATACCATGCTACAGCACGGTTTCAAATCAAACTTGAAACCGGCGAGCTAAAGAAAGAAAAAGACCAGCTGGCTTAACCAAAAATTACATGCTAAAGAAATGTCTAAACATACATAACGTCATTTTACGTCTGACCATCAGGTCTCAAAAAGAAGAATGAATAAGAAGAATGTTTGCCATCACAGTCAAAAGCGCAAAGCTTGCCTTCTTCATGCTTCGCGCATGAAGAAAGAAACAAAAAAGACAAACCGATCAGATAAACAAAACAGACAAAAAAGATAAAAAAAGATAAAAGATAAAAAACAAAGATAAAAAAAGATAAAAAACAAAAAAGATAAACCGATCAGTGGTCGAGTGGATAGAGCGTCTGCTACTGAAGCGGTAGACACGGGTTCGATTCCCGGTCGAGTCAAACCAAAGACTATAAAAATTGGTATTCACAGCTTCCCTGCTTGACGTTCAGCAATTAAAGGGACAGTGTGAAGCCTCCATCGTGTGTGGTAGACAGATGGGCAGGTGGCAGCTTGACTCGAAGACCAAAAGGTCCCTTCGCTGTCTCCTGGCCAAGGCAACTTGGTGAATAAAATGTAATTACAATTACAATTACAAACTTAATTAAATGCAAATTTAAACACGTACAAACGCCAGCGATTTGTAACAGGTTTCGAGCTAAAATTGCAACAGCTGCAAAATGCCCTGCAGACCGCGCTCTTTGCGTAAAGGCAACAAATTAAGAATTCAAAAAATGCTATACAGCAAATCAGGATGTAATGCTATGACGTAACAAAGTGTTCAGTTGGAAAAAATTACAATCGAGGAAAAGTGTTGAAATTTGCATCCATGGTGGAATAAAATCTTTGTAAAAACAATCATGTGTGTGTGTGTACCGTGTGTGTGTGTGTTTTTTGGATTGCAATTTACCAAGTTTATTAAATTTTTTACCAAGTTCATTAAATTTTATTAAATTTTACCAAGTTTGTTAAATTTTTTTGGATAGCAATTTACCAAGTTTATTAAATTTTTTACCAAGTTTATTAAATTTTACCAAGTTTATTAAATTTTTTCGGATAGCAATTTACCAAGTTTATTAAATACAGAAGATGAAATAAAATTTCTTGATAAAACCGAGGGGGCTGGAGGCGGGATTTTTAACCTGTTGCCAATCACGGCGCAATTTACGTCATTAATGTTTTGTATTTTCAGTGTTGTTTCCGTGCATTATATAACGAGAACTGGTGGAATTCGTTACAGCAACTTCGGCGAGTGCACGATCAGCGAGAGGAAAGGGATACCCATTAAACTTCGAGGAGCCGCCATTCAGGCGTTGCTCTGCCCACCGAGCGACATCGGGAGTAATTATGACGTTGTCACTAGGGAACCGCTGTAGCGCGCAAGAGCGCAGTATGGCCAACGAACCATGACTATGCAACGACATGACATGCAGTGACTTTCAATGTTGTGTCTATTGGGTGGCATCAAGTTTTTCCCACATACTTTTATCGGGCCTCAAATCTTGTTTCCCACGATCGCGGCCTGTTGAGTTGTTGACAGGGATCCTGCCGGGGGAAAAATTGCAAAAAAGTTTTCAGTGCTTTGAGATGCCAGATCACAATCGCAAGTGAACCCACTTTGGAATGTTTGTTTGGCAGCAGGTCATACTCCCAGGCGATACAAAGTTTCCCACACTGACCTCTTCCAGATTGGCAGGGATTCTGATGGAGGGGCTCCCATATATTAAGGAAAGATGGGTTTGCTCTAATTGTAATTTTGTCGCTTGTTTAACTGGATGCAAAGGAGTTTGAACGTGATTTAGGAAAGATTTTCTGACTTCAGCCTAAACGTTGCCGGTTCTTATTGTTTGCCTTCTTTCACCTCCGCTTGTTGTTCTTATCACGTGGTGCGATTCCTGCTAGAGGATTGGTAGGCTTCAACCATCTTTGATGTTTCTCCTGGAGATGTTGAGGGCAACTTCAAGTTTTTAGGCATGAGTTGACTCCGCCCAAACCGGACAAGCACATTCAGCAGTTGAGTACGACAGGGCTACAGATGATACTCTGAGTACATGAGATGAACAGCCCAACCCGGGTTCCACAAGTTTTTCACGATGTTATTTCTTTTGTTTATTTTCGCTGTTGTTTTCTCTTTCAAGCTCGCGTTGCTTGATGCTGAGAGTTCGGTGCAGCATAACTCCAGTATGCTACACAACCCTTATTCTTCACTTGGCCAGCTAATCGCTTTGTGATCCGAGTGCCTACGTTTGAATCGTTCTCATTAGGTAAAGACGAAGACTTTGAAATACCGCTTTTGCATTTATAACATCCAATACTTGCAAAGAAGATAAAGCTTCGGCTAAAGTTGGTTTTTCAGTGAAGGTTCGAGTTAGCAGAATACATCTATCGCAAAAAACAAATTATTTTGTTTTGATAAAAATAAAAGCTTCATCATTTTCTGTCCAAAATTCTAAAGTGAGAATTGCGGTTTTTTCAAATACAAGTACAATGTGTTTATTATGATGTTTTTCACGTTTCTGGGCCAGTGGTAATTCTGGCCTTAAGGCTACCAGTGTGGAAGACAGCGAAAGATCCACCAGACCGGCAACTACTTTTTAACATCCAGGAATAGAAGGACGCGTCCATATACGCGGCTCTCGGGTGAGCAACCTCAAACGCTACACCGTGGTAGTCTAGATTACTTTATGAATCTGTGTTTCAAAATGGAGTTTCGTTTGTGGATTACGAGTCGATTTAAATGAGCGGTCACAGTTGAATGACTGTTGCACCTTAAAATATGCATTGCAAAAATTTGTCCTCCCGCAGAATACCATCGGGTCCGATTCGATACAAAATCTGGTTCACTGCTTTATCAGGCTTCAGCAATCGTGTAAGGCCCATTAGTCGAGTTCAGGTTCCGACCCACCTTCATCTTTGCTGCTCGAACCCCTACGACAAAGTGATGCAGCGGTTGGCCAGTGGGCAGTTGTTTGACAACCTTCTCGTTTGATCCGCTTGGGAATGGAAACCAAGACCTCGCGTTGAATGAGCTTATTAATCGGTAAAATCTGTGTAGGCCCACGCGCATTTCACGTGTAAAACTATCTATAAATCTCACTGGAATACCGTTCAGGTGACACCCTTGTACTGAACCAGTACAAAATTCATAAAACACAACGGTCTGCAGATGAGTTCTTAGTCCAAAGTAAAACGTGTTGTTAGGATTCCAAAGACCATAAGGTGTTTCAGTTCAGCAGTAACCGACCAGCAATTAGAAGATGAGTCTGACAATAAAAGGGGAAAATGGTCTTAGTGACGGAGCCTCCGACACAAACACTTTGCATCTCAAATAGATTTTTATGGCAGCGAATAATTTCACCTAAATTTTGATTTAGATTCGTTTTGTCGAGCGTCCTTTATTTATTTTTTTTGAAAATTAAAGCACAAAAAAAATTTCAAATAAAAACAATTAAATCATTAAATTTGAAGATTGACGTTTAAAAATGGTTTTTGGGGGTTGAGTTGTACTTTCATAGCTATTAGGTTTACAAGATATTTTAAATATGCTGTTTATGAGTGGAAAAAGTCAATAGAACAGCAGTTGTTGCGATTTGCGATGAACCAGTCAACGCGCGATGTGAGTCAGCTTGATCTTGATCTGCATTGAGATGGACTGAATGCTGTTGTAGCAGTAGCGTAGCAAGGAATTTGCAGTGAAGGGGGCTGTTTGGGAGGCTGGAAACAAAATCTCACGATCTTAACCCACATCTTGATTGGTCTTCGCAGAAATTGAGACGTTTTTTTCTGCCCAAAATTAGGTATTCTCAAAAAAAAAAGGTCTTTATCCAAGCTCTAAGCGAGTTTTTCTGGTCGATATCACATAAAGTTCTTTACCAATTCTCATCCCCAATACCGTTGGGGGGGCTATTTTTGTTTTTAGTGCAAAATTTGGCCTCAAAAGTGCTAAAACCAGGGTATTTTGCATACTCTTCAGGCCAATGGGGGGGCTCGAGCCCCCTCGCCCTACCCTGGCTACGCTACTGTGTTGTAGTCTAGAAGAAAAAGAGCGAATATAAAACCTTCGAACTTCACTGACCCCAGTCCATCCGAAGATGTCAGTGGTGACAAAAATTCCTCAAAGAGTGATAGAAATTGACCGTAAAGTTGAAAATTTCATAAGTTTCGGATCTTTGGTAAAGTTGTCACGAACAGGAAGTAGAAACGCTACAATTATGAGAAAGCAAAAACGACAGACTATGCTTTATGGTTGCAGCTGAGGCAGTTGGAAAAGAAAATTTATTTTAATTTTTACAAAAATAAATACACAGCGTAAACAATTATTTCAAAATTCAGTTTCGGCAAACTATATTCATTGAGATCTGAGGCGTGTTATTATAGATGTCATCAATGGTGTTATTCACATTTGCAACAGCTGAATCTACAAGAATTAACACAAAAAAAATGCAGGTTCTAAAAATTCGAATTAAGTGAGAGTTGAGCGGATGACCATCGCAAATCAAGTCAACCCAAAAAGCATGGTTTGCAGTCGTTCCGAGGGCTGCGTCGGGGCCAAAATTATGGGTGAAAAAGCTCTTTTGGGTTGGTTGGTGCGTTTGATGCAAAAATTGATAGACATTTTCTCAAATCTACGCAAGCAATATTCGACTAGAGGCTGAGCAACCGGTTGCTTTGAAGCGGCCTAATAGCCCGTACATGACGAATTGGATGAATCTGTAGTTGTTATATTCCCAGAGAAAACAACGACCTTATAATTTACACTTGGATCAAATAGATCGTCTTGCGATTGATTTGAATTTGAGCTAACGCCTCTTATTTAAGTAAATCACTAGGGAGTGGCAGAGAGTCAAACGCAGCAACTCCGTGTGTGGCGTTGAATCCAAGGGAGGAAGTGGGAGATGTTGATGTAGAGGCTCGGCTGCTGGTTGCTTGGGCTTGTGTTGCAACTTTGTGATCCGAGGTTTGTGAGGCCGAAGAGAATCCAAGTCCGTGTTCCGCTCGTATTCCGCCACCCCACCAAAGGCCCGCCGGAGTCGCCCTAAAAAAGCAGGAACTTGCCAAAGTGGGTCTCACGCAAACGTTTGAGTGATCGATTGATCTACCCTCATCTTCAACTCTACAGGAAGTTTCATTAAAATTTCTCGGGAAAAAATCAGCAACAACATCTGATTTGCAGAGCAAATGTGGTGTTCTAAAACCAACCACTACGTCTGCTCGGGAAACGGCATCGTCCTCATCCCGCGCATCTCCCAGAGGTTAGTATTTCATTTTTTGATTAGAACGTCGGGAGATCTCCATGGTGATGGTGGATCGCCTGTTATTGCAAAAGCTAGGTTTATTCACTCACTATGCACGTGTCCTGGTTCCTCTCCCCTCCCGCACAAAGTAGCCCAGACGTATCACTCTCGCTGAATTGTGCAACACCGGCGTCACAAACGGCGTCATCGTGGATACGCACGGCGATCTGCTTCAACGCGCTGTTATCAGGGCCGACGTCTAAGAAACCAAAGATCACGTACATCAAAAAAGATGCAATAATTGCTTTGTTTTTGGAAGACTTCGTTTCCAATGGAATCTCCAAGTTTCATCTGAGCGCTAAGTTGTATGATTTGTGCCTAGAGCACCGGTTCATGTCTACTCCACCGGAAGCGCCGGTTGATGTTCACTCCGCCGGGAGTGACGGTTTATGTTCACTCCACCGGGAGCGCCGGTTTGTGTTCACTCCACCGGGAGCGCCGGTTGATGTTCACTCCGCCGGGAGTGACGATTGTGGTTCACTACTGTAGACCGCTCAGAAGTGCTTTTACTAGTATACTTTGCTTTTACTAATATACTAATATTTTTACTAATTACTAACAATGCGATTCAACCTAAAAGCGTCATAAACAACAATACTCAATGTACAATCAACGCAGGGTCGCTATTATTTTGTAATTTTGTATGGACGTATAACAACATGGCTTACCAAATGTGTTACCCCAACCGGTAGCCCACAGTACCTCGCCAACAGCCGGCGGGGTGGCGGCAAGGCAAGCAGGCTGGGCGTATTGGTTGAATATAATGGGTCTTCGCAACCGCACAAGAGCGATGTCGTTGGTGATGACGCCTCTACTCACGCCGGGGATGAAGAGCTCGTGCTGCAGCATTGAGAGGATACCTGAGGAAGGCCATGTTGAGCAGCATTATCAAGGACTGAGTCACAATATTCCACAAAGTGTGCTATTCAAATGTTGCAGAAACGGAACTGTAACCAATTCTCGAAACTTAGCAACCTGGTCGATCGAGCTAAAAGTGCTGGCTATCTTATGCAAGCAAGTTTTACCGAGTGATTCCCTAAATGTAGGAAGCGGTCCGCACAATGAGGCTGAATAGCACCAATTGTTCCACAGCGGTTCCATATAAACAGTGTGGCAGCTTATTGGGAAAGCTGGTCGGAAAATGCAGTACAATGGCAGTGCCGCCAAAATAAGTCCAAAACAGGACCAAGTTTGACGCATTAAGCCCATAGCGTCGTCAGCAGTGGCTTGTTTTCAGGAAACGAAAAAAAAACTAATTTTCATTTCAATCGCAACAGTTCGGTGAAGCTGGCTGAAGGGTTAGCTCAAGCAAGGAAAGCGCACGTATTGGGAAAAGTTTAACGTGAGTGGAGGGTAAATAAGAATCAATCAATCTGTTTTTGCTCGCTGATTTTTAATTCAAATTATTTGTTTGGTGAATAGTTTAGACTATTTAAATTTTCAACAACTGCCAAGTTTTCTCTTAATACAGGAAATAAATTGGAAATCATTCATATCTTTCATAGTAAGCTAATAGTACTATCAGTAATTGTATTGCAAGCGTCAATATGCAGCTGATCATGAGCCGGTTGCGACAGCCAATTTTTGCTGGTAAATAAAAATTTTGCATTTAAAAATTATTATGCAAAATGCGGCACTTAGGCGTCACAATTCCAGTGTGCAGGAACGCAAAGGAAGGGAAATAGCTGGGTCAACCCCTTTCCGCAAATGTGAACTTGCCCGCTACAGGCAGCACAAAGTTACATTCCAACGAGCAATCACAAAGCCCGACCCAACTTTACACAGTACAAGCAAAAATACTGACCGTAGTTAAAGCTGCTGACTGCCCTTAACCCTATTTCACACGGGCTGTTTGACCACGCATTTTACTAGGGGGGAGGGCAGAAATGCTTCTACCCTTATCTTTAGGTAGCTCTTAAACCAAAAGCTATGTGAGCTACAAAGTTGGTGCTGGTTGGTGTTCGTCCAACGTTTTCAAAAACATAGTTTTAAGTTGATAACGTCATTGTAGTGGCGTAACTGCCATAATTTTGAAAACTGACATCATTTTTGTGATGACGTCACTGGCGGTTCAAATTTTGTTCCTTGGTTAATTTTTAATACTGAATCATAAAATGCCGATGTCAAGTTAATTACGCTACAAAAAGGTCTTATGACGTCATTTGAGATAATAATAGCCTGAAAAATGCCCAGATTTCGGAAAGTGGCTTTGGCTAATCTCAAAATTGGAAAATTTTTCTCGACTTTAGAAACTTCAAATTTCCAGGAGTTATTTGTGATGAAATCGCACTCAAAGTCAAGTTGATTTCAAATAAAAATATTTTTTCTGAAGGCGGGTTCATCAAGAAAAAACTGAGAGAAGGGGCAAAAGGCCACCTCCGTGTAAAATTGGGTTGAACCCATTTGACTCGGGCTGGGTAATGACTTTCAGAAAATTATACCGAGTCAGAAATCTACAACTAATGAGTTAAAGCAAGAGAAATAAACCTCACCTCTTCTTCCTTCAAAAACCTGAACCTGCGGCCCGAACTTCTCGTGCCAACCAGCATGGCGGCCGATGTAGATTGTGTAGAAAGCTGGGTCCAGGCTGCAAAAGAGAACGGTTTGTCAGATCTGGCCCTCAAATCCTTCACACGTCTGACTCACTCTGCTTCAGGGCTGACGATCGTTTGCTGATTCATACAATGCGCGACTGTCAGCACCCAGTGGGCACAAATTACGGTGCCTCCGCAAAAGAAGGTTCTTCCATCCTCTCGCTTCGCGATCATTGCTGTCCATGGGTGGCTGAAAAGCTCTGCTCTGAAAATTAAACGTGGTGATGAAGTGTTGCATAAACGTGGAAATGAACTAGTACCTTTTAGATCTACAAACTTAACGTTGAAAGAGCTTTCTCTTTTACGGGTTATTAAGCTACGAAAGATCAAAACTGCATCTATGAAACAATAGTATACCTGGTTCCTCCAA
The DNA here is from genome assembly GCA_963965965.1 of Trididemnum nubilum. Lineage (NCBI taxonomy): Eukaryota > Metazoa > Chordata > Ascidiacea > Aplousobranchia > Didemnidae > Trididemnum > Trididemnum nubilum. The sequence continues at coordinate 332,557 of OZ014469.1, forward strand.
CGATTTTTTTGGAGGGGCCGATCGAAGAGGAGGGCGGGCTTAACTGCCGCAGAGGTCGGCCACACTGAGAAGGAAAGCATTGCCTTGGTCGAGTAAACGGTAAAGAAAAGTTGAGGCCTAAATATGCAAGAAAAATTTTAGAATTTTAGATTGCTGATTCAACTATGAACCAGCCGCTTCAGGGCATAGGGGCACCGGTACAAGCTGCTAAAGTAAGGTTGATTAATAGGAAAGCAGGACTCTGATTGAGCTGTGCGGTGTGGGTAAATCGGTAAACCGGTGCGAGGCCGATGCAAACCTGCTGGAAGATATTTTGTGGCTTTGCAAGGCAGGAAGAAACAATTATCAGCCATCGTGTAGATAGACAAAGTCTTCCTCCGCAAAAATTAGGATCGTCACTTCGACGCAGTTGGTTTGCCACGAAACAGAACCTGTCAGGTCGCACAAACACCTTACTTTTCAAAGCTATGAAAAAATGCACGAAATGATTCATGAGGACAGGGAGTCTGCATTGGAAACTTTTCCCTGTTTGTTAGCCTTGGCTGTACCGTGTTAACTCTGAGATTTTGCAAACTTTATTGCTTTTAATTTGCTTTATTATTGAAAAAAATCTCGCAACGAATCGCCTCACATCTTCCCAGGATGCAAATCTGCCGGAGAGGCGCAGCACCGTGGGAGGTCCGAAGCACACCGTGGGAGGTCTGTGGCCGCTGTTTGATTTTAGTTGAGGTAGGCGCAGTTCCGACTTTGCCGCGGCTGAAAGATGACCTGTGACAACATAATTAATTAATTACCTTTCAATTGTCGTTGTTAAAATGGCGGCATGTGAATGAACCCAATGCAATTAAGGTCTGGGCAATGCAGAGAAATGGGCCAAAGTGGATTTGGAAAATTGTTGGAATAAAAAGTTAAGCAAAGGTTTTAGGCAATGAACAAAACTTTGATGCTGCCTTGCACTACACTTTAGCTACGAACTACAGTTAAAACCAATAGCCCTGCCTACAATACCTTTTAACAAACATTTTTTTCACCAAGATTTGAATTTCACATCAAAACACGGTTTTGCAAAAGTTTTTTATCGTGTAGAGGCGAATCATAATTTTGCTAAGGGGGGCTTGAACCAAAATTTAAATGTCTGCTAAGGTCTAGACCATAAAAAGGACATTGGAACAAAATGCAAATGATGTCATTCAAAAAGTTTTAGTGACCGGAGACAATTGGCTGGCTTAAATGATATTGGCAAGCCATTAACAACCGTCACAGCTGCGATCGAAACAATGCAGATGTACTTCACCATTCACAGACTGATGTGCATCGCGGAATGGGCTTTTTACTCACTCGGTTCCATGCTGAGGAGCTGTATTGCTATGATTTGACAAAAATTGTCCGATTATTTCGAAGAGAGAACTTTCCGCTTCCCACTCTCCGGCTGTTTTCTGTTGCAAAATCTGTGGAAAATCCGTGCTTTGTCCTGTTGATGGTCCTTGGAACCCAACCGGTGTCGCTTCTGGAGTGGAACCTGCAAGACGACAATGTCTCGACTTGTTTTGCGCTGTGAACTATCCAGACATGGCCAGTTGGTCGAGCAGTGTCGTGTTCGTCTCTGGAGCGAGAGATCTGAGGTTCAATTCTCGGGCTGGTCATATCGGCCACAGTATTGCCATAGCTCGCCACCGCTCCGACATTTTCATCAAAGGAGCTTTGTTGCCCGGGCGCAATGACGTGTAGATGGGCCCCCGCAAACTCATTACACGCTTCAGCGTAATACAGCGGGTATAATAAAAAAGTTGATTTTGATTTGATTGGCTCTCCAGACTTTGTAATCTTCGTAATCGGAGTTCGCAATCGGCCACAGACTCGAGCTTTCCTCCACGATTAATCCCAATGGCGTCGAACAAAGGATTTCGTACAGCGCCGGTTGCTGCGGTATAGACTCTTCCCAAACGTTCCGACTGAGCCTCTCAAAAGCGCTATTTTTGACTTCTCCCCTCCGTCTATTCCTGCCTTGGGGTGGAGTTTTCTACCAGCTTGTAACGGGTCGGTCACTCAGCGCCTGCTAGTGGCAGCAACAAGTAACTGAGAAACCATATCTAAAGCCTTGAACAAAATTTAAACATAGCGAGGCTCGCATTGTCAGTCATTGGCGCAAGTTTGGTTGGCAGCTCATATAAAAATTTTTTCAAATTAAAAATCACTAATTTTTTGCAACTACAGTCAACAACATGTAGCTGGTTAGACAGACTACTGCCAACTATTTCGCTGGAATGATTTGGACACAGTTGGATTCCACATAAATACTAACGGTGAAGGAGCCCATCGGAGTGATCTGCTTAAAGCAGTGCGAAAGAACCCGTAGGCAGTAGCCACCAGCCAAGCAGCTGCAGCCCAAAGGAATTCCTTTTGTTAAATTCACAATAAAATAACTCATATCAGGGAATTCTAGAAAACCGATCGCAAGCAACCCAGAGTTGCCACTGAGCCAGGAAACATCAAGGTACTTCCTGATGATACCAAGCTGTTAAAAAAACGAAAGCAAGTTCGGAAGAAAAAAAACAAAAAAACAATAGATCTCACAATAGCGATTCTTCGCCTCGGCTTGAATCTCATGCGCACTTACTGAAACAAACATTAGCCAGAACAAACAGAAAAGAGACGCCGAAAATAACCGCTGAAGACATCATAACGTAAGAGAGGCGGCGGAAAATTACAATGGTCGTCGATGCAGGAAGGTTAACGAGGAAAAACGGCGATTAATTGCAATAACTTGATACGTCACAATTAACAAAATTTTATTGAAGGTGTGACGTGCCGACAAAATATCATCCCTGCAGAATATTATTTCCGTTTTAGATCAACCAGCGTATTTTGGAAATCTTAGACTCAATCGGCTGGAAATGAATGAGCCCACTGGGTACTGCGCTAGATTACACCGTGCCTAGCCTACGGCTCCGAATTCAACACGACTTCAAACGGACAAATGCTCAACGATTAGCCTCGTGAGCAAAAAAAAGTTGGAAAGGATCGCCAGGTTGCACTGTGCATTGGTGTGCAGTAACACCAGGGCAGCTCAAGGACAAATGGAAACTAAATTAAATCAGGCCAAGAATCGCAAGTTAATCAGATCACAACAGAATAATTTGTTTTATGTTATCACAATATTACAAGAGATACACAACAATTCCACATGGTTTCGTATAGCATGCCTTAGACAACTGTTTCGCCCAATTTTAGGGCTCTTCAGTAAGGCTAGCAAGGCCAACATCACAAATATCACCAGAGATAAAAATCTTTAAATCATACATTTTTACTAATCTATCAATTAATGAATGAATCTTTACCAATTACGTTTATATTGCATAAATCTTTACCCACCGATTTTAGCCAAACCAGGTAAATCATAACTGAGAAATCTTTACCAATGAAACTCCAGGTTATTAATTAAATCTTTACCCAATGAAACTATACGCTATAAATTAAATTTTTACCGGCTAATCTACACATTTTACCTTACATAGATTTCAAATCAAATCAAATCTTTTATTATACTCGCTGTAATACGCCAAAACGTGTTACTAGTTTGCGGGGCCCATCTCCACGTCATTGCGCCCGGGCAACCCAGCTTTTTTCAAAGAAATGTTGAGCGGTGGCGGGCCGTTGGCAACACTGTGTCCGATTTGACCGGCCCAAGATTTGAACCTCAGACCTACCGCTTCAGAGGCGAACGCATTACCACTCGACCAACTGGCCGATTAGACTTTTGTAAACTTTTATATTTAGATTTTTATTCTACGTCGCCAACTTACATAGATGTATGTAACATAAACATAATCGGTAAAGGTTTATTCATTAATTGATGCATTGGTAAACATTTATGTTTTGAAGATTTTTATCACTGGTGATATTTGTCATTTTAACATTGCTAGCCTAAGTGAAAAGCCCTGAAATCGAGTGAAATAGCTGTCTAAGGCATGCTATACAAAATTATTTTGAATTGAACTGGTATATCTCTCGCAATATTGTGATTAAATAAATAAATAAATAAATAGATAAAAATAAAATAGATGAGTTCTGTACAAAATTTTGATCAAATTATTTGGTCGAAAATAAATCTTACAAGCAGTGCCGTCGCTACGGGGGGGGGGGGGGGGGGGGGCGTGCCCTCTCTAACGTTTGCTTGTGCCCCCCATTTCGGTTTACTCACAATATTGGTTTTGGAACATCACGCAACGACAAAACAACAAACAATGATGGAAAAAGGAATAATAACGTTCAAGCGTGATTCTCTTTTCACGTTTTCTAAATTCTTCGCAAAATTTCTGGCAACCAACTACTGCACATAAATGTGACGCAATAATCCGTCTTATTTAGACGCCTTTACGAATGTGTCGCGGAAGAGATATGTAAGACTGCAGAATCGTTACCGGTACTTCGTTTGTGACTATGATATGAAACAATACCGGTACGTAAACAAAAATTTTTTTCGAAGACCAGCTGTTTGGGTTTTTTAGGCGCTTTAAGACTTTGCGGTCGCAGTCAGTGGCACAACCAGAGTGAAACGGCTTCAACCTTCTTAACCACTTTGAAAATTTTAACCTCAAAAGTCAAGCGTTTAAACGTGTTTTAGACTTTATATGCAGATTTTAGAGCCACCCTACTTTTGGTTAGTGCCCCCTCACTTCGTTTGCTCTTGCGACGGCACTGGTTGCTAGGCGACAAAAAGTTTAAAATCGGAAAATAAAGTGGCTGAGAGTCGGTCGGAAAGGTGGTTTGCTTGAAAATTAAGCTGACATTTACTAACTATTGTTAGTTGTTATGCATCTTTTTTAACTGTAGCACTGATGGGTGCTTCTTGTTCAACTTCACTGAGTGATGATTGCTGCTCGTTCAGACATTCACCTTGGTCTCATCTTTATATTGCGCCTCCTAATCTTGCGTTTCAATGCTTTTAGTTGTTAGACTTTTATTAGAAACTTACCTTGCTAATCTAATTCCTTGCTGATCTAATTTAGTTTCTCAAAAAAAAAAAAAAAAAAACAGCGCACGTCTGTTGAAACACCAAACACGAGTCGTCGATATAAAATGGAAATAGCACTTCATAACCTTTCCCCGCGCTTCGTCGAGATATTTTTATCGGTTCTATTCAGATTTATGAGCAAACCTCTCAAAAAAACGTGATGCGCTTTATCATCGAAAACAACAATAAAGGCTCAACGCTAAATCGCACGCTAATTTGCCTGAAAGAAATTCTCGGTTTGCATTGTTATCAACTGGGTGGGTGGCACTGTTGCGGGTACGAAGGCAGAAAACTATTGAACAGACCTTGAACCTTTGAATGGAAACGCAACTCAAAGCTGCCATTTTAAAGGAGGTATAAGGTTGATCAATGAGAACTCAAATAATAAACAAGAGCTGCAGCAGCGCTTTGACGCGGGGATTTCCCGAAAAACTGAAGAACCCCACCAAATGTAGTCGTAATATCATGTTGACATCTGCGGTTGACATCGCGGCAAAAAAAGTGCTCTAAAGCGTTAGCGGGAATAGCGGTAGCTTCATTGTGGTAGCGCGATGTCAGAAAATATCACCACTGTATTGTTTGGAAGGGACTACTTTTGTATCACAAGTAAATAAGCAGGAGTGCAGCAGGCTTTATTATATTTCCTAAGTTGGCTGGGAACAGCGAAGTGGCTTAATGCTCTTTCTGCCCACCTGCTACGTCACCACATACAAAATAGCGGTTTTACAAATTGGTTCCGGTGCCGCCGGATGCTGAATCACGCGAAACAATGCCACTTGACCGAGGAACAGTGCCAGCCACTTGACCGAGGAACAGTGCCAGTCAAAGATTTTATGTCAGCGATGTTATTTTGATGACGTACCAACTCACTCATTTCGGGCTTCTTCGCATTTAAGCACTTTTTTGGTCCATGATTGAGCGATGAGCACCCACCAAGATCCCGGAACGCCAATGGACTGCTCAGTGCCACCACATAAGGTGGATATCTCCCTTTATATTAAAATGCCTCCTGACCAGGGCCACGCTCAGACCAACACATCCACAAGTCAGGTTGGCATCGGCGGGGTTGGGCCATGCCTTAGGTGGCCCTGCATAGCTTCGCTACTACACAATTACGTGTAAAGAAAATGACGTCATCATTTCAGATATTTATACGAAATCGCAAACGTATATTGCGGATCGTTACAGAGATTACGTCACGTATGGTTATGAACAGGAAATTGACTCGCTTTACGATTACGTCATCGCTGCTGAAGTGGGTTGGCCACGAGTGACCCCAGAAACCGACGTCGAAGAGTTGCCGTTGAATCTCAATGCCGTGTTGAATTGTGGCGTCACTGTCAACACAGCCACAGATAACTCATCCGAGCGCACTTTTGAGACTGGAATGCTTACATCATCATTCAATAGTCCGAAGTATTTTTAACCTTTAATTATGTTAATGGGTTCGGTTAATACGTTTATGGTTATAAGTGATAAACTTTCGAGAAGTGAGAGAAGAATGCACGCTCAATAGAGGGTCTGATTCGTCAATCACATCCTTATCATACCGATGAATTTCAAATGCCCGACTTGAGAATCGAACCTCCGATCTCATGTTCTTCAGCCGAACGCGCTACCGTTTGACCAGCTGTCCAGTTTGTCTTCAAATTTCGCGAGGATCAGTCACGCTCCAAAGTTGAGCAGAGTTCGACACCTTACCATGTCACAGTCACACGAAATTTCCTCGAAACAAAAGAGTGCAAACGTCATAAAGCGAGCTTTCATGATTATTTCACGGGAAATTTCGAGGCCGTCGTGAGCAGACTGTTCACGTGATGCGAGAACATGTAAGAAGCGACAAATACACGTCTATCCGAATATGGCGAGGCTGGTTTCGTCGTTTAGAATAAACTTTCGATGAGTATTGGCGAATAATGACATTTTCGACAAGCAAGTCGGTTCTGAACCAACAGTATTTTTCTGGTTTCGATTCCAGGAGTCGTGACTTTATAGCGCAATCCCTGATGGGATCTCCATGTGGCGGGAGAAGCTCCATAAGGCAAAATGGATCGTGACGCACCGCTAATGAAAAGCCATCCTAACTCAGGCCGCCTGGCGTCTGAGGACTGCCACCACATGGCGACCGTCCCGAGCCGACAAGTTGAAAAACATGATTTTATTAAAGGTAGCAGAAAAAATTGCACAAACATTGTGTAGAATTCGCTAATCTCAAGTGCAGTGGGTCGAGTCATTCGTTCAATGTCTTCCAGTCGAAATGCGGGTTTGGGGCGTGGATGAGGGTGGGGTAAGGGGGCTCGATGAGCTGCCATACTCCAATCTCGTCAGTGTAATCTTCGAGCACGACCGAGCCGCAGTAGGGGATCTGCAAACACAGTGTGTGACACAACAAGCAACTTTTTCGACCGTCCACACCCAAGCCCAGCACAGATTAATATTACTTCACACGTCTCCATCCACCTCAGTTCAACAAGCCATACAAGCTCAATGAGCAGTTAAGCAGTCAATGAGCAGTTAAAATGATCCGATCAGTGGTCGAGTGGATAGAGCGTCTGCTACTGAAGCGGTAGACTCGGGTTCGATTCCCGGTCGGGTCAAACCAAAGACTATAAAAATTGGTATTCACAGCTTTCCTGCTTGACGTTCAGCAATCAAAGGGACTGTGTGAAGCCTCCACCGTGTGTGGTAGACAGATGGGCAGGTGGCAGCTTGACTCGAAGACCGAAAGGTCCCTTCGCTGTCTCCTGGTCAAGGCAACTTGGTGAATAAAAATGTAATTACAATTATATTACAAATTACAATTACAATTATAAGCAGCGTCATGTTGGTGGAGTACCGGGTATTCGAGTGGCTCCCGTTTGAATCCTGAACTCGTAATGAGTCGTTTTGTCCCGAGAAAGGCGTTGAATGTTTCGCATCAGGCCGATGGGGTCCTGGGGCCTGATGGAAGACTTACAAGTCGAAGTTCTGACTGGAAACACCATGTCCGGCAACAAGCAGCCCTGCGTGGTGGTGGTGGTGGTGGTACTACCCGACCCCTTCCGAGGGATGGGGGCGCGGAGGAACTCCGCGGAGACCCAACAGTCGGGCCACACCCCAAGGTCTGGACCATAGATCGAGAATAGAAAGAGAGGAGCCAAAGATAGATTTGCGAAGGGGTTCAGAAGCAGGACAATCGAGGAGGAGATGATTGAGGTCCTGCAGAGGGTGTCCACAGGCACTACAAGCAGAATTCCCCTTCCGAATGATCCTGTGAAGATATGAGGATAAAAGAAGACTGTGACCATTGCAGCGAAGACGGCAAAGCTCACAGCGAATGGAGGGAGAAAGAAGAAGTTCCTCCGAAGAGACTTCGGGGACTTGGAAGTTCAGGTGGGAGTGAGAGATGAGACGTCTCCAATTGCGGTATTGGGAATAACGGACTTTGGCAATAACTGGGAGGAGAGGGCTAGGGATCGCATCAGTGGGCAGAGAGGCACCAGTTTTGGCAAGTAAATCAGCTTTTTCATTTCCGGGGAGACCTGCGTGTCCGGGGACCCATTGGAAGCTCAAAGTGGTATTGTTGGAGAGGGAGGAGGCAAGGGACCAAACATTCCATAGGGTCTCAGGCAGGAGATAAGTGGGGGCTGAAGAAAGTATAGAGAGGGCTGATTGAGAGTCGGTTAGGAAAAGAACTGACTGGAATTTGCAGGACATCAAATGACTAGTACACCAAGCAAGACCTTGGTTGAGGGCAAAGGTTTCGGCTGTGAAACTGGAGGCAATTGTACCAGAGGAAAAGGATAGAGAATGGGATGTGTTGCATTTGGAGCATGTAGCATAGACTCCAGCGCCACCAGGACCGAAAAGGGAGGGGACAGAACCGTCAGTCCATACTTGGATATCAGAGGGGGGGAGGGAGGATAGTCGGCTTGAAGCAATTTGGAGTCGGGCTGTACTGCTGCCTGTGCAGTCGGGAATGAAGGGGGAAACAGTGAAGTGGGTTGTGGACCATGGTGGAAAAGGGGGGCAAGTGATCAGAGACTCACGTGGGGATGGGAGTGGTAGTGTGGCTGAAGAACAGAAAGATCTCCAGGAGGGTTTCTTCTTTAGACGACGGGGAACGTTTTTGATTGCCAGTGCGTAAAGGCTGGAGAAGTCGGGGGGAAGGCGCAGAGCACGTTCAAAGGAGTAGAGGGTCTGATGTTCTAGTGTCAGCTTTAGAGGAGGGAGTTGGGCCTCGAGAAGGAGTAGTGAGGAGGGGGTGGAAGAGAGGCAACCAGTAATGACCCTGCATGCAGCTCTGTGTAGAACTTCCAGATGATTGGTTGCAGTGTTGCAGAGGAACGGAAACCATCCAGGAGAGGCATATGTGAGCACCGGACGGACAAAGGCTTTGTAGAGTAGGGAGAGAGATTCTTTTGTGGGACCCCAAGAGGCAGTGGCAATTGAGCGAAGGGCTTTGTGGCGTGGGTAGAATTTGGAACACAGGGATTGGACATGGGCCCCAAAGGATAGAGTCCGATCAAAGGTTACTCCGAGAAATTTAGGGGTGGGATTGAACAAAAGAGGGAAGCCCAAAAGGTTCAGTCGGGGTTGGAAAGTGGCTTGATGGGGATCTGTAGAGAAAAAGGAGGACTCACACTTCTTTGGATTGAGTGGAAGTCTCCATAAGTTGGACCATGTTTCAAGAACAGCGAGGGAGGATTGGACAACAGAGGAGGCTTTGAGCGGGTCTGGGGAAGAGGACCAGATGGCCAGATCATCAGCATACAGGGAGGCATGGGCATCCCGAGGTAAATCCTTAGTGATGTCATCAACAAACAGAATGAAAAGGACTGGACCAAGAACCGAGCCCTGTGGGACCCCACGTCTGATGCGGAAGGAGCGGCTGTGGGAACCACCAACCTGGACTTTAGCTCTACGATCAGAAAGGAAGGAGCGCACCCAAAGAACGAAACAAGGGGGGAGTTTGAGCGAGAGGAGTTTGTGAAACAGAGCAGAGTGCCAGACCGAGTCGAAAGCCTTGGAGAAGTCAACAGAAGCCAAAATGGTTCGGTCTGGAGGTTTTTTCTTTTGGAAGCCATCCCAGATTGATTGAGACAGAGTTAGAATTTGGTCAAGGGATGACCTACCAGGACGAAAGCCGGCCTGGCAAGTGGAGAGGAGATGATTAGATTCAAGGTGAAAAGTTAGGCGAGAAAGAATCAAGCGCTCAAAAAGCTTGGAGATGCAGGAGGTGAGGGAAATGGGGCGGAAAGAGGACGGAGAGGAAGTGGGTTTTCCAGGTTTGTGAATGGGAATGATAGTGGAAGGTTTCCAACAAGAGGGGAAGGTGTGAGAGTGCCAGGACCTGTTAAAAAGAGAAAGAAGGAGGAGCTGTGCAGGTTCAGGCAGGTGCTTTAGTAAAGGGTAGGCAATCTGGTCAGGGCCAGACGCAGTGGAGGCAAAGAGATTACTGATAGCAGTGGAGAGTTCATTCAAGGAGAAGGGGGAGCAGAAAGAATTGTGGAGGGAAGAAGCATCCTCACATCTAGCTTTCCGGAGTTCATTCATGAACTGTCTTTCGGCTCTGCGCGAGGTACGGAGTGTCGCTTGAGATTGATGTGAGCGAAGATAAGAGGCGTAGTGGTTGGCAGTATCAAGAGGGGAAGTGCAATCAGGAAAAGAAGGGTCATGGGAGGTGTTCTTTTTGCCAGAGATGGCATTGAGAAGCCTGAAGACAGCACGAGGATCAGAACGGGGAGACAGGTTAGAACAGGTGGCTTGCCAGGTTGCAGATTTGGCTCTAGAAATGACTGAGGACGCCCTACGAGAAGCGTCTATGTATCTGAGTCGGTGCGACTCGGATCGGTGTGCTACGGAGCGGGCCCTCCGTCGTTCCCGCACTGCAGATTCCGCTTCCTGGGACCACCAGGCTTTGGGGGGACGACCAAGGCGGCCGAAGGGGATAGAGGCCTTGGCAGCTTCGACTAAGAAGAGGGAAAAGGAGTGAGCAGCCTGGTGGATGTTGAGTGCATCGAAATCAAGAGAGGGAAGGTGCTCAGCAATATAAGATTGGTAAATATCCCAACTGGCCTTTTTGTAGTTGAATTTGGGAGGACGAGTGTTTGGGTGACGAACTGGAGAGAGGGGGAGGACAATTTCAATGGGGAGATGGTCCGAGCCAAGGCCAGGGAGAGTGCGCCATTCACAGTGGGGAGCGAGAGACGCAGGAGCTAACGAGATATCAGGGGAAGAACGGCTCCCGGTGGAATGGTGAAGGAGCGTGGGAGAGGCGGGGTCGTTCAGAATTTCTAGACCGGAGGAAGTGATCCAGCGAAACAGGTCATTTCCGAGCGGGTTAGGATGAATGAGTCTGTCCCATGTTGGATGGTGAGCATTGAAGTCTCCGAGGATAAAAGTGTCAGGGGAGTTAGGAAGGATGTCAGGACAGAAGGTCCTGGTGCGGTAGTCAGAAGGAGTGTTTCTGATGGGAGGGGAGTAGAGATTAAGAAATTGAAGAGGAGAGTGGTTGGAGAGAAGGACTTTAACACAGGTGTAGTCTGAGTAGGGGTCCTGAGAAGACAGCGAGGAGACAGAAACAGGAGAGAAAGCTAGGTCAGAGTGGATGAGAGTGAGGACACCACCGCCAGTGTTATGAGTAGCGGAGGAAACAGGGCCTTGTCTACCGAATGTCCGGTCCGAGCGGAGGGTATAATAACCAGGGATTTGGAACTTTTTGGTTGAGGAAAGATGAGTTTCCTGGAGGAAAATGAGGTCATAGTGGTTGCCAGAGAGAAAAGCGATCAGTTCGGCACGGCGGGAGGAAGGAAGACCGCCGGCATTCCATTGAAGAATACGAAGATTTTGTGAGGGGCGTGGATTTCCTTGAGTGTGGGGTGGCAAGATATGGACCGACTGTGAACCTGTGGGCGGTGGTGATGAGGCAGGAAGGGTGAAGGCGGAAGGAGGGTAGGTGTTAAGGAGGGGAGGATGTGAGGGGAGAGGCAGAGATGAATCCCTGAGATCTGAGCAAGCAAGTGGAGGGGGTGAGGGTGGGGGCGGAGCTGGAGAGAAGGGGCGGGGGGACGCTGGACGGAGGGAGGGAGAGGCAAGGGCAGCATTAGGACAAGCAGGGCAATTCCAACCCATGGGGGAACCGGCCGCGCAGATTTTGCGAAAGTCAGCCCGGGTCAAAGAGGAACAGGAGAAGTGCACCCACTTGGAGCAGGTGGAGCACTTTAAAGAATCCTTACCAACCTCGAGAAAGCAAATAGAGCAAGGGTAACGTGGGGGGCCCCGAGGTGGACGTGATTGGTAAAAACCAGGCGGTAGTGGAGGAAACCCTGGGGGAGGGGGTGGAGGGGACGCAGGTGGCTTAGCAAGGAGACTGGTTTGAATGGGGGAGTCGGTTGTATTTTGGGGATGGCACGCTGGGCATCGCCAGCCGACTGCAGTGCCAGCTGCACAGATTGTGCGAAAATCAGCACGGGTGAGGGAGGAGCAAAGAAAATGCACCCACTTAAGGCAAACGGAGCATTGAAGGGAATCTCTGCCCACATCTAGATGACAGATGGAGCAGGGGTACCTGGGGTGAGGGTGGTTGCTGATGGGGCCTGGGTTAGGGTGGACATTGCCACTAATAAGGAGCAATGCCAGGATAAGGAGACGCCGAAAGGGGGTCCGGTCAATAAGAAGTAGAGGAGCCGCCCAGTTGTGACCGGTCAACGGGCGGCCCAGCGAAAAAACAGTCCGAGACAATGGGGGGACCTTTCGGTCGAGCCCCTCGGGAGATCTGTCCTGCCATTTCGACTGCACCACCACGTTGAGGTGGCACTGCACCACCACGTTGAGGTGGCAGGACGTTGGTGCAGAGCAGCCCTGCGTCGTGCCCCAAGGTTGTCCTGCTTTGGAACAAACAATAATGCGCCCTTTACACGTAAGAAAATTAACCCCAGGGCAACAACAGCAAAACAAAAAATCAAACAAAACTTATCCAGAGCCCCAGACCCAAAATAAAAAAGTGGTGAAGCATAAAACCAAGGAGTGGGGAGCGAATTGGAAACGACAGTTCAACCAGGTTGGCTGGGGTCAGTACTTAAATTGTAAATTTTTGCATGGGGGGACGAATTTGCAGCCTTGACCAAACGCATTTGGCATGCGAAAGTACTTTAGTGAAGGTTACGTAATTCCGTCGTCGAAATTAAATGAACACCAAAAAAAAAGGTCTTCGCCTGAACTTGAAGTGGTTTTCGCCAAAATTAGGTGAATTAAGTCTTTTTCGTCTGATCATCCATCGCTGAAATCTCGATGGGGGGACACCTAAACCTCGATGGAGGGACGCTAACTCTCGATGGGGGGACACGTCCCCCAACAATTTAAGTACTGGTTGGGGCGCCGAAGGCAAAAAAATTATGCGCTTGTATTTTCCTCCGGAAGGGCAAGACAAGTCGGGCAGGTTAAGATCGCGCTGGATCCAGCACACAATTTACAGCACCTCATTGTTCGATTCACACATCACACTCACCTTCGTGACGATACCAACGAACTGGGGCATGGGCCGGGGGCTGAGGCCCTGCAGCTGTCGCGACAGTCCATCGAGTGAACCGGCGTGGGCAGCGACCAGGATGTCCCCTACAAACCATACTCGAGTTACGAAAGTCAGCGAGCCAGCAACCGACAGGCCACGTCGCATGAACCATTGAACTTTCAAAGTCGCCGTGGTGCTCCGAACCACCCGGTTCTTTCCTGGACAATATGAGGCAACGGCGCACCGCGCAATTCGTGGGAGAAGCCATTTCGACCCCACTCAGAGTGAGCAACAAGAGCTCCATCACCACGCAGGACAGGTGGCCACTATCCGACCCAATAACACGCGTCATTTGCCGATAAGTCGCAACACTGGGGCTCGATGCTCACTGGGAATGGGAACCACCGGGTCGATGGGAGCTCCGGTTTCCGAAAACGTCGGGAAGCCCCGCATTCAAGATCGACCTGCTGAACTAAATACCTCAACTTCACCTGCAAAGCGGCCGTCCATCCGTCTTCCGCATGGTCACTGGTAACACGGCAGTCTGCATATGGACAACGCACGCGACTCCCTGCCGCCCGAACTTCTTGGCGCAAGAGTGCGTTGCAGTCAATGCACCGGAGCCAGGAATGAGCGTGGTCTCGAAGCTTACTAAGCACGCTACGTCACTGCACGAATAATCGTCATAAGCGCAGCCTGGGCGGCCGACTCCATAACAAAGGTTTTTCACCTGTTTGCGTCACATCTGCGCGAACTCTTCCAACGGAAACTGCACAAACTGCTGCTATCTTGTGGCCTGTCTGGCGACAGAGTGCTATTCTGATTAAAAATAAAGTGAAATGGCAACCGGCGTGACGTCATTGTACCTACCCGAGGTGTTGTTGATGACGTGCGTGATGAACTTGTGGCAGCGTTTAAAGTAGTCGACGCACCTCTCGTTGCCGGGGAGAGCCTCCGGGGCGGTGAGGGCCTGGTAACCGGACGAGACATTGATGCCAAACTCCGCCAGATTCGCACGTTCCATGAAACGTGGAAGACCGCCTAAACAAGAGGACATCAACCGCTGTGCCGCGCCATTCCCAATATGCGAACTCGGTCGGTACTTTGTCCCGAAGATTTATACCCGATTCTATCGCAAACCGGTAATTTCTCGGAGAGTGTTTGCGGACGAGTTTTTATGTATGCAAACATGGCCTTCCGAATGAGAAAAATGCTACTGTTAAACAGAAGCTGATCGAGATCGGTTTAATTGAAAAATGAGAACACCTGGATCAGGGGGTGGCTAACTGGCTATTGTATATAGATTCGTGCTTCTTTGTAAATTCATTCTACTGATAATGCCTGAAGCTAAAGCAAAACGTGTTTAATAAATTGTTATGCTAAGTTCTATTCTGGCAATCGTTTTTGTTCTTAAATGAGAACAACTTGAGGTAACGAAGAAATGCCGCAAACCATGTTCCACCATTTCTTTTACCCTTGAAAATACGATTTAATCCGTTTGGCTCCGTGCCACTGGCAATCCTGCGTTTCAAAATTTTGTGACTTTAGAAAAGTGGAAAATTTATGAAATATCGTGTTGTTTTTTCTGCAAATTTTGCATTCATCCTTTTTTGATGACACGAAATTTCTACAACTCGGCTTGTCAATGATACAGAACCAAACGGATTAAGTCTATTTCTGCGAATAAGGGGAATACTGAAACAAGGTTTGGGGCAAATCTTTATTGCCTCAAATAGTTCTCGTTTCTTCAATAAAACCGATTTCGAGCAGCATCTCTTTGGGCGAAGCATCACGTCAGATGCAAATCGTCAGCGAAACAACAGAGTAGGACTTTTCAGAATATTTCAAAAACAAGGAAAATATTTGCGCCGGAGCCGCGAGGAAATATTCAGCGTCGTTTGTTACTGAACACCAGCAGTCCAGCAAACAGCTTGAAGATCTAAAAATCGCGTGCTGCGGCCTCAAGATGACGGCATAATCCAAAATAACACTAACAATTTTAGATCCACTTCTGCTACAACACGACACAAGTAACGCAAAGTGGCTGCTTGAATTCCGCCGCCACGCACCTCAGCTCCACCTCATCCACTCACCTGGGCTCCACTTCATCCACTCGTATAGCGACAAGTCGATGTTGATCTCCAACTTCCGGTCCAGCTCCATCCCTGGACACGTCAAATGTTAGGTGCGGCCCGGTACAGTTCAGCAGCGTGGCCGAGGGGGTAAGAAGCTGAAGACGGTCACGTTGTTGTGTCCTTGGATAAGATGCTTTACGATGATTATCACTGCTTGGTGGTTTCGAACAAGCATCTCATT
The DNA here is from genome assembly GCA_963965965.1 of Trididemnum nubilum. Classification (NCBI taxonomy): domain Eukaryota; kingdom Metazoa; phylum Chordata; class Ascidiacea; order Aplousobranchia; family Didemnidae; genus Trididemnum; species Trididemnum nubilum. The sequence continues at coordinate 348,378 of OZ014469.1, forward strand.
TAGTGGACAAGGATTCAAAGAAATCGACAGGAAAATTGGATAACAGGAAACTCCCAGCAGGTGCAAGATTCCTTCAAGCACGAAGCAGTCGTTGCAATGAAAAGTGCGTGATCATCCAATCAGTTAGCGTCTGGCGCTTTCTACTGACAGGAGGATAAACATGCAATACCACAAACCGATGACGTCATCAAACGGTCACGTCATTAATCATCTCCTAGCGAAAGGTTTCTAGGGTTGCCACAAAAACTACAAAATTAAATTTCAGGACTTTCCCAAGATCGTTTAAGGTTTTTTTACAGAACGTAAAATTAAATAGTACTATTACTCCTACATACATCTTACTTTTTCTTGCTTGTAATTGATGAAAAATTTTGGTGTAAAGCATTTGCATTACTAGTACTGACAACTGACCAGGTGCATAACCAAAATCTGAAATGAGAGGACTAGGAGTCGGAAGTATGAGGGTCTACAGACAAAGCCCCAGCGTCAGACGATTTTTCAACTTTTTTGCAACAACAATTTAATTTTAGGCCTATTTCGGTAAAAATTTATAATTTTAAAACGCGACTTAGAAATTAGTATTGTAAAAATATGATTAAACTGGTTGCCTAAATGGGGTCTGTAGGCGATGGCCGATGATAAAATTTTAAGTTCTAGGTTTATTTCCAGCCAGTACATCATACTCAGGGTTGGAAATATCGATTAGTAATCGATAATTCGATACTACATTCTTTGTTTTTCTGTTACCGACTATCGCGGACTCTTTGCCTTCAATTTGTTTATCGATTATCGCCTTTTCTATGCTTTTTGCTTCCATGTTGTCAATTGGTAGAATCTTTATACTTTACTTTTATTCTTGTTGAATCTGCACAAGCTTACATCGTTTCGTTTCTCTTATGCTATATTACTCTACATAACTATCCTACAAGTGTATCTTTATATCCTTCATAATACGGTAATTTTTGTTTTTAAACTCACAAGTTTCATTTAATGGTCAATACAGCAAAAATTTTATTGCATCTTAATAAAAAATAGGATGAAAATTGTTGTTGGCATTTCGACATAGATTGCTAACCTTTCGTTTTTGCTTTTTGAGTGAATTATCGATATCGATTCGGCTTGCTTTTAAACAGTATCGACTTCCAACCCTGATCATACTGTAAAACCGTATCATTTAAAAAAACCCTATCATTTGAAAAAAAAATATTAATCTAATTCGTCTGTATGCTATGGATATGTAAAGATAATTTGGGAGGAGGGGCTAACAAAATAAGATGTGTATTGTATTGCATCTGGGTTCAGTAAACAGTAATGAAAAACATACAACAGGGTAATAATGAATAAATAATGCATTGCACCTGGGACTTTTGTCATGCCAAATGATGGTTGCTGGCAAAACGCAAAAAAATGCAGTGGTTCAAGAATCAAGAGGCATGAAGGAAAAAAGAAAAAGTAAATTAAACCAACGAAACAAAAACGGAGAAATAGTTGTCAATAATCAGTTAGTACGCTAAATTTGAGAAAGTGATTGGGAATTAACTTAATTAAATACTGAATAGCCCTCCCTCCGTATACTTTTTTAATAAAGCCTACGTGAAGCATTTAAATCAAGCAATTGAATGGAATTATTTATTTTGGCCATTTCTAGTTAGTTGTTACTGATTTTATTTTGGATAAATATTAGCCCCTTCACACTAAATAAATGTTTCACAAGTAGCTTCAAATTACTTAACTGCAAACGACAGCCTTTGAAGTAGTGCAAATTAGCTTTTTTTCCAGTTGCGCTTTTTGGTCAACAGGCAATGAGGGCTAATACTCTCTACGTTACTGTTACTAGCAGCAAAAGAGTATCGCATTATGGTCCACTTCTCCCAATGATACTCATCAATTTATACATACTGCGCTGAAAAGAGCCAATTATTAACAATAACAGTAAAGTTTTTTGAAAGAACTTCACCAGGCAAATCATTACAGTGATGACTTTGGGACAATCACAAAGTACCAACTTCTCTACAAAATAAAAAAAAAAAAAAAAACAAGAAAAAAAAACTAACATTGCGCTATTCTGTTTCGGCAAAGCACGGCGAAACCTTAAAAATAATTTGCAGGACCTAGAAACAAAATTCAAGCACTTTTCAGGACATGAACAAAAAATCCAGGACTTTTTTAGGATGTGGCAACCCTGGATTACGTAAACATGACGATGTTGCAAGTCCGTGAGCAGGACTAACTCAGAGCGAGGAATCCACACTGCGGAGGAGTTGGAGCGAGGAATCCTCACTGCGGAGGATTTGGAGCGACGAGATCTTCAAACACCAATAGCCCGCCAAATAAATCGCGCAGAATCCTGCGGAACCCGAGCTTCAGCGCGCTGCTCAGAATCGCCAGATGAAACTACCAAATAAACTAAAAGTAGCTGCTCCAACTGACGAGCTCTTCAAGGGTGAGTAGAGCTGTTGCAACGACAAGCTAACCCAACTGGTGCAAGCAACATGGCCGACTTACCTTGCAGGATGGCAGTGGCGGTCTGCAGACATCGAAGCGATGGACTCGAGAACACGTGACTCACTTCGACGCCGATATGCTTCAATGCCTGGCCGGTGAGGAAAGCCTGGAAGAGAGGTCACTGTGAGCAAAGAAAAATTTTTGCTATGTTTTAAAAAGCTGATGGGAGATCCGTTTTAATAGCACTGGTTTCAACCCTGAAACTCGACTCCGGCTCCCGAGGCACAACTTTGCTGGCTCCAAACAAATGCTTCACCCAGGCTCTAACATTTTGGTCACCTAAAAATTCGTATCTTGAGACAAGATGGCGGCAAGGCGCGCAAACCTCCCATCAGCGCTCGCTGTCAGGCAGTGGTGAGCCACGACCATAGGTGGGCACGGTACTTTGCAAAAAGTACCGCGGTACCGGTACTTGGTACTTTGCTAAAATTAGTACCGCGGTACCGGTACTTTCAAATTAAAAGTACCGCGGTAGTACCGCGGTACTTTTTTTAAAAAATTAAGAAAAAAAATTGAACTGATTAGCCTTGTTTACTGGATTGTAAATCATCGCTTTTAGCAATTTGGTTCGTTTCCGCGACTAGTGCGAACTCCGTAGACCTACAGTTCGTTTTAGAGAAAGTTTGCCGTAGAATAGTAAGCAGTTGCAGTATTAGTATTACTACAATAGTGAGTACAGTACTAGCTAGTGATGAAATTGACTCGATGAGTCGATAAAGTATCTAACTTATTTGAACTACGGTCACCGGGCTACTTATTGTTCTAGACTTAGAGTATCTTGTGCCCAATAATAACCAAACAGCAGCCATCTCTAAAGCATCACGTACGTAAGTTGACACTGAAGGATACTCTGACGATCATCAGCTCCCAATTATTGCACAAGTGACATTTACACAAAACTTAGAAATTGGGGGATAAATTGCACTTTTGGCAAAGTGTACTGTTTTGATTTGTTTTTTGTCGATTCGTTGCTGCAGTTACTTTTTGCATTTCTTATTTAAAGCTAGATGGGAGCCTTCCAGTTGCTAGCCTAAAACGAACGACGCATGTTAATGGTGACTTCTAAAAAATTCTTTTGTTTCCCCGTAATGAGAACAATTTCAAAATTGCAGCATTTTTTGTTGCTGTTGTATAGCATATTTATTCTCTTGTTACAACACAGCGTTAGACGCTAATTATTGCACAATCCGCACACTTTCATTGTGATATTTACTTCGTGCCTGGAGGAATTTGCACCTGCTTAAGAGTTTCTAGTTTTCCAATGTCCTGTGAATTTCGATTTCTTACCACTGAATTCCTGGCTAGTTCGAAGCCACAAGCAGAGATAATCATCGTAAAGCGCTCAATCCAAGGACGCAACAACGTAACCAGTGTGTGGGTTGAACACAGATTATGCAATTAGAGTTGTCGCAAAAAAGCTTTAGCTTTTGGCCATGCTTTTGAGAGACTCTCAAGAAGATTCTTTGTCTCTTTTGATTATAAAAAAAATTAGGTTTTTGGCTAAAGCCGTTAAAATACAGGGTGAGCCAAAAGTAGGTGGACAGTAAAAAAAAATTAAGTGTAACATAGTAATAGAAAACAGGTAAAATTAAAACAAATTTTAGTACTAAAATTGTAATTATATACCACAAATAACATAGTTGTAACAAAGTTAAAATGAACAATTCAATTAAAGTAACTGAGGCATAAATCTATTCCATATGCCGTCCACCTACTTTTGGCTCACCCTGTATTTATTTTTTGTTATGTTTAATTTCGGGTGTTGTAAAAGAGGTGCAATCATAAAAATTGATTTCTTGGGGATTAATTTGTGGGGTTTCAGGGGAGGTGGCACCCAAAAATTTCCAGAGACAAAACCGTGTTTTTTACTCGACAATTTTGCACAAAAATTAGATTGCGTTGTTTTGCCCTGTAGAACTTATTAGAAGAGCGTTTAATGTTTAGGAAGAAAAAAACCTCATCGCGGCCAAAGCCAAAGTGGGGTTGGTGCAGATGAAAGGATTTTTGAGATAATTTTTCTGTATAAGTATTACCGGGTGAAATACTTTTGGCCGTATTATACACCGTTTGTGAATGAGAACATCTTCTTCGCCAAACGATCCAGGCATATTTAAAGTCAAAAGCCAATATAAATGGATGCCGGCAGTAACGTGCAGTAAATTTTTCTTCAAGCATGCCCGTAACCAAAAATTTGCAATGGGGGGGACGTTGCGGGGGTCTGGGGGCGGATCCCCCAACCACCGGAGGCAATTGGGGTCGGGGGCAAGGCCCCCAGCCACCGGAGGCATAGGGTGTAGGGGCGGATCCCCCAGCTCTCGAAAAATTTTTATTTTTTGGCAAAAATAACTTAATTTAAGGCCTATTTTGATAAAAATCAATGCTATTAATACGTGGCATAAAATTAGCAGTGCAAAAAATCATTATACCGTACTAGTCGCATAAATAGTTTATGTGGGAGGTAGCTATTGCTAGAATTTCAGTTCTCTTATTTACAAGTTGGTAAATCATAAAATCTTATTTCGGTAGTTTAGTAAACTTCGCAAGAAGTAATCTATTTCAGCAAAATTTTATAGTGAAAGATGTATGCATATATGGGGGCCAATCGAAGATAGGTCGAGAAAAGTTGTTGAGCATTTTTCAAAAAGCGATCAAATTTGATTACCAATTTTCGGCTATTCTTTATAGTCTTTTTTCTGATTTATAAGTTTTATTTTTGACAAATTAGCTCCCTCCCCACTTCAATAAACATTTCAAAATATGCTTTAAATAATTTTTTGAATCTATTCTAGAGCAAAAGACAGTATCAAAAGTGCTAACAACGTAGTATTTTTCTTATTCTGCATTTTGGTCGGCAGGCCAATGTATTCACCCCGCGCCCCCTGGCAACGCTATTGTATTCACGCCTGATGTGATGAGTATTCATTGCGTAAGTCGTCTCTTACAATTTTTTCTTAGCGATTTTGCTTTTGTTTCGCCGGTGCATGAATACTGGTAATGCATTATTTTGCCATTGCAAGAAAACGTCAATTTTTCAAATCGGCCAGCAAACTGCAAACGCTAAGTCCCTGCGGTGGTAGTAGCGAGTAAGACCAACAGTTTAACACTAAATTAAGGAAAAAGATTGGTTGTTTATCCAATTTATTTGCAAGCATTTTTACAACGTTATATAAAAAAGAACTGAAGTACCGGTACGGTACCGCGGTACTTTGCTATTTTTTGGCGGTACCGGTACCACAAAAGTACCGACGGTACCGGTACCAAAAAAGTACCGCGGTACTGCCCACCTATGGCCACGACCATGCTGACGGCTTTAAGGCTTTTCAGCCGCTCGCCAGCCCGTTCTTAACACCATCCCTGCCATGGTGGCGCTTCCACCAGCAGGTTCACTGTCCGAATAGATTGCCATGGTGGCGCTAGGCCACGCTCGCTGAGGAGCCCATACTGTCACACTTCTAAGCTTTACCTGGTGCTGCCCCATTTCGGTAATGGGGCCGTCTTGTTTGAAGTCGGACGCCCCACCGGGCCGCTTCGGCAGCTTCTTGGGCATGTTCAGATTCTTGCGATGATAACGACCTGAAAATGTCCAGTTAAATCGAGCGCAAAATCACAAAACAACGGGCCTCCATGCAAAGTTGAGTCACAATGTTACAGCTAACCTAACTTGGCAAAAAATCAAGTGTTTAAGAGAATCGAGACCTTCTGTTCAACATCACTTGTGTCACATCTTTCCTCGGCATCGGAAAACGGACTGTGGTGATTGGAATGTCGATGAACTAGCAAACCACATTTTGCAGCCCCGTAGTGCTTGTATCAATGTACCCATGATAATCTACAACGTAACTCATGACATAATTTTCAACAAATCAACCGCAAAAAAGAATAATCTATGACCCCAACCGGCAACCCACCGGTAGTGAAACGATAGAATCTACAATGTTTCTTTCGAAATGCGGCCATCCGCGAAGCGTTCACGTTGCACGGCGCAGCTGGATTCACATCTTGAGTGAAGTAAGGAGAAACTCCTCCCTGGCTTCTAACGTCGGAACACGTCATCACCTCGTCAACATGAGATTGGCTTCAACATGTAGCGCAAGCAGCTGCTTGACCGAGGACAGCACAGTGGTTCTTCCTCCTGCCATCCACCACTGTAGTATTTTCACGGCGCGGCATTCCACCGATGAAATAAAAGTTCTCCAACTGAGTGTATGGCTTTCCATCAACACTCCGTGTGTTCGTTCGTATGAATCGGGCACGTTGCGCTCGTCCAACCGCTTCGCAAGGGTTTCGTCAGACGGGCCAACACAACGGATCGACTGCTTGGCCGCATCTCCTTAGCTGCTCCACATTAATGTTTCGCTTGTTTAATTTGGACAGTGAAAACCGGTCGGCTTTATGGGCGAGCCCGGGTAATAACTGGGGCAGAGTCCTTCTGTTAACTCCCACCGGCTCACATCTCACCACCATCCCCTAAGTTTTCACCATCGCATGGTTCGTGCGCCTGGGCAGGTGCATCCCCCGATAGCCATACCTCAATTTACTGCGGCGCTGTTTCATCACAACCAACCTGCGTCATCGAACGACAAATTGAACCATTGTTTTCCGAATGTGACGTCAACTCTCTCGGCGTGCCGAAATATGTAGATGCGTCGCGACTTCTGCGACAACTTGGTAGGAACAGGAAGGACACCTTTCGGCTTCTGAATCTGAAAAATATCCGTGGTAAAGCAGCGCTAAAGAGCCGCCATAGCCTAATAGTTTCACACTTACGATGATTACCATAGTGGAGTCAATTCAGAAGCTACAAAAAATTCGATGTTTTTATTTCTTGTAGTTCTCAAAGATTCGGCTTTGACATCAATGACTGCCGCCACTTTAGTGCTTTCCAGCACCGCTCCCATGATAGAAACAATTTAAAGGCCACCTAATGTCTGCAAACCAATGCACTTAAAATGCAATAAAAAAGTATTACTAATCGAATGCTGAAAACCTGGTTTAGATGCACGTTCTCAGTTTCAAGCTTTCGCGTTTTTAAAAAGTGACATGACGTCATTAGACCCAGGAGTTTGGTGTCTTCGACTAATTTATCTTTGCAGAGGATAGGCGATTTTGGAAAGGCACGTGATAACAGCTTGCTAGTCAAAAAGTGTTGTGCAAAAAAAGGCGTAATTAGCTCAAAGTAAAGTCGAATGCACCAAACTCCTGGGTCTAATGACGTCATGTCACTTTTTAAAAACGCGAAAGCTTGAAACTGAAAACGTGCATCTAAACCAGGTTTTCAGCATTCGATTAGTAATACTTTTTTATTGCATTTTAAGTGCATTGGTTTGCAGACATTAGGTGGCCTTTAACAATGGTCAGTGGCTTCATTCACAGCGTTCGAAGCGACATCTCTCGCTGTTCGTTTTGGTTCCGTCGACCACGCGCACGTAACACGCAGATTCTTTTCGGCGTAAACGAAAAAAAATTACGCGAAATAGATGCAATTAAAATAATGATGCGTGTATTCCGCGCGAAACGTGAAAGGGCGCTAATTTTGCATAAACGATATGATTAGGGGTTTTGATATTTGAAAGTTTTGAAAATCGACAATGTTTCAAATTTTTTTCAATTAGCAACCCTGAGTGTTAGTAACGACTTTGCCTCAATTTTATCGAACAGGCAACGATAAAGTCATATTTTGATGGTTTTTAGCCAACCGACGCGTCTGGCGCAAATCGACATCAAACAGCCAGGCCAACGCGTTTCATGGAACGTCGCGAAACGCAAGAAATTTTGTTCACTACGAAGTAATCAACTTGGTCATAATTAGGTGGCTTTTCCGTAGGGGTTGCCTGCGGAGCAGCTCAAGATTAAGCCGCCACACTTTACGGTCTTCCATCACCTCCATCCTTTCGCTTGGGTGACATCCCATGCGATTCCATCCAAGATCCTCAATGTAATCGGTCCATCTAGTTCTAGGTCTTGTAACTGATCAAGATTAAAATCAAAGCTCAAGATTAAGCCGTCACATCCATCTAGTTCAAGTTCGTCTAACTGATCTTCTCCCATTTGCTTTGCCAAGTAAAGCTTGTTTGGGAAGTCTTTCCTGAGTAGGCTCACCACAATTTTGAAACAGAAAAGCGGGACAGTGGAATGAGCCAACAATTTCCTAGCTTTTAGCTAGTTTGGTAGTGAAGGCCACGAAAAAAGGTCTTCGCGCCGGAAGAGCACACAAAACCGATCTATTACCGGGTTTTCACAAATATTCGCAAATGCGGCCACTCCGAAGTTATCACGACAACCTCGTAGTCGAAAAGCGGGATTTTGTGGCTTCCGGGGGGGAAAACGACCTGAAAAGCGGGATTGTCCCGCCTAAATAGGGACGTATGGTAAGCCTATTCCGGAGGCATTCTGCTGACATGGCCAAACCATCTAATCTGAGATCTTCCAATTTGAAGAAGTAGCGGCTCGAAGTATATACAGATAACTACAATAACTGTGACGTAAACACAAAATTATATTCTTTTAGACTGTAGCAATGCAATACAACCTTGTGACCAAACACTACGCGTGTGTTCTGCATAACCTGGCCAACAGGTAGCAGCAGGCACGTACAGGAAGCAACTGGCTCGGGCTGCTTTCACTTTCTGCTGATTGATAAATCGGCTATGACGTCGTAAGATTTCAAATGTAGCTGCTAAACACACGCGATTGCACTTCCAGTCATTGAAATGCGAGCGGACGTGCGGCCGAAAGTACGGATGTTCAAAGCTAATGGTGAAAAAATACGAAAATAGCAGTGCTAATTTTAAATTGTTTGCGTGCTATCAAAAGGCTACCAGCGCGGAAGCCCAGGGAAGAGTCACCAGAACGGCGACTACTTAAGAACAACCGATGCGAAAAAGTTGTCTTCCCGCAGAAATCGAACCTGCAGCCTCTGGATTACCGGTCCACTGCTCTACCACTTGAGCTAAAGACGCCTCCTCGCATGCTTAATTTTGGCTATTTAAACCCAGCAACTTGCTTGTTTTACGATGTTAAAACTAATAGCCAATACATCACAACTAAATTTTTATCAACTGCTAATTTTGTTCAGTAGGAATATTCTCCTTCCGGGTACTAAAAAAAGGGAAGTTCAAAAACTGCGAAGTTTAAGAAGGATAAAGCATTTAGTATCTTCCCGCTGGCTTCAGTGCTGCTTTGCCGAAACTCGAAAATGCGGAGATGCATTTACTAGGCGACGTTTCGCTACACCCTTGCAGCATCTTCAGAAGTCCCGCAATAGATGAGCGACCTGCGGTGTTCGCCCTTCGCCCGACTCACCGTCTCAACGAACTACCCTGCTTCACTGCGAACAACTGGCTTAGTCCCCACATTCTACGATGGCAGCCAAGACTCTCGCAATTCGAGAATTATGTCGGCGACCCACCTGCGAATAGATGTCGTCTTTCGGGGGTCGGGGTGGTGGTTCTTTCCCGTCATTGGAGGTTGTCGGGGGCCGCGGCAGAGAGTGATTGGTGGCAGAGTTTTCCGGAACCGCCCCGATATCCTAAACAACAGCTAAATGACGTCATGTGGGCGGAGTGCGGGGGTGGCATCACTCACAGTCTGCAGGAGGCCATGCGATGACGTGTATCCGGTGCTGTGGAACTCATCAGCGCCGCGCGAGTAGCGACGAGTCAGTTTGCGACGGGTTCCGGTGCCTGATGTCTTTGACAGCGTCGACGCTCTGAAACATAAGCAAGTTGGAAGCGCCCATTCAGTTATGACGTCACTGTGCCCAATCAGAGCTTTTGAGTTAATACGAAATTATTGACTCATCCCCTCCCCAAACATGGAACTCGCTGCAACAGGATTCGGCACACATTCTTCGAGGAAACTTCACTGCAGGCATCTGGGCCAATTCCGCACCTCTTCAGCAAAAGCCGGCACCCACACAAATGCCAACGGCCTCAAAAGCGCGGCTCCTCGACGAATAAAAGGTCTCCCAACAACGCTGAGCAGCTCGGTCGCATGCAATGTAGCAACAACGTTGTTATGTATCTACAGCCCTTGTTTGGGTAAACTTTTGTTCGTTTATTTCTAACATCTGTTAGAAAAAAACACGAGGATAATATTCGTGATAAAGCAAAGGAGCTCGATGCGATCGTTTTACATCCAGTGCGTGGACTGAGAGTTGCTGATGAGCGCTAACCGGTCAAACAACGTTGTCGGGCTGCGTGGAGGCGACTCACTTGTGCACGGTCCACGTGTTGGTGTCAGCCGATCGTTCGGTGTGGGAGGCCGGGAAGAATCCGCTGCACCCTGTCAGCCACGACGTGCCGTAGAACCACCCGTCGAAGCCCGACCTGGAAACCACAATGCTGTTAAGGCTGGATGCGATTAAGCGCGCATCAAAACTTTTGCTAAGGGGGAGGAGGGCTTGGGCCTAAAGTTAAAAACGTTTCACAGACGGGGGTCTGCGTGGAAGCCCCTAGCTGTTGGACAATTAGTCCAACTTTTCGGCAAAAAATTACTAAATTAACGCCATTCGGATCACATTTCGCACGTTTTTGAAGTCATTTGAAAGAACTAGATTGTTCAAATCGGAAATTGCCAACCCCTTCAGCCACCCTTCTAACAGGTGAAGTATAAAACACGTTTAAACGCTTGTACTTTGGGACAAATTTTAAAAGTGACCTCGCCATTGGCAAAGAGGGGCTCAAGTCCTTTTATCCCCCTCCTTGGTTGCGCCTCGGGTTGCGCCTCCAGCAACAGAAAAATTAAATCCGCTGGTGGATTGAAACATTGAATCCGTTGGTGGATTGAAACGTTTGAATCCGTTGGTGGATTGAAACGTTTGAATCCGCTGAATTGGGGACAAATTACATTGAGTGCGAATTTCAAGTTAAACTTAAGTTTCAAGCAGCACAAGCGCAGACTCAGAATTGATGAGGCAGTTGCGTCCCTCAGGATCGATCTCAAAATTTCTTAACTTTGGACAGCGACTGAGCACAATCAAACCCCACTCAGAATTGAACTTAACTCAGCATGGCAATATGACCGTTCAGTTAACTTAAAACCTAGCAAAGCAATTGGCTTCTTAAGACTCCAAATAAAGTGTTTGCCTTTCTTCTCAAGCTAAGTAGTACTAACATTTTGAAAATGATAAAAATGCAGCCACGTATGTCCTTCAAGACTTCAAGAGCAATTAAATAACCCTATGTACTACGCATATGCAAAAGCGGAAGCTAAACTCATACGAAATTATGTCATCAGTGTTCGTACTTGTCTGATACGTCATCGGGGCCCACGAAAACGTAATCGCCGTTGATGAGCTGAAGGTGCCCGTCTGAAGTGGGGGCGTAGGGGTAGAGCACCCGCAGGGTCTCGCAGTTCGTGTAGCGGGGGTCCTTCGAGTAAAGGCGCACCTCCCAGGTGGAGGGCTTGTGGAGGTCGAGCCGCTTGGCCAGCTTCTCGAGCGGCTTCAACTGGGTGGAGGGAAACTTGTAGGCGAGTGTGATGTGGAGCTGCTTGTTCTTGTGCGATTCAACTTTGGCGCCTAAACAACAAGTTGGTTCGAGTCTTCAGTGTGTTCAAAGAGCTCTTGTGCGAGTTTTTGGACGCTTATGTACTGAGCAATTCTTTTTCTGGCAGCATCGAGACGTCAAAACGTATTATGAGCCGTGTTTTCTGTATTGAGGAAACAGCAGCAGTCGCACCACTACAGCACACAGCGTTGGACTGAAGCCAGCGGCAGCATGAAGATGCAGCAGGTTTATGATAAGGCGGCATGTTTAGGCTCCAGCGCCGGGGCCCACCGCAATAGATTACAGTTAGGAACTAGAACGTGACATCGCAAACGATATCTGGGACTTCGCGGCATTATCCGACTTTTACAGAACTTTATTCAGCTTTGAAATAGTGATCTGATTGCTTTGAATAAATTTAAAAAAAACGTAGTCGTTGATAGTCAGATTAATAATTTAAATGCACCCCTTTCAAATTTTGTTTCACGAACTTAAATCACTTTGTGGTTACTCGAGTACAAAATCTATAGCTCTCGAAGTTATCAAAAATAATCGAGTAAAGTCATTTAAAAAGCTCGCATGACAGTTCACAACACAACGTCAACCTCAGCCCTTTTTCCAAGTTCTTAAATAGTTTTTAACTCTATGTAAAACAACATAAAGCGGCCTTTAAAATTCCAGCGACTCACAAGCAAATTTCGTGACATCAACCAAACTTACAGCCATGTATATTTCATGATTCTGAAAACACTCTTTCGCATCGCAATTCAACATACTAGCATCGTATTTGGTAAACCGGTTGTTTCGAAACTAAAGCCTCAACAAAAATTCCAAAAATAATCCTCAACAGCATAAACTATAATAAAAAAGGGCTAAAATTATGCAAATTTGCAACAGGCATTAAATTACGTTTTTTTTTACAAAATCGTTTATGCTTTTGCCACATAGCCGTTATTCTCGAGTGGTATAATTTGACAAACTGCAAAAAAACGAGAATCAAAATTTATTTTCCCCAGTTAGTGCTTCACTCACAAGTTGTCACAGGGCGACAAGAATAATTTGGTAAGCTATCGCAGTTTTCTACACGCTCTTTACTTTACGCCATCTTTTCAGATGACTATCCAGCATGCTTTTGTGAAGATTTGCTTCGAAGGTGAAAGGTGCTGAGAACTCAGCTACTCGACATGAACGTGAAAGAAATTTGAAATTAAAAATAGCTCAGTAAAAACTTACGTTAATGAACTTCAAACTAGTCTAATGAAGAAAACTTCATAAATTTTCATGTAAGCGGTAGATGGAGGGACCCTAATTTCGAAACACGCTGAATAATTCGTCAATCTACTATTTAGCACTAGAACTTCCTTACTTAAAATTCTCCAAAAACCTTGAGCCATAAAAAGTACGCTTTCTCAACGTCACAGGTGACAGTTTCGTGAAAAAAAACTCAGCCATGTAGCTCAAATGTATCAAAGTCATTATGCTCAACTAGAGTACGACATCGCAAGCGATATTTGGGGACCTCCAATTTCAATGTTTTGATGTTATATTGTGCTTGAATTTTTTTCCTGTTTTCGGTCACAATTTTTTCGTTTATAATTACGTCTTTGATGCTGTTTTGTGAATTTAGTTTTACTTCTGTTTAGTTAAGTTTATGTTACTTTTTAATACCTACCCATTCCGAAAATTCGATCCATCTAGGTCTAACGGTTTAAATGTTCAAAAATTTACTACCCCGTTTGAGAGGCCCCCATTTTGGTAACCTTACATTTTGTCAAATTTTATCTCTTCTTTATATTAGCATACGCTGAAAATTTCATCTGTCTAGCATGAGTGGTCAAAAAGTTTGAAATTTGTTGGATTCGTTTCGGGGATTTGTTGGATTCGAAAAATCGCTGTTTCTTTATGATTTTTTGCCTCTCAATCCACGATCACGTGACCTAGGATCTCCAAAATTGGCGCAAATGACGCTTTCATTTTAATTTAATTTCCATGTCGAGTCCAAATTTCAACTTTCTAGGTTTGACCGTTTGCTAGTTATAAGCAAATCAATCCTCATCTGCAAAAATTCGCGAACAAAAACAAAGGTACTGAGCGCTTACGCGAAGTACTAATGAAACGCGCGTTTGGTTCGGTGCATGGAAGCCGGTGCTCAACGTCTCTGCTGGCGAAAAAACAAAGTTTATCGTTTCACAAAGTGCTTAAATTTGTCACCAGCGCAGCCAGCATCAGGCAAATGAAGGAGCACTCCCAAGATGAAAGGACTGTCAGTTGGCAGTCGCAAACTTGCGGAAAGCTATTTAAAAAATGACGTTGAATCGCTGCTGCTTGTTTCACTTAACAGTCGATTTGAAAGGTGCGAGCCGGTACAGTACATTCGTAATCGAGCCGTCTCAGAGTGAAGCCCCTCTAATACACCGCCGCCCGTACGACTCGCACTCTTTAATTCCATTACGACTCACTCGGTGGTTCACTGTCCTGGCTGGAAGAAGCTTTATCCCGTCCTGTGCTGGACAAAACCTTGCAAAAGCAAATAAAACGCAGTGAAAGCATTGTGGGGCTGGTGCTACTCCGCCAGTACCCCGTGATAAAACTAAGCTTATTGTCGCAAAACAAGCACTAACCGGTTGACTTCTGCACTTCCTCGGCGAAAACATCTGACAGGTTCCGGAGAAATCGCGCGGCTTTGTCCTCGAGGAACAAGCCGACGTAGTTGTCGGATGAGAAATACTCGACCTCGAACTTGGCGGGGCACGCCTCCTTCAGCGCCCTCTCGCACGCCTCCTCCATGCCTTGCATCAGCTGCGACACTTTCTCATCTTCGCACTGAAACGTGACGCAATCAACAAATACATTCAAACGCATTAGCAGTTAACACATCTGGGCCCACGTGACAGAAATCTTTAAGGGGCGTTACCGAACGAAATACTCGCTAAAGGCAAGAAGTTGTTTTTGCACGTGCATCTGAAGCTTTGAGAGCTCGGTAACGTCATTTTCACTCGCAAAGTTGCTTGGATCGATTGCGAGATATAACTCGCGTAAAAAACGTCACATTTTCCTCCCCAACTTAACGAGGATTTTGAAGCACTCTGTGAGCGAGCGAGAAACCTTTTTTGGTTCAGAAATTTAATGGCGAAATGTTGAAAACATCTACCTAAAGCGAATTTTTGCTGAAAATTAATTAAAATCGTTGCCATGTTTGCTATTAGACTGCTAAGAAGAAAGCGAATTGCATTAAGAACCATTTACTGCTTCGACTGATAAAGAAATATTGAGTAGCGCGAGTTGACAAAAATAGCAATACACTCTTTTTATAACAACCATTTTCTAAGAACACTAGCCGCATTTTTGCTCAAAATTTAAGAACAAATTAAAAACAATGCCAGCCTCGGCAGCAAAATAAACCAAAAACAAACGAAAACAAAAGTTTAAATCAGCGAAAGAAACTAACTTTTGTGCTGATTCAAAACGATAAAATTTTTGTGATTTTCTTGTGTTTGCAAGCAAAATTGCTACTATTAAAGATTATAGAGCGCTGTTGCTCTGCGCAAACAATTGAGAATTTTTTTGGGCAGTTGTTCAACTTGAAAAAAGCTTGCTTTTTCTCTTTTACAATTTTACGATGCTGCAAAGCAAGAAAAAAGCCTTCACTTAAGCAGACAGAGCAACAGGAATCAAACAGTGTTACGAACATGGCCGATAAAATTGACATTGATGTTCTCAAAATTTTACAAAAATCAAGAACAAATGCGGCTGAAAATCGGCAGCCAGTCTTAATTCAAGATTTACTGTTTCCAAAAAAGAAGAGTCTACTTCGACTTGTTTACTTTTAAAAATATTTGAAATTTTAAGTTACTGTAGACATAAAAGTGCAACCATCAACAACCTCAAGGGCGCTTTAACGTTATTTAAAAAAATTGTAGTATGGAAAAAGCTGTTCTTTTTTAACATTGATATAAAAATATACTTAAATTCTGTCGTTCATTAACTAATTATTATCAGTCGAGGAATATGAAAGCTTACAATAACAACGCATAGCTCATAGTACGCTTGATCGCATTATTTTGAAGTGGAAACGCATCTGACGTCACAATATTAATTACGTAGTAATTCAAGTTACGAACATCTCGCAAAAAAATTCGAGCGAGCAGTTCTAACGCATGTTTGGCGAGACGGCTCAGAAATGGCAGTTTGTCTACAAAGGTTTTTTTGTTTGTTAGCGCCTTTTAGCGAGCGAGAATGGCCTTTAATAGCTTGCTATGTCTGCCCTGTTTGTTTGGCCACGCAATATCGTTTATTTGGTATGAAAAGACTCTGGTCTGATTCCGAGCGGGACGCACCATAGCTTGCACGATTTTCTGCTTGACGTTCATATTCAAAAAAACTCCACCATGTGCGGTAAACACCACACGAGTGGGCACTGCGGCGGTAGACACCACACAAGTGGGGCACTGTGGCGGTTGACCCAGAAACCAGACGATCTTCTGCAAGCAAGCTCGATAAGTAAAATAACAATGATTTATTTGTAACCTTCCTTAATCGTTTCAATCTCACCTTGAAGAAGGAACAAAGAGTGACATGGGGAAAGGAGCTGTGGACACCATTCCTGCCGCAGGCCGCCTGAGACTCCTCCCAAAAATCATCGAGCTGAGATCCGAAAGGCCCTGCGAGTTTCGGTAAAGAGTTAACCTCACAGTTGGGAGAATTGCTACAAACTGACAAAGTTACAAATAACGTTGCAAAAAGCTCTAATGCGGACTAGAAACAAGAAGAATGTCAACAATATTTAATTAAACTCAGCCATCTCAACAGCATTATAATACGTAAAAAGTCGACATGGATTGTCAGTTTGCTCAATGTTAAAGCTTACTAGCTGGACACCTGGACTGGTTTAAATGATATAAACGTTGCACCATTGCCGCTATTATACTTGTTCAATATGTCAGTTCAAATACCCTATCCTGGATTAGTTTTAACGTTGATCGATTACATGTAAGCGTTACTGTTGATCTTGGATTGCTTTCTATTGAGAAAGTTAGATTTATGACAGCCTTGTTTTACCGATTTTTGAGGTACAACGATTCAGAAACATTTTTTTAAAAATTGCTGTGCGTTATTCATTTACTATCAAGATTTTGCTCAAACTCGATTTTGCAAAGTAGCAAACCATTATATTTTGGCTTCAAAGCTGTCATCATAACCTTTTAGAAAGTTAAGAAAATAGTTAGTTGCAAAACTTTTTGCTCAAATTGACAACACTGATTGACATTTAGATTGGAAAACCAACCCTGGTATCTTTTAAACACTAAATTATAGAAAACGTTAAATTTCGAAAGATTGATCATCCCAGCATCAAAGCTGACTACAACCAGGCAGCTGCAAATCCTTAGAAAAGTCTTTCATAAGAAAACCACCACGAGTGTCCAGACTGCTCACCTATCATGCACACCTACCGCTTACCTGTCGGGCATGCATAGAGGATGAACTCCCGAGCATCAGCCGCATCCAGCATGGGGTCATTGATGTGAGCGAAAATCCTAAAATTACCAGGTCTAGTTAAACCTAGAGCTGCTTAACATTGATCAAATGAGATTTTACAGCAACAGTGTTTTTTGCACCAAAAAACTTCCTGACATTTCCAATGTTATGGTTAAATGGTATCAAACCTAGCTGCGAAATTTTCTGCACTGATGCAAGATGTTGATTTTAATCTAATCAAATGTCCCAGCTCTATTCTCTTGCGAGTAACGTACAGTTGGTCACTCTGCCCCCCCTCTAGGGTACTTGGACAGGAAGAATTAAGTGCATCTCAACAATGGTAGATGCTCAGCACGCAGCAGTTGTACTATAAGTTTCAAAAATCCCGCTTGAAAAGTTGCAAAACTAACTTCATGAAACATTCTGTCCTGGTTTGGTGCACCATTTGATGCAAAAAAAAGGTTATTCAAAAACAAATTATTTGCCAAAGACCAAAAAGCAAAACCTATTAAAAAATTAAGCAGTATTATTCATGAAGTACACATCCAGATTAAAATGTTGAACTGCAAAATGTTTAAAACTCAGGTACAAACTCTGCAGCTCAACAAAGCAAAACCATGCTCCATTTAGAATTTCCATTAGCACGCTCTTACAAGCTATGGAAAGTTTCCAAGTTTTTGTGGATTTGTGGAACAACCAACAAGTATGGCAGTTAATAAGATGAAGGGGGGAGTGGGAAACTGCAAAATGACAGGCAACTCTATCAGAGGCCACCACACTACACTGAAATCAATAACTCACCAGTCGCAAGCCACCTGAACTCCAGCATCTCCTGTGGCTGACAGAGCTTTCAAACTGAAACAAGAATATAACAAAGTAACAGGGAAATGACAACATGTTCCCCATAAAGATAAAGTGCTATGAGTAACTTAACTTTCAATCTATCGCTGATACATTGTTAAAACTTAGCATACTGCATATGTGCTATATGACTTTATGTATTGTCATCAAAGTGACTTGCTATTTTGCCTCAAGAAGCAAATAATAGTTTGCCTCTGTTAAGAGTTAGGATAAACGTTAGGATTAGGAATAGAGCTATTTTGGCACTGGAGGCAAAATTGCTTTTAGGGCATTTAGGCTTCTAGAGGCAAAATAGCCACTGCCATTTTGATTTTGATTATAACACCTATAGGTTAGGATTACGTTTTTGCTGAAATCATGGACTTAAGAGAATTTACTCATAAGTTATCGAAGCTCAAAAAAAAAAAATTACACAAATAAAAGCAAGACTTTTAAAAAGAAAATAGGTAATGCAAATTACATAAACAACAAATATTCATTAATCAATACCGGAACTTAGTTTGTAATAGCTGATAGCAGGTAGGAAAAGGCAGCTGTTTTGTTAAGAAAGAATAAAAAATTGATAATCTAACCCAGGGGTAGGCAAACTTGTTCAAAGAAAGAGCGGCTCGTGGAAAACTATAAACATCAGCGAGCTGCAAAATCGGTTTACACAAAATAACATAACAGCAATAGAAGCTAAACCCCCAGCTGTCGCTGGAGGCACGGGAATCTGGGGGCGCAGCCACCAGCACAAAAAAACTTTGCATTTTTTTGCAAAAATAACCTAATTTTAGGGATATTTTGATAAAAATTAGTACTTTTAAAACGTGGCGTAAAAATTGGCAGTGCAAACACGATTAAACTGGTTGCATAAATGGTCTATGTGGGAGATGGCAAATGGTAAAATTCTAGTTCTCTTGTTTACATGCTGGTAAATTACAAAATTTAATAGTTCAATAAAACTCAACATGGAGTAGTCTATATTTTATAGAGAAAAATAATCGGAGAGGGGGGTATGATGGAAAAATATTTGAGTGAAGTGTTAGGTAATTAACTAATCTAAAGCAGCCCCCGCCCCTCCTTCCTGAGTTTATAATATATTTATTGACAAAACCTATGTTCAACATTTTTACACTAACCATCAAATTTGATTGCTTATTTTTTATCCACTTTTCAAAGTTTTTATTGATTTGTGAGTTCTATTTTTGACAAATTAGCCCCTTTCCAGAATATATGTTTCAAAAGATGCTTTAAATTACATTTTAGTCAATTCCAGTGAAAAAAAACAGCCTAAGAAGTGCTGAAAACGTGGTATTTTCCTTATTCTGCATTTGATCCACAGTCCAATTGGGGGGGAGAGGCTATAGCCTCCCTCCCTGGCTACGCTACTGAAAAATACAATGATTGTTGCCCTCTAAGGCAACATTCACACTTGATTGCGCTCTTTGAAGTGTTTTACAACTCAGCAAAAAATATTCTATCTTGATTCTTTGAAGTGTTTATACTACAATTTGTCATCACAGTTGGTATAATCTTGGTTGACAGCGCTATGAAAATATCTATTTGTTTTATCACTCTAAAATACATTGATAAATAAAAAGAATTTCAAACATGAGATAACATATTTATAAAGTATAATCTTAATTGTTTGTGCAATATTATGATTCAATACAAGAGCTGCAAAATTTACGTCCGAGAGCCGCATGTGGCTGGTGAGCCACAGTTTGCCCACCGTTAATCTAGCCATTAGCCACAAACCCAATCACTGATCACTAGTACCTAAACTCTAACCTAACCTTAACCTTAATTCAAAATCTAACATAAAGTCTGAACCCTAACTACTGTATCTAAACTGCAGATTAAACTATAAAAAGGAAAAAAAACTTGGCGCATGTTTTGTGCATACAAACATTTCGTCAAGTCACTTCAAATAAAATGAGCAAATGAAGACCTAGTTGTTTAACTCTCAGATGATATTTTTTACGAAGTGGTAAGTGCTTCGTTACAAAACGCCCATAAAGAGATAAGCGAGCAAATTGTCATTTGTATATTTTTAGATTATCATTTGGGTTTGAATTACATTCTGAATTTGGGTTAGGATTAACATTACAGATTAGAGTTAACATTTGGCTTAGGTTTAGGGTAGGGCAATAGGGCTAGGATAGCAATTTCCCAGCCTAGGTATGGTATGTATCAGATTCAGATTTATCTATTCATATTAAATTTGAGTACTTCACAGATGCATCCGAAAAAAAAGGGAGACAACGCAAAGACCATATGGTCATCAGTGTCAGCTGCCACCCTACTAAAGATTAATAATTTAATAAATACTTTTGATGCCAATTACATTTGTAAATTTGGAGATTTTTCAAATAAAAATATGTTTTAGCAAATATTAAACAATGAACATAATAAAAAACAAACATAGCACACAGAATCACTAGCAAAAAAAAATCACATGAAAAAAGAGAAAAACAAAACAAAAAAAATCATAAACAAACTAAACAAACAAAAAAACAAATATATAAATAAATAACAAAAAAATAATAATGATGGTAAATAAATAGAAAAGCAAAACAGAAGACCAAATAATAATAATAATATAAGTCTTATGCCTCTAATGCTAATATCAAGCCAAATCAATTTTCCATCACTAATTATTCAGTATAGCAGTTAAGCAATCGTCTCTTATATTGATATTTAAAGGAGTTATTAGAAAGATTTTTCATATCACTGGGCATCTCACGCCATATTTTTGGGCCTGAGAAAGAAATGGTTGATTTGCTTTTTCAGTTCTTGCAGAAGTTG
This sequence comes from Trididemnum nubilum, assembly GCA_963965965.1. Classification (NCBI taxonomy): domain Eukaryota; kingdom Metazoa; phylum Chordata; class Ascidiacea; order Aplousobranchia; family Didemnidae; genus Trididemnum; species Trididemnum nubilum. The sequence goes on from OZ014469.1 coordinate 369,497, forward strand.
GGACAAAGTTTGACTTAGTAGTTCTAGTGCAATAATGATAAAACTTTTCGACCTTGGAGAAACCAAAATACAAATTTGAAATGTTATTATTGTGAACAAAATGCATAATCTTAGCTAATTGCAACTTCACAATATCATTAAACTTTAACAACTGCAATTTTTGGTACAAAGGGAAGCAGAATGATGCCAACAGGTATTGGTCATAGTTTTTACAGCTTTGTTTTGAAGGGTTTGAACAGGTTTTAGAAAGGTTTTGCTTGCTGGTCCCCATAAGGAAGAACAGTACTGAAGGTGAGGATAGATCAGTCCATAATAAACACACTTTAGAGTGGATAAATTAACGTATTTTCTTAAATTTGTTAATGCCCAGTTACCATGGGCAATTTTTGAGCATTGATTAAGTAAATGTGATTTCCATGAGAAATCTTCATCAATCATTACTCCCAAATATTTTACATGCTTGACTTGAGCAATATCAATATCATTCTTTCCTACTCTTATATTCCAGTACCATAACAATACTTATATGTATTGACAGACTTACAAGTAAGTACCAGCATCACATACAGTACCGTAGGTTATCCTGATGTGTAGCTGAGTTAAAAGAGTAGGCCTAGGTCTATACCAAACGTTTTTCAAACCACAAAATAATATCAGGTACCAGTAGGTATGTAGCAGTTCAGAATTAACTGCTGTTAAGTGGCTTACGCTCTTTGCTTTGTGAATCCCATATTGAGTAGAACTTGCAGCGATGAAGTGTTCCGGAGCAACGTATCAGCTGCATTCTGCTGCAGAAACAAGCCTTGGTCTTCTGCCATTTTAGCTTAATTAAAACTGCCTACTGTACAGTGTACCAATACTCAGTATACTGCCAACTTGAATCTGATAGCCTATAATTAGGCTAATGCTTCAATCAATAAAATCATTGATACATTTCTTACCAGTTAGCTATCAATTACTGAATTACCATATAGGCCTACCAATACCATGCTTTACCTAAAAATACATATCGGTAAGACGTTACTTACAAAAGTAGTTAAAATCACTTAGTGACAAGATCACTGGTAACGCTTTCTGCTTTTTCGTTCCATAACTGTAGCAGGCCTACCAATCAGCTACTAAACTGAGAAGAACCTGATTTAAATTTTAAGGTGATTTTTTACTTTAGTAAAGCAGTAGGACGTGGGACGTTTACACAAAAATTGCTGGAGTGAAATATTTTAACTTAATCTGTCGTCATACTGAATTAAAGTTTCAATATTTCGACTGATTGACATGCTTATGGAGGCATAACCAGTTATTTATGTTATTATTTATTCAAAGCAGAAAACAAGGAACACAGAACACCTCAGACCTACCGCATTCTACAACCTTGCTTATTCTCTACTATTACTCTTATTGTTGGAGTCTCATCCTGGTCTCTTGCTGAGCATCATGATATGACTCAGACTGAAATCAGGAAATAGAACAAGAAAACTCATTATGAATACTACACTCCGTATAGCGCTACAGGCTATAATACCAGCAATTAGAGACCCCAGGCAGCCTAGTTTAAAAACTCTCAATCTCAAATACATTGCGCCGGATTCGTTGCGCCAAACAAGCTGTAAAGTTCAATTGTTTAGTACAAGGGTTTTCAAACTTTTGGTGTTATGAAGCCCTTGAAGAAGTTGATTATTGTTTGCGGAGCCCCACAATCATGGACGAAGTCAGGATTTTTGATTGAGTTGGGAGGGTAAACCACAAATCACGTGCAAAGACGTGATTAGAAATTTTCAAACGAGGAACTTTTTGTGAGACAGAGATATTGTAGAATAGAAAATCAGAAGCTGTGGCCTGCATGGTCAGGCACTTAAACAGGATTTGCTAAAAGGAGAGGGCTTAAACCAAACGTCGAAAATAGAAAATGTCTAAACTGGGAGACGTGTGTGAGTAAAGTAGTGCATCTCAAGCGAGGTATGAGGGTGGAACTCCCAGCCACCAGAGGCTATGGGGGTCTGGCGGCAAAGCCCCCAGCCACTACGCAATTTTTAGAAATTTTGGGGAAAAAAAGCTATTTTAATGCCATTGGATAACATTTATTACGTGTTCAGAGCCATTTGAAGGAATTAGATTTTTAAGATTAGAGAGCCAATTGAATAAATTGAATTGTTCAATCCTCTTTTTACTTACAATTTAAGTTCTAAGCAATTTAAAACCTTGCATTTTGGGGTTAAACTTTGTAAGCGATTTGGCACCGATGAGTTAGGGAAAGTACGCGGTACATTGCCTTCTGTAATATTTTAGCGGTAAATAATGATCCACTCGAAGATTTTCCTTAAAGATTATTGCTTTGTCATAAAAATAACCAGTTGTAGGAGTACATGTGCAGCCAGGGGGCCCATGCCCCCTTAAATTAAATGTAATAATTTGTTTAATGAGCATTTCCTATAGATGATTTATTTTCAGAAGTATTTGTAGTGTAAAAACTGGCGAGGTGTAGGTAAATTGTTTCTATTGAAAAACAACAATAAGTGATTACGCCTCCTGACGATGTTATTGCCCGGGCCCCTGGCACTTTGGCGATTTTTTGAACATCTTCTTGCCAAATATAGGAAAAGATCAAAAAAAGTTTTACCATCTGAGCGCGGGGCCCTTTGCACTGAGCCATAGTAAATTCTACTTTGGTTATTGCATTAAAAAGATTAGTTAGATGAGGACCTAAGGTAGCAACTTTTAGGACAAAAACCCTTAATTTTACTAGGGTTATACATTTCAATTGGTTGGCAAAAATTGAATTGAGGGGGCCCGGTCTCCCTGGTTGTCAATATTACAGTTAATTATAATTATTGTACGCAAAAAATGCTAAGAAAAACCGAAACTGAAGAAACAATAGGCTTTTTTGTCGCATTTTTATCGTTGATGGCACTTCAATTAGGGGAAGGGCTGGGCCCCTGGGCCCCCAGTTGACTAAACCTATGCCCACAATAAATTTCTAAAATTAAAACAAAAGCGTAAACGAATAACTTTCTGAGCCCCTAGGTTTCTCTAGTAGAGCCCTGGAGCTCCGTACGGAGCACTTTGAGAATCTTCGATTTAGTAGACTAGAAACTGACGTGCAGTGAAAAGGAGAAAAGCATTGAAAAAAAAAAGTTTGCTCTTGTTGCGAAAGTTTTTTGCAATCACGCGTATTCAACTGATTTGATTGAACATATTCGTAAAACGTGTGAACCGTGAAGAAAACAGTCACGCTGATTGGACAAATCGGTATATTTTAGAACAAAAAACCGTGAAGAAAAAAAGACTAAACTGTCTGCTTCCATTTTACTAATAAAGAGTCTATGACTTAATCCAAATCATTAAATAAAATGCGCAGTTATCGGACTTTGATAAAGCTACGCCAATGCATACCATAGTCCGAATGACTCCGCACAATTATTTGTATACTTGGTATCTTTTGTTTCTATTTACGGAATCCAAATTTAGATCACCTTCATGTACAATTGAAGCATGTTGTTGCAAAAGTTGATAAATGACATTTTTCAAAAAATGAGTTTTTCTTAGATTTTTTTTATTTACTACAACTAATTTCCCTAAGAAAGAAATTGTTTTAATTTTCAATCAGTTTTTGATAATAAATAGCTTAATATGTCGCACTTGACAACAGGGCCAAATGGAAATTAAAAACTTCAAACGCGATTTACTCGAAACAGCGAAATGCGACTTATCAATTTTTGCCAAAACATGCTTCAATTTCAATTTTAATTAATGTCATTCCTACACCAATAGTCGACTCTTTCCGATACCTTGGCGTAATACTGGGTAATAAACTAACTTTTTCTGACCACATATCAAGTGTAGCAAAAAAAGTATCTCGGTCAGTTGGCATCATTTCTAAATTAAGACATTATGCTTCGACCTCAATTTTGCTTAAACTATACCATGCAATACTTCAACCTCACTTGTTGTACATGGTACATAGTATGGGGATCAACCTATAAATCATACTTGCAAAACTTGTAGGCCTATCCCTACAAAATAAAGCTTTAAGATTAATTACTAATAATTTCACATTCCATCAACCCTTCGTAAGTGTTTCTTTGTTATACAAGCAAAATAAAATATTCAAATCATCAGATATCTATACTTATGAAGTCGCAATATTCATGCATAAATTTTGCAACAAGAAACTTCCAATTACTTTTTTGAACTACTTCTGTAAAACGGATACAGTACACAAATTAAGAACTAGGCAAAATTTAGCTTATAAGTTTGCTATTCCGCGATACAACACGTCTCGACTGTAACGTTCTATAAAATACGGCTCAATTTAGATCTGGAACTCAATTTCGTCTGAAACTAGAAATAGTTCCTTTAAAGTTTTCAAGAAAAAGTACAAACAATGTTTACTTGCGCTTCATGAAAAATTACTTTCATACAATAAGATTTCCAAATTCACTCAATCAGTGTATTTTTTTTTTCTGGTACTGCCATTCTTACACTTCAGTCAATACAGCTTGCCTTAGAATTTTGTAACATGGTTTTTGCCTATAACTCTGATAATATATTTTAGCCAATTTTTTTTCTTTTTAACTTGCTTTTCAACTGCAGTACCGGTAGTTTTTTTGTTTTTGCTTTTTTGCATTTGCTCTTATGAAGTTTTTTTTTTTTTTAATGCTTATTGCTTTGCTTAGTAGTGCTCTGTTATTTGTATTTTATTGTATTGTGGAAACCTTCGCTTTTAGTGTGACTGCTTGACTTGAAGACCCTAAACCGGTCACTTCGCAGCATCCTTGTTGTCTTTTTGAATATTTTACGTGGTGTATTTTATTGATTATTGATGTGAGCAACAAAACAAAACAAATCGTTCTTTCGTTGGTTCAAACAGGTTTTTACGGACATTGATGCCTGCTACAAGTACAATAACGAGTACAATATTGCGCCACGCCGATTAAAGTTAATAGCACCCGCCGATCAAGACTACTAAAATTTGCTGCCAAAATATTTGCTCAAGTCTTTCTCTGCGACTTCAACTCTAAAAAAAGTATTTTCTTCATTTAAAGATAGTAAGGAGAAACGCAATTTATCCAATGCCAGCAGGCTTTGATCTTACCGAAACAGTTGTAGAGTGAATACGAACTGCTTTTGCCTGCACAAATCTGGTTTTATCCGTGAAATATAAACCGCTTCCAATAGACTCAAGTGAAACTGAGAGCGAGCTGTGGTTAGGATTTTAAACTGCGAATCAGAATAGTTGCGTGCGCACTGATTGGATTCCAACAAATGTTGGCCAATGGCTGAATCGCTTTCTGGTTCGAATTGAGTCTTACTTTTTGCTTTGCATTTTCTATTTGGCTGGGTTCTAGTTGGTTGAGATGTTTTTTGCCTTATTGCTTTTGGAACATGTTGTTTGATGCGTTCCTGAAGTCTTTGAGTAGTGCGACCTACGTACCGACTATCACAGTGGCACACATATTCATAAATAACCATACTTCTTTGATTGGCAGGTAGCACATCCTTTTTGGCAGCAGGTAGCATGCATTGGCTTGAGAAAATCAAGCGTGGTGACACTGCTCCGTAGCAATTTTGTACAGCACTTTTGACTTGATGTTCTAATTGCTGAGAAGCTGAGCCTATCCACGGGGCTCTAAGGTACACTGGGCACTTTTCTGGTCCAAAGGGTTTGGCTGCAGAAAATTGTGCAATTTTCTTGGATATGTGCTTGAGTACTATATCTTCAGGGTACCCGTTGTCAAGCAAGATCTTTTTGATAAACTCAATCTCTTGCTTAAGCTTGTTTTTTGTACATATCATAAGTGCTCTGTGTACCAGCGTGGCGATTAGGTTCGTTTTCCGTTTGCGTGGGCTGAAGGATTCCCAGCGGATGTATTGACCAGAAAAAGTGGGTTTTCGATATACACTGGTCTCGAAACCAAGTTCATTCTTTCCACTAGAATGTCTAGAAATGGAAGTTTGCCATCTTGTTCTTTTTCAAAAGTGAACTTGAGAAAGTTGTTCTTTTTTGATTAATTGTCTTGAATATACTAACAAAAAACTTGCAGAAATTGATAATTTATGACTGCTATAGAGAATGGGGGTTAAAAAAATAAGCCAAAAGTGGCGGTGATGTGAAGGTACCGATAGTCGACCAGTTGTCACATGTCGATTGAATAGTTTGCTCATTTTGCTTGAATACTTTCCGAAATACTTGTACTTAAGTAGGCCTACTTTTGAAACGACTACTTTTTTGCTTTTACTCAAGTACTTTTTAGGTCAGCACTTTGTGCTTACTTCAGGTAGTTTTTTCGTCAGTGACGAAACTTTTACTTGATTAAAATTTTCGAGTACCTTTTACACCACTGATGTGGTGTTATCTGCAATCCAGACCCTGTAACACTATTCAGGTTGTCAAGCTGGTCGATCGCATTGGACGCGTTCATTTAACTCTGGATGCAAAAACCTAAATGTCAAATTATCTACGTTATCAATAATTGCCAAGCCCTAAAATTCCCAAACTATCCCATATGTAGATGAAACTGTTCAAAATATTTCACATTTTGAGAGCCATGTCAGTGGTTGTCTGGTTGTTTCAGGCATTATAGCCAAATTATTGGAGTGGGGTGGTAATAATTTCGATGCCTTACACTTTTAGGGCTTCTGCCTCCACTTGGGCTATGTAAGAATTTATACCGAATGTCAACAGCTGATTCTGTTGCATTATTAATATTATTATTATTTAGTATTTTGTAAAAATTTACGACGAAGTTAAGTCATTTTGGTTGAGACAGTAAGCATTTGCAAAGAAATGTTTTTGATGCAGTATGCCAGCTTTGCTGTTTTTACATAGATCTGGTGTGTAATGTTTTTAATGGAAATCTGATTTAGTTTGCTCTTAGAAGCGAATCTGATGTGAACTGCGCAAATATTGGCAAATCTGCATTGAAAATGGGTGATTTTCAAAAAAGTTTTTCCGACCATTTTAACTCCTTTTCATGGACATTTCAGCTGGAGATTTGCTGAAAAAGTCAAGGTTTTTGAATTACAATTTTTTTAAACTCGCTGGCATCACTGTTGTGAGATTCTTGGTTCACTCACAGTCAACTGGCAATTTCGCCTCCTCCGTCAATTTTACTTTCATGTAGGGCATATACCAATAGCGTTGGCAAAACTTTGTGAAGAGGGGAGCAGGGGCAAAGACTGAAGAAAAAAAGATCCTCAGAGGCTCAGATAGGTACTCTGCTCTATCTAAAATAGTTGCTACTTTGGTAGAAATGTACAGTAGGTGATCTAAAAATACAAAAGGTTTTTGTCAAAATTCCATTGCACGACAAGCGAGCTTCAGGTGAAGTCCCTTCCCTGAAAAAGGTTTTTATTGTCTCAGGGGAGTAGGGTTTTGGGCTCTTAATAGCCCTAACGTTATTCTACCGCTGGTCAAATATCTATTATAACCGAACGGCTGACGGGACTATCGGGGGGGATTTGTTTGATGACTTGGGTTGAAGGTGGAAAGAATAGGGTGGAAAGAACCAAAAGGGGAGCCGCCAAGTGGTTGGAAAAGAAAACGATCCAAAAATAGGCACCTCCACATCCCTGCTTGATCATACTGGTATCGTGATTGATAATACCGGTATTCTGCGTGATAATACCAGTATCATGATTTGGGACTCTTCGACTTGGCAAGCTTATATCGATATAATGAGGCCAATTTTGTTAAAAATCATATTCAAACTTTGAACCGCCTCAAAATTCTTTAAATAATTATTTAGGTTTTGAGTTTACAATTTTTGGCTTTTCCTATAATTGCAACGGCACAAACTTGCAACTTAGGGCAAAGTTAAACAGTGGAGACTTTCTGAAAAAAGCTGAAAAATAGATCGATTTTGTCCGATATTGCGCAACGCACTAATTCTAAGTTGGACCAAAACTTAAATCAGTTCTCCCTCCCCCGATGCATTACGGGCGGCCAACGACTGGTGCCCATCTCTGTTTATTTATGGGCTTTTAAATAAAAATAATAACAACGTGATAGATGTTGGACTGACGCTTGGCTCAGGCATTGACAAAACAAACAGGCATTATGACTCACGCAGTGAACGCGTTTTTACGATTCTTTGCCAATTCCATAAAATAAGTAGCAAACTGTCGTAAAATTTTAGCACATCTTCCGAAAGCGATAATTGCGAGTGTTTGTGTTGTAACAATGTTGATGTAAGCCGCCGTATATTAGACAACGTCATGGCTACAAGGTGGCGCTAAACACAAATGCTGGTACTGAAAAGTTTTACGACTTCGTAATGATATTGTTTTACAATCCCTTCGAATTTTATCATTTCAAGTAGGTGGCGACCTGCGCAAACCAAATAAGAAAGAACTGCCGAAAATCAATCGAAAAACTAAAGTTTTTGGTAACTTTTGGCTCGACTTTCATTTCACTTTCGAAGAAACGTGTAAAGTGTGACGTCACACAGTTGGAATATTCAAAGGCACAATGAGGTTCGTCATGCAAGGCATTGCGACAGTCGGGTTGAAAAACGGGAGTGGGACAAGAAATGGCCGCTTGCCTCCTGGTGCATGCCCCCGCTTCATGGCCACAGAGTTTGTTACTCGCTTTCACAGGTCGCCCCATAAAAGCGATTCCAGGGAACGGACCGTCCCCCAAAAAAGCCGCAAAATTTTAGATTTTTTGCGCAACGATTCAGGGTTATGAATTCACAAATTAAAATTGATTTTTGCGCTTGTTTGGACAAGAACAGCAAATTATCGTCAATGAAAATCGATGCGGGAATGCGCGCGTCGCTGCCTCTCAAACCATCTGCGACTGTTTACGTTGTTGTGGTTGTAGAGATGCTAATATATTATGTCAGCAATATAAACAATGAAACCATTTTGAACCATTACATAAAAAATGAAACCATTACATAAATTTTTAAAAAATGAAACCATTACATAAAACATAAATTACATAATAAATTTATAAACAATGAAACCATTACATAAATTCCAAGCATGTCTGAAGTCCCGCCAAACGCACATAAGCTATCAAACATAATAAAATTAATTACGTTGCATCACGTAATAAAACATTTTTAATAATTTGAACATTGAAATCAGACGACCGCAACATTTCTCCTCACACATCACGCAACCCTCCCAACATGCAGCACTCTCTACACACGATATGCAACACCCCCACTTCCTTGCCCCCTCCCCCACCGCACATAACCACACTGCTTACCCTAGTAGTTCCTATTTCTTTGTCAAGCAAACAAAAATTGATGTGGCTTATAGACAAAATTGTTTGCTCATAATAACATAGTATTGCGTTTCAGTTTTCAAATCTAATGCCAACAAATTAAAATTTAGAAAGCAAAAACGGGGAATCCCCAACCGTCATCGCTTTCTTTTGTAGATCTGCAATAGGATCATTTTGTTATGACGTCAGAGGTTGCTTGCACTGTCTTACTATTTACGATCGAATTAACGATCCACGATGTTCGTGAGGCCGCGGTGGTTGACAATAGAAAGCGCGCGGCAATTCAAGCTGGAGTCGCTGTGCGTGAGAATGGAGGAGCCTCTATAGCCACTGAGGGGAGAGGACAGGGTGGGAGGAAGCGCCATTAGTAAAAGTAATCCGAGGTCAGGGATGACGTCATACCATGCCAGTAGCCGCAGTTCAAGAGGAATTCAGTCGATTGTAGGTTCGAACCCCAGTGACGCCGATCAAGTGTAGAACTAGGCAAAGTGATTCAACCTCGGAAAATTTTGCTGCGTCATTAATATGTGGTTTAGTAGTGAATCAACAAAATTCTTTTCAACTTAAACACCTTAGACTTAACGAAAGTGTTAAAAAATGAGATTTGAGTTGAGCATTTTGCAGTTTGGTTTCTCAATTTTAGTGAAACGTTTACAACAGCTGAACTGCTGAAGGAGGAGCGATATCTATGTACTGTAGGCCCGCATATCATTTAATAAATCGTGAAAGATTTTTTTAGGTAAATTGAGCAAGCCATGGTACAATATCATAATCACAGAATCATAATTGGGTTACAAACATAGTTAATTCACGTTTGCGATTGCTAACTTCATTAGCAAAGCCAAAGGTTTTCTGTGATTGACGGTCAAAAGATGTTTTAAGTTGAATGACTGTCCAAAAAGAAAACAAAAACAAACTAACAGACGTGCAAATGGGTGTGATTGCATTAGTTTGCTAAAATTCTGAGTTACTTTAGCAACGTCACTTTAGCGTTAATCGTTGCGAATGAAGTTGAGTAGACCGTTTGTTTGTTTGTTTTTTATGATTTGTTGATTTGAGTGGAAGTTTGCTCACGCCCTGACGTCAACTAATTATTATGAAACAAACAAATATTTCCCTCATCTCTAACGTTGAATTAAATTTAATTTAAATGTAACTCCACATAGATGACCTTTTTTTTATAAAAACCAGTTAATTTTGGGTTAAAGCTTGCTGTCCTTGAGGTCGGCTGTTGTTAAATTTTGATGAATTTTCAGCCTCATTTTTGTTCTTAAATGGATTCGATGGAAAATAAAGGGACGCAGGTTTACTCTTGTTCAGTAAAAGTTTGTGACAAAGACTCTGCTGATTTCGTACAAAAATGTGTTGTACACCAGTTATTGTTCTTAATACTAGCCCTTATTTTTAATTATTTTTCATGTTGAAGTTGTCATCGTTTTTAAGTTGTTTTTAAATTTTTAGCAAAAACGAGCGCCTTGTTTTTCAAAATTGTTCTTACAAAAAATATAATTTTGAAATGATAACGGATTACCCATCATGATGTGGAGCCATCAGTAAGGCGTAATATCCCTTTTGCCTATTTTGCTTCAAAAATAATTTCAGTTGTTGAATTTTTAATATGAGTTTAGAAGTTTAGTAATAAATTTGAATTTCAAGTTTCGAAAATCTTTCAATATTTCTGACGCCACCCAACTCCAATCGCACGGCCTGAAGAAAGCCACCGACGGCCCGGCTCTTTAGGGAAAACATCTTTTGGCGCTAAGACAAAAGAATTCCAATCACAAAAACAAACGTCTGGTTTGGCCCTTCCTTGCTCATTTTTAAAATTTTGGGTAGTCAAAAATAGCAAACCTTTTGTTGGGAAAGCGCCTGTGCTGCTGAGAAGAGTGGATGACCTCATCAGGAGCACTCGGCTGGGCCATGATGCGCGTACCCTTTGAAGTAGGGTGAAACTTCCAAAGTTTAACGTAAATTTCTTGGGTACATTTTTTAAACAGGGCCATTTGTCTGCTAAAGTTTTTTATGAATTGCAGCCAGAACAACCCAAGTTAACTCGGTTAAGGTTTTTTTAAATTTGAACTCGGTTTGGTTCACCTTGCAAGTAATTTGTTTTAGTAAATAATAAAAGAGTAAAAAATTTGCGCCTTCTACTGCTGTGAGAGACGTTTTGCTTTAACCTGATTAAACAAAAGAACATCGGCAGAAAAGATGCATTTTGTTTTCTATTCAAAAAAATAAAAATAAAAACTTCAAATTTGCGCTTCAAAAAAATAAAAATAAAAACTTCAAATTCAAAAAAAAAAAAAAAATAGACACTGAAAAATATTATCAAATATTCAAATATTTAAATAGAACAACTCTGTCATAGAATTCGTGCAATAACGGAATATAATCATTGGATAGAGGTTTGTATGAATAAGATTAACTCTTGACGATTATTCAATGAAATGTTCTTTGTGATCAAATTATGGAATAATTCAGTTGCTGACAATGGCAGTTCAGTGTGAGCATTGAAGCTTTGTGAAAATGCACACGAGGTAGTAATGTTTTGCTTCTGATTAAAGCCGGTGCAAAGCCTGTCTTTTCCGCTTCCGTATTTTATGGTTGCTTTGTCAAATCAAAGATATTAACTTTTTGATTTTTGGAAGGTTTAAAGTGGCGATATAAATTCTTTTAGTCATGACGTCATTTTTGCTTTTTAGAAACTGTTGAATTTTTAATGCTAGGAAATGTTGGCTCAGCGATTAGCGCCTGAGGATGGTTGAGCGATCAAAGCTGCCGACGTCGTTCATCTTATTGTTTCTTATAATGAAGCATTGTGTGACGCAACAAAGCACCATCGACCCCTTCTACATTTTAAGATCGCGAACATTTCGAGTTGTGATCCGGGTGAAAGGTCGCGACCCCAGCCGACACCTGACAACGTACGACAGCGTAGACGGGGTGAAAAGTTCACCACTGCTCTTCGGGTTCCCCCCCTCGCATAGAAGGCGGTTCATGGAAGGTAAGAAAAGTGTTTCCATTGTTTTTCGATCTCAGAGAGCGTGCATTATGCTCAGGGATAGATTCGGTCTGGGTTCAGGGTAGGGGGATGGGTTACCGACCTTGTTCGCCTTTTTCTGGGTCATAACAACTGTAGGCATAAAAGGCTTTTTAAGAGCGTGGCAGCTCAGTAGCGTAGAAAATACACACAAAGATGGCCCCGGAAAACGGCCCACAGAAAAAGAATTTATGGGGTCGAAAAACTGAACGAATCCTGGGCGTAAATTTGCTGAATTATTAACTAAAGCAAACGTCAATTATCAGTATTGAAAAAGTGATAGTGTGGCACTGGATTGCTGCGCCATTTTTTCGATGCCCAAAAAGAGATTACCTGTTTTTGGCCGGAAAAACCCTTGCATTTTTTTGAGATCACCTGTATTTGGCCGGAAAAACTTTACAACACTTCAAAAAATTTTGGACTTTACAAAAACGGAAATCCGTCATATTTGAGCTGGCCCCGGGCCCACGTAAGGCAATTTGGGTAAATTATAGTGTTTTCATTTGGAAGGGGTAAACGAAAAAAAGTTAAGAACCCCTGGTCTAGAAGCTAGCTAATTCAACTTGGCAAAGTAGCAAAAATTTTATGTTGCTATACTCAAATTTTTTTAATTGACTGATTGAGGGAGGAGGCTTTAGTAGCTTGCTTTCGTCCTTGGTTGCGCCACTGCACAGTGCACAGGCTGGTTGTTCTACCTGCTGCGTAGAGGCGGAATCAAACCACCCCGTTGTTGCCCTGACCCCATACTCCGGCACCAGCGATGGCGCCCAACTGATCCTGGAGCCAAGAAGTTTGAAGCTGTCGGGTCAACAAGGGTCTTTCGAACGTGTAAGTATCTAGCCGGGGAGCAGGCGCGTCGATTTGTCGAAATCTTTGGAGGGGTCCAACTTAATAACCAGAACTTTTTTGGCGAAATCTCGCGAATTTTGTTTGCATTATTTGTACATCGTAGACTTTGTTTGCAATGTTTGTACGTCACATTAGCACATTTGATGCAGTTTTTTTTTTTTTCGGTGTTGAGCCGTTTAGGAAATAAGCGTACGGTATTTTGGAAGAAAAAGAAAAAAAAACTCATCGCGGCCAAAAGTGGGTTGGTAGGGATGAAAGGGTATCTTAAGATATATATAAATATATATATGATCTAGATATATAAACGTGTGAAATATTTTTTGCGGTATTTTTTAAATGTGACCTCTTTCACGCCAAACTTTTGGGGCGTTTTTTTGGGCGTTAATTCCAATGTTACGACTTTAAAAACTTTGAAAATCGTTCCGCCAAGCCTGCCTAAGTGTCTATACTATTTTTAGGGATGACACGGATAGGCGTGGCCAAAGGGGTGACAGCCCCCCCTTTAAATTAAAATGCCCTCGATGATAAAAATATTAAAACAAAGTCTACTGTTTCTTCAGTTTCTTTTAGCATTTCTCCGTACAAAAGTGCACGCGTTCAACTGTAATTAGCAATGGTATTAACATGGATCTCCAAGGAACCCGATCCCTCTTAATTCAAAATTTTGCCAACCAATTTAAGTGTATCGTCCGGGAGAATTGAAAAGTTTTGTCTTAAAAATTGCAACCTCAGCCACTTATCTAACCTTTTTATGAACGTAATACAATAAACACGAACGGATTTACCAAATGGTGCAGTGCCAGGGGGTGCCGCGTTTAAATGTGGGCCTACGAGTTTTTTTTTGTCCCACCTACATTGACTGGAAATTGCAGCGAAAATCCCCAAAGTGCAAGGAGCCCCGGGCAATGTAAATCCACCCTGGGCAAAAACATGATTAGTTATAGGCCTTATCAATAACCATCTTTTGTAACAATTAACTTTCAATAACAATTCACCTCCAACTCGCCAGTTTTTATGCGACAAAATGCTTTTGAAAAAAAAAAAAAATTAGCAAGTAAAAATGTGCATTGAACAAATTATTGAATTTAAATTGAGGGGGCCTTGGCCCCTAAGTCATTACATGTACTCCTACAATCGGTTATTTTCATGACCTGTTGCTCAACATGTAGAAGGCAATGTACCTTACTTTTTCCTACCTGGGCCAAATCACATACAAAATTTAACCCCAAACTGCAAGATTTTAAACGTGTTTTGGACTTGAATTGTAGGTAAAAAGAGAATAGAACAATTTAATTTTTCAATTGGCTTTCTAAGCAGGGTTGTGAACGGGTTTACTAGTTCAGGCCCGAACCTGAAAATATAAGCCCGCATTCGAAAACTAATTTGAAGCACAAATCGTGCCCCCAAAAAAACGAAAGTTCAGTTAGGTCTGAAAAATTTAGCAATCTTGTTATTTTGATTTTATTTTGGTACATCTCAGACAAAAAGCACGTCTCAGGCCCAAATTAAGCCCAAAATTTTTGTCAACTTTAGGCCCGAACCCGACCCGAAAAGCCCAGCCCGACTTACAACTATGTTTCTAAATGTTAAAGATCTGGTTCCTTCGAATCACTCTAAAAACGCGCAAAATGTGATCCAATGGCATTAAAATAGCTATTTTTTCCAAAAAATTACAAAAAGTTGCACAGCGGTTGGGGGTTTCGCCCCCACACCCCCCTCTGTGATACGTTTGAGTGACACTAGATTACTCATCATGTCTCTCAATTTAGACATTTTAACTTTTAAACATTAACTTCAAACTCTCCCCCTTAAGCAAAATCCTATAAGTAGCGTGCCAAACCAGGCCACGGCTTCTGATCTTCCATTTTACGATATCGTTGTCCCGTAAAAAGTGCCTCATTTCAAAAATGTTTGAAGACATCATTGCATGTGATTTGGACCTCTCAATCAAAAATCCTGGCTCTCCTGTAATGGCACTGTCCATTAAGTCCCCGCCCGGATGGCACCACCGTAAGACTATGCTGATATGCTCTGACGCTGCGAGTATTTGTATGCCCTCGCTCCTCAGTGCCCAATTGTATCAGTGGGGACTTTCCTCATCTAGACTACACTGACAGACATACAGTCACAATAATGAGTTCGTGACGTACACAAACAAAACTTGTGCAATATATTGGCTAGGTGATAAACATACTCGTATTGTGATTATTGTTATAAAATCTAGGCCTAGCGCTGTAATATGCTGCAGTTTTCAAGATTTTGAGCAAGAAAAATCTGTCAAGACAGAAATTTTATTTTGTTAGTATCCATGATAAATAGCAAACATGTTTATTTTTATTGGGGGGGGGTCTTTACTTTTTGGACCCCCCAATGCATATTTTTGGGGGGGTCCGGACCCCCCCCCCACCCCCCCAGGAATCGACGCGCCTGCCGGGGTGTTTGCAGCAGCGTCTCCAAAATAACCAGAGGCGCGGCGGCTTCGAACAGTGGACTTTGATTCCACTTCCTCGTCCGCAGCCAGCTGCAGCCAACGACTCACTTGTGTTCGCACAAAAGCAGCGCTGCTTACCCTGACAATCCGAGTCGATTTTTTTAAGAATTGCAAACGATTTTCAAGAAATCATCAGTGAAATCGCTCTAGCGAGTTGGTTGATTCGCATCCGGGAGGGATTAACTGCAGGTGTGCAGTGAATGTCCATCCGTCATAATATTTGCGCTTCTCACGTCACAGACCTCGCGAGAACAGTCGTAGCTATATGTTGCATTTTTGCAAGCAATGCGCGTGGGAAGAGCTTCGACATCAAAAGACCGCGACTTTTCTAGCCAACTGCGGTTTTCGAACGCAACTAATTTGGCGACGCGAAATATATTTAACTATTCTATGGGGCGCCATTTGGAAAAAAATAATTTATTATGTAACATCTCGTTTTTGAGCCAATTTACAACAAAATTTGTCCGAAATGTATTGGAAATTTCCGACTTGATATAGGACAAAATACACTTTAAAGTTGGAACAAAAAAAGCCTACACTTTAGAGTTGGAACAAATAAAGCCTGGGGGCGGGGGCCCGTCCCCACCCCCCTCCCCCAAATTGCCCTGCAACCGATGAAAATTTTGTTGCCAAAACGGCCGGTGGTGTCTAGTACCCGTACTAAGTTCGGTGGGTGGGTTGACCGCATACCGTAAAGACCTTTTGTTTTTTGGTCTTCACCTATGTGATTTCTGGTTTGCCCCTCCCCCCCAAACCCAAAATCTTGGCTACGCCTATGTTCCGATATATATTCGGAAGTTTCCGATATATGACAAAATACACTCTAAGTTGGAATAAAAAACGCTTACAAAATAAGTCCAAAATTTCCGTTATATATCGGAAGTTTCCAATATATATACCAGTGCCGTCGCTGCGGGGGAACCAGGGGGCTGTGTCCCCCCCTAACGACTGCTTGTGCCCCCCCCCCATTTCGGTTTACTCACAATACGTTTTTGGAAAATCAAGTAATGACTAGACAACAGGCAATAACAGAAAAAGGAATAATAGCGTTCAGACATAATTCTCGTCTGAAATTTTCTCGATTCTTCGGGAAATTGCCGGCCACCAACTGCTGTACAAAACTGTGACGCAATAATCGGTTTTTCTACCACGCCTTTACGGATATGTCGCGGAATAGGGATGTACGTAAGCCTATAGAATTGTTACCGGTACTTCGTTAGGGATTATGATCCAAAACATTGCGTGAAAATATTTTTTTTAAAGACCAGCTGTTTTTGTTTTTCAGAGTACACTCAAGATTTTTTTTTGGTCGCAGTTTTTGGCGCAACAGGGGGTTCTTTGGGGGGGTGAAATCATTTAAAAAATTTAACCCCAAAATACAAGCGTTTAAACATGTTTTGGACTTGACCTGAAGAATAAGGGAAGCAGAAGGGGCGAGGCAATTTAATTCTTCCAATGACTTGTAAATTTTAGCAATTTACTCTCGTCATTCATGTTCTTCAAAAACGTGCAGAATGTGATTGAAATAGCGTTAAAATGGCTGTTTTTGCCGCAGAATTACAAAAATCACCCAGCGGCTGGAGGCTCTACCCCCCTTCCCCCAGGCCTGCTTTGTGCTACGCTTGAGTTAATCAGTTTGTTCAGCACGGGCCTAAATTAAACAGTGTTTACAACAAGCTTGAAAAGGTATACCATTTGAAAGGTACATTATGAAAGCAATCGAACAAATTCAACGTATAATTTTTTTTTATAAGCTTTTTTAAGTAATATCTTATGTGAATTTTGATGTTTGTTCGATTGCTTTCGTAATGTACCTTTTAAATGCTGTTCCTTTTCATTTTTGTTTTAATACGTGATTACTGCACCCAACTCAACTTGGATGGATTTCCTAATGCTACAAATTTTGTTGTCCCTTTTTTTAGACAATTTTTGTCCAAAAAAAAATTGGTTTTGGTTCAAACCAACTTCCAAATCAAATCTAATCCAATCAAATCTTTCATTATACTAGCTGTAGTACGCCGAAGCATGTAACGAGTTTAGGGCCAATCTCCGAGTCATTGCGCCTGTGGCCAACACAGCTCCTTTTGAAGAAATATTACAGCGGTGGCGAGCCGTTGGCAACACTGTGTCTGATTTGATCGGCACGATTTTTGAACCTCAGACCTACCGCTCAAGAGATGAATGCGTAACCGCTTGACCAGCTGGCTTGTCAAACCACATCCTTTTTAGCAAAATGGTGGTTGCGCTTCTGGTCACATTTGCGGCTGCAGACAGATTTTTCAAGCGATTAAATGGGCCGGATACGAAACAAGCTAAAAAACGCTGTCGGCCCCAAACGTCTCTTTTTTCAGACATGAATACAAAATTGCTAACATAGAGCATAATTCGTAGTCGTGAAATATCAGTTTTTATATGCAAAAGTTTACTTTATTTTAGTGCCACTATCTTTCGGCTAGTGCCTCCTCACTTTGGTCGCTCTGGAGACGGCACTGTTACTAGCTCACCAGCGCATTAGCTGCCAGTTCGATAAAATAAACTAAGGATTGATCATATACGTTCGCAGTTTTACGCCGAAGAAGACCGAACCTTTAACTGTTACACCGCACAAAATGAAGATGAAATTAAAAACAAAAACATTGGTCGATAATTGTAAAAAACTTGTGTTAAAACTTTGCAGTGAAAAACTACTAATTTTTATCAAAACAAAGTTTATTTTCCAAACTGCAAGAACCCCTTTCTGCTTCGATCAGACCCAGTGATGCAAGTGCTGGATCAGACAGACGAAAACTAAAAAAAGCTAAGAGGTCAGCGCACAATTATAGTCTCCCAGTCTCCCGCTAGGAACCAACAAAAGCCGCATGAAACTTCAAAAAAATGGCTTCGATGACGCTCGGCCGCCACCTCTGATGAATTTGTGCGAGTAAAAAAAAAGCTGCGGCTCGAGAAAGCGGTCGGTTTTCATCACAATTGATTGTGTGTTTCCATTTTTTTTCATTCTCGATTTCTTCTAGAGCGGATGGAGATATTCGATGCCACAACGACTCAAGAGGAAAGTTCCCGCAAGATAACGCTACGTCACCCTTGGCATGACGTATACTTGACATGGGACCAGCACCGCAACATTCGCGGCTGCAGTGGGGCGGAAGGAGGAAGAAATCAACTTTGTTCAGAGCCTCCTTACTTGTACATGGAAAACTGGGTTGGCAACACTTCTCAAACCGCTACAGCGAACTCTTGCTTCAAGCTTCGACTGATGACGTCACGAACAACGAACGAGAGCTTCCAGCAGGTGGCGTATTTACACGTAACGCGCCGGAGCTGGGAGATAAAACTGAAAGTTCAACGCTCGATTCTCACCCGGGTGCTGGCGGAAACGGCCTGGCGTGCCTGGGAGGGCGTCCTCGAACACGTGTTCGCCGATGGCGTGAAAAGGCACAGGAAGAGCGCCAAGCGGTTAAGGCGCTGCGCTATTGATATCGCCGCGATTCGGCACCGCTTTGTTAGTCGTGTGGAGATCGACACTATTCGTGAAGAACTAAAGCGATCGCTGAAGAAAAACAAAGATTGTTTATTGAGTAACAATACATTTGCCAACTCGTTAGCTCTTATCAACCAAATTCCATGGATTGAAATGACGTCGTCAGTGAAGTCATCCCTGACCTGTCACGTGAGTTCACTCGTGCGCACGCTGTTACGTAGCAACCTGCTCGAGTTGGCGGACACGAGCTGCATACGCGGGAAAAGATGGGGGCAGATGAGTGACGCTCAACGTCACATTCTAGTGGATCGGGCACTCACCGCAGGGTGGCGCCGGTGGGAGGGCACGGCCCATCAGAGGTTGAACGCAATTGTGGGCGAACTCCTAGATGATGAAGTCACAACCTTTTGTGCTGATACGCTAACCTGATAACAGCACGCGCGGAGTTACGCGGAGAGCTGGGGCTGCTTGGCCGGAGATCTGTGTTTGCAGGGGCGGAGTCGTGGGAATAGTTCCACTGTTGAGAAACTAGCACAATTGACGAAGCCAAGGGACGATCCCAAGTGAACCGTAAAAATATTTCAACTTGAATATTATTCAACCAAACATCGAGGACATTTTTGACACGAGCCAATCAGAACGGGCTCAGCAAGAATCAAACAATCGGCCACTTTGAGACAATTCTAGTCTCGAAGTCAACCAACTCGAAACTAATACGGAAAGCACAAACAACGAAAAACAATTGCACGGTTTATTTCGTCACTGACGCTTAGTAGCAAAAATTATAAAAAAATCTCGCAGCATATTTGACACTACATCACTACGCGCTATTATCACGTCATTATTATATATACGCTACAATACATTGAAACGACACAGCTTCTTTGGAATAAAATGTCGAAATTTAGCCCGCTTACGATCTGCTCTTGGACTGGGCGTACAGCCGTAGGCGTACGAGCGTATCCTTCGGCAGGCCGGGTGTACCGAATTTCGGTTTATGATGAAACAGAAGATACGATCGTACGCCCATGAGTTTACATCCAGTGCAGACCTGAGCCCAACCACCATTTACTAAAACGGTAATACGAGGCGATAAGTTTCCAGAAGGGACAGAGTCCGCTCGCTCCTCTAGCTACGGCCCTTTTATGAGCGCCTCCGAGGAAGTGGCTTGCAGAACAAACCGGCCACCAGTCCACGCTCATTATCATTCGTCGGCTTGAACTTGAAACAGCGAAACAAAGTGCGGCGTCCGAGAAGCGCGTACTTGTTTTGAAAACAGCGGCTGCTGGTTCGGTTCCCGGGTAGTTTGTGCAGGGTTTTGGTGACGTGGCAGCAGATATTTTGCTACCGGCTTACGTCACAATATCCGATACCGAATCGGTAGCATTTGATCAGCTGATGATCCGGCGTTTATGGTCTTCCAGCCAACTGCCCGTGCCTGGGTGCACGACTCATTGTTTGCACCGGCGGGCGGCCACGGGGAGGGGATTGATTTCAATTGAGCTCGAATGATTGGTACTGATGGGTGAGACCATCGTTGGCAGCAAAATTCATTAAAAATATTTGCTAACTAGGACGCCGGAGCAACCTCAGTGCCACAGTTCCAGCGGAGGGGCTCGTAACACGTGACTGGCCACACAACCGGTCATCGGGGCTCAGTCCGAGTTCACAGAGGGCGGCAGGGAGCTCATAGGGACTTGTCCTTGGCGAGATGGCCGCTGACCGCCATGTTGGTTTCCAGGAATCCCTTCACCGCCGTGCCGATGTTGGTAAGGTCCAGGAGAAACGTGTCATGACCATATATGGAGTTCAGCTCGTAGTACGCCACGTAGTCGTTGCCTGTAAACAGATTACTTAAAAACTTTTCACAATAAGCATTTTATTTTGTAACAAAGAAATCGACTATTTCACCGAAAAGTTCAAGTTCAAGAAAATAAATCTAGAATGAGGATTTTTGTTACTTTTTTAATCGTTAACATAAGGGTTTGAGTTAGGGGTACGTTTGAGTAAAGATACGAGTCCGGGTTAGATTTGAGTCAAACTTAATGTTAATAAGTACATAGAAATTTTCGGTGAAACAGCCTTTTCTATAACCTTCATCAGCTGCTTGTTGGCAAAAGAGAACAAGCGAGAGGAATTAATTTAATACTTAACCCCTATTATCATGGCCGCTATAAATTATAACCCTAAGCACAGGAGTTTTCGTTTCAAGCAGAAATCCGCTGCTTCGCAACTAAGCAGCGGCAGAAGGAACCGAACCCCAAACCTTACGACTCAAAAACCGGCGAGTTCTAGCCGCTGAGCTAACGCAAGTCCGAACATCTGTAAAATCACAGGCTTCGGTCGTTTGCTTCGGTCGTTTGCGGAACAAGCACAGATGCTGAATTTCTCGTCAAGATTGTAAATCAGCAACGCCGTTTCGCGGCAGTTAAATCAAGATGAGCATTACCGCTACTCGGTGAAGCAAGCAAGAATCTTATCCAGTGCCCAGATCGACAAAAAGTGTCCTCGAAGTGGTGACGAGCGTGAGCCTGGTTTGAGTGGAAATTGGCATTCAAGTAAAGTTTTCAGTCTTTACCGAAATGTTTGGTTAAGCCCAAAGTGCATTCTCACCAAATTTGAATTTGTTCGTCTTGACGTTTTCAAGATATTGTAGTTTAAAATTACCCTGGCAATTTTGTCAGTATCATAACAGACGATAACTTTTGGAAAGCTAGATTACATTTACTGAAAATCAGCTATTTTTACACGTCTAAATCGTTACTCTTTTTTTTACGATAACTCCGTCGCAAGACAATTATTGAGAACCAGGAACATGCCCAAACTTTTGAAAATTTTGTTTCTCATTGGCAACCCTCGCAAAATTACTAAGAGAAAAACCTTTCTTAAGGGGGAATCTAATTTGCTATGTTTCACGAACATAAGGTCGTAAAAAGCCCAAATTTGGAGAAGTTAGTCTTCAGATCTGCCAAAAACTTTTGAGAGAAAATAGAGCAAAAAATTTCCGACGTAAATGCCCTTTTAAGGTGCGTTAAAAACCAGTTGTAAAGCAAATGACATCATTAATAATTCGTGCTTTCCGTGTCAACTCAAATGCGCAGTTTTGCGTAAGTATTAACGCTAGCCGCCTTACAAACATTACTAGCGGCGCACCTGATCGCTTCAACTCCTCCGCCAGATCGCGCTGCTGCTGCACAGGGAAAAGGACGTCGGTGGTGATCCCCATGACCAGGGTCGGACATTTGACGCGCGCCATCGCGTCTCGCGCTTCGAAGTAGTCCTGCACGTCGAATAGGTCCATCGCCTGCAACAACGCGGGTGATCAGTTGATAAGGAAACTAAGGTCAAGGTTTAGGGTGAGCTCGCTTGGGGAGAACTTGGTTTAATTCATATCTTAATTCCCAGTCGCAGATGGGTTCGATTGAGGAGGACCTGAGCCATCAAAACTTGCGACAACTAGGAGAAGACAAAAAGAATCAAAACAAAGAGTACACTGTACGTCGGAAGTCAGGACCGCTAAATTCGGTTACTTTATTGATGCAATAAAGTTTGAAATGAATCAGACCACAATCGGGTTCATATTTTCATCAAATGCTTCTTAACTGGATCTTGAGATAAAAGTAAAAAATGTTTCCAACAAATTTCTGAGAAGGTCTCCCGGTTGTCTTTCGGCCAAATGATCTCGATCGAAACGTCGTTCAGCGCCCATTTCAAATTAATAAAAAATGGCTTTTTTGTTGATCAAAAAAATGCGTCACTTGCTACAATTTATCCTGACGTTTATACGCAGTGGCGTAACCAAAGGGGACGATGAGGCTAAGGAAGCTATAAGAAGATAAGACCCCATAGCTAAATCACTTCGAAAATTTATCCCATTCAAACTTAAACCCTAAAAAGCAATCAAACATATGCTGAGATGTTTGTCAAACTGTAAATGCTTTACGAGACGAAAAAAAAATCACCGTCGGTTGTTTCGAATTTCGCGTGTAATCACAATGAGACATTGTGAAAGAGTGCCGGTATCTCGACTGTGCGACTAAACGGAGCGGCAATGGGGAAGTGCTCACCTTGGATATGTAGAGCAAAGTGTTGGCGTCGAGCTTCGTGGCGTGCTGGAGCCCCTGGTACTCGATGTACTGCTCGATCTCGAAGTTGTGGCACAGGGACGGCGGCTCGTCCGGCAGTCTCGCGCGCCCGAATCGGCGCGCCCACTCCAGTCCGCTGCGGTACGTTAGCGTCGCGATCTCCCTGCAAGAAGCGTTCACAAGACCCCTTCAACCCAATCGCAGAAAGTAATAAAATAATATAGCCACAAGTTTATTGGGCACATACGAAATCATATGTGCCCGATAAGCTAGTGGCTACATTATTTTAATGATCCATAAATGCAAAGTCGTAGACGCTTCTTTCTTCTTCTTTTGCTGGTGATTTTCATCCGAAACATGGCCTCAAACAACCACAGAAAGCGGCTTCCACAGCGTCAAGGGCGACCCCCCAATTCTAGCTGGAAGAAGGAAGCTCCATCACAACAAACCACAAACTTCACTCATTATCGCGGTTTGACCAGTCGAATGTAGGCGTCTGCTTTCGATGCCTCGTGGTAGCCTTGCCCCTCTCATCAGTGATATCACACACTTATGATATCACACTAAGTTCAAAGCAACTTCAGTTACAAACGTGTTTTTGTGCCAATAGCCCAAGGGTAACTTTTGTTCAAGAGTTATGCTAAATTTCTGCTGCACCACGAGTCCAAGCTCTCATTCACCCAAAGGCTAGGCAGCTCCGACTAATAAGAGCATGCCTCGTAGCAGAGGTGGAGTCGAGGACCAAACGTTCGAGGCCAAGGCCAACAACTCAAAAAATATCGGAGGCCAAGGCAAGGACCAACTTTTCGAGGACACACCCTCTCGAGGCCAAGGTCAAAGACACAATTTTGCAAGTGGTCTCAAATAAAAAAAGGTCAACGAGCTTGAAACTGAAGGTTAAGTTTTCTTTGGTTATTTTCCTTTTTCACGAACCAAAAAATAGTGCTGTCCTCGAGCCGAGGACGGGGCACTATAGAGGACTTGTAGGCTTCGAAGCCAAGGACTTGAGCTTCAAGGATTCCACTTTTGCCACGTAGCACTGTCTTACAGCAACAACTTACCTGGCCAGCTTCGTCCCCCTCAGCGGGTATTCCCCCTCGTAATAATGTCCGCGGTTCCACAGGGGGTCCTCCATGATGCAGCGCCGCTGGAGATAGCGGAATGCGATCGCACTGGGGTGCGCCTTTGCCCCGGCACTCAGCGACACCATTCGAGACACCATCTCAGGATAAAGCGCGGCCATTGTGAGCGAACACATACCACCCAGTGACGCTCCGACAGCGGCGTAGAGCTGCAGTACGTAGAAGAGTTAATGAAGAGTGGACAAGTGAACATCGACAAACCCCCACGCTCTTGCTGATGGCTGCATACTTTTCTGCCACAAGACAGCATCACACGCCAAGGGCCGGACGCACGAACGCAGATGAATAAAACTTTAGGAGATAAGCTACCAAGCAAGTTGCTGTGATTGTGGAGTACTTCAATAGCCTTTCTGAACTTGCAAATTCAGTTTGTTTTAATCCAACAAGTTCAACGGTTTAAAGGCTACAACCTTGATACCCGCGGATCAAAGTTAATCTACGTTGCTGCACCCGAACTATCCGATGATCAGCAAACTTTATTGCGATACGCACTCGGACGGGGTAGAGAGACGTGCGACTTTTAGCCGAGTTGTTCGGATTGGAACTTTTCAGCCGATAATCTCAAGGACTGAATTGGCGCCACCTTGCCACAAGCAGCAAAATGACTGCAAAGCTGGTGGCGGTGTTTTGATTCCCCCCCCCAAAAAAAAACACTAAGTGCTAGCTCGCCTCCGCGGAGGAAATTAAGAGTTTCGCCACGCAAATGAAACTCACCTTCCTGATTCCGAGATGCTCCACCAGTAGCCGCTGCGCCTCCACCATGTCCTTCACGCTCACCATCGGAAAGTTGGTACCGTACCGGCGCCCGCTCACCGGGTTCACACTCGACGGGCCCCTGCGTGGAAACAATGCGGTGAAAACTTGCACAACGTTACATCCTGCGCGCAAAAGCGTCACAATGGAGCGGTATAACCTTCGAACCCCATTGCGGGAACTACCAGCTATCAACTATTACATTTTAAATTTTGTAAATACTACGCAATTCAAGAAAACAGTAAAGTCATGAATAACATGCAGCAGCGTGTCGAATTCACTCCTAATAGTCGTTCGACTGTTCGTTCGGTCGCGGAAAACTCAACAGCGAACGAAGTGGTCGCCATCACGCTCGAAGAAAGCCCAGCATGCAAACGGGGGGCGGGGGAGTTGGAAGCTGATCGATGGTGGGCCAACTTCCACTCCGCGACATTCTGCGGGGACGCCAGCAATTTGTTCGCAACGACGCAACTCACGTGCTGCCGTAGCAACCTCCAATCTGATTGGCGCACACCACGAAGAATTTGTCGGTGTCCAGCGCACATCCGGGACCGATAAACTTCTCCCACCATCCGGGAAGTTTGTTGTCCTGAAACATTCCAGAAAACAAACTTTCAACCAATAATTGGGAGGCGATATGCGGGGAGCAGGCGGGTTGATGCAAACGAGCGAGGCCACAAACCTTGCAAATCCAAAACTTGCTCTTTTAGTCCGACAAACTTGCATGTTATTTCTTGCGATGAAAGAGCGATTTCTCTGATTATCGAGCGGCTAAGCTGTACCGTGTTTGAGAGCTAGCACTCGATTTGCGCTGCAATCATTTTAACGTCTTGTCGAGTTCACAACAACTGGTTAGCGCTAGCGATAAGATGCATTGTGCATGAGCGAATATAAAATCAGAGCAAAGGTTTCTAAAATATCAACCAGACAAAGGCCATTGGTGGGGGCGCAATGTGGTAACGACCAGGAGGGTGGGCTTGCCAGCGTTGTTCGCCAACCTGGGTGGGAAGCAGAGGGGCTCACCTCATGGCTCCTGGCATGCGAGCTGGCCGACAGCCCGGTGAACAGCAGGATCGCGTTGCTTGCGTCATCGTTCAACTCTCCCCACGTCTCGTACGCAACCTGTAAGGTAGTGTGACGTAACATACAGCATCTCTATTCGACTCGATCACACCTGGGATTTTACTCGCCTCGCGAACAACACAGCTGCAACTTGAAAGCAGAAACCAACAACAGAGAGATTAAAATTCCGCTGCTCTGCAGCAGGGAAAGACTGAAGAATTCTACGCAGTAGTGGTCATCGCGTGCTAGCACACTTGTGGCGGAGGAGTCCCTTAGCCGCAATCTGTTGATCGTGTCGCAGCAGGTACTAACTGTGGAGTCAAGCTGATGTCGACTCAAAACTTCTGAAATAGAACGGGTCAGCCAACTGCTGCAACCGGCAACTTTCGCCAACAAAATTTATACATTTATCTAAAATTCGAAGCAAAAAGCAAGTCCCATCATTCGCTCCATACGGAGAAGACAGGAGACTTAGCAACTCCGCCAGCACAACGCACCTCGATCTCCGGAACAACTCCTTCGTTGTAGTAGAACCTGAACGGTTGGTCGTGCCGGAATTTGGTGAAACCTCCAACGACCTTCTGGTAGGTCGGCTCCGGCCCGTCAACGAACCTGCCGAGTTAAGTTACGTAATCAACGGGGTCACAACGCCGCGTCGTCAACGGTTTTCATTCAAGCAGCAGGTGAGTTTGCATTGCGTATTCAATATTTTAGAAATTGACGTAGTTTTTGAGATAACAAAATTGCCGCAACTTTTAAATAATTATTTTCTTCATTACAGCATTTTGCGTCGGATTTCGAGTAATTTTAAGCCTTCAAAAGCCACCAGTTTTGTGCTCACGTAATAGATAAAAATATGCCTTTGAACTAAACAAAAAATAGCGTTTTCTTTGTCAATATCGTTCTTGTCGCCATTTGTTTACGCTGACCCACTTTTGAAAAGATAGTGAGCAAACAATGACTATTATTATTTAGTAACTGCTGTTCCTGGATTAGATTGGGCGGTGGGAAATCTTGGCAAAAAGACAACCGGCGCTTGGCGTGAGCAGCTTGAATATGATTTCATCGTGACATGGCAATTTATGTCTTATTGAATGAAAAAATATTTTCTACTTGCAGTTTGCAAATCGATGACTAGTTTTGATGAGTCACCATTACAATGCCCTGCAAAAAATTGGATTTATTTTCAAGCAAACTTCCATTGCACTCTTGAGTTTAAATATGTTGTTGAAGCAAAACATATTGCAAAAAGTGGCATTAAGTACCGTATCTGAAGACAAAACAAAACTATTATGTCTTCTCAACCCAACACTCACAACAAATCCAAACTTTAATCTAAAACTGCTCGGAAAATTCAAATGGCACAAAGAAATTACCTTTTCTGAAAATTTATTCTCTATTTTGGCAACTAAAAAAGCAAAAAATTACGCCAAACCAACCTGCGGTTTAAACAAGGAAAGTCGAAGTTGCTTCCGCGGAACTCAAGTCCTGGAGATTTCAAATCAGACAACTCAAATTCATTTGTTTCGAGAGGGGAGTTGCTGAGCAACCCCACGCGCACATCGGTATGGAGAGATTTTCGGCCCACACTAGCAGCACCAACGAAAGGAAAAACACCACGTTGTTCAAAAATATTTGAAAGCACACTGCCACAAGCTTTTCTCATTATGCTCCAACCCTAAATATTCGTAAGCTACACAGCTAAATCTACAAAATTTTAGGAATTGCGCTGCGCATCAACTGAATCCAAAAGCTCATTGCGAAAGTTGCGCTGCGCTTCAGAAATTAAAAAATAATAAATCGCACATTTTGCGCTGCGCTTTTACTGTTTGAAAAGATTGTTGCGCTTTTGATATATATAATGTTGTTTGTGCCCACCTCTGAAAATATGTATGAAGGGCTTTGGCACAATTTCAAAAATACATCTATAAGGTGTAGTTCTATTCGCTGGGTGGAAGTGCGTTTTTTGTATGCATAAACTGATGGTGCAAGTTATGATAGTGATTAGTGATTACCAGGGCCTGCGAGAGGGGGGTTCAGGGGGTACATCGTACCCGGGCCCGGACTCAAGGGGCATGGAAGAGTTCATGTTTGCACGTTAAGTTTTGGTCTCGCACCATAACACTGTATTCAAACTTGCCTACAGCAAAAATATCAGTCAGTCTATTCAGTACTGGTAATTGATCGCTATTTTTGCTACACAGCATTTAGGGCATCCAATAGTAGCCGATTTGATTAAAAAAAAGAGGAAAATGTATCAAAAGCCATACACTTGCACCAAAATTAATGTTTTGTTACATTTCTGTGACTTGAGAGCCCTAATTCTACGGTATAGCAATGTATGAAGACCCACATTTCCCGAGATCCAACAGCATTTCAACCTCAGAGAGCAGAGTCAAAGTTGACATACTATACTACTATCATTAAGTAACTCACTGGATCTGTACGAGTTTAATAGGTATTTGGGTTTGTGAAGTCTATGATTGCAGATGACTTCTTAAAACTTTTATCAGTAAAATATTTGGATTAGTAGCAAAAAAGTCATTATATTGTGTAATATTGTGTCAATGTTATGATCTCCCACTTCACATACTTTCTTTCATGTACAGTATATCACGTTTTTTGCTTATCAATTTCAGCAAGTTTGGTGCTGGGACATTGATCAAATGCTGTATTTTATCCTCGAGAAATATAAAAAGTGCTAAAGCTTACAGCGCTCCCCCAGACTCCCTAGCTGGATTTAAACCAATTTTATGTCTAGTTGTGTTTTTCATAGGTCCTAACCGTATGCGAATATCGTTATTCCCTCACTTTTAAATGAAGATCTACACACATCGGACAAAAAATGATTTAATGGCATGGGCCCTGATAAGGCTTGGGGGGCCCAATAAGATTTGGGGGCCCGGTATCGACCTTCGTACCCCCTGGAAAATTTTCTCTCTGAGGCCCTGGTGATTACCTCAACTACTTTGTTATCGATACCGATCGTCTCTGCACTAAAGTATATACGATATAGCAATTAGCATCTCCCAAGGTCCTGGTTTATTTTTTACTGCGCAGGAATTACCAACTAAATGCACTGGTACCATGATGTCGGTCCTATTCGGGAGCTAACCTACCAGTATGTAGGCTGTATTATCTATTGCCCAACAACACTAACATTGTTGCAGGGTAATTCCCAATCTTGATATTCGACATATTGGAAAATAGCCTAATTCTAATCATAAATTTAGGAATAGCGTATACCACGGTAGAGGTCTTTGCTACCGGAAATCTCTTTCTAATGGTCTTTACTTTTACTAAGCATACTAAACAACACTTCACTGTCAATCCTACCAGAACTTCAGTCTTTTTTAAATGCAACTGTAACGGAAAAAAGTTAGGAAGGCTTTATTTCACCGAAAATTTTTATCTAGTGTTTTACTAATTCTGACTCAAATCTAACCTAAACACAAATGCTTACTCTATAACTATCCCCAAAGCGAACCCTAATCCCAAACCCTAACTTAGGTAAACCCTAATCTTAACTTTGAAAAAAGCAAATGCAAAAAGCGCGGATTAATATTTCGCATTTTCGTTTTATTCTTTTTAAATTGAAAATTTTCGGTGAAATAGTCACTACCAAAAAGTTATCAGTCACAAAACAAACTCAGCTAGCGCTACAGTACAGAGTTCCTACAGGCCACTAACCGACTAGTAGGTAGGTATGCAATATGCACATTCCAATTTTTTCACGTGATTTTGATGTTTCAGTGCCCTGTCGAGTGAGGTCGAAACCTGGTAGGTAGGTTTCATTCTGACTGCCTTTCTGGGCTCTCATCGTCTTTACCATATTCATTAAGATTAACATTGCTATATCGCAAACGAGTCTACAAAATTAAACTCGTTGCTTCTCTTTCCTGCCTAATCAGTCG
This sequence comes from Trididemnum nubilum, assembly GCA_963965965.1. Taxonomy (NCBI): domain Eukaryota; kingdom Metazoa; phylum Chordata; class Ascidiacea; order Aplousobranchia; family Didemnidae; genus Trididemnum; species Trididemnum nubilum. The sequence continues at coordinate 399,543 of OZ014469.1, forward strand.
ATAGAGTTTAGTTGCTTCTTGAATACCCTGTTGAACGTTGTTAACTATCACAAACTGTGTTTGCACGCTTTCTTGCATTTAAGAACAATGTAATTAACTACGCACTGTGATGCAACATTATAATATGTACAATTCGATGACAAGGCTAAAATCCGTCTGGCCGGCTGACTTTTCATTGTGAATCAGCGTTTTTTCCCTGCGGTAATCAAACATTGGCTCAACAAACACGCATAAAGCAGCCCGCTTCTCGTGTTATTGAATAGATGATCACGCGATGCCTGCGTGATACGAGCATGCTAATCACAAATATCGAGAATGCAGCTGGGCTGATGTTTCTTGCAGAAAGCAAAAAATTATTACATTGTTATTGTTGCAGCGCATATTTACCCTCCTGTCACCACTGCCGTCGCCTGAGCAAGCAAAGTGAGGAGGCCCTAAAATATACTGAGCTTTTTCAAATAAAAACTGATATTTTACGGCTTCAAATTATGCGCTATTTTAACAATTTTGTGTTCATGTCTGAAAAACAAGACGTATATGTCTTCTGGCAGCGTTTCTTAGCACGTTTCGTATCTGGCCCATACAATTGCTTGAAAAATCTGTCTGCAGCAGTGAATGCGGCCAGTAGTCAAGCAGGATTTTGCTAAGAGAGAAAGGGCTGAACCAAAAGTAAATTTTGGTGCACAAAAATTGTCTAAATTTTGGCCCCTTGCTGAACAAACTGATGCAACTCAAGCGTATAACAGAGGAGTCTTGGAGGCAAAACCTCCAGCCGCTGGGTAATTTTGCAGCAAAAACAGCAATTTTAACGCCATTTTAGTCACATTTCGCACGTTTTTGAAGCCGTGTAAATAATTACAGTAAATTACTAAAATTCACAAGTCATTGAAAGAATTAAATTGCCTAGGTTTTTCTGCCCCCCCCCCCCCCCCCCCGTTTTACTTCAGGTCAAGATCCAAACATGTTTTAACGCTTGTATGTTGGGGTTAAATTTTCTGAATTACTTGGCTAAAGAAGCTCCCTTAACCAGTACGTAAACTGTAAAATTTTGCGTGGGGGGACACTTTTACGGCCTTAACAAACGCATTGGGAATGTGGCAGAAATTTAACGGAAATTTTTGCTTCTGGTTCAGATATTGTCCCCGAATTTGATTGAAGACCAAAATAAAGCTTCACCGTAATTTGGTATTATATTCGGCCGGAATTTAGGATTTACTGGTGCTCAGTGGCAGATTTAGGGGGGGGGATGGGGGGGATGCATCCTCCCCCACCAGCCTAAAACTAACGATTTCGGCCGAAAAATCAGCCTCCATTTCAAAAAATCAGTCTCCATTTCGGGGTGCATCCCCCCCACCAGCCTAAACCTAACGATTTCGGCCGAAAAGTCAGTCTCAATTGCGGTGAAGACCTTTTTTTTTTTTTTGGAGACCACCTGATTTTGGGCGGAAAAAACGTTTGAATTTCCGATTTCGGCCGAAAATTCACTCTCAATTTCGGTGAAGACATCCGAATTTTTGAGGTTTTGTGCTTAAAATTTTTATTATCCCCCCCCCACCAAAATTTTCTAGATCCGCCACTGCTGGTGCTGACAACCACTTTTCGTCTAATCATGTAGACGCTTACTCTTAATAAGAGAGCGCGTAAGGGGACGCTAAAATCTCAATGGGGAACGCTAACTCTCGATGGGGGACCCGTATCCCTACAATTTAAGTACTGCCCTTAGCCCCTTCTTCCTGATTGCGCCTCGGACTGCGACCTAAACAAATCTTGAGCGTTCTCTCACACAACAAAAATACCTGGTCTTTCAAAAAAGTGTTTTCACGTATTGTTTCAATTCGCAATCACGAACAAAGTACCGGTAACGATTCTACAGACGGAATGTTGCGTCACATTTTTGTAAAGCATTTGGCGGCCAGCAATTTCGCAAAGAATGGAAAAAAATTTCAAACAAGAATTATGTTTAAACGGTATTCCTTTTTCCATTATTGCCTGTTGTCTTGTCGTTACGTGATGTTCCAAAAAACGTATTCTGAGTGAACCGAAATGGGGAGCACAGGCAGTCGCTAGAAGGGGCGAGCCCCCTGGCCCTCTCGTAGCGACGGCACTGCCTGTCACCGGACAGCGTCATAAGCTAAATATTGGGTGATCCACGCTCTTTCATTGCAATGACTGCTTCGTAGTTGAAAGAATCCGAACCCGCGGAGTTGTAAACGAGCTGACTAGTTCAGGCCCGAACCCGAAAATTAATTTAAAGCCCAAATCATAAAAAAAAAACAAAGTTAAATTATGTCAGAAGAATTTAACAATGTTGCCAAGTTATTTTGATTATATTTTTGTGCACCTAAGACAAAAAGTACGTTTCACGCCCGAATTAGCTCCGAAATTGTTGTCAACATTAGGCCCGAACCCGATCGGAAAAGCTCGGCCCGATTTACAACTCTGCACCTGCTTTGGAGTTTCCAGTGATCCAATGTACTGGTGAATTTCTTCGAATTCTTGTCCACTGAATTTGCTGCTTGTTCGAAGGCACCAAGCAGAGATAATTATCGTAAATCGTCTCATCCAAGGACGCCACAACGTGACCAGGGTGCGGGTTAAACAGTAAAAACGTAAAAACCTAAAAATCGTTTGCAAAAATGACGCCCTTGCCTTCTCTGCCGCGCTGCCGAATGCCGATATAACAGTGACGATCGGTGGCAAAAAGTTTTGGGTATTCAATTCAAAATTTATTCCGTCGCTTATTATTGTACCTGAAGTAATTGCGCATCCGGTCTGCGCATATAGAATTATGTTCATACGTATAGATGGCATTTGATATTTATACTGTATTTGTACTGTACTATTTAAAAATAAAAATTGAAAGACAAAGTTTGACTGGGGGTAAGTAGCAAAAACACGTTTGGGAGTAAAAAGTTTTTGCTCGAATTGAGGGTAGCGTAGCTGAAGTTAATTTTTCTCGTCTCGCTTCAGTTGTTGAGTGAAATGAGTATAGTGGAGGTGTAGAAAAATGCAAAAGATAAATTATAACTTCTACACTCATTTCAAGCACTTAATTAAAACTTTTAACACGCCTTTACCTCATCCAATGATCTACTACAAAAAGCAAAAAGCCTACAAAAAGCAAAGAAATAGTACAAGCTGAAACAGATTTGGCCGTTTGATTAGCAATTCTAACAAAACTGTTTACTACAAAGAGCAGAGCACTAAAATCGGCAAAGTTTCAGAATTACTGCAGATCCAAGAAAGTCATTTAAAAGTAAATTCCATTCGCTTTTCCGCTGAAGCAAATTCTGTTATGACTGAATAGTGAAAAGATTTGGTTTCCATGACTTCTGTCAGTAATTGTGACTCGATGGATACAAGGCCTAAATCTGAAACTCTGTCTTGTTCCATTTTATTTTGAGAAAATGATTTGATACGTTTTAAGGAAGAAAACGATCTTTCGACGGATTTGGGTCTACCTGCAGCAACGACTGCTTTTTTTTTCTTCAAAAGTTTTTTGAGTGAAGGAACATCCCAATAAACTATCCACAGCATTCGTTGCGTTATATTGCTGTTGTAATTTACTTTGACGAATTTTAAGTTTTCCTCATAGTAGGTTATTTTTGCTAAAAAACCTTCCAAGTCTTTTACTGTCAATTGTTTGATACGGAGAAAGTATTATGATGTTTCAGGGTAGTTAATTTAATTGACAGGTCTGTAACGGTCGATCGCGCAATCACAGACAAAGGCAGCTGAAGGCAAGGTAATCACGCTCGCTATCTGAAAACCCAGGATGACGTCAATCGTGACGTTTCTTCACTTGACCAAATTTGATTGGTTAATACAGAGGCGGGGCGTTACATGGTTTCACTTTGCTACGCCATTTTGGGTTTTCACAACTTCGCTTTGATACCTTCCAGAGCAGTCAAACTACAGCGACTGCAAACCAACGTTTAGCGCCACGATGCCGAAAAAAATAATTGACTGCCTGCCACTAGGTTTCGCCAATTGCTACGCAGAATACGCTATGCTTGTGGCCAACTAGCCATGAATGCAAAAATAACCAAATTATAAAATCCTATTTAAAAGATATATTACTTTGAATAAATGCAGATGAGATGATTTTGTTTGGGTATTCAAAGAATACCCTGATGCCCCTCACCGATCGTCACTACGATATAATGACTGTGACTTTCAAGAAAGAAGTTCGATTTTTTGTGCGTTGTCGACTCTGCTGCAAGGCCACCACGTTCGTATGAATGTGTAAAATGTTGTAAACGCAAAATCTTTATCATTTACTAAGGAGCTTTCAAAAGTTTTGAAACAAAATTGGAAGTTTTAGGTTCGATTTCTTTTCCGTATAGCCAATTCTGTAATATCATAATATTACATCCTAGTTTTATGGTAACATTGCATAGTAAACGGTTAGTCGTTCGCTGTTTAACCGATCAGTCGTCCAGTTTATAGAAAGTCTGGCACTGAAACGGTGGTCTGGGGTTCGATTCCTGGTCGGGTCAAAGCAAATACTACAAAATGGCATTTACAGCTTCTCTGCTTGACGTTCAGCATTGAAAGAGACAGTGTGAAGCCTCCGCCGCGTGTGGTGCACAGGTGTCAGTTCCAATCGAAGACCAAAGTATCCCTTCGCTGTCTCCTAGCCAAGGCAACTTGTGGTTCGGTAGAAATACGACAAACTAGATTGAAACCCGGAAAAAATTTATAATGAGCTGAAATTTTGCAAAATGACTCAGGATCACGTCCTGAGCAACCAAAAAAAAACACGTTTTGGACGTGGGACTTCCCCTTTTTTCAGCCTTAAAATTCAGCCATTTAGTATCAAAGAGTCTTTACTGCTCAACAGCCGATTCAAAAGTTATGGAAGAGCCAACTTTTGAATCGTAATTGATTTTCAAGCGCAGGTTTAAAGAAATTCATTTTAAAATCCATGACGTCGTTGTTGGTGACGCCATTGCCAAATTTTAAGTTTTGGAAAAATGACATATTTTGTATAGATGAATCAAATTGTAAATGAGAGTTAGCTTTTTGGATTCAAATCAAAAATTTGAAGAGTTGGTTGGTGGTGCAGAACTTGAGAATTGCCTTGATTAAAATGTTCTTATCCTCGAAGCTTTCCGTCTGACACTTTTCAAGAAGAATCGTCAGAATGGAGAGCGCAGGAAAATGAGCGGCTATTTATAAAAAAAAAACGAGCCGTGATTGGCTGGAAAAGGACCAATGAGAAAGTGTCATTAGTGAACAATCTTTAAGCTGTATACGAATTCTTTTTGTCAGCAGAGGACGGGGTTAGAAGTTTTGATGAAAGTGGCTTCAAGAGCAGATAGATGAAAAGGTGAGCGGCCTTGGGCAAGAAAAGAAAATCTGCTGTCATCATGATGTTGAGCGCAGGTAGGATTTCGTAAAAGATGAACTCCAATGGCTGAATCAGAAGCAAGAGACTGGGTATTAGTCTGGGTGGAAGATTTGCACCGTCGAGCAGGAGGTAAGCGTTTTTGGGAAGAAGAGCAAAAACGGATAGATTTGGGGACATGTTGTTTGATTCTGTCCTGCAGGCTTTGGGAAGTACGGCCTATGTACTTCCCAAAGCACGGCCTACGTACTTCCCAAAGGCTGCAGGACAGAATCAAACAACATGTCTCCAAATCTATCCGTTCTTGTTCTTCTTCCCAAAAACGCTTACGCTTGCTTTTACCAAAAGACAACTTTTACGGCGGCTTTTACCGATCACGCGTATTTGCGCGCAAGAACTACGTTTGTCAATGGATTGCATGCATTTTGCCTTTTTCTCTTTTTATACATTTACATTGAAAAAGATATCACGCTTGCATCCGCTGGTAAATACGCGCGATTTATTTACCAGCCGCTTAACCAAGCAACAATGATTTTAGGTCACTTTATTTTCTACAAAAGTTAAAAACAGATGCGGCTGAAAATTTAGAAAGAGCTGGCCGAACTGAAAATTTGCTGGTTTTCATAAAAAAAAAACAAAAAAAAACAGTGCAACACTGCAGGTTATACAGTTTCCGTAACACCTGACGGCAAGTCAACTAACATTCTACAACACTGCGTTTGACTACTTTTGCAATCGACAATATCCGATTAAAAATGCAGCTATTTTTTGTTTTTGAACTTTCTATGCTACTTGAAATCTGAATTAATCAAGATTTGCGCATCAGAAATATTTTGAACAAAAATGTAAAATTTAGTGAAGCTCTAAATTTGAAGGCAACTGACGTCCCTCAAAAAAGCATTATTTTATAAATTTGTTCACCAACTCGAACAGAAAAAAAACGATGGAACATCCCGTTTGGCGGTTCGGTACTGTACGTAAATACGGTAGATACGCCACAATTTTCGCAAAAAATTACGGTACGCTTGTACGGTTCGCGCTTTTGGTGAAGCGTATGACGACGTTTGCGACTCGCTGACGACGCCACGAACCGTACTTGTGTTAGTTCAATGCATTGTAGCGCGTCTGTAAATTATTTAGAACACGCGTTCAAAGTTCTGATTATTTGTTTCCTTACAATTTCTTTCCCAAAATATTAAGGCCAAACGGCGTCACATGAGTTAAACAACTCCAAACTTGGCCAAACTACTGTAATATTCACGAAACATATTTTAGAATATACACGCAGCTAACTTTTTTTAAAGCTTCGAAAACTAGAACCATTTCGGAAAAACCTCAGCAATTTTTTTTACCTTCGTACTGTTCCTCTGAAGTGCAGGGCATTTGAGCTTTGATTGACCTACGTACCGTACCTTTTAAGTACGATACGTTTCGAGCGTACTACCCGATTCAAAGTTTGTATGTACGATACGTATGCAAAATTTTTTCTTGGTGCATTACGTTAGTAGGCTACGGTACGGTATATTTTTGAAGTAGGCTACGCCAGGTGCGTAGCCAGGACTTCGCAATGGGGGGGCTGTTTTGGTGGTCTGGGGGCGAAGCCCCCAGCCGCCGGAGGCTGGGAGTTTGGGAGCAACGCCCCCAGCCGCCGGAGGCTCGGGGGTCTCGGGGCGGAGCCCCCAGCGCTCAAAAATTTTGCTTTGTTTTGCAAAAATAACTAAATTTTAAGCCTATTTTGATTGAAAAATAATGCTTTTAAAACGTGGCTTAGAAATTGGCAGTGCAAACATGAATTAACTGGTTGCATAAATTGACTATTTGGCAGGTGGCGAACGGTAAAATTTTAGTTCTCTTATTTAGATACTGGTAAATTATAAAATGTAATAATTCAATAAAACCCACACAGAGTAATCTACTTTGTACTTTGTATACAGTTTGTAGACAAAAATAATTGGGGGGGGAGGGCTAATGAAGAGATTTAAGAGAAATGATTGGTAATTAACTAGTACGGAATAGCCCCCCCTCCTATTCTTTAGATTATAGTATATTTGTTGATGACATCTATGTTTAGCATTTTTGCTTTTGCGATCAAATTCGATTGCTTATTTTTGACCATTTTTCAAAGTTTTCATTTATTTGTTAGTTCTATTTTTGACAAATTAGCCCAGCCTCTCTTTGGATATATGTTTCAAAAAATGTTTAAATCACTATTTAGTCCACTTCAGTGCATAAAACAGTCTCAAAAGTGTTTGGTTGACATGCCAATGTGGGGGCTATAGCCCCCCCCCCCTGGCTACGCTACTGGGCTACGCCGCATTCAAAATTTAATCGTATCGTACTGCCATCTTTGCTGAATTCAAGTTCAAGTTTGTTCATTGACGCCACTAAATAAACAAAAAAACAAAAACAGATAAAACAGGGTACGTATAGTGTAATTATTAGTGAAGAAAGCAGCGTCTGAGTGACAGCGAAGGGATTGCGAGGTCTTCGAGTCTGCAGCCACTCTGGGAAGCCATAATAAAAAATGTGGCATCTTTTTTCGAGCTACCACAAACTGACATAAATAAATACAAGAAAACAAAAACTAAAAAACAAAACGAAACAAAAAAAAATACAAAACAAGAACTACAATTGTAATGTGCTACGGTATCTAAGAGTTCCTAAATTTAGTATTTTTATAAAAAAAATTAAATAATTAACTTATGATGTGTAGAAGTTTGTATACGAGTCATATACAAACATTACTCAAGTCGCCACTTCATAATTTAAAATATAGAGACAAGAAAATTATCACAAGGAGTTTAAAAGAGTTTCTTTGCTTTCTTTCAAAAACTTTCTAAATGAGCGGTTTTTAATATTATTGGAAGTGGAATTCCAAATTTTCGCACCAGAATATTTAATTGATTGTTGCGTTCATCTGGTTTTGTAAAGAGGAATTACTAAATTCAAGGATGCCGTAGTACGAATTTGCCGACTGTGCGAGAATTTGGCCAAAGTGAAATAATTATTAAAATTTAGAGATAGACGCTGTTTGATTTGTTTATGTATGAATTTGGCAGTCTCAAATTTGAGTAAATTTAGTAGATTCAATCAGTTAAACTTTTGATAAAGAGGCAAAAAATTTTGATACCATCCACTTCTGGTAACAATACGTTGAGCTTTGTTTTGAAGCGTAACTAATTTGGAGAGATAGATTGGATATGTGTTTTCCCAAACTATAAGTCCAATGAAGGTCTTCCGCAACTGATCATAATCAAAGTCAACTCCTGTTTTGATACACTGTTCAAATCCGAAGCACTCCTGGCAGTTTGTGTAGCGGTAGGGCTCTGATACAGAGGGTCAAGGATTCAATACTCGCAGTGGTTACAAATTATGTCAGTGTTGTCCTATAAAATTTCCTGTTTGTTTTTCACTTCTCTGTTTGTCTTGTTCAAATACAAAATAAACACATCTCATGGTCATCGCTATGGGGGGAGGCGTGCCTAGAAAATATTTTGCTCGACTAATCATCAGAGGTGGAGTCGAGGACACAAGGCTCGAGGCCAAGGCCAAGGAAACAAAAAAATCCGAGGCCAAGGCCTAGGACAGCCTCTCTCCAGGTAAAGGACAGGAATGCTCGAGGCCAAGGCCTAGGACAGCCTCTCTCCAGGTAAAGGACAGGAATGCTCGAGGCCAAGGACCAAGGCGCAAGTGTTCCAAAAAAAACACAAAAAAGGTCTTCAAAATTTTTTTTCAGGCAATCTCAAAAAGAGGAAAACAAAAAAGGGCTTCGCAAACTTTCCGCGACGTTTCTGGCGTTTTCCAAAGAAATTTCAACGGTTCAAAAAATAGGCAATTTTTGAGGACTTGAGGTTTCAAGGCCAAGGACTTCAAAATGTGTTCTGGAGGACTCCACCTCAGCTAATTATTTCACAAAACCTATCCTGCACTCACTACGGAACTCCTCCCTCAGCTACCCAGCTTTATTGTTTCACATTCCACCACTTGATGGCGAAGTGCATTTCAAAACTTTCACTTACTACATCCCGCGAGTTTCTAGTATTTTTTTTTGAAACAAAACTCCACAAAAACGATTCACGAGGTTTGGTTTTCAGCCATCAAACGCATGGTGGCGCTACTGGATCAGCTTCAAACAATTTGATTTCAACGCATATTATTTACTGCTGGTTTGCGGCTGGTAACTTCCAATAATAAATTTGTACAAATGTACATTGTAGTCGAATCATCTCGGCTACGGAGAAAGCAAAAGACCTTTGCTGTCTTCGAGTTAAGACGCCACATGTCCACCACATATGGCGGAGGCTTCACACTGACCGTTTATTGCTGAACGTCAAACAAGAAAAGCGGGAATGTCGGTTTTTAGTCTTTAGAATGTAGGCCGACCTTTTTTTGAACTTCAATTTGCTATCTCTAAGCTGGCATCGCCTCTACCTTGAATGCAAAGTTCTGAAGAAAAAGAGTAAAAGAACCCAGCGCGAATCGAACTCGAGACTTTCCAGACGCCCGCCCTTATTGCTACATCACAGAGGCGACGCTGTCGAATGATTAGTGTCAAACTTAACTCGAGTTAATGAGAAAGCAGCAATAAATTGTAAATATAAAGGTACACTGCGCTAAAATGCGACTGAGTTTATCCACTTGATCACTGATTGTTTGTTGGCAATCTTAATATTATACGGATAATCTTCTACCGGTAATCTCGTTTTATTTGCAGACATTGTTTAATTTGAGTTAAGGATTTGATTCTCTCAGTGGCTGCACGTTTTATCAATACGTTCGTCCACAAAACCTTCTATTTCTTTCCCAAAAACAAAGCAGGCAGCTTATTGCAGTCGCTATGGGGGTGGAGTCATCTTTAAAAACCTACCTTCCACATATATTACTCAACTCAACTCCTCCGCTACCCAACTTCATAGCTCTACCGCTTGATTTCAAAGTACTTTTAGTAACTTTTTATCTCATCGCGCAGGCTTCCATGAACTTTTTCAAAACAAAACACCAATAAAACAAATCCTGTGGTTTAGATTTGAGCCTTCAAACGTATGGTGGCGCTACTGAGTCAGCTTTAGACAATCGGATTTCAATGCATATTTTTCACTGCTGGTTTGCGGCTTGTAACTCACAATAATTAGACTTACCATACGTCCCAGTTTTAAGGCCATGTCCCAGCCGGTTGGTCGAAATGTCCTAGTTTTCTGTATGTTTGTGAAGACCTTTTTTTTGGAAACCACCTAAATCACGCAAAAACCGTGGCTCGCTAGAATGAAAACCTTTTTTCGGGATCACGTGAGAATAACAAAACTACTACGACTGTCTGAAAAATATGATAACCCTAACAGTAATTATTTTATGCATTGTAGTTGAATCACCTCAGGAGAAAGCAAAAAGACTTTCGCTATCTTCGAGTTACCTGCCCGCCACATTAGGTGGAGGCTTCACACTTCTCTATTATTGCTGAACGCCAAACAGAGAAGCTGAAAATATTGGTTTTTAGTCTTTGGTTTGATGGGGAATCAAACAAGAATCTACAGTTTCGGAAGCAAACGCTCTATCCACTTGACCACTGATCGGTTATTGGCAATCCTAGTATAATACCGATATTCTAGTACGGGTAATCTCGTTTCGTATTATATTAAAATACTGCCCTATATAATATCGTAGTATCCTAATACAATACGATATTTCGATACCGGTAATCTGGTTTTATTAGCAGACATTCCTTGATTGCAGAATCTTGTCTTCAACAGCATTCTCGTTCCAAGGCGATTTCACCATCTGTAAATATTACAACGCAACTTTTTTTGTAAGTGATGATACCGCCTTGATGGAAGAAGGGTGAATCATTCAGCCGATCAACTGCGGATGCTGAATTATTGGAGTTCAAGTCTTAACCACCTTGAATTTTCAAACCACAAAAATGCGCTGAATTTATTTACACGAAATTAAAACTGCGATTTGGCCGGTGAGATTCCTCCTCCATGAAATATCTCAGTGGATGCATCAATCTGCAAATAGAAAAGAATTAGACGCAAATTCAAACAGAAAAATCGAGATTGCTTGGCCAAGTTCTACTTTTTTGTCATCAAAGGAATTACTGCCGCCATATTCCAGTTTACACAGAATCTTTCATCTTATTTTAACATCCGAACAAAATATTTGGAATTTAGTTTCTTATCCCATTTATTTTTTAACCGACGTCTGGATAATTCGAATAAAAACTTCCAGGTATCAGCAGTTCGCAAAAGTAAACAACCCCACGTTGCAACAAAACTTCGCGCTAAATCAACACATTCGCTTGATACCTGTTGTTGTGGAAACAATTGTCTACTGTCAGTGACGTAATAAAACGTATCAATGTGACGTTCGTTGTTTGGCGCGAAATCAATTGACTGTGCATGTTGCATTGTTGTCTATGACGTCATACTTTATGTTGTCGAGTAGGTGGTCGGGATGTTACACAACAACACAGCATCCCACTTCCATTCCTCGTTCCTTCAATTTCCTCCCCATTCCATATGAGACGTTGCAACCATATAACCTCAACAACTTCACGTTGCCGAGGCAGCCCAGCAACTTGGCCCACCCAGCGTCGCTGATGTTCCAGTTACCATCGAGGTTAAGCAACTCCATCTGTGAATAAAACAAAATTTAATCTGCAAATCAACACTCGCCTTTAACTCATTACCGGATCACTCACATCTACCGGATGTTTCGCAATCGTCGTATTTATTCTATACCGGTGATGTTGACGAGTTTTACATATTCTTACCGTTTTCCAGTTTCGAGATCTTTCCTCTTTTGATTCGGTATATTATCAGATATAATGGGTATCTGCTCCACCTTGTGGTTGGAACCTAGTTCGTATTTGTGTGATGCCACCGGACCGTGTCCCGAATAGCCTACCGCTCCGAGCATGAAGTAGGGTAGGAATTTGTGCATTGCTGTCAACAATAGCCTAGTGCAGCGGTAGCCTATTGTTGATATCGCGTCCAACGTTGAATCAAAATAGGCGACCGATGCTATAACTTTTTACAGTAATTGTGCAAATCTTCTTTTTCATTTTTTTACTCCTTTCAGCATCTGTCTCTCGTCAAATCAATTTGACAAATCGGACTTTTTCGGTAACCAAGCACATTACCGGTAATCCAAATATTGCTGAAATGGAAAAAAACAATTTTACACCACCGGTACCACAAGAAACAAGCGCTCAGAACGATATCGAGTATTTGAAGTTTGTGTGGTATAGCTGTTTTATGATTTCCGACTGATTACTAACCACTGTTGCAGTAGATTACCGGAAATATCGATAAGCAATTATTCAGTTGTTTTTCACAAAATACTCGCAAACCTACAGTACAGCAGGGTTGTGTTTTGCTAAGAATTTGGGCTAAACACATTTTTTGCGGATGAAAAAACTAATAAAAGCTTAGGTTTGGTAGGATGGGACAAATGCTTGGCATAGCAGTAGGCTAGCTGATGCAGACTGGCTTTAAGTTACCGATATCTGTTAAAACTATTTAAGTTCCTGGTAAAAAATACCTGCCAGTTTTCAAAATCCGACGTGGCATAAATTAAAAATGAAGGCAACGGCGAAAAATTTCGCAACATAGAATTAAAAATATTCGGAGTAATGTTTTACCGGTTTTTGTCTGTTTTTGATTCTTTCTGCGAGTTGTTCAACGATTTCGCTCCTTATGCGGCAGGAATCCAATTCGAGTTGTTTAACTTGATCGACGCAGTGGGACAACGTGAAGCGAAGTAGATGATTCTTCATGGAGACGCTACGGAGCGATAGAACCTTCATCTAAATTAGAGCAAGAAATTATCAAATCACAGGCTTCGTGGTAATCGGTAAGAACAAAAAGTTAAGAACAATGTACTGATGGCCTAATTGCATATTAAGATATATGCCTAAGACAATGGACGATTACAAAACAGTTAGTCTTTAGATGGTTAATCTTATGTAAGCAAATCCAGGGTGAACCAGAAAAAGCAGAACCCGCAAGTATTTGAATATATCTTTAATCATTACTTTTTTTTTTTTTGTTATACAGGTTGTAATTGTAGATTTAGAGTATGGAATATTGCAACCGTATCTTTCCCACATGTCCTGGTCAACCACGAGAAGCCATTTTGCGTGGAGGCCGATTATGGGTTCCGTATAATTGGGTCTCCCATGTAGGTTTAACCACAAACAACATCCTTTAAACAAACATTTACGGTACACAAGACAGAAAAAGATCAAGGAGCACCGAAAAATGTTGCCGTTTTTGAGTCAACATGGTACCGGCTCAAATCATGGATTTCAATTTCTACAACAAACAGCAGATACGGGCGAATACACTACACAGCGCTAAAGCAAATTTTAGAGTATACCGGTATTGCAAAACTATTGATCATAAACAGCGAAGCAAAAAAATCGCATCATTTAGATCAGGTTAAAGAAATACTATTATCAGAGTCGTTAGCACCGACGGAGATTAATTTTGATCTGTGGATTAAAAAAAATTTTAAGGAAAAGTTTAAACAAATGGAAGAGCAAATTATTATACTTAGAAAATAATTCAAGAGTTTCTCCCTAAACTTGCGAGTTCAGTTTATTTTAGCCTATGAAATTCAACGATGTAGAAAAAAAATTGATGACCAGCGGATAACATTTAATCTACGTTGCTGCATATGATTTTTAGTGTTTCCATTTAGCCGCTTTTTGTCAGCGAGTCAGCGGCTTCTTGGATCAAAACAAAAAATTGGCAAAATAATAACCAAAGCTTTAAAAAGTCGATAAACTGTTAATACGTTTTGATGTTGGATTGGTACAAAATTTTGGTCACATTAACGTATTTTTACAGCTTTGGGCGCAATTGATTTGAGAAAATGAGTGAACCGGCAAATTATACAAGTAAATGGAGGGGGCGATGAACCACCTCTTATTAGCTTGGCTAGCTAGGTTCGCCCATACCAACCATTGAATAAACAAAAACAAAAAATGAAACAAAACTAATCCTATGAAAAATGACCAAAACTAAAATACATCAGAATAAGAAGTTAATTTTTACCACAAAAAAACGTATCAAAAATTTCGGCCACAATTCAGATACCGTCGGTCGGCAATGGAGGTTAAATCCAAAACTAGAAAAAATTCCGTGCATATCTATAGCGCTTACCTTCATCCAACGATGGCGGAACCGTATTTAAAGAGGGAGGGCAAAAGCATTGACCAGTTTTCTTTTGCCCACAGGACATATTGTTTGCAAGGCGAGCAATCAAAATTTTCCTGAACTGGAGCTTGAATTCAAAATTGTTCAAGAAATGTTTTAATTTTTGGTGATGAGGAAACTGGCGTAACCTAAGCATTACCAAAACGGGGGTCTGAAGGCAAAGCTCCCAACCGCTAAGCGAAGTTTGTATTTTTTTTGAAAAAAAAAAGGCCATTCAGCGCTGTTTGAATCGCGTTTTTAGGGCCATTTGGAACATCTGAACGGCTAAAATTTCAAAGCCAGTGGTAAAATTCAAGCTCCTTTAATCCCCCCATTTACTTACAGATTAAGTTCAAAACATGTTTAAAAGCTTGTTGCTTCTCTGGTTAAATTTTTCAATTAACCTGGCTAAGGAGGGGAAGGGCTGAAGCACCCTTACCCCACCCTCTGGTTGCGCCATTGCGTATAGCTATAAAGATAATGTAACTTTTACTGTTTTAGCGCCAGCTATAGCAATTAACTAAAGTCTTCCAAGGATACGGAAACAATGCATTTTGATTTAATATAAACTCCATTCAAACCGTAATAGGGCCAATTTCCAACCAACCAGCCGAAAAGTGTAAGTCTGTGCTTTCTTTTAGTTTCACCATCTATGAGATTAAGTTGCAAATTGGTTTATTCAAAGGTATTATTCTGAAAATAAACGCGTAAATTAGTCACCCCTAGAGCCCCTCCTGAAAAAAAATGGGAGAGGGTCTGGGCCTCCCAGGTTTTGCCATCCTAGCTATTAAACATTTTGGTCCGGTATCACTGGTATCAGACATTTTGGTCGTGCTGTACTTTTGCATAGCAACACTTAGGAACGTTTAACAAGATAATTGCTCAGTTTTGATCTCATTTAAATGTCATAGATCGGGATCATAAAATCGATACCTCAGTAATTGAATTATTTAACTAAATTTTTCCAATTACTTAAAATGTACTCGTTCAACTGGTAATATCCAGGTGAATAGTTTAAACTCATAAAAGTATCAACGTAATTCGCCAAACTTTGGTTTTTATGTGTGTTCAAAATTTTTCATCTTTACGTTACCAGTCGAACGAGTATTATTTCGCTATATTCTACCTGGTAGTAAAAGATAATGTTCGAAACTAGTTTTTAAAACTTTTTTTTTTTAAATCAGTTTTTTCAACTTTAAAGATAATATTATCATTTTATCACTATATTTGTCTCGATAATATATGATGATGGTGCGATAAGATATGACGATGATTTTTCTCGATAGGCATACGTAGTTGTAGTCATATCACGCGCACCAACAAAAAAACAAACTAAACAAAATCATCTCCTTTTTGTAGTTTTAACGGTTCCAAAACCTAGGTAAGAAAACAAACCACACTAATCGTGACTTAAAAGCAGTTTTAGCTGATGCCACGGTTTTGATTTCACTTAACTTCAGAACATAATGATTTACTCACTTGAATGTTGGAATTTTGTTCCAGCGTATCATGAAGTTCTTTGAAGAAATAATTCCGACAACTTCCGACGAATTTAGGTTTAGTCACTTCCAAAGCCAAACCAGTATCACGACACCGCAGAATATGGTTGACAGTGGGTATGTCGCCGGGGAGAATTTCGCGTTTGATCTCAATGTCATCCCTTAAACAACCAGCAGCTTGTTTGGTGAAGTTGATGTTGCCCATTTCATGAAGCCAGCCCATCACTGGCACAATTGATCGGTAGTAAGAATCGTTATCCCTTGGCTTAGATGGAGCATCACGGTGACGTCCAAGCTTTTCAATGACCAACTTCTTCAGCATTTTTTCACATTCGTCCCGATCAGCCTCGGTGTTTAGTTCTTCACCTTCAACGCAATCGAGCACCTCATCCAGCGTTTGTTTGTTGCACAGACCGAACAGAAATCTCGCCACCATTTCAAACTTGTCGCTTTCCAATTCAGGAACAATCTTTTGGAATTCTTCTTTATTTGAGTAAAGTCGCAACTTAACGGCCACAAAAAACTCCTGCCACATCAAGTGCGCAAAATACGTGACTGCCTTGCCCTGCAAAAGCTCGAATTTGATGTTGTTGAACAAAAATGCAGTGGTGTTTTCGAAATTAATACCTTCATTTCTTAAATGATGCTCACGGAAATAAAATCGGTTTTCTAAAAATCCCTTGAAAGCTAAAACGGCAATATTTTTAATTTGGAATTTTCCCTTCAATTTCTTTAAGAACCAGTTTTCTACAGCATAAAAAAGAATGGCAGTCAGCGTATCTACGTTTTTCTTCAATGAATCCGTGCTGTAGAAACTCACCATAACCATGATGCAGGTGATGGGCACATAGCATAAACTTTTGAGATCTGGGCGACTGTTGATGCGACTGAGTATTCTATCTTTTTTATCTGGGTCGTCACGGCAGAGATCACTGCAGATTTGCGATTGACCTTTGTTGTTTAGACCCAGCAAGTTGAGGCAGAGGTTTGAAGAATACTCATCTGGTAACTGCATAAGCTGGCGCGGCCTGGATGTGACCAGTTTTTTTGCTTTTCCAAGTAAACGACCCGAAAGTAAATGGTGTATGAAAGTTCCAGCCGTTGTGTGTGAATCTGCATTGATGTTGGGAAAATTCATTTCCAGGTCCATGTCGGCCTCATCCAGGCCGTCCATTACAATGCACACATTGTCGCTCGCTTCGAGGTGTTGAATGATCTTTATTCGATCTCCATTAGTGGTACTGGATATGAATGAGGCAAACATGGTTAGAAATTCGAGGAGATCAGAGTTTCGCTGGTAATTGAGGTCACGGAATCTGATGAAAAACACGAATTCCGCCTGGTAAAGACGGACATGTGGATCCAGCATTTTCTTAACCAAGAGTTTTGACAGAGTGCTTTTTCCGATGCCAGCTTGGCCAGAAATCAGAACAACATTTCCATACCTAAGGATGTGCTCAGCTTTAGCTTCTTCAGTGCAGCATCCCCCAGCATCCTGTGCAGCCTTCTCTTTAGCTACATCAAAGATCTGTTCATGGGGAATGACGTCAGAGGATTTTTTAGAGTAAACCTCGACAACATCTTTCCTGTAGTGGAAGTGGCCGAATCGGTCCAGTTGCTCCATGTCTCGAGCTCGGGTGGAGATTTGTAGTGGGGCGACGTTGATTTTATCCCCACGAATGCGATCCTTCTCACCGCAGATCTTCAGCGCCTGTGTTGCCAAATCTCGCTTTAAACTTTGCACTGAAATAAAGAAGATTGAAATCAGCCTAAGGCAGAAAGGAAGATTTAGTTTAACAAATAATCAGCTAACTTAAAAAAAGCAAACCAAAAGGAAAAAAATTCAAAAAAAATGCAAATTAAGAGATTTATATTCAGAAGAGATTCTCATACGAACTCAACTAACACATTTTGAAACAGTGATGATATTGTTATATTCTCAGTAAAATGAAACCGCGAGCAAGCACACAACAAAACATGAGGCCAATCATAAAAATGAACAAAACAACTTACTGCTACACAGAGGTGGAGTTGAGGACACAAGGCTCGAGGCCAAGGCCAAGACCAAGGACACAAAACAAATCCGAGGCCAAGACTAAGAACAGTCTTTCCGAGGACATACCCTCTCGAGGCCAAGACCAAGACCAAGGACACAGCCGCAAGCGTTCTCCAAAAAAAAAGGTCTTCAAAAAAGTTTTTCAGGAAATCTCCAATTTATAGGCGTAGACAGAATTTTTGATTGGGGGAGGCCTAGACCACAAAGCACAAGCAATGACGTCATCAAAAATTTGCCTGTTGGCACTTAACCAGAATTTTGCAAAAGCTTAAACTATAATAGTTGAAAAGTGCAAATACGTAACTTTGGAGACGTTTTGAGAAAGCCAGTGTAACTCAAATGTATCACAGATGGGGAGTCTGGGGGGAGAAACCCCTAGCGGCCGAAGGCTTTGGGGGTCTGGGGGCGAAGCCCCCAGTTGTTGGGCAATTTTTTGTAATTTTTTGGAAAAAAAAAGCTATTTTAATGCCATTGAATCACATTTCGCACATGTTTACAGCCATTTAAAAGCACTAGATTTTTGACATTTGAAAGTCAATCGAAAAAATCAGATTGTTTAATCCTCCTTCTAGTCGCAATATAAGTCCAAAACACGTTTAACATCTTGCATTTTGGGGTTAAAGTTTAATTGTACGTGATTTGGTCCACATAAGGGGAAATAAGGTGCATTGTCTCGTGCAACATTTTAGCTGTTAATGAAAATCCACTCGAAGATTTCTTTTAGAGACTTTTGTTTTGTCATGAAAATAACCAGTTATAGAAGTGCATGTTAGGCCGGGGAGCCCAGGCTCTCAATTGAAATTCAACGATTTGTTCAATCAGCATTTTCCATGGATAATTTTTTTAAAAGAATTTTGAGCATAAAAACTGGCGAGATTGGAGGTGAATTAATGAATTGTTATTGAAAAATAGTACAATAGATGGTTACGCTTACTAACCATGTTATTGCCGGGCCAGATTTACATCGCGCTGGGCCCCTGGCACTTTGGAGATTTTCGCAACATCTTTCTGTCAAATGTAGATGAAGACCATAAAAAGTCTTTTAGCTGGTACTGCGCCATATTGTGGTAAATCCGGTTTTGATTAATGAATTACGTTCATAAAAAGGCTAGATGTAATCCTGAGATAGCAACTTTTGGAACGAAAACTATCCATTTCTTCCAGGTTTATGTTTAAATTGGCTAAAAAAATTGATTTTAGGGGTTCTGGTGCCCCTGGTCTTCAATATTGTCAGCCAATTTAAACGTAAACCTGGAAGAAATGGATAGTTTTCGTCCTAAAAGTTGCTATCTCAGGTTGTTTGCTACTGGTGAAGCGAAAAATGGTAAAAAGAAACTGAAAATGAAGAAACAATAGGCGTTTTTGTCCGATTTTTGTCATTGGTGAAATTTTAATTGGGGGGGAGGCCCGCTTGGCTAAGCCTATGCTCTGATTGCGCAGAACAAAAAAGGTATTTGCAAATTTTCCGCAAGGTTTCTGGCGTTTTCCAACAAAATTTCAACGGTTCAAAAAATAATGCTGTCCTCGAGCCGAAAACAGGGCAATTCTCGAGGACCTAAGGCTTCGAGGCCATGCCTAACGCCAAGGAGTTGAGGCTTCGAGACCAAGGCCAAGGTTAAGGACTTAAAAATGTGTCCTCGAGGCCAAGGACGTCTTCAAGGACTCCACCTCTGCTGCTTCAATGTTTGATAAACTATTGTAAACTCAAAATCATAATTTCATCTTCTGCTTTTAAGCTAAAAGAAAATATTAAGTTCGAATGATGTAATTGGCAGTTTAAATTGTCGACACATAATATATGCCAATAAGTCATGTGTAGACTGAGCCTAAACCACGTCATACTTACATAGTGTTGGTAGCTGCTC
Organism: Trididemnum nubilum; assembly: GCA_963965965.1. Taxonomy (NCBI): domain Eukaryota; kingdom Metazoa; phylum Chordata; class Ascidiacea; order Aplousobranchia; family Didemnidae; genus Trididemnum; species Trididemnum nubilum. Next base: position 419,510 of record OZ014469.1, read on the forward strand.
ATCATCCATCTGTTGCAATCCTAATTCCACATGCGAGTTTCCACCTGCAGGGAAAATAGATTGGGTAATTAAATTTTTTACAAAACCTTCAAATGATGGTGAAGATATTTTTTGACGTCTAAAAATTACAAAACAGAAAATTTTTGTTAACGCAATCAATCATTTCACAGCCTGAAAATTGCTTTTGCCCTGAAGTCAAACGAAACCAAACAAACTCACAAAACTAGGTTTGATTTTCTGGGGAAAATAATACGGAAATTCCACTTGTTCCTTTTCACCCGCATTCCCCGATTTATAAATTAAAGTTTATCAATATTTCTCTAAAAACCAATCGCTCGGGAAATTTGTAAATGTATCAAAATTATTAATAGGTCTGTAATTATTGCGGTTAGCCTGGGTATAAAAGTTTTGTTTTTTACTTTTAGAACCACATTATGATACAGGCTTTCTTTGTCTCGTAACAGTGTTCCACTTCTCATTATCGCTAATTCACTCTACTTTTCATTTAAAAAATTCTTTCGATTGAACAATATCAGGGTGAAAAGATCATTCGATTTAACGACAGAGTTCATAAAAAGTGAGTTTTCACTCAATATCCAGCGCTTTCAGTTTAAAATTCAGTCACCAATAAAATTGTTTTCAAAAAAAAAAATCGAATTTAATGTCTTTTTAGAAAACAGATTTGCTGATTACAACGATGAGACAAATCGGATGAAAAAACAGTAAACTAGAGTTTATAGTTTGCAAAGTGCTGATGACCAACTGAGCTTCAAACCCCAAACACTTTTCCAGAAACGAATGATTTAATCTCTTGCTTTAATAAAATATTTCGGCAGAAAAAATAATTCAAAGTCTTTCAAAAACAAATTTGTAGAAAGTTCTTTATTGCAGGGAATCAAACCCAGAACTCTATGATCATCAATTGCTCAAAATTAAATAAAAAACTTAAATAAAAAAAAAACGATTTAAAAAGATGACTCACAAAATAATAATGGTCAACAAAGTGTCGAACCCAGAACATTTTTTCAAATTTTGCTGGAAAATAGTGGGGTGGTTTTGGGGCAATATCTTAGAACCTAAATGTACTAACCCTATAAAGTTTTTGAAAAATATAGGCTCATGTTATGCACAATATGATTGGTAAATTTCTGATGCAAAGATCACACTAGACTTTGAAATAGAATCCAAAACAGTACTATTTTTGAGGGCCCGTCTTCCCAAAGTACGTAATCTACCAGCATTAAACATAAAAGGACTCAATTTTACGCAGAGACTTATCATAGTTTTGATTATTTCATGTTTGTAGTCTCAGCGGTTTGGGAATTTTTCACCGAAATAAAAGTAAAAAGAAAACAAATAATCTCAAAATTTGAAAAACATTTTTAGGCGTATCAAACAAAATCCAAATTTTCTCCTCCTGCAGTAGGATTTCGAGCTACAGCCATTCAAACTTTCATTTCACTGTAATGTTTTTTATCCTGGAAACTCGTTTTACGCTACTAATTTTACCCAAAATTTCCACCACGGTTTTTCCATGTGTTTAGAATCTAAGTTCTAATTTCCAAGTGTCAACGTTCATTCGTTTTGAAGTTGTGGCACTTTCACCTCTGGCACCAAAAAAACGCTATTTTTTTCATACACGATGAACATAAATTTATAAATAATACTAGTTTTAAACACAAGTATTTCCCACACAGTTTTCGGAATTTGCTATGACAGGGAATCAAATCGTTACCCTTGCGAGTTTAAGTCCGATTACCTACCGCTGCGCTTTTTGCAAGTTTGCTCAGAAGAAAACAAAGGGACTTTTAACACAAAGCGTCGCGGAATTCCCGTTGGCCACAACCTTCAAACATTTTTTCCAACTTTATTTTGAGGTCACCAAACATAATTAAAACCCTGAAAAAGGCAACGCTTCAGCAGCAAAGAAGCCTTTCAGTGACGTAATTCTTTTCCTTTAGAACACATAAATGAGGTTTCAGTTGGTCATTACAAAGTTTACTTACTTTGTTGATCAGCGTTGTAGCAGTTCGTGATGTTAACTGAAAAACCAAACATTAAAGCTAGGCGGTGTGGTTATCAACTCAACTGACCTTGATAAAACGATTAGGTCATTAGGAAACGGGACCCAAATCTCACAGGTTACAAAACGTCGTTTTATTCCTGCCCAAAGCAGCTACTGGCAATTTTGAGGAAAGACTTAAATCGCTTGAACCGGAATTTAAGCGTGGTTGATTGGTAAGGCATACCTCATCGAAACTCTATTCAAAACTCTGGGGTGAAAAATACCCCCATGCGGATTTTACGAGGGTACAAGGTGAAAAAAGGTCAAGCATTGGACAGATAAAATGTCGGTGTCATTACAATTACAAATTAGTTAATCAAATAGCATTACATTACACAACAGTAACAATCATAATTCACACATTGGGCATTCTCCACCAACTTGTGCTTTTTATTCTGAACATGTTGTCCGCGTCCCCATTTCTGGAAAAGGGGTCGGTGGCACCACCGTTTGATTGCACAGAAACATTTTACCAGTTTCCTAAGCTAACCCAAAATTTACAATATTTCAAATTCCACTTACGGTAGTTGCACCTAGTACCCCCAAACTGTGCGTAATTTCCGCCGATTTGCGCGTTACCGCTGACATTTTGAGCGATCGCCCCAGCATTTGCCGCCTCAACATGCTGCCGGTCTCCTTTGTGTTGATTCAACATCATGCGAGTTGATCCAACATCTTGTGGGTGGTGGCCTGTCCAAATATTTGACCGACGTTTACTGAACTGTCACAACCTTTTTTTTTCGTATAAAAACAAAACTACTACGAGTAAAGGGCATTGCGCATAGCTTTTAGTAATGCTACACAACGAATATGTTCTTGAATTTCTAAGTTGTAGACAATAATGCTTATAAAAAAAATTTAGAATGACATGATGAGATAAAAAAGTACTTTTATCCCAAAACACCATGTGACTTGATCCAACATCTTGCGGTTAGTACCATGTGTAAATATGTGACCGACTTTTAGTGGATTGTCACAGCCCTTTTTTACCTATAAAAACTGCAATGTATAGTAAAGAGCATTGTACATAACTTTTAGCAATGTTACACAACAAATATGTTCTTGAGTTTTGGGTTGCAGACTAATAATGCCTAAAGGGGTGAAGCATCCAGCTGACATTATGTGCAAAACATAAAGAACCATCCGAAACATATCTTCACCAATATTCACCAGTTTACGACTTATTGTTTCAGAGATAATTTACTTCAAAGTGAAATCTCCCAACAGTGTTGCAAGTTAAAATTTCATTTTACCTAAAATGATGTTTATAGTTTTAGTTACCTTTCACATCGGTTTAAAAGCTTTTGAACGCAAGGCTTCTGTAGCATGAATTAGTGTTACAAAAGAAATACTTTTACAGTTTAAATAGTATAATTTTCATAATTTTTGGGAAATTTGATCGTAAATGGCAACGCTATTGGAGAGATCTAACTTTGAAATGAAATATCTCAGGAACAATACATCGTAAAAAACTGAAGTTTAATTAAGAAATGTTTTAGACAATTCTTTATCTTTTGCACATAATCTCAGCTGGATGCTTCCCCCCTTAAGAAACATTTTTAGACTGACTTGATGAGATAAAAAACACGCTTTCATCTTAAAACCAAGCAAGCTCTACTAAAAATTTCACCGGCTGTTTCACGTCGCTTATCCTCATGTGGTTGCATCGTGGGATGGCGACTGTCAGAGCACGTATCATGAGATCGAAACCGTGGAGTTGAACTCCGATTGGCACCAATATGGGTCGGGGCCTGAATGTTACAAACTTCTGGAGATGATACAACATGGAATGGCAATATCGGCATTTGACAATCACTCCATGCATGAGGAAACATGGGAAAAGGGTTACTTGGGGTGGAGCGCTGCATTGGATGTGAATCACCAGAAACAGTTAATGGTGGATGGAATGGAGTGGAACTTGCTCCTTGTAGATCACACGCTGCAGTGCGATTGCTGGATGTGCGAAGATGAGCGGATTCAAAGCTGGCAGATTGTGCCTGGCTGATGGGGAGGTTCTGTTCGACAAAACTATGAGGGTGGCTGGGATGGAGGAGAGGTGGGGATGAAACTTGCACTGAAGGAGGTCGTGGGTGTTGCCTGTAACAATGAAGCGGCTGTCGCACGTGATGAACCTCTGAGAAGGTGACTCGTAGTGTAGAAGATGGTGAAGTTTGTCTGTAATTGCTGGGGGGCTGCAATGAGTGGGAGGCAGCTGAGTGATAAACTTGTGCTTGGGAATAGAATGTAGCGGCCGTCTTCTGGTAAAAGGAACGAGCAGGATGAAAATTAGATGAGTAATGATATTGAGTAAGAGCACTTGTGGTAGTTTGAGAAGCAGGAATTTGCAGGTATGCACCGCATGCAAATGAGGAATTAAGCGAAGAGTTTTGAGAATGAGTGTTTGTGGCATGGAAATGCAAATTGGATGGGATATTTGGTGATAATATATGCCGAGGTTGGATGCCAACAAAATCTTGGGAGGGTCGAGTATGATGGTGAGCATCAGGTGGAGCGTTAGTAACGCGATGAGCATTAGAGCTAGTGAAGCGTAATAATGAAGATGGTAGATTATGTGTGAAATTGCTGGAAGGCTGCAATGAATGAGAGGCAGTTGAGTGAGCAACTTGCTCTTGGAGTTGAAGTGTAGCATCCTGGTGAACGGCAGGACTCGTGCTAATTGAACAATTAAAATGCACTGGGTGAGAATGGAAATTTGTGTTCGTTTGAGAGAATGAAGTTCGAGGGGATGCGCTACGCGCAAATGGGAAAATATGCGAGGTGTTTTGAGCAGGAACATTTGCGTCTTGGAGATGCCGACTGGGTGGGACATTTGCCGATGATCGGCGCTGAGGTTGGAAAATAACGAAACCTTGGGGGGATGTAGTTTGATGGTGAGCATTAGATGGGGCTCGAGTGGGAGCGCCTGTAAAGTAGGAGAACCGGGTAGAAAGATTGACTGTGGATGAAATTTGAGCAGCAAGCATGGCATTTGAGGGTAAATTTTTTTTGTTAATTAAATACGTCATGATTGCAGGCTATCTTTGTCTTGTAATGTTTTTCAATTCTCATTATTGCTAAATCACTCTAGTTTTCATCAAGAAAATTCTTTCCATTAAATGATCTTGGGGTTTAAAAACTTTTCGATTTAACAACGGAGTTTATAAAAACTGAATTTTCACACAACAGCTAGCATACATTTTTACAAAATAATGATAACCTACAGAGTTTTAAACGCAGGTTTAAAACTCTGTAGGTGTTTTTAACAGAGTTTAAAACTCTGTAGATGTTTTTAACAGAGTTTTAAACACGGAATTGAATCACTTAACCTCTTGCTTTAATAAAATATTTCTGCATAACAAATAATTCAAAACGAAATTCGCAAAAAGTTCTTCGCAGGAAATCAAACCCATAACTTTCTGCTCATAAGTTGGTCAACATTAAACAAAAAATCAAAAAAGAAAGATGGTTCACAAAAAAATGACAATCACCTGAGTTTCGAACCCGAGACATGTTTAGATCCAAATGACGCAATCAACCTTTTGCTAAGCCATCTATCTGCTCAGTATGCTGTACAATATTCTACAGTTAAATTTTGCTTCAAAAATTAATTTTGTTTTGGGACAATATCTTGAACCTCAAATGCTTAACCCTACAAAATTTTAAAAAATTTTAGCTCATGTGATACACTATAAAGATGACGTCAAAGCTGGTCATTGTGAAATTCACTTACTCTGTTGGCCGGTGTTGAAGTTCATCAAATCTAAAAAAGTAATCAATAAAGCTACAATAAATAATAAAAACAATAAAGCTAGGAAGTTTGTTTATGAACTCAATTAAACCTTGCTGAAATATCTAGGTCGTTAGGACAAAACGAGTTTCAATTCCAGCCCAAAAGAAATGGTTAACCCTGAATTCAAGAATGATTAGTTGGAAAGTATACTATTATGCTTGCAACACAATGTTCTCTCAAAGAGCTTGCTTAGTATGCGCGAAATGAATGGCCGCGTGAGCTAAAAAAATGGTTTGCACCTCAAAAAATTTGAAAAAATAGAAAATATAAATTAACTAATGCACTGAAAAAAACTGCATTTAGGTTGTAAAATAAATGCCTGAATAACAAATATACTGATGTCTACTGCTACTTGATAATACTGATGTTTACTGCTATTTGATAAATTTATGTAACAGCATCTTTTGAGTGTTTCCGAAAATTTACAATCAAAAATACAAACGTTTTCGCCTATCATCAGGCCTGATCAGGTGCTAACTAAATTATAGCCATGTTAACTTTAGACTAACTGAAAAAAATAAAATACAAAAAAATCAAGCTATATCAAGGTTTCAAGTCACCGGGTGTTAAAATCCGATTGATGATCTTTACTGTTTTAACGCCCGGTGACTCGACACCTTGATATCGCTTGATTTTTGTATTTTATTTTTTCCAGTTAGTCTGCAGTTAACATGGCCATAATTTAACTAATAGCTGAAGAGGCCTGATGAAAGGCAAAAACGTTTGTATTTTTGATCGTAAATAAATCATTAAAATGACTTTAGTCTTGCTGTTCGTTGCTATTCTTTGGCTAAATAAAATTTCCACTTTACCCAAGTTATATTTCCGAAAATTAATGACAAATTCAACCTCTATCAGCCCGTTTGGGATCATCAAATAGAGCTTCAAAATATAAATTACTTAAAAGCAATTAACATAATATAAAAGTTTTTTTGAAATATGTGTCATCACCAATCGGAAGTTGGTTTTGAACCCCTGAAACCATGACCTCAGTAAGTGGTAATGGAGCTACGCACCTTATCACTAGGCCACGAAGGCAATTGAAATTCAAACCTGATTTCTGATACTTATGCCGTAAGCTACCGTGTATCCACTCTGTAGGCTAGGAACGGCATCTCAGCAATTTTGCCTGCAATTTTATTAATTTCTAGCTCACAGTGTGGACAGTGAACACTCGGTAGCTTACGGCATCAGTACCTGAAATCAGATTTGAATTTCAGCTGTTCTCGGGGCTTGGTGATACCAAGGTAACGGTTTCATCAACCCCTTACAAACCATTTTTTTATTTCCTTTCTTTAGACCAGGGGTTCTTAAACTTTTTTTTATCTCGTTTACCTCTTGCCAAATGAAAAAAGTATAATTTACCCCCATTTTCTTGGCGTTCCACAACTGTCTGCGAGCCTTGGGGTGATATCAAAAAAAACGGTCTACAGTCTGGGAAACCACCAAATTCTACGATTCTTGAGGTGGTCTCAAAAAAAAAGGTGTTTAGGCGGAAAGCCCACAATTTTTTGCAGATTTTCCACAAGTTTCCGCAGATTTGGTCGGCTTGCTATTGATTTTCGAAGCTTTTCTTTTTTTAGGAACAAAAATATGGCGCAACGACAATCCAGTGCAACACTATCACTTTTTTAATACTAATAATTGAAGTTTGCTTCACTTTATAATGCAGCAAATTTACTTACTGTCCCCTCGGTAGGTAAAATTTACCCCGGTTTAGAACCCCAGCTGTAAACCTAATGTTATGAACACTTTCATTTAAACACACAACGAACTGTCATGTGCCTTGAGGTTATTGATTTAACCCTTATCAGTACAGTACTTCCAACTAACTTAATCGAAAGATCTGTTAACATTTTGTCAAGAGCATATCATTTTCACGTGTTCTTAAATGGCAATGTGCCCCATTGAGATTGTCAAATAATTACGACGTTATTTTAGTTATATGCTGAATTTATTACTGGCACAGTAGCAGGTCATGATACCATTGCAAATTAACTGATTACACCATGATTGTGCATAATAATTTATCAAATCTCCATTATGGGGGTTGCTTTTATCAACAGTTATGCAGTGCGAGGCAGAACTAAAGTACTGCGTGCAGGGGTGCTAATTAGTTTGAGTCATGTGAATGAGTCGTGCTGCGCTGAATAGTTTGAGCTGTACTGCGCGCAGGGGTGCAGAATAGGTGAGCAATAGTTTGAGCATGGTGTACATCTGCACCCCCCCAATAATTTGACTCTGGTGTGCATCTGAGCGTAGGTGTCCACTTGAATTCAGGGAAAAAACTGTTCCATTTTAGGTGATTTTGGTCTTCACTTAATTTTTTTTTCGAAGTGTCTTGGCGCACGGAACGTACGCGGTTAAATAAACAAAAATTCCGATGCGTCAGTTGTTTGTGGAAATTTTTATTTTGTTTACTATAGTTATAGGTTTGGGTTAGGGTTTGGGCTAGAATTAGAGTTAGGGCTAAGACTAGTGCTTTGGGTTACGTTTTTTAGCCTTAATTACGAAATGTCTGCGCGCACGGAACGTGCGCCAAGCCTTTTCCTTTTTTTTTGGTCTTCACTTAATTTGATCTCCTGAACAAAATCGTGGTGGAGGTTCATCCCCCAATATTTAAAATAGTGTAAATTTGGGGCAAAATTGCAAATAATCCCCCATAATGCTCAACAAAGATCGGCACCCCTGACTGTGTGGGAGTTCTAGGCTATCTGTGCGGCCGCGAAGCCGCACAGCTTAAAGGGAACATTGTAGCAACATCATCAAAGCTCTGTTCAAAACCCTGGAGTGAAAATTCTCCCGTGCGGGATGAAATGAGTTGTTTAAGAGTGCAGTGTGAAATGAGTTCAGACATAAGGCAAACATACGCAATGTCTTTACAATTACTATTTAGCATGTCAAATAGTATTGCATAAGCAAGAATAGCAATTTCTGTTTACCCACTGCGCAGTCTCTACCACCTTGTGCTTTATGCTTAACATTCTGTCCGTGTCCCATCCGTCAGAAAAAAGGTCGGTAGCACCACCACGTTGGATGCGCCTCACGTTTTGCCAGTTTTCTATGCCCTCGCAAAGTTGCAAAATGTAAGATTCTACTTACTGTCGTTCCACCGAGTTTTCCCGAACTGCGCGTTTTTGGCCCGGACTTGAGCGTTATCTCTGACATTTCGTCCGATCGCCCCAGCGTTGGCCGCCTCAACATGCTGCCGGTCTACTTCAGGTTGATCAAATGTCTTGTGACTTGATTCAAGATCTTGCGGCTGGTGGTCTGTAAAAATGTTTGATCGACTTTTATTGGATTGTCCAACCCTTTTTTCAAAATAAATCCAAATCGCAATACAAAATTTAAAGAGGCAATGCAACATTATTCCTAATGCACATTTAAGGCTCGTTTATACAAAGCGCAAATGTGGAAAGCGGCACCAACTACTCGGAAAACCACGCTATTTTCTGCGCAAATTGCGAAAGCGGTTTTCCGAACAAAAACTGCAATCCGTTTTGCAATAAAACTCAGTAATTAGCCAATGCGAATTATTTTAATGCAGGAATCATTAATTATAACGATGGCTTGTCTGCCGCGGAAAATTCCACCGTACTGTGTATAAATGGGACTTCATGAGCCGTTTATACACTGCGCGAACGCGGAAAGCGCCTCGAACACGGAGGGCGGCGTTCACGGAAGGTCATCATTAAACAAAAAAGGCTGGTTTATACAGAGCGCGAACGCGAAGACGAACAAAATTTAGTTCGCATGGAAAACCGCAAAGATTGCCTCTAGAGCGAAATTTTGGGCAGCGTTCGCGGCGGGGTTTGTGTTCAATCAATCTGCGCTCTCAATTTAGGCTATGTCACCATGCATACTATGTCAGTGCACTGCGATACAGATGACACATAAAACGCTGTAATGTGATTCAACGCAGCTACATCATGTAAAGTATGCCGGCTTTGAAATTTATCAAACCGATTTTCCTAAAATCTATCGGCGTACTAAATAAACATTTGACATTGCATACAGTTGAAATTAATTTCAACCGGCCGAACATTTGTTTTCTCAACCTCTTTATTTTAGCCAAAAGCAAATTTAAACTATTATACTAGCACCTTTGTTATTCTTTTGGTAAAATATGAACAGATTTTAAGCGTTATCATCACGCAATATCATTTTTGTTGTTTTCGAGATAAATAATTATCGTCTAGTCGGTTTAAATATCAATAATGTAGTACAATCTTCTTTTTCTCTGTATAAGAACCTGTAAAATTTAGGCCGAGGGTAACGGTTTTCAATATTAGTGTTCACTAATTTTATTTTCGTTTATTGGTCGAGCGGTATAACGCGTATGCCTCTGGAGCTTAAGATCCGAGATTCAAATCTCGGAGCGTTCAAATCGAACACAGTGTTGCCAACGACTCGCCACCACCTGCTACATTTTTTCAAATGCTGCTTTGTTTGTTGCCCGCGGGCACAATGACGCGGAGATGGGCCTCGGAAACTCGTTACACGCTTTGGCGTAGTATAATGAAAAGTTTGGTTTATTCTTAAATTTTATTGAAGTAACACAAGCTCATTTCTGCTAGGCTAAACATTGCTTTTTGTTATTTACCTGAGTATTGAACAAAATAGTACAATCTACTGGCTATGATAGTCAAAACCTAATAACTACTGTGCTGCTACGTGGTACCGTTTTCTTAAAATAATTTTACTAAAATAGAAGTTATCGTTTTTTGTTTGGCTCGTGTCTTTTTTAAATTGCTCTTATTTAAAAAAATGTATAATGGAAAATTAGCTATGATGTTACAGAAATAAAGAGACGGTTGCTTCAACGAAACATACAGTAACCAGTTGTACTCTTCTCTTTAATGAATTAAAAAAAAAGAGATTGCTCTGCATGTAGGAATTAGTGTTGTTTTTTCAATGTCGTTGTCAATTAAAATATTTTAAAATTGATCAGGATCGAAATTTCAAATAGGTTGCAACTTTTGCAAAATGGTGGAATTCGCCGTGACCGACAAACCGTCTTTATAATAAATAAATCGTGCATTATAGTAATTCAAATCGCCAAATGATCGAGTTTTAATACAAAAAAGATTGCGGTTTTTGCACGGAAGACCGCTTTCTATTAGAACAGCCATTTGCGCAGAAAATCGCTAGTTCTTTTCTCGTAGTTCGGGTTTGCGCTCTGTATAAACAAGCCTTTATACACAGCGCGAACGACATCGCGAAAGAAAGGTCATAATTAAACAACACAGGCTCGATTATACATAGCGTGAACACGAACGAAATTCAGTTCGCACAGAAAATCGCGCAGATTGCCACAAGAGCAAAATTTTCGGCGGCGTTCACGACGGCTTTTGTGTTCAACCAATCAGCGCTCTCAATTTAGGCTACGTCACCAGGAACTACGGTACGTCACAGCACTGATACAATAGCAGACAAAGGATGTAATGCAATAATAAAGCTATATCCTGCGAAACATGCGGGCTTAAAAACCAATCAAAAACGATTTTCGTAAACTTTATAGGTAAAATATTTACCGCAACAAACATTGGACGACTAAAATTAGAGTGGACCAAGTCAACTTGGTCCAGTTTCGAAATAAGTACATTTTCTTTTGCAGATGCATCAGTAGATTGCGATGACAATTTTTTGAAGCGATAAATTCAACTAATGAGTTGAACCAAGTTGATTTGGTTCGTTAAGTTTTATTTCACACAACATAATAATGAACCACATGCCATTGGTCCAGTTTAAGATTAGTGAACATTAACTTTTTTGCTAATTGGAGATGGACCAAGTCAATATGATTCATTTTTGTACCGGTAATAGTTTTTATGTTGAATTTTAGAAAAACGAAAAGACTTGGTCCATATAAAAAACATATTTTTTTCAAGAAATATGTTAGTTTGCTGCGGCAATGCTGGCTAAGATTATTTTAGAGTTTATTTTCACCTCAATAATGTCATAAATAGCATTATTTTGTCAAAATGCAATAGTAAATTGTTATAGAACCGTGGTTCCCAGACTGTGATGCACCAGAACTTTTTGGGGAGTACACCTAATTAAGACTAATTAAAAGTTGATTTATTGCAACAAATATTTTAATTGGAAATGTTTTTATACTTCTAATTGTTTTTATTCGGATTATACACGCCAATATTATTAGGCTTTAAGTAATTTTTTAGTGTGTTATAAGTTATATGCTGGTTTAGCCCAAACGATGTTACATATTTCTAAACTACTGAAGTCACCCTAATGTATAGGTAGTATGCAAATATAGCGAGAATCCTTGCAAAGGTATGAAAATATTTGGAACCCTGTATAAACCGCGTGTGTCACCTTCGTGCCAAAATTGATTTAGTGGAACTGCATTACTGTAGTCTGTGTTGAAACAGACCATGAAAAAAGCAAATGTGGTAAACACTAGGCTAACCTAACCCTTACAAAACAAAATATCTCCTTAACAATGTTAGAACAGTTAAAACATGAATGGCTAAAGGAACTTACATTGTCTTTTTACTTTTTTGTAGCAATTTAATTAGCTTAATGTTGCATGCTTATTAGTTAGTGAGTGCTAGTCGATCCCGTCCAAGGAATGGGAGCATTGAGAAACTCCCCGGAGACCCAGCAATTAGTAATGTTCCAACTTCTAAGGTATGGATCAACTTCAATAATGCCGATGTTCTTTCCTCGTTATTACATTTTGCCTTATCTGTGGTTTTGCTGGTTGCAATGCAGGCCTATTGCAATCATTAAAGAAGTTACATAGACATGTTTTTTTTGGAAAATAAGAAAATTTATAGTTTTTATTTAGCACAGGTATCGGATTGTCGTGCTTGCTTATAATGATTTGCAACATTTGATTATTGTAACAAGAATAGTAAAATACGTTAAAGATAAAAGTGCTGAAGGCTGATCCTAATTTGTCCGTATCCCTGCGTAATATTGATTGCATGTCTGATTCTTCTGAAGAACCTGATCGAATTAGCAAATTCAACGTTGTCAAAAGATTTGTGTATGTTCCGGATAAGGCACAAAGTGTTGCTTATCGCGCCAAAAAAAAACTGGCATAGCAAAAAGTTTGGTTCACTACATGGGGTGGAACAGACGCCACGACGAATGGGTGTCTAACGTTGTGTTGCTAAAAGTGCCTTATGACGAAATCAATAACGACAAAATAAACACGAAAAATGTGATCAACTTGGACAAGCAGGAGCTTGAAAAAATTTTCGAAGTACAAGTTCATGAAGAAGTGTTTACGACCTCTAAAGAATATGAAAGAAGCTCTGAGCTTGATAAAATTATCATAAATGTGAAGCAAGACAGTTTGAGGGAAAACACAGATGGAAAAGAAAGTCCAATGAAGGAAAGTGTTCAGAAAGAACCAGTGACCAGTGAAGAAACTAGTTTGAGCCAACCAGTGACCAGCGAAGAAACCAATTTAAGCCAATCAATGACCAGCGAAGAAACCAATTTGAGCCAACCAATGACCAGCGAAGAAACCAATTTGAGCCAACCAATGACCAGCGGAGAAATCAGTTTGAGGCAGCCAGTAACCAGCAGAGAAAGTAATGATGAAATGTATGATAGCGAAGAGAAAGTGAGAAAGGTGGATCTTACCAAGAGGAATATACCCGTCAATTCTCGGCAAAGTTTGAAGCCGGCCTATCCCAACGGGGTCCGAATAAATTGGTTGAAATATAAAGATTTAATGCAGCTTTTAAAATTCATTCCGCCAGTTTACCATGACGACTACAAAGCTATTCGTCGTGATAAAAGTGAAGAGGACGAGCTATTTTCAGAAGAAATCTAATTTTCTACAACGACTGCTAAGCAGCAAATTTCTGTGGTACCATTTTTCATCATTCCTCCTCACATAACAGACTGTATTTGAAGTTAATTTGCTGTATGGGTATTCGTTTGTTTCGTGCAATTTTTCTTACAGTGAAATCAATACATTTCACTATTGTACAGTTACATTCTTGATTTACGTTAAAGAGGTCATTGCTGTAACATGCCAGTATATTAATAGGGGAGACCGGGCAAAAAGTAACAGGGGCAAGTTGTAGCAAAGCTAATTTTTCCCTTAAAAAATCAAGTAAATGATTCGGACTTTTTTCTGGTAACCACTTAATGTAAAAGAAGGATTGTAACGAAGTTTCGCTTCGCTGGCTTCAGATTTACTCCAGTGAGAGGAAGAATTCTATTTTGCCACGTCAAAGTAAAAATTTTTATTAGTAAACTTTGATTTCTTACTCAATGGTTTGCCAACTTAGAGAACTTGTAGAACTATTGTAGTATTCCTTGTTGATTAGGTTTGTTGTGGTATGACGGTTTTTGAAGTTGCTTTGCATGTTACGAACTTATTATGAATAGTTTAGTCTACCTACTGTCGGGGTAAGTTGTAACATTTTCTTTGGGGCAAATTGCAACACAGTGGTAACTTTTGTTTCACAACTTTTTGAGTATAAACAGGGCTGTAATAAGCCCCCAAGCTTCGACAAAAGAAAGGTAATCACCAGCGAAAAAGGTGTTCACCGAAGCTGGTCTCCTAAAAAAGATTTGTTTTGGTGAAATAGGTCTACACTCAAGCTAATCTCAAATATAAACTAAAAGATATCAGCACTTTCTACCAGCAGGTTATGGAAAAGTTAAATTTAGTTGTTATCGCGCACTATGTAACCGGTCACTTCGATCTTGGGTCCCACTTTCTGCGGGGGTGGCTGGGTGCTCTCCCCCCCCCCCCCTTATTACGGTCCTGCATGAGTATAAATAGTTGGATAATAATTTGTAGTTTTTTCAATTGATTCAAAAATGCAAAATTATAAATGAAAAACTGAGCGTGGAAAGCAGCTCAAGGTGATATAAAACAAGCAGCAGAGTATGTCACCCAGCATACTACAAGCAGTTAGCGTTGGCTGTAAACAGGCATAGTTTTTGTAAATATAAACACCGTCTTGACTCGTTTTATGTGGCAGCATTCAGTTCGGTCCATTGTAGACGTTATAAACCAAAATGAGTTTCATTTCTTGTCTGGAGAGATAAAAATACTTACTGCTACAACTTACCTCTGGTGTTGTTGCAACTTGCCCCATTTCCGGGGACTCTTAAAATAATGACTCTTAAAATGACTCTTAAAATACGGTGCAAAACTTTTCAAAATTTTAGCCCCATATTGATGAAAGTAACGTAGTAGTTGATTTTACGCTTGTAAGTAATTTTTTAAAACTTATTTTTATGGATTTGGTCCACTTATTACTAGTAATTTTTGCTACATATTGTGAACCAAACTGATTTGGCCCGTTAAATTTTACTCCTTAACAAATGCTATAGTGGACCAAGCGCTAAAATAAAAATATTTAAAAAAATGCAAAAGAAAAATTTTAATCGAGTTGCTTTAGGTAGGAGATAATGGATAACCACCATAATAATTTTATACATCACACCCAATTTTAAAAGTTATAAAACAAATTACTAAAAAACTTTAAAGTCGATTTTCTCAAAACTTGATTTTTTGATTTGGTCCACTCTAATTTTAGTCGTCCCTTCGACATTGCATAAAGTTGGAATTGATTTTAATCGGTTTACAGCTCGTTTCCTTGGCCACTTAATTCCAGCTGAAATCAATATTAAACGATTATGCTAAAATGGTTGTTACTTCTATGGAAAAACAAAAAATGAGCTAGTACCTCATAATATAGTTTTCGTTGCATTTCAAATGTACTTGCTTTATTACGCCGAAGCGTGTGACGAATTGGCGGGGACCATTTCCGAGTCACTGTGCTCCGGCAACATTGCTTTTTTTGAAGAAAATGCTGTAGCGGTGATGAGTCGCAGACAACACTGTGTCCGATTTGACCAGCCTGAGATCTAAACCACAAAACTCTCGCTAAATAATTTCTTTCATTTTTCTTTCTTTATTGCCTACTTTTCTGTGAGGGTGAATACTGCAATGCAATCTTCTTTTTAAGAACCAGTAAAAGTTAGGTCGAGGGTGACGGTTTATGTTTATAAGTTTTGACTTTATTTGTTCTTAAATTTTATTGAAGTGACCCAAGCTCATTTTTGCTTGGTTAAATATTGCTTTTTGTTATTGATCCTAATTATTGAAAACAGTACAATCTACTGGCTATGATTGTTGAAACGTGGTTACAGTTTTATTACATCATATGATACTGTAAAATAAAAATTATTGCTTTTTTGTATTTTTTTAAAATTTGGCTATCGTTTTTGTTGGATTGTTGTTATGATAAATAGAGCATAATAAAAAATCCGTTATGACGTTAAAGAAATAAAGAGACATTTTCTTCAATGAAATATAAAAAGTTGTTTTCTTTGCTTAAATGACACTAAATAAAATAAGTGATTGCTCTCCAGTAATTAATGTTGTTTCTTAAAATGTCGTCGTCTATTAAATTATTCTCGAAATTGATCAGAATCAAAATAATTCCAACTAAGATACAACTTTTTAATAAGGTGAAATTTGCCGCAACTGACTAGTTGTCTTTATAATTAATAATTTGTGCATTAAAATAATTCACATTGGTTAATAATTAAGATTTTGTAAAATACAGATTGCGGTTTTCGCGCGGGAAACCACTTTATAATAGAACAGCAATTCGCGTGGAAAATTGCGCGGTTTTCCGCGTAGTTTGTGCCGCTTTCCATGTTCGCTCTCAGTGTAAATGAGCCTTTAGCAATACTATATAACAAATATGTTCTTGAGTGTTTGGTTGTGGACAAATGTTAAGGAAACGTTGGCAGCGATAGCTCTGTGGTATAGCGTCGAGTTAGCGATCAAAAGGTTGCTGACCCCTGGTTTGATTCCAGAACTGGCAACACTTCAGGCTTATTTTCCATTGAGGCCAAGCAGTCTACGCGTAGTGGTGGCCCAGCCTGATGAAAGACTTGCAAACAAAACCCCCCAAAAACACTCTGCGTTGGTGTAGTTGGACAGATGCATAGTCCAGGTTCATACAAACGAACTAATGAATGAAACAGATTCTTAGAATGACTGATTTACGCGCAGTTTACACAAAACATATCAGCTTCTATGCAGTTTTCACCTGCTATTCTTTGACTCTTGGCCTCAGGTGGTTGCATTGTGGGATGGCGACTTTCAGAGCTCGCATCGTGAGATCGGACATGAGGAGTTAAACTCCGGTTGGCGCCAACCTGGGTTGGGCCAGGAATGTTACGAATTTCTGGAGATGTTACAACATGGAATGGCATGTTCGGATTTTGATAGCCACTCCATGTAGGAGGAACCATAGGAAAAGAAACACTTGTGGTGGGTCGCTGCATCGGATGTGAGGAACTGGGATAAGTTGACAGAGGAGTGAAACTTTTCTCTTGTGAATCGAACGCTGCAAGGTGGTTGCTGGATGGGTGGAGCTGACCGTGATGAGCGAATTCCAAGCTGGCAAACCGTACCTGGCTAGTGGGGAGGTTCTGTTCAACAAAACTGTGAGGGTGGCTGGGACGGAGGACAGATGGAGATGAAACTCGCACTGAAGGAGTTTGTGGGTATTGCCTGTGACAACCCAGCGGCTGGCAAACGTAATGAGCATCAGAGCTGGTGACTCGTAGTGAAGATGGTAGACTACGTATTAAATTGGTGGGGGGCAGTAATGAGTAAGAGGCAGCTGAGTGAGCATCTTGTGTTTGTGGTTGAAGTACAGCACCCTGGTGAATGGCATGACCCATGTTAATTGAACGATCGAGATGAACTGGGTGGGAATGGAAATTTGTGTCAGCTTGAGAGGGTAAAATTTGAGAGGATGTGCTGTGTGCAAATGGGAAAATATGCGAGGAGTTTTGACCAGAAATATTTGTGTCTTGGAGATGCTGACTGGGTGGGACATTCGGCGATGATCGGCGCTGAGATTGGAAACCAACAAAATCTTGAGGGGTTGTAGTTTGATGGTGAACATCAGAAGATGGGGTGCCAGAAGATGGTGGGGCTTGAGTGGGAGTACCCATAAAGTAGGGCCACCAAGTGGGAATACTGTCTGAGGATGAAATTTGAGGAACTGCGTCGTTTGTGGAGGGTAAAATTTGAGAGTGTACATCTGGAAAATTATGAAATGATGCGGTTTGAACAAGGGTTTGTGTATCACTAGAAATCAGTAGAATTTGAGGGTGTTCGGAGTCTTCAGATGGAGAAACTTGGGTGGAGGGATGCTGCACCAAAGGGGGCGCACTCAAATCGGAGATCTCGGCTCTAGAATTTCCTGAAACACAAATTTATGTAAGAAAGTTGCCAACCATGAAAAATAATCATCAACTCATTGAGTACCAAATAACTTGTGAAAATTAGCTTTGAAAATTATACTACTCCATACACCAACAATCAGAAATGAGCACAAAAGTTGAAAAATATTGTGAAAGTTGGACATTGTTTGACCCCAACAACTGACCTGAGTTGGCGGAAACTTTCTTACTGGATCCAGAAGCTTGATTTAAACAAAGGTCTTCTACGTTTCTTTGGCTCGTCATCGTTTGCTTGTTTCAACAATTATCAATCCAACACTGCGACAAGAGTTTAAATGAATTTTGCGTCATTTTTATAACAAACAACGAATGCACTATGTTTAGCGCGTTCTGTGATGTTGCAGGTAATGGTTAAACTCTACTACATGTAAGAACAGGTTTGATTTTTTTTGGAAGCGCTCTTGGTATTTGCCAGAAGGAAATCCACAAAGTTTTGCAATGCTGCAAAACGTAGTTCTGCAGTTGGGTGAAGCTGCTGTTAGTGACGTCAATATATCGGTTGCAAACGAAACAACGCAAAAGCTAGAATTAAAATCAACAAAGCTCAAAAACAAATTTTACACTTTTTGAGGTCAGATTGCTTTTATAAAAAGTGATGTTTATACAAGAACCAATATCACAGAGAATTTGTGATGAAACTGCATAAATACAAGGGTGGGGCAGGAAAACCTACAATATTTTAAAACTTTACTACGTCAATGATGTTTTAGTTGTTCCATAGTCGAAGTGAATTTATGTTGTGATTGAATTGTTGTTTGGCGTAGAACATGACATTAAAAAAAACTAGCAGTTGATTTGTTTAATTTTGTAAAAAGTTTTGAAGTCTCGATTTGGCTGAACAGAAAAAATTGTGAATATTTGTGATGAAAAATTTTGTCACTTAGGGAGGAGCAGCATCTGTAACTTTTAAACACCCCGTGCTTCATTTCTAAGAGAGCAAAAAATTTGTTTCTAATTAGAGCTCGACCGATATGACTTTTTCAGGCCGATACCGATATCAACATTTTGAAAATTTTTAGGCAGATACCAATATCGATAACCGATATATTAACTACAAAATTTTGTCACTATTTTTCAATTAACTTGACTCTAAAAGCTACACTAATTTCCCTCCAAAGAATTGCAAAGACCATTGCAAACACAAGTCACAATTTAGTATTATTCGCAAACAACAAACCAAAAATACAACGATTTGACAATCAATAGTCAAGAGCGGTCGTGCTTGCTCTCAAAAATAAACAGTTCAAGGTAATTGTGCTGAGCCGATATTTTATCGGTGGTAGATAGCCGATACGATATATCGGCTCGGCCCTGATATCGGCTGACCGATATATCGATCGAGCTCTATTTCTAATCAAACAAAATTTCTACTGCTTTGGGTTACAAGTTTAAACCTGCCTACTCAACAAGGCCTCAGTTTAGTGCTACTGGCTTCCTTTTCAACAAAGTAAGTACCCTAAATTTTTGTTCAGGCCAAATCACTCTTGAAAAATATTCAACAAATTGATCAGTAGTTTTTTCTAGCCTTTTGTTCAAGGCCAAGGGCAATTCCATCAATACTTAAACTTATTCCAACTAGTAAATAACTGAATACTGCAAATGAACTGAAACAGCATACCCAAAGTAAAGTAATATAAAATCAAAATATAGAAGGTTTCTCTGCCCCACGCTGTGTTAATCCCCTAGATATGAGTCATTTCATTATAATTATGTAAACTGAAAAAATATGACCATTGAGGAATTTGTTTAAATTTGCAGCATTTGCTGATGAGACCATAAGAAATGTATGTACCAAGTTTCATCAATATTGACCGAGTAGTTTTTGAGCTATTGATAACTTAAACAATTACAAATTATCCACTTGGTGGCACAATATTTCTTATTTTGATGAATAATTTAATTAACTACTAGACCGATTTCAATACAATTTTTCGGAAACTTTTCTACCATTACTCTGCACATATTTTTCAAGTTTGGTGGCAATATCGTGAAAGAGAAAGTAGATAAGGCTAATTATGTCGATGCATCTTCCGACACCAATATTTCAAAAACCAACCAAATTTTTTTGTTTTTCATTTTTTTTAACTGCACCTTTGATCTTTACTTAATGCTGTTTTATAATGCTTTTCATGGATATCGAATGACTTCATGGTAAATTTAATTGTTCTTCAACTCAACCCAAGTTTTAAATCATTTTCCATTCGAACAAATTTTATAGACTGCATATATCATCTTAGTTGTTCATAACAGATAATAGTGGCCAATTAGTCCGGTAGAATTAGCTTTTACCCTGAAAAAATTTATAATATGCTGAAATTTGGCACGATGGCTCAGGACCATGTCCTGAGCCACCAAAAAAAATTTCCATGTTTTGGACGTGGGACTTCCCCCTTTTTCGGCCTTTAAAGTCTACCATCTAGTGTCAAAGAGCTTTTACTATCCAACAGTCAATCCAAAAGCTGTAAAGTGCCACGTTTTGAGTAAGGGCTGGTTTTCAAGTGCAGGTATAAAAAAAATACTTTGAAATCGATGACGTCATTGTTGGTGACGTCATTGTCAAAGTTTTTGAAAAAATTGACATATTGATGGCTTGAATAGTAAATGAGAGTTAGGTTTTTGGTTCCAAATAAAAAATTGCTTAAATCAAAGTGATGACGTCACAAGCGATTTTGAGACATCATTTGTCAAGAGTTTTGATTGCAAAACTGAAAAAGAGTGTTTGACCAAACGAAACATTGCTAACTTTTTTTTTTAATTAGCTTTAAACTTGGGAGAATTATATTGTGATTGAAGGTCAAAAACTGAGTTGTCAGTTAAACTCTAGGATAGCAATCAAGCAGATAAAATTTAGACCTCCCAATAGGCAGTGGTGGCAATAACGAATTAGTTTTTTAGTGATTTTTACAGTAATGACACTACTTTTTAAAAAAGTAACTTTTGTGGTAATTTTATATTTCTTTAAAGGTGTTAAAATTACTAATTACAAACTAGGCTACTTTGTAAATATTACCATCCAGTAGAAATGCTTGCCTGGCTGCTTAGTTTATAAAACTGGCCAATCAAAAAGTTGTTTTTGTTGAGAATGACACAGGGTCGTACCATGGGCCGTATGTCTTTGCATGCTAGAATGGTTTATACATGCTGTGCTAGTTACGTCTAGGACAATCGCTCATTGATAGAGCTCTTAGGGACAGAGTTGTTAGTCGGGCCGGGTTTGGGCCTAAACTTGACAAAAATTTCGCGATTTATTCGGGCCTGAGACGTGCTTTTAGTCTTAGGTGCACAAAAATATGATTAAAATAGCTTGGCAACATTGCTGAATTTTTCAGACCTTACTTAACTTTTGGGTTTTTTCGGGCATAATTTGAGCTTTAAATTAGTTTTCGGGTTCGGGCTTATATTTTTGGGTTCGGGCCTGAACTAGTTTGCCCGTTTACAACTCTGCATAGGGATGCAACAAAAGCGCAATAATAGAAAATATACTGTCAAGTTTTTTAATTCCGCTGGTTTCAAGGAGGAGACTTTGGTGACGGTATTTTGTTGTTTGTTTGCTTAATTATAAACATGCCCAGGCTTTATTTAAGAAAGTTTTGTTTTGTATCTTTGATTAACCAACATCGATCTGAATAATCTATGGTTAACATTATTATCTACCTTCGCGTAGCATCAAATTTTGATGCTGTGCAAAAACCGATAATAGGTATTGCAATACCCTATTCATTTATATGCCAACAAGTAAAATTTTGTTATAGCTATTAAATCAATGCAAAAAAAGGACAGTATTTTGTCCAAAACAGTTAATATTTTTAAACATTTTGTGTGAAATAAATTTTAGGGCAAAAGCTGAAAACTACAGAGTCTTTCCATAGATTGTCAAAGAAAAAATAAACGCATAATAAACAAAGATAAATTTGCAAAAAGCGTATAAAATCACAAACGTCCTCTTTATAAACTTTTATAATATTTTTAGTAACTAAAAGGAGGTGATACCAGCCGGCGAGACCGAATAAAAAATAATCGGATGATAAACAAAAATAAATTTGCAAAAAGCAAACAAAATCACAAATGTCCTCTTCATTAACTTTTATAATATTTTTAGTAACTAAAAAGAGGTGATACCAGCAGGCGAGACCGAATTTATACTGCGCAGGACCCTTTACCACATTTTCAGCCAACAAAATTTGTTGACCAAAACAAAAAAGTTTTCCACCACTTAGGAGTCGCATTTTCCGTCGAAACTAGAACTAAAACAACCTAAAAAAGTCTTCACCACCCAGGGGTCGCAATATTGCTTCTGGCATAGTGACATCATCATCTCTTTAATAGTAGACCAGATACAAACTTGCGGAGAAAAAGAGAAGAGCATTGAAGAAAAAAGTTTGCTCTTATTGCAAATTTTTTTGCCGTCACACAAATTCAACTGAATTGATTGGGTATATTCATAGAACGAGTGAACCGTGAAGAAAAAGTCACGCTGATTGGACAAAACGACATATTCTAGAACAAATAAACCCTGAAGAAAAAAGACTAGCTGTTAGTTTCCAGTTTACTAATATGGTACCATTTTGCCACACTGTAAACTCGGCTCCGCCGGTAAGTACTCTGAAGATAATCGATTGAAAAAATACTACCGGAATGTGATACATCAAAAATCTTTCATTGTACTCGTTGTATTGTGACAAAGCGTGTAACAAGTTGGCGAGGCTCATCTCCACGCCATTGCGCCCGGACAGCACAGCTGCCTTTGAAGAAATGTCGCAGCAGTGGCGTGTCGTTGGCAACACTGTGCCTGATTTGACCAGCCCGAGATTAGAACGTTAGACCTCCCGCTTCAGAGACAAACGCGTTACCCCTCGACCAACAAATAGATCAATCACATAGAATTTTTTAAATTTTTTTATCTTGATAGCACTTTTATGCGAGAATTACCTTAAGCAGTGTTATTTAGATTATCAGAGTATATTTGGCGACTTATCTGAAATTATTTATCAAAATCTGAGGAAGTGCAATAAAGTAGGAGTTAATTACAGCATTAAATTTTTATTGCTCAATTTTCTTCTTGAATCGTAACGTAAGCGTGATCTGGTTTCAGAGCACCAGGAGTCACAGTAGCCAGCTTGTTATGATATGGCCTTGACCGCAGAAACTGAAGACCCAAAATTCGGAACCCGCTTAGTTTTAAAACAATTCTGTACTCACTCAGACCATGGGATCAACGCTCAGACGTACTACACAGATCAAAACAATATTGGCGAGCACTGAGCCATATCGAAGAGGTAGCATAATGAAAGCTTTAACTTGATAATCATACTTGGATCCCCGACAAAATCTAGTTTTTTTTTTATTTAGCACCATTAAAAATAGTAATGTAGAGTAGATTTTTGTCATTTTGGCAAAATTTTTATTTAAAGTAATTTGTAATGACAATTACTGACTACTTTTTCCGAGAAGTAACGAATACGGTAATTTTATTACTTTTTTACATTAATTTTTGGTGACGTGATGTCATTACTTTTACCCAGTAATTTGCCCACCACTGCCAATAAGGAATTAAAATAAAATAATTCATTTTGCAGTTTAATCAAGAAAGCCTTTGAATGTTTATCGAAAGCTCCCGTGCGCAGTTAAAGTTAATCTGCAATAAATTTGAGTAAGATGCAAGCTAGAGGAACAATCAGGGGTCCTACGCTAGAGTTTTTAATTTTATTATGATTTTATGCTCCAACGAGCCTAATTTTTATGCTTTTTTTTATGATATTTTCCTTAATTTTAGGGCTTTTTTATGCTCAGTGCAAAATAGAATGACACTTACACTTTAACTTACATGATAAATTGCTACACAGTGCAGTACTTTGTAAATTCAGCAGCACAGGTAACCAAAAATTTTTTGTTTTACTATATCAATACAATGTCAATACTTCACAATATTAATCACAGTACAATACAGTAATATTAATACTTTCACAAAGCTACAAAAAAAGCAGCTAGCTGCAAAAATTTGCTTTTGTATGTTCAGTAAATGGTTTTGGGTACACGTCAGCTGTTTTGCACATATGTTCTGCAAGCAATTGTTTCCAACAAATGGCCATATACATCAAAACAACGAAAAAATACAAAACGAGATGTAGAACACTACCAAGAAAAAGTAATACACTCAATGTACAACTTTTACGCTCTATAATGCATCTAATACCTGCTCGACAGTTACAGATTTTACAACAATTAAAATGCCACTTTCCATTACAGTGTTGACACTACAAGATGTTTAGTACTTCTAACTCGGAAAAAGCACCATGCCTACACTGTGCCTGCTGTTCTACACTAGCATTTTTTGTCTGCCATACATTTTGTAAATTTTAACAATATTGAAGGCTCCTTGATCTACTGCACAACACAATAATTGCTAGATTTCAACATCTGGCTCTATACTTGCAAAAGCGATTAATTTGCACTGTACAAATGCATTGTCAACACAGTTACCATCTGTTTATGTTGTCCTAGAATAAACACTAACAGCCAACTTGCAGTAGATTTTGAACAATTGACAAGTAACTTATAAGTACATTGTGCAGTCCAGCAAAGCAGCAATAATATCGGTACTAAAACTACTGAATCAAAATTTACAGAATAATGGTAAATTTTAGGTGCTTGACCATAATTATTTCGATTATAGCAAGAGATAAAGACCTATGCCAATAATTTCGCTTTCTTTAACTTAAGAGCAGCTAATTCTTTATCGCACTGGCGTTTTCTATCTAAACCGATGCTAATTTTTGCTGAAAATTTAAAAACAAATTAAGAACAATGCCAGGCTCAGTATGAAAAAAATAATTAAGAACCCACAAAAAAGAATATATTTTAAATAAAAAAAAACAACAAAGTCTGTATTGAACAGAAACGATAAAATTTTAGAGATGATCCACAACTATTGCAAGATTGCTGCAGCACGCTGCACAGGAACTAAGTAATTTTTGGCAGGCCTGTTACTCTGCACGGTGAAGCACGAGAAATAAGTTCACTAATATTTAATTAAAAAAGAGCTGGTCAAAATTAAAGATCACTAACTACGATATCATGAGAACAACCAACAAGTGGAGCTGAACAGCACTTTTATAGCACAAAAAATAAGTAGCTTGGTTGACAACTCAGTTAAAATGATCACTGTACAAAAAAGTGACTACATACCGCACCTAACAAGAAAAATAGGCATACTAGAACAATTTCTTACATATAAAGCCTGAGCGATGCTGCCTCTACCACTTCCATCACAATTCTTTTTGACAACACTGCTTAAATTATTAAATGTACTCCTTAATGTCCCTTTTTTTCCCTGGACAGGAGGGAGTAAACACGACAGTCAAGGTTGCCACAGAAACTGCAAAACTAAGTTCCAGGACTTTTTTAGGTCAATTTCCAGGACCGTTTAAGATTATTTTTCAGGGCTTAAAATTTTATTTTTCCTATTACTCTTTCATTTCTTTTTTTGTACCTATTATTTAAGAACAATTTTAATGCAAAGGAAAGTCCCTCTAGCTGCCTTTTATGACTCACTGGGTAAGTGGCTTTACTATTATGCCCCGGAAACCTCCCAGCTATTTTCCAGGACTTTTAAACAAAATTCAAGGACTTTCCAAGACAGCAAAAAAATCCAGGACTTTTCCAGGATGTGGAAACCCTGGAACGTGCTGTATTAAGTGAATCACTCACCCATTTTAACCTCAGGCTTGCTTGGAGCAGTTAGCACATTATATTCCGAAGCCCTTCCTGACGAATACCAACATTTCTACTGCAAGTTTTTTTACAATATTTTCAACTACACCCTACAACATGGCCAGCTCTAAAAGAACAAGAAACTCCTCAAGGCACCCAGCTTTCCCCAAAGCCAAGGGCACAATAACAAAAAGGCTGAGTAATTATGAAATTGGTCACTGCTAGAATGATGTATTCCCATGCAATGATGCGCAGGTACAGATAATATAGCTTGCGAGTGGAAACACGTCACTATTCTCCACTAAAAAAATAGCGGCGAACCAACAGAATCAAATTAATATAGCCTGATGGTGTGTGCTTTCAAGCATACATCAACAACAAGAAAAAAGCACCAAAAGGCAAACACCATTGCTATTTTGATCAATGCTACAAAATCAAAAAATAATCACCTGAAACGAGTTCATTTGGTTTTTTAAAGAAATTTTATGACAGCAGTCAAATTTTATGAAAACTTTATGATTTTTTATGACAGGGTGAAACTTTATGCTTTTTTATGATTTTATGCCGTGTAAGACCCACGAACAATAAAAAAAATCATTAAGGCGGCGAATTATCAAATATTAGCGTTGTTATTATAAATTCAGATAATAATATTGTCAGACATTGCAATAATATCGCAAATACGCAAAATAATACCTGATAATCATATTGTTGCACATTATTTTGCATAAGATAATTAAAAGTATTGTCAAACCATGGTCAAACATTGCAAAGCGGTAGAAATTTTGTTCGTATCAGATATATCATGGTGCTCGGCACATATTCGTATCAATTTACATATAATTACACTAATTATTATTTTTTAGAAGCATTGCATATAGGAGGATGAGGCAAGACCTCGGCCAAGGACTTAAAAATGTTTTAGAAACTCGAATGATGATGATGCTGATATGCCCAAAGTGTTGCAATGTTTCGTTTGGTCAAACACTTTTCTTCAGTTTTGCAATCAAAACTCTTGACAAATGATGTCATCAAAATCGCTTGTGACGTCATCACTTTGATTTAAGCAATTTTTTATTTGGAACCAAAAACCTAACTCTCATTTACTATTCAAGCCATCAATATGTCAATTTTTTCAAAAACTTTGACAATGACGTCATCGATTTCAAAGTATTTTTTTTATACCTGCACTTGAAAACCAGCCCTTACTCAAAACGTGGCACTTTACAGCTTTTGGATTGACTGTTGGATAGTAAAAGCTCTTTGACACTAGATGGTAGACTTTAAAGGCCGAAAAAGGGGGAAGTCCCACGTCCAAAACATGGAAATTTTTTTTGGTGGCTCAGGACATGGTCCTGAGCCATCGTGCCAAATTTCAGCATATTATAAATTTTTTCCGGGTTTCAATGTATTTTGTCGTATTTCTACCGGAATAAATAGTAAGTAATTAAATTGCACGATGTTTTGTTGTTTGCAGGCTAGAGTTTTACTGTGTAATTGTATGCATGCTTTATGGCCTAAAGACTATCAGATCGAAAGCCTAAGGAGGAGCCATCGAATTAGAAGCTATTTAAAACAAACAAAGCAAAATAGTTATCCTTCCACAGCATTCGAACCTGCAGCCTATGAATTAGTGGTCCATTGCTCTACCACTTGATTTAATGAAGATCTTAATTGCTGATTCCGTGGCTTTTTCCTACGCTTCTGCGCTTGTAGCTTTCGGCCGAGAAAGCATGCAAGCTATTACGCATTGAAACTCTGGCCTGCAAACGTCAAAACATCATCATTACATCATTATCAACATTATGGTAAAAGCAAGTTACTGGGTTTAAATAGCCAAAATTAAGAATGAAAGGAGACATCCTCTCCAGCTCAAGTGGTAGAGCAGTTGACCGGTAATCCAAAGGCTGTAGGATCGAATCCTGGAGAAGGATAACTTTTTTGCATTGCTTGTTTTAAGTAGTTGCCGAACTGGCGACTCTTCCCTAAGCTTCTACACTGGTAGCCTTTAGGCCAGAAGCACGCAAAACAGTTAAAGTAATAAGTCTTTAAATGACATTCTAAGCTAACGCAGTCTGCACTACTTTGTATACAGTAGCTACAGGCGAAAAACCTTAACAAATTGAGTTTGTCTATCAAAAATATCAACAAATACCAGTAGATCGGTACCAAATTTTTTCAGCAAAGCAAACAATGCAGATTTTTCAGAATACCAACCCAGTATGAAAACCTCATAATAATCAGTTGTTGAACCTGAATAAGTTTGCAACTACAAATGAAAATAAGGGTAATCAGTTGCTACATGCTAGTGCGGCAAAACATTATGAGTGTTATAATTGCACTGCATGTGTTGCAAAAATTAAAAATTGGGATCAATTTATTTTAATTTATTAGTTTCATTACTGACTAGTATTAAAAATGCTGAAATTTTTTGCAGCCGTTTTGTTTAAATATTTTTAGATAATTTCAAATCAGTAAAAATCTAGAAAACATGCAAGTAGCCAAGTAAAATGTCACAAATGGTCATCATTCCACTTCAAAACAGCAAATTTTCCGAAAAGTTCCCACTCAACCCTCTCAGATTTTGCTGAAACTTTATCAAAATGGGTTTTTTGATGATGAAGATTTGCAAAATTTTAGCTTTGGGTCATTTTTTGTTCAAAAAATATGCCCCCAAAAGTTTTGCACCCCCGGCAGCAAATTTTTTTTGCATTTTTGCACAACTTTGAGTCCTCATAGTTTTGGATTCAAGCTGCCCAGATTGTTCAAACTTCGAACTTTTACAGACATTTTTCCACTAATTTCAGATATTTTTTTGGCTTTTTGATACTTTTGTTTAAATTTTGAGTTACAGATCTTCAAAAATGCTCGTTTTTTTAAAAACATACTTTTATACACTTTTTTAGAGATGGTATATCTTACATCCAAATATTATAACCTCATCAAACTTCCAATGCTTTTTAAGTATATATATGAAATTGTCATTAAACAATATGAAGGGGGTAGCTGCAACAAATTTTGAGCAATTACGAATCAAATACGGCCCATTTTCTAAAAACGTGGAAATTGCACCATCGTTTGAGGCCCGGTTGACAATGTGGGCAACATTTTAAAAATCTGAAATTTTGCACAAAGTTTGCTCACAGCCACAATAATATTATATGTGAATTTTAAGAATGTGTCTCAACTGCAAAGTAATACTCTTAGGTGGTAAGCATTCACCTACATCACTAAATTTGCTTGTGCGATTTCCCCAGCAATGGCCATAGCAACCGATATGGTATGTTATTTTAGCAATAGTTTCATAGCAATATTTCACCACAGAATCAAAGGCATGCAAAGCAAAACCACAGGCCAGCTGTTAATAATGGCATTGGTGCAATTTGACGTGGATATTCCGTTTTTGGATGTTTAATCAGTGGTAAAAAAGATCAAGCACCAGATACTGAGATATGTTCAAAAAGATTATAAGCTAGCTTGAGAGAGTGGCAATTGTAGGTTGCATTACCAGTATGGTACTTTATGACCAGTGGTTGTAGTTGTGGTGACCTTGATGCTTTGACATAAATAACAGAACCTTTCATGTATTAGACATCCCTAGCACTGATTATAGCAACCTACTGGAGCATAGATCAGCTCATTATCAGTTACAAGAGAAAAGCAGTCAAGAAGTATTTTGCCTTTTTTTTTGGTAAGAGTATTTATGTAATCTCGATTGAAAACTAATCTTCTTAACAGTTGCATAAATGGTGAAATTTACGTGGAATTCCTAAAAGTTTATCAAACACACAGTAGATAGGGTAGGAAGAGGGACAGGACTTCAGACTTTAGTATAATCCTAGATAAGGCTTTCCAAAATGCAATAACCTATATGCATGTATCAATGCACATTATATCTGATTTGCAGGTTTTTTATATAGCATTGTATGTTTCCCTTAGATTTAATGAAAACCTACCCTTTGATATCTTAACTAGTACTGATTACACTACATAACTTGAATATTCTAATAGTGCATCTGCAATCGCTATAAATCTTGGCCCAAACTTTTGTTTAATTGGTCTACAACTAGATGAAAAACGTCACAAAACAATCTATTGAAGAAGTACAAGCTACATTCTTCTGACAGATTTAGATTCCAACAGTAAGCAGCTGCTTAAATGGAGAACTGGCTTAACCATTCTAAATGAAGGAAATATCTGCTATCATCAAGAGAAGATGTATATCTCTCGTATTGATAGTCTACAAAAAAGTGTTGTGATCCATTTCAAATACACAAAACGCAAGTTTAAAGTAACTTACTAAACCAAATTTTATGGTAAAAGAGTTTGGGAGTACAAAGATTAGAGGCTTGCAGATGAAATACTACATTAACAGCATTGATGTAGCAAAGCAGCACTGAGCAGTTTACAAAACTCATAATAATCCTCACAAGTTCAAAAACTCATTTTTAATCGAAATGTCATTGAAAAGTGGCTTGCTGACTGCGTCTTTGACGTATGATTGCTGCATGTCTAGTAAATCTACTGATCTGATTGCGTAGCTTGGACAACATTAGCACACGGGAAATAAAAAAAGTGAATGATGTTGGTGATAAAATATATAACTTTGCTCTACTTTCAATAAAGACTTTTTAATAGCACAAATATTGTTATATTTTAGAATTTCAAAATTTTTAAAATAGTCGATCTGAAAGATTTAGGTAACCTAGCTTTTTTGAAGATTAAACTATGTTATACTTTAATATCCACAACAATCTTTTTTTGGTAGCAAGTTCTTACAATCAACAATGTAATTGTAGTTTTTCAAAAAATTTTGACGATGTAATTCTAGTTTTTCAAAAAATTTTGACGATGTGTTTCAAAATTATCATGCATGAATTGTGAAATAAATGTTTCTTGCTTAATACTTTTGTTTTAACCTGGAAGGCAAATGTTTTGAAATTTATGAATAAAGGAAATTTCACTGATTCTGAAAAACTAAGTTTCAGACTTTTATTATTATTATTGGTGTTTATTGCAGGCGAAACGCCCATATCATAGCACAAAAAACACACACGCACAAAAAAAAAACAAAGAAACAAACAGCATATGCTAAATAAAAGATCATACCACATTAAACACCGGCCAGTTGGTCGAGCGGTAATGCGTTCGTCTCTGGAGCGGGAGGTCTGAGGTTCAAATCTCGGGCCGGTCAAATCGAACACAGTGTTGCCAACGGCTCGCCACCGTTGATACATATCTTCGAAAGGAGCTGTGTTGCCCGGGCACAATGACGCGGAGATGGGCCCCGCTAACTCGTTACACGCTTCGGCGTATTACAGCGAGTATAATGAAAGAAAGAAAGAAAGACCACATTAAACAACAGGTGGTTCTTTACTAAATCATAGGATGTACCACCCTCATGCACTGTGTTACAGTACTTATGAAATGAAAAAGATAAAAAAAAATGTAATAAATTGCATCTCTACGTGGTCAAAATGTTGCAAATTTTAATTACACATAACTGGAATTTTTTAAAACTTTTATTTTTTGAAAACTTTTTTTTATGATGTTATAGACCCACAAATCTTCAACTTCAGAGAATTAGAGAAAACTCTGAGATGATAATTTTCACCGTTTTTTTTAATTTACATATGTATAGTGAAATGACTCATAAGAAACTTAATGTGGATGATATGTTATTAAACACTGCAGATGTTTCATTATCACAAAATCTGTGTTCCCTCTAACTTTATGGCGAATCGGCGAGTGCCCAAATTTTCCATAAACAAATGTGCCTAAAGTTCTAAAAAGACGTTTATGTGCCCTAATTTTTGTACCAATCCAGTGTTAAAGTATACCAAATGTCATATTTCCACAAATTTGTCAAATTTTCTTAAGCTACATTTTTTGTATTGCCAAAACTTATTTGCCCTTGCTCCAACAAATCGCTGATTTGCTGAAAAAAATCGGCTTAGTAGGAACACTGCACAAAATACTACCCTTCACTTGGATCAATCTCAATCAACAGTGAAATTGATTGAACAATAAAAACAGACCTACCAGCGTTGCACTTCTTAAATACTTCTTTTTTACAAAATCTTGAAAAGTCCTCTTTTACCTTAAAGTAAAAAATTATGCAATCTTTGATGAAATGCTTTCACCTCAATGTGACTGAAAACCTAATTCCTTTCCAATGTAATATCGAACATACAAACTCCCATGTAATGTAAATATAGGTATTACAAAGTTCCACTAATGTAACCTGCAGCAGTAAATTGATGGTAAATTAAGTGGTTATGCAAAAATATTAACACAAACAAAACCTGCCACAACACTGCAATGATTCTTTAAACTGCACATTATCACTGATTCTACTTGAAATCAGTTATTTGAACTACGGTAAATTAAGTTGTTGAGTGAATACTAAATTGCTAAAAGGCAAAGCAATTAATTAAAATATTTAAATGTTGCGTGCAATTATGGTCAGAAAATTGTAAAATAATTTACTACAAAACAAAACATTGTATTTTCGAAAACATATGGCTTACTTAAAATACTAAGAATTAAAAAAAAACTGAAGGTGTGCCTCAAAGTGCATTTAGACTGGACACGAAGCGAAGGTTGGCGGCCTTCGCCAACCTTCGCGAGTGGTTGATGACGTCACTCGCAAAGGTTGCCAACCTTTGCGAGTGGTTGCTAATCTTCGCGACTGGTACCTTCATAGGCTAATTTTAATAACTTACTTTTAAAATGTACCCAATGAGCAGAAAGCGTTGTGTGCTTTATTATTGAAGGGCTATTATAGTAATCACAGGTTCTGTTTTGTCATAGCGCGCTGGAATTAAAACGAAGATAGAGTTTTTATTATGTTATCACGCAATAACCGTGAAGAAGAGACTAGACTAATAGAGCATAGGTAACAAAACAATCTTGAGAAAAAAGTTTGTAAAGTATATGGGAAAAACGAAGTACAACAGATCGAATTTGGAAACGAAAAGAGAAGTCATTTGTTCAAAAACTTAGTAGTACTTAGCCTATTCACTAGCTATCAATGCTTTGTTTAGATCCTTCTATACTGAAAACTTGCCATAATCTGCTTTGACGATGACAGTTCTGGGTTTTAATGCAGAATCGAAAAAAGCTGGAAGCAGATGTCAAAAGTTCTCTTTCGGTGTTTATTCAGTTAACAAATCCTTAATGCTTTCACCATCCATGTCTCATTATGGTACTGGTAGATCTATCTTGTAGAGTGTAGACCAGTAGGCTAGTCTACAGATACATTTAATGCGTAAACTATGTTTTTTATTAATGTGATTTTTCTTTTTCAGGCAAGCATGTTATGATACCTGTAGTGAGCTTAAACAGTTGTTTGTGTTAGCTATTTAGTGCTGTTTATGAAGACTCCCAATGTTAACGCTATGAGTGAATCTGAAAGCTGGATTTGTCATCAGTTACGTAGTGGAGTTTTTGCTTATTGTGCAATGGATTGCTGTGTTGATTTGCTGGAGAAAGCAAAAAAAACATTGCAGTTTTTGCATGATTTGACGCTATCATCAAAGGACAAGAATATAGCGCAGTAATACCAGCAGTTGCTTTGAGGAAAAGTCAGCTTCTAAAACTACGTTTGGTTTTTATTCGCCAGCAGAGCATTTATCGATGTTTAGTGCAAAGTTAAATGCTTTCGAGAGCATTTTATTAGTATGCATTTTCTTGCGGTACTAGTACGTTGCGATGGTTGCGTTTACCACGAAGGGCTTGGCTCCAAACCACCGTTTGTAAAATTACAGACAGTTTTATAGCTGTAAGTTCAAGCCCCTTTTTCTCAGCAATTTTTTGGTAATGCTCCTGATAAAAAAAATATTTAGATTTTTTCATGTGAAAATTGTTACTCAAGCATCTGAATACAAGTGGTGTCAGTTCTCACTTTTTCATGAAACTAACGCTTCTTTCCCCTGTCTAATCATTATAAATGCTGTATCAAGTTTTTGGTGGTGACTAATGAGAATGGAACAATATCAATGGACTTGCTTGGCAGCTACTTCTCTTCCAATAACAGTAACCCCAGCAAAAAATAGACTGGTTAGGTATATATACTGGTATGTTCTACTGGTTAGGTATATATTGGCTTTCTAGTTCTATCTGATTACACTAACTGTAATTGTAATGATTGAACTTCCGACTTAAAATTGTTTACTTTATCACTTTATTCACCATGTAAAGCAGTTAAAATTTTAAGAGACAGTAAAACTGTTTTGAAATTCACAAACAACTAAATCCAGACATTACACAAAGACACAGTAAATGAATATTTAACACACTTGACACTTCTATTTTCATCACATAGGACCGGAGTGAAAAATCACTACCAGATTACAATATTCATGATTATAAAGCTAGGGGGAGTCCAAAACCATTGCTTTCAGTTCAACTTGATCACTGTCACAAACCTTCAGAAACAAGGACTTTTACGAGGACATTCAGTAGAAAAAATTTCACGTTTGTAGCTCGTCTATTCAAAAAATTGATTGCTAATTAGGCAAATCCAAAAGTTCATAGAAAATTTTTGATTTCTTGTATCTATCTAGCTCTTGTTTGTAGCTTGAAACCAATTCTAAATACAGTTTATTCACCAAGTTGGCTTAGCCAAGTAGACAGTGAAAAAACTTTTTGCGAATTTTCCAGTATTCAAGCAATTGTTCAATTGTGGTTACTTCTAAAACAACAAGCCAACAAATAATGGGTAAAACACTATTAACACATTCAAAACTAGCCTGCTGGTGGGTTATTTTATATTCTGAAAAAAGAACAACACCATGTTAGTTTAAGACAAAAAAAGCAAAAGGTGCTTAGCCAAAAGAACCACTGGACTGATACAATAGCTTCTGCTATGCTGCACAGAACAAAAAGTTTTGTTTTAAAAGCTAGATGTCGTGGGGCTAGGCCTACTGCTTTGGTGTATTCATTATAATGAAGCTCTGGTATCAAGCATAGCCAAGAAAAATTACTCAAGGATTTACAGCCTTAGCTGTCTAGATCCAAATTAACTTGGCTAGCCTAGGGCTATCCCGAATCTAACTTTTCCAACAACCTACCCTTTGGACTGATAAATAGACACTAAACCATAGAAATATACTATTTACATTATTTTCTAGCGAACTGCCATCGTAAAAATCAAGCAGTGATTTAGTAGGTTATCTTACTACAGCCTGCAAGCAAGCAATGTTGCGCAACTGCTCGCGAAGGTTGCGACCGATTGCAACCTTTCGCGAGCTGTCGATGACGTCAAATTTTGGTTGCTTTGCGTCGCTTCGCGTTGCTTCGCGTCCAGTCTAAACGCACCTTTATATATGGATCACGTAATACTCTTTTTTTTTTTCATGAAAAAAACGATATTCAAGTTTAATTTTAGAAAATGTTGGAAGAGCAAAATATTCTAATTTTTTAAAATTTAAGTTGATGATTAGAAGAGGTGGGCACAAATAACATTATATCAAAAGCGCAGCAATCTTTTCAAACAGTAAAAGCGCAGCGCAACTTCCGTAATGAGCTTTATGATTCAGGTCAAGCACAACGCAATTCCGCGATTGCAGAACGGCATTTTCGTACCAAGTTAAAGCGCAACTTAAGTTCCGCAATCGAAATTTCACAACATAATGCAAATACTGCATTTTTTTCTAGGTTAAACTGAAAAAGAGTAAATTATTTGCAACAGAAGGCCAACAATAATTAATGCTACGATCTGAATGGAGTAAAAATTAAGTTCAATGAATAGAATTGCGCTTTAAATCGAAAAAAAATTCCAAATCGCAGCGCAATTAAAGCACAGCAAATTTTAAAGACTTTGGTCTGCAACGAAACTTCCGCAATGTTTGAAAGTAAAAAATTAATGTGCAATGCAACTTCCGCAATTGCAGAGGTTGTGGAAATTGCGCTTTGCCCAGCTCTGGTAATTAGACATTGAAATTGAATTCAAAAGTCACACAAACCATTATTTTAAATAGCTTATAAACTTGTTAGCATCTATTTCACTCGATGGTAAAAGAAAAATTATGACTAGGCTTAGTGACTGCAAGCTTATGACAAATTGTAAGATGATGGCTAATTTATACCTACATAAGGCCCATAGTGGAATCGGTAATTTTGTTTCGCCAAAGATTTCCACCAGCTTAAATAACGATTTCCGCCAGCTGGAATAACAATTTGCGCCAATTGAAATAGTGGAATCACGATTTCCGCAACTACACCAAAAAGCAATATTAATCATGTTGTTGGACTTTCCCAGTTCCACGATTTAAGGATTTTTACGCTTGGCTTGTTTAAAAAGATCTGCGCTACACTTTTAAAAAAACATATTTGTAAAAACATGACTTTCATTTTAGCTTAAAATTTAAAAACAAATGAAGAACAACGCCCCGCCAGGCATGCAGCCAGAAATCTGCAATAGGGGGGCTGTTTTGGGAATCTGGGTACAAAGCCCCCAACCGCAGGAGGCCATTGGAGGTCTTTGGAAGGGAGTCCCCAGCGCTACAAAAAATTTGAATTTTTTTTTTCAAAATTGCTTGATTTTGGGACTATTTTGATAAAAATTAAAGCTTTCAAATATACTATAGAAATTTAGCAACACAAAAACATAATCAAACTGGCTGCGTAAATGGGCTATGTGGGAGGAGGCTAATGGTATAGCATCCATTCTCTTAATTGGAAATCATAAAATCCTATAGTTTAATAAAACTTACAAAGTAGTAATCTATTTGACTATTTCGTCTATAAGTCATAGAAAGATAATTGGGGGGCTAAGGGAATTTGAAAGAAGTGATTGATAAATGATATGCTGAATAGCCTCCCCCCTCTTTATTCTTGATCTTATACAGGGTGACCCAAAAAAACGGGCCCCAGCTTTAATTAGGCCCCGTTTCTTAGTGTTTGGTCCAAATGAAATGAAACTTTGGTCATAACTAGTTTATTATACTCAAAACATCACATCAAAACACTAGGGTCTTTGGCCTTTTTTTCTTTGTTCTACAGCATGTGTTCTAGATGGCCTCCATTTGGCTCCGTGCATTTCTTGAGGCACAGCACGAAGTTGTCCATGACGTTCTTACAAACTGAATTGGTAATGGCTCTCATCTCCTCCCTGATGGCTTCCTTGAGTTCCGTGATGGTTTTGGGTTCCCTGCATACACTCTGTCCTTAAAATAGCCCCAAAGAAAAAAATCTGGGGGGCTTAGGTCCGGGCTATAGGGTGCCCACTCCAAATCAGTCTTGAGACTGATCACTCAGCCTCCAAAGTTCTCTTTCAGCCAATTTCGTGAGAGGTTTGAGTTGTGAGAACTTGCTCCGTCTTGCTTGAATCAGACCTTGCTCATGGGCGACGGGAAAAAAATCTGGGGGGCTTAGGTCCGGGCTATAGGGTGCCCACTCCAAATCAGTCTTGAAACTGATCACTCGGCCTCCAAAGTTCTCTTTCAGCCAATTTTGTGAGAGGTTTGAGTTGTGAGAACTTACTTCGTCTTGCTTGAATCAGACCTTGCTCATGGGTGACGGGAAGAAGGTTTGGAGCTCACTCTTGAAGGTTTTGAGGACCTCCACATATCACTCCTTGGTGACTGTCACTGCTGTGCCAAATTCTTTGATGAAGATTGGTCTGATGATGCCTCTAGCCGAGATTGCAGCCCACACCGTGCACTTAGGAGAGTGCAGGGGGAGCGTGCAAGCCACCAATCCCCTGCACTCTCCTAAGTGTTGGTGGCTTGCACGCTCCCCCTGCACTCTCCTAAGTGCACGGTGTGGGCTGCAATCTCGGCTAGAGGCATCATCAGACCAATCTTCATCAAAGAATTTGGCACAGCAGTGACAGTCACCAAGGAGTGATATGTGGAGGTCCTCAAAACCTTCAAGAGTGAGCTCCAGACCTTCTTCCCGTCGCCCATGAGCAAGGTCTGATTCAAGCAAAACGGAGCAAGTTCTCACAACTCAAACCTCTCACGAAATTGGCTGAAAGAGAACTTTGGAGGCTGAGTGATCAGTCTCAAGACTGATTTGGAGTGGGCACCCTATAGCCCAGACCTAAGCCCCCCCAGATTTTTTTCTTTGGGGCTATTTTAAGGACAGAGTGTATGCAGGGAACCCAAAACCATCACGGAACTCAAGGAAGCCATCAGGGAGGAGATGAGAGCCATTACCAATTCAGTCTGTAAAAATATCATGGACAACTTCGTGCTGTGCCTCAAGAAATGCACGGAGCCAAATGGAGGCCATCTAGAACACATGCTGTAGAACGGAGAAAAAAAGGCCAAAGACCCTAGTGTTTTGATGTGATGTTTTGACAGGGTTGCCACAGAAACTTCAAAATCAAATTCCACAACTTTCCAGGACTTTTTTAGGTCATTTTCCAGGACTGTTTAAGATTTTTTTTTTTACAGGTCTTTAAATTCAGTTTTGACTACTGTTCTTTGATGCATCTACTTTTTTGTACTTAAGATTGAGAAAAAAATTTGATGCAACGCATTTGCATTCCTAGTATTGACTACTAGCCAGATGCAGCAAAGCCAGAAATTTGTAATGAGAGGGCTGTGCTTTTGGGCTGAGGGCAGAGCCCCTGGTGACCAGAAACCATTGGAAACTATTGCCCTTGAAGATTTTGCAATAATAACTTAATTTTAGGCCTAGTTTGGTAAAAATTATTTCTTGCAAAGTGTGAAATTGAAAATAGCACTGCAAAAACATGATTAAACTGATTGCACAAATGGGCTACAGTATGTGGGTGATAGCTAGAGCTCAACCAATATGACTTTTTCAGGCCGATACCCATATATTAACTTACGAACTACCAAATTTTGTCTCTATCTTTCACTTAACTTGACATAATAAGCTTCACTAATCCTCCTCTAAAGAAATACTATTGGAAACATAATTCATACTAAGCAAATAAAACCCAAGATCGCTCGTGCTTGCTCTAAAAAATAAACAGTTCAAGGTAATTGCACTAAGTCAATATTTTATCGATGGTACATAGCTAATACGATAAACCGGCTTGGCCCTAATATCAGCCGATATATATCGAATGGCCGATATATTGGTCACACTCTAATGACGGGTAATGGTAAAACTTCAGTCCTAGCTTTATTT
The DNA here is from genome assembly GCA_963965965.1 of Trididemnum nubilum. Classification (NCBI taxonomy): domain Eukaryota; kingdom Metazoa; phylum Chordata; class Ascidiacea; order Aplousobranchia; family Didemnidae; genus Trididemnum; species Trididemnum nubilum. The sequence continues at coordinate 458,455 of OZ014469.1, forward strand.
TCAGCTAGTAAACCATATCATTTGAAAAATACACAGCTTATTTGCATGCCATCATGCAAACAAAAAACGCTACTCTAGTCCTACCCCCAACCTTAAACTTAACTCAAACTGTAACCCTAGCTCTATTTAACTATAACGTTAATCCTAACCTTAACTTAAAATCTAAACTAGAGCTCGACCGATATCGACATTTAGGAAATTTTTAGGGTGATACCGATATCGATAACGATACATAAACTTATTAACTACGAAATTTAGTCACTATTTTTCGATTACAACCTGACACTACAAACTTCACTAATTTTCCTCCAAAAAAAGACTATTGCAAACACAAGTCACTCTATGGTATTATTCAATAAAAAAACAAACCAAAAATACAACGATTTGGCAATCAATAGTCAAGAGCGGTCGTGCTTGCTCAGAAAAATAAACAGTTTTAGGTAATTGCGCTAAGCCGATATTTTATCGGTGGTAAATGATATATGATATATCGGCTTGGCCCTGATATATATCGGCTGATCGATATATCGGTCTAGCTCTAATCTAAACCCCAACTAGCCACTAATGATAACAATTTAAAAAATGAAAGAGTACTAGAGCAAATGAGCACCCACTCTTGTTCTCTTATTCTTTCTACGCAGAGCTTATTTGCGAGCCAAAGTGCAAATAGGCACTTCCTTTAAAAAAACTCACAAGCATTAATCCAAATTGTGTGTATTTTATAATGCTAGATAATGATATAATTTGGGAGAAGCTAATGAAACAAAATTTCAGAGAATTGATTGGTAATTGACAGAATTAAATACTGAATAGCTCCTTATAAATTTTTTACAAAGCCTACATTAACCATTTTGCATCAAGCGATCGATTTGATTGTTAATTTTGGGCTATTTTTAGTTAGTTGTAGAGCTCGACCGATATATCGGCCAGCTGATATATATTGGCCGATATCTGGCCCAAGCCGATATCTGGCCCAAGCCGATATATCGTATAGGTGTCTACCACCAATAAAATATCAGCTTAGCACAACTTCCTTAAACTGTTTATTTTTGAGAGCAAGCACAACTGTTTTTGACTATTGATTGCCAAATCGTTGTATTTCTTGCTTGATTTTTTTTGATAAAAAATACTGGAGTGTGGCTTGTGTTTGCAATACCAATAGTCTTTCTTTGGAGGGGAATTAGAGAAGCTTTTTTTTTTTAGTGTCAAGTTAGTTGAAAAATAATGGCAAAGTTTCATAACCAATAAGTTAATATATTATTGGTATCAGCCTAAAAATTTCCAAAATATTGATATCGGTATCGGCCTCAAAAAGTCATATCGGTCGAGCTCTAGTTAGTTGTTACTGGTTTCATTTTTAACCAATATTAGCCCTTCCCCAAATCATGTTCTAAAAGTGGCTTTAAATTACTTAAGTGTCCGTATTACTGCAAAAAATTGCCTCAGAAGTACAGTATAGTGCAAAAAAAGTCGTATTTTTCTTATAGTGCATTTTGGTCAACGAGTCAATGGGGGGCCTATAGCCCAGTACGCTACTGCTGCTAGCAGTAATACTGCTACTAGATCCTTGAATTTACTCTTCCTATATTCAATAATTTATGCATACTGCACAGTACATTTTGGCATTTTGTTGGTCGAGTGGCAATGCGTTTGTCTCTAAAACGGTAGGTATGAGGTTCAAATCTCGGGCCGGTCAAATCAGACACAGTGTTGATAACAACTCACCACCGCTGTGACTTTTCTTTGAAAGGAGCTGTGGTGCCTGGGTGCAATGACGCGGAGATGGGCACTGATAACTTGTTACATGCTTCAGCGTATTATAGAGAGTATAATGAAAGATTTGATTTGATTTAAGAAAGAAGTTCTCATTTGCACTCTAGCGCACTAGTAAAAACTGCTTAAAAAGAATAAGAGAGCTTAAGAGCAGAAGAATGGGCGCTCGTATTAACATTAGAATTAGAGCTATGGTAGGGTTAGAATAGCGATCTTTTTGTTTGTGCACAGCGTACAAATAAACTCTGTTTTTTAACAATACAATAAAGCTTTTAGAACGAGCTTCACAAGGCAAATTATTTCAACAATGACTTTGTACAATTACCAGATTACAAGGCACCAGTTATTATAAAAAACAACAACTTCACATTCTGTCCTGGTAAATTACGGGAAAACTTTAAACATTTTCCAGGACTTTCCAGGACTTAAAAACAAAATTCAAGGACTTTCAAGGACTTTCCAGGACAGCAAAAAAAATCCAGGACTTTTCCAGGATGTGGCAACCCTGTTTGAGTATAATAAACTAGTTATGACCAAAGTTTCATTTCATTTGGACCAAACACTAAGAAACGGGGCCTAATTAAAGCTGGGGCCCGTTTTTTTTGGGTCACCCTGAATTATATTTTTGATAAAATAAATGTTCAGCATATTTCAACAAGCGATTAAATTTGATTGCTGATTTTCGGCAATTTTTTAATTTTTTTTCTGATTTGTGAGTTTAATTTTTAAGTTTTGACAAATTAGCCCCCTCCTAAATAACTGTTTTAAAAGATGCTTTAAATTATTTTGGAGTTCATTCCAAAGCAAAAGACAGCCTCAGAAATGCAAAAAACGTGGCATTTTCCTTATTCTGCATTTTGGGCGACATGCCAATGTCAGGGCTATAGCTCCCTTTCCGTCGCCCTGGCCACGCTACTGACGCCACCCTTGGCATGTACCAAATGTTTAATATTACGGGCCTAATCCAAAAATTGATTTCCTTTTTTAATACAATGCTTTATAATGAAATAACCACATTTTGGCAATCATATAGCATATAGCCTGGTAGATTATACTGTTTTGCTCTTGCAGCTTTGAGTTGACAATTGACAATTAAAAATTTTACTCAACACAACTTCTCACCAAGCAAGAATGAATATAGGTTACTTTTCTGATAAAATTTTTTTTTTAATTTGGCTGGAAGTTGGTAAAAATTTAAGAGCAGGGAACACAAAAATATTCACGTACATAAAAACTAAAAAAGTCTCCTTGATCAAATTGGCCATTTTGGCGTATAACATCTCCTCCATATTTTTCTTCTAAACTTTTTCCACAAAACGGGTGACATGGTTTTTTGCATTGTACGCAAAAATGACTTGAACAACTGCCTCCACATGCACAACATCGAGAGCTCTCTGAGATACTTTCACTCATTCCCACTGTTGGTTATAAAACAGCGAATATTTTAGCCGAAGATAAATTTATAATAATACTGTATGCGAGTGAGCATTGTGCTGCATTGGCTAATAAATAGTCTTAAACTGTAAAATATACACATTTGAATTTCCTTGTCTCACCACTGATGAACCTTTTTACGTACTGTAGTTTTAATTAATCTTTGCAACCTGTTATTCTGTGAGCAACACTAAACAAAAAGCTTCTCGCTTACTGATACGTCATTACAAAAGAACATCAATAAAAAACTTTTCAAAATACAGTAGAAGTGTGAACTGAATCTGTGTTTTACTGTATAAGGCAAAAAAGCAATGCAATCAAATTCTTCCGCTAAAATCATGAATTTTTTGGTGAAATAGATTTTTTTTGATTGAAATTGCTGCGCCATATAAATAAGACTTTCTATAATTAAAGGACCTTGATGTGATCATACGTAGCAGTTCACGGTCACTCTGGAGCTGCTGACCCAAAAACTCTCAAGAAAAAGTGGCCAATGAATAAAGAAACTCTCTTTTACCGCTTGTACCCTCTACATTGCTTTTTCAGATACATATCTATCAAACTTGCTGTTTTAACTAATTTGATTCTGAAACTTCAACAAGAATAAAATGTCATGATAATGTTTCATAACACCTTACAGTTTTACATAATTGTCTTAAATTCTAGCTCAGTGCTCTTTAACTGCATCCTAAATTTAACCTAACCATAAAAGCAATAAAGCTAACGTGCAAACCAATTACTCAGGCATTCAGCGCCTCAGCGGGTAGGCTGCATAAAAGGCAGTAATAAGGAAAACAACCCAGCGTGATGTTTAAGGCAGTGAAGATATGCTTAGCAATAAAATTTGTACCACTGAAAACTGCCACTAAAAGCCAGAGCTTGCTCTTGGCCTCAACAATGTCATACACATGCCATTCCTTGTCTGGAGTTTGATTTTTAGAAGGATGCCAGAGCTTATTCTCGGCCTCAACAATGTCATGCACACACCATTCCTTGTCTGGAGTTTGATTTTTAGAATGAAGTGGGATTATCATCTAACATTGCTATTGTGCATTTCGTTGCTTGTTATGTTGATGTTTGATTGTTTATTGACTTTTGAGCAACAAAATGACTTTTCTGTTGTTTCAAGGCTGACACATTTATGTACCGTAAATACCGCAAATTAACGGTGTCATTTTAGTGGTATCACAGTTCAAAAAACAATTAAAAATAACACTAATTTTTTGGGGAAAACGTTCTGGCAATATCAACGCTTGACAAACTAATGTAAAATTGTATTATGTTATATTTTCGATACTTATTATTACAGAAAACACAAAAAGCGCCACACGAATAAACGCTTGAAAAATTAAAGTCATATAAATTTAAACTGCACTCAAATCAAATCAATCAGACAATCAAATCTTTTATAATACTTGCTGTATTATGCCAAAGCATCTAACGAGTTGGCGGGGTTCATCTTTGCATCATTGCACCCGGACGACAAAGCTCATTTCGAAGAAACGTCGCAGCAGTTGGAGAGAAGTTGGCAACACTTAAAAATTTTGATTTGACCTGCCCTAGATTTGAACCTCAGACCTCCAGTTCCAGAGACAAATGCGTTACCCCTCGAACAATTTTAATTTGGAATCCACTTTTTAATATATCTTTCAACAGCAATATAATATTGTTTTGTTTTGATATAAAAAATTTCATTTTTTAAATTTTTGTGTAACTGGGTCTATGGCAAACGTGTTAAAGTAGCAGCAGGTACCTTATAACCACAACAATTTAAAGCAGCACTTATAGAAATAATGTTACATTCTGACCAGGTAGGTTTAGTGTTACAAACTTAATAGGATGCAATATAGCAACGTAGTGTAAATATAACTTTAAACCTCTTTGCTTTAGAGTAGGCCTATAGTGTGGAAATGAACGGAAAGCAGAAATAATCCATCTTTGCCAAAATCGTCACTCAATTTAATTCTTATGTCAAGATCGCCGATATGAGACCAATTCAATGAATCTTAAGTGCAATTTTCGCACGTCAATCATACCGGCTTGGCAGTTTTCTTAAATTTTAGTTTGTTTTTTCAATAAATCAACCAATAAAGGTGATAAAAAATGAGCAATGATGGATGAGACCACATAGAGCAACAATAAAGGCTATAGTGCAACGGTGATTATAATTATACTAAGGCCTACAGATCTTTATTTATCGGTATCAATTATGCGTTGCTTGGCCAGCTTAAAACAAAAAGACCTTTCAGTCTTGATTTCAAAAATCAAAGCAGTTTCCACCCTTTTGGTTTTCCATCACACGCTATGAAAGTCTATTGCACTTCACACTTTCTCTTGCAATACTGAACATCAAACAGGAAAGATATCATAGATATTTTTCCTGTTTGTACATAACAAGAACATAACAATTTGTACATAACCAGAACATCATAGATAGATCTGAGATAAATCAGGATAGATAAATTAACGGATAAATCCAGAAAGCCAAGTATTTCATAGCAAAATAAGCTTATAAATTAACTTATTTGGCTCTAATGCATAACAGCCTTTATGGTCTACTCTTGTAAGTTATGACCGTTATGACCAAACAGTATACTAGTCTTGCCAAAAAGCAGTTGTTTAAAACAAACTTGAATTTTGATTTCGGCAGCAGCGTCGGGGTGCATGTTGCATACCGTGCTTATAAACACAAGCTATTGTTGGATCACTCACCTTTGTTGAGTGGTTAATATGCTTGATAACTAGTTAATTTTGCATGTTCATTCTCTTCCACTTTACTGTACATTTCGCATCTTAATTTATGAATGTTCGCGTAATAAATTTTGTCCTATTTTACATACTTAACGACTTTGCTCTAGCAACAGTATTTTTTTCAATCAACTTATAATGCTTTGTACGTAGTTTGTAAACTATTGGTGAATGGTAAATAAGCAAGCGCATTATTTGCCAAGTTGTCAATGACATCAATTTGACGTTTTGTTTGGTAGCGCTGAGGTATTTTATTATGAATTTTTTCGACTCTACGTACTGCAGCTTACTACTTAGCAGTTGACGTGACAATCGAACAAAGCGTGAGATTGACAAGATACCGTAATATGAAGAGTAAAGTTGGAAAAGTAGTCTGTTACAGCAGTGACGCCGAAGTTAAAATCAGTTGACAATTTCCACCATTTCCGCCACTTGGCGGAAATCGATGCCAATTGGCGGAAATTAAGTTTTTTTTCCACCAAAGATCTTTGGCAGAAACCCCTCCAATTCCAGTAAGGCATACCAGTAGGCTAGTACTAATCCGATTTGTGAAAGTCAATATTGCATGGAATCTCTTTCCTTATGGTATCTCTTAGCACCCTGGACTGATTTGATATAAAATTAATGATTTGTTATGCTGTGGCATCTTATGCTGATTGATTCACGTGTCCTTGTCTTGTCATAATAAATGATATCAAGCAATTGTAGGAGGTTTCAAAAAACTGTCAAGTGACTTGACCAGAGTCCTCCATGTTTAGAAAAAAAGTTACCGTATTTTTATTTTGCAGTTACATATTTTGTCTTCAACGTTCAAAGCAACAAGACTTACGGTTCAAAGCAGTAAGGTTATAAGATTGTTCCTGTTGGCCGTCTTGCCAAATACAGCCTAGCTTACTCGTTTAATAGGCCTATTCAGCCCAACAGCATAACGGTATAGGTTAACAACATTCAGCTTATACAGACCTAGCCAGATATTCCTACCATAAGCCTTATTGATTCAAATAGAATCCATTAGGATGCATGCAAAGACAATTTAACAAGATTGAACTGAATCACAATTTAAAATTTTTAACCACTAAGCTATCCAGCAACTCAAAACAAATGGTCAACACATAGCACAACATAATACCTAGCACAGTCCTAAAACCTAACTAGTCGAAACTCAGCACTAACCTTAACTAACTAGCTATTCTCGCATTATTTATAAATCACATTAAAATCTGGAAATACATCACTAACCAGCTTACACTCAGCACAGCACTTTCACACACCTAGGCGAGCCCGGCGAGCCTACTCAGTTGGCAATTGCTGACTTAAAATACAAGATGGCGGCAGGCGGAGTTCACAATCAGTCAGGAGTAAATTCCCACATTACTTTAAACGTTTTTTTTTAAGAAAAAAGATATTGCGCGATATTATTTCAAAATCATTGGCGTAGCCAGGGGTGGCCCAGGGGCCCTGGTCCCCTCAATCAAAATGCCACCAATGACACAAATTCGACACAAAGCCTTGTTTCTTTATCTTCATTTTTTTAGCATCATAGCACACCACAGCACACTAGTACAATAGTGATTAACAATAAATAATATTGACGACCAGAGGGCCCGGTGCACCTCCTTAATTGAATTTTTTCAACCAGTTTAAACGTACAACCCGAGTGAAATTAAAGGTTTTTGTCCTAAAAGTTGCTATCTCAGGCCTCATCTAAACTTTTTATAAACGTAATGTAATAAATAGCTCCGTGTTTGCCATGTGGCACAGTGCCAGAGCCCCGCGCTCAGATAGAAGGACTTTTTTTGGTCTTCACTTACATTTGGCAGGAAGATGTTGCAAAAATCCTCCAAGTGCCACGGGCCCTGCGCAATGAAAATCCTGCCTGGGAACAACATGTTTGGTAAGCGTAACCATCTTGTTCCAGCATGATAATTGGCCTGTAGCAACGGGTTTTGCGCAATTTTTGAATTGCTGCAATTCTATAAAAATTGCACTTTTGCAACAAGTTTTAGAGCGCCTCCCGCTCTTAATTTGCGTAAATTCGCGAAGAGTTTAATCATGTGACCATACTCACCCCCAAAGATGGAGTCCTCGAGGACGTCCTTGGCCTCGAGGACGTCCTCGGGGACACATTTTGCAGTCCTTGGCCTTGGCCTGGAAGCTTCAAGTCCTCGAAATTGCCCTGTCTTCGGCTCAAGCACAGCATTATTTGTTGAACCGTTAAAATTTTGCTGAAAAACGCCAGAAATCTCGCGAAAAATTTGCGACGACTTTTTTTGTTTTCCTCACGTGGAGATCGCCTGAAAAAAATTTTTGAAGACTTTTTTGTTTTGGAGAACACTAGCGTCTGTGTCCTTGGTCTTGGCCTCAAGAGGTTCTGTTCTTGGCCTTGACCTCGAAACTTTTTTGTATCCTTCGCCTTGTCCTTGGCCTCGAGCCTTGAGTCCTCATCTCCACCTTTGCTCACCCCACCTAGCTACATTCTTTAGTTGGTCATTTTCAGTGATGGGCACAGCGGCGCAGTTAACCAGAGGCGCTACTTGCGCCGCTACTTTTTTGGTAGCGGCAGCGCCGCTGTTTTTTTAAACGAAAAAGCGGCAGCGCTTCAGTGCTGTTTTTTAAGCTAATTTTTTGCCACTGCCGCTACTCCTGATAAACTCCTTCCAAGACTTTTTTGATTCACATTTTCACATGTTACCGTTAGAGTCTTTACTCTCCGTTTCTTTTCACTCTGCTCTAGTAACCACGTTATTTTAGTTTAGTAGGTATAGAACATACAAGACCTTTGTGACGTTTTGAAGTTGTTATTTTTTTCTCACTATGTGTGGGCTATTTTTAACTTACTAAGAGTAGGCGAGTTTTATCGTACTTGGTCCTATTTTTTCTGAACCAAAATTGAACGAATAATGTGGCTAGTAGTGGGCCGATTTGAACTAATAAAACCGATTTCAATAAAACCGATTTTGAGCAGTATCTCTTTAACGAAAATGCGATAATTACAGTTCGATAAATATTTCGTGAATTTTTCTTTACTGCTAAGAGTAAAAATGTGGTGACAAGAAGCAATTCAAAAATTATTTCCGTCTCTTGCACCTTCACAGTAAGCAAACAATCCGTGAAATTTTGGGGCCCTAGGGTATAGAATCAGTTACCAACGAATGCCAAAATGAGTAAAGACGTTCAATCTTTCCTTCAAAACATTCAACCATACTTAGTTCAAAATAAAATAAAACTATAAAAACAAATTTATAACCCTACTCGATCGTATTTCATTAGCTGAGTTTTTATGATAAGCTAATCGTAAGTGTAACAGAACTCGTTGCTTCATGTAGAGCAATTGTGTACATAATGTTTGTAATGTCTTTTTAATTGTATAAATTGATGTTAATTGTAAATACTCGTGCTAGTACCGTAAGTTTTTCTCATTTTCCAGAAACCGTGATTATTTATGAACAAAATTTCATGACAATTTAAAAAAAACATAAATTGCGTATTTTGAATTGAAAATGGTACTGCAGGCCTACTGGTCAACATTTTTTAAAAAACTTTTTCGTTATGTCACATTAATTTTACTTTTATTTGCTAGGTGGTGCATGCATGTAGTTGTGTTACTTAGGTAGTTTTGGAATGTGGTTTGCATTTTAATGTTTTCGCGTCTCATGCTATAACGCTCAGTGTGTTTTTTGCGCCTTCCTTACGTCTTCGACGTGAAATAAATAAATAAATAAAAATAAATTGGTAAAAACTTGCAGATCGCAAAGACGGTTTTCCGCAATATTTCCTCAAAATGCTAGCATTTAGTAAAACAAATGAAGATGATTTGTTGGGTATGTGGTCGCAGAGCACAGTATAGATCGAGCAAGTAGAACAGTACAGTAACAAGCCAGGAGCCAGAGTATTGCGTTTCGGGGGGCACAAAAACTTTTGGGAGGACGCTTACGGCGCCAAGACCAGACTCCCTTGGAATGCCGCAGCAATCTGGTGAATATTTTGCTCCAAATCCTATGTTATCCCCCTTTGGTATGGATTTTGCCCTCAAATTTGAAGGTGAAGACCAAAAAAATAATCAAAAGATCATCGCAAAATCTTAGGCTACTTGATCAAGTTCACTCGATCTGTTTTACTATTTCGTAGGCTGCGTTCACACCTAAGTAAATTAAATTAAACTAAATGCATGCGAATTAAACCTGCATTTCCCTAAGCACTTCTGCTTCTGCAATGAGTGTAACCAACTTCGGCAACAGGAATTACGATATCGCTTGTTTATTGCAGCAAAGAAAACGTGGAATCAAGTAAACATTCAAGAATGAGAGAACCAAGAAAACGTTGCCGTGGCAGCGATTACGATTTAACTTTGGATGATACTTGGGAAAACAATCAGAGTCGAAGAGTTCGAGATTTTGCCTGCGACAGTTATCGAGATTAAAAAACATATGTGATTGCTTGTATGTACTTCTGGTTGTACATTATTAGATGTAAATAGACGTATATCCGAATACTACTTTTTCTTAGTTGACTGGTCTTGAATGCAGCAATACATGGTACTCCTGTGAATAGTACCATTTTGTTGCAACGACTCTTGAGGAAAGTTGGTCTTTAATAACATAGCATACATTAGCGTTTTGAGGTCCTAATTTCAACCTACGAATTTAATCTGTAAGAATTACAGAACAAAAGTCATTACCCGAAGTAAATATTTATTAAAAACGCGAACAAACCAAATCCTTCCAAAAAAGATACAGCCTAAAAACACAGATTTAATTAAGGAAAAAGACATTGCTTTAAAATGTCTCTAACGCATGAACCGTCAACGGTAGAAAAATCATCGCTTGGTTCCAGGTCAGTTGGGTTCCAGGTCAGTTGGGTTACTGGGAGGTTCCCACCATTTTTCATGAAAGAAGTCTTGTCGCTTTTCGCAAACGTTATGAAGGGTTACGCATGCTCCTATGATCTTGATAGCGTTGTCCACACCTGCATCGCAGCGCTTCGACATGCAACGTCATCGACGCTTCAAGCGACCAAAAGCCTGTTCCACCACTTGGCGAGCAGAACTGAACTTCTGAACACACAAATACATTACTATAATACTGAGCGAACAGACTAAACAAAAAATCATAATATTGCGTAGTGGTAATAGTTCCGGCTTTGGGAACATAAAAATGTGTTTGAATGTACGCAAAAGCAAAGTCCGTATTGGTCAGAAACGGAATATGAAATTTCAAGAGCTCCCTTGCTTCAACATGATAATATATTTACCAAGCTGCTACTGCCAGGGAACTTTACGGTCTTCTAGACAAGCTGCCACCTTTTCACCACTTAAAGATTGGGCTGTAGTGATCGCGGCAAAAATTAAAAATAACAGACGATTCGCCGTTCGAAAAAACGTCTTCTTTAAACGTTCTCAAGAAATGAAAAAAAATGTGTGTTTATCATCGTGAAGCTTTGACGTGCGGAAAATCCGGATTTTGAGAGATTGCAGAAATGTGAAAGAGCGTTTTTGGTAACACAACCAGATACTCTTCACCTCATTAGCACATCGTAACTAGGCCACACAATCAATGAAGGTGTATTATTACCTTGTTAAAGAGCGTTTCAGTTGCAGTAATGCTTTTTTCTTGAAAAGGTTTAATGAGCCACGATTTTAAAGGATAGGTACTATCTCCAATGATGTAATACGGAAGTTTTATTCCACATATCCTCATTGGGCTCTAAAGCAGAAATGCCAAATCAATTGCTGTAAGTTACAAGTAAGACTATTTAAATTACGTTTTCTACAGCGTGATTCAAAATTTTTTTTTTCTGATTTCAAAGCTTAGCACTGCTACGAACGGACAAATTTGGTTAGTACCTATAGACCAAGCTCCAGTTCCGCCGCTACGTGGAGGCCAGGGGGGCCTTGCCCCCCCTAACGACTGCTTGTGCCCCCCCCCATTTCGGTTTACTCAGAATACGTTTTTGGAACATCACGTAACGACAATAGGCAATAATGGAACAGGAATAATAACGTTCAAACATAATTCTCGTTTGACGATGCAGGAAGTTCAGTTAAAAATTAAAATCTGTAAAAATTAAAAAAAAAACACCATAGTCTGTTTCACCCTAATGGGTTCGGCAGGTAAGGTAAAAACTACACAAAAACAAACCGGTAATATACTTCGGCACATTAACCACGTCTCCCCACCCCTTCACCGGAGGCTCTGTGGCGGGCGCGAGCCCAAGTCAGCCCACTGGGGCTAACCGTGACTCGCACCGGCCATGTTACAGCTACTGGTCGTGGCCGGTGCGTGCTACGGTTAGCCCCAGTGGGCTGACTTGGGCTCGAGCGCGCCACAGAGCTTTCGGTGAGGGGGTGGAGAGAGGCGGTTAATGTGCCGAAGTATATTACCGTTTTGTTTTTGTGTGCTTTCTACCCGGCCTGACTAACCTATTAGAGGGAAACAGACTGTCATGTTTTTTTTTTTTAACTTTTAATGATTTTAGTTTTCAACTGAATTTCCTGTATCGTTAACTGGCTCTGGCCCATTGTGCACTCTGAAAACTGGGAAGACAGTGTACAACTTAATTCTCGCGTGAAGTTTTCTCGATTCTTCGCAAAATTGCTGGCCGGCAACTGCTTTGCAAAAATGTGACTCAATAATCCGACTTATTAACTCGCCTTTACGGATTTGTTGCGGAAAACGGATGTAAGCCAATAGAATCGCTACCCGTACTTCGTTAGTGATTATGACCTGAAGCAATACGTAAAAACATTTTTAAAAAGACCAGCTGTTTCTATTTTTCACAGCACACTCAAGATTGTGTTAGGTCGCAGTCAGCGGTGCAACCTGGAAGAAGGGGCTGAGAGGCAGGGGTGCCGATCTTTGTTGAGCATTGGGGGAATAATTTGCAATTTTACCACAATTTTGCCCTGTATTCAACATTGGGTTATGAACGTCGACCAAGACTTTTTTCAGGTAAGCGAATTAAGTGAAGACCAAAAAAAAGGTCTTCACCAAAAATGGAACACTTTTTTCCCAGAATTCAGGTAAAGACCAAAAAAAAAAGGTTTTCACCAAAAACGGAACACTTTTTTCCCCCGAATTCAAGTGGAGGCTTTCGCTCAGACGCAAACCAGAGTCAAATTATTGGGGGGATGCAGTTATAGATCATAAGCAAATTATTAGGGGACATTTCCCAACCCATCCCCCCGGGTTCCGGCACCCCTGCTGAGAGGTCTTCAGATCCCTTTAGTCATTTGGAAGATTTAACCCAAAATACAAGCAATTGAATCTGCTTTGGACTTTACCTGAAGTATAAGGGAGGCAGAAGGGGCAAGGCAGTTTAATTCTTCCAACGACTTCTGAATTTTAGCAATTTACTGTAGTTATTAATATGGCTTCAAAAACGTGCAAAATGTGATTAAACTGGCGTTAAAATCGCTATTTTTGCCGCAAAATCACAAAAAATCAACCAGCGGCTGGAGTCCGTACCCCCAGGCTCCATTCATGATACGCTCGAGCTGCGCCACTTTGTTCAGCACGGGGCCTAAATCAGACAATTTTTGACAAAAAATTTTACTTTTGGCTCAAGCTCCCTCCCTTTTAGCAAAATCCTGTTTCCGCTTCCGGTCGTATTCACTGCTGCGGACAGATTTTTCAAGCGATTACATGGGCCGTATACGAAACGAGCTAATGAAACGCTTCCGGCCTATACGTCTCTTTTTTCCAGACACGAATACAAAATTGCAAGAGCATAATTTGCTGTCGTAAAATATCAGTTTGTATGCGCAAAATTTCAGTGTTTAGTGCCCCCTCACTTCGGTTGCTCTGGTGACGGCACTGCCAAACTCATAGTCAAGTTACGGGCCAGTCGCTACAGCTAAAAAACAACTGGAGTTCTTTGGTTTCATTTAAAATTTCAACAAATTTTGGTCCCAATTTGGATTTCAAAAAATCGCATGAAAAACATATTTCAAGTTCTCTTGCTTGCTTAATCGCATCGTCTTCTAGTAGCCTACAGCATATGCGTAACGTAAACAATCATTTAAAGCATAGCAATGAACAAGCACTAAAGTGATCTCTGAAGCAAAGTACTTTGTATTGTACTACCGTGATTAAAAGAGATACTACCTCATGCACAAAAAAAATTTAACACTTACAAATTAAAACGTTTGGACGTACCTTAGGAAATAGTTCGTTTCTTTCACCACGACTATATATATCGGAATTAAATAAAACTCGTGCGTCATGCGCTTTTCCTGGCCACCCGATGTTTACGTCGATAAATCTGAGATAAAGGAATATAAACTTTTAATTTGTCTAGTAGTCATCAAAGATTTTTTTATACTACGTTTAAAGCATTGCTATCCCTGGCAAGTAAAATCGATCTGAAATAATCAATTCACAGAAAAGGTTTTTGTGATATTACCTTGTCACATGTATTTTATTGCAGTATGCTATACTACTACCTACTTCCATACTTTAATAGCTTTGGAGCATGACATAAATTACTGCAGTACTTCATGACATGCTGTTAAGTGTTGATTGCATTACCATCATACACGCAATGGTGGATTATCTACATAAATATTTCAACAATGAAAATCAAGCATCTTTGCACTCACTTTCCTGAGTGGTCGACGACAGCGAGCATATTGATGGAATAAAATGACTTCCTTTTCCAGTAATCTTCTCCATGTTCAACTGGTTTAGGGATGGGAATATGGCACCCATCAATTGCACCAACACAATTTGGCATGCCTCTTTCCATTGCAAACGAGAGAGAAGTTCTTGAACATGTTGGTGTTGAGGAAATTTCACAAATAGTGACATTAAAACCTCCACAATGTATTCGCATACATCAATTGTGATCTAAAAGTAACAACTATAGCGTAAGTATTGCTGCGCAACAGCAAATAAGGAATAATCACCATAAAAATGTGTGTTGTTATAACAAAGTATACATATTACCGAATGAACTGTAGATTTTCCCAAGCCAAAATGTTCACTGATCAATCTATAATCTGCACTACCTCCCAAACGCCACAAAGCAATGGCAACTCTGCACCGGAAAGGCACAGAGTGACGCCAATGGGTATTTTTCTTCTTAATAAAATTTTTTAAACTTATGCAAATGAATTCAAATGTTGATCTGAAAAAAAAAAGCAATGTCCTGTAACATAACTAAAATGAAATGCTTACAATGCACCTTATTTGTCTGTCGAAAAATATGTATTGCAGGCTGTTGCAATATTCCATAAAGTGGAGTCGTATGCTTGATCAAAAAAAAATGAGAAATCAACCAGAAGCATGGAAAACACTAACTAACACTTCCAAAGCAAATCTGGATTTGCCATCAATTTTGTGCAACAGGAGGATAAAAAAAAAAACATACAATACTATTGCCAAAACTGCAAAACCTAACAGATAGCAAATCCTTAATCCTGAACACCTTCTTGATCAGATGCATAATTATTGCAAAATTATCCCAATTTTTATGATTTGAGCATACTAAGTAGGAAATTTTTGAAAAAGAACAGCAAAAATTTAGATAATGTTTGATGCTTGCGAGATTAGACCAATAACATCAAATGGAAAATAGGAAAGTTACAAAAATGTTTGCAAATGTATGGTTAGCTAACAACAGATGAAAGATTGACTATTTGGAAGATTTAGTGTCCTCAGTCCTCACCATAAGTATATGGTCATTTTTCATAGGTTGGCACAAGTCCGTTAATTGTTAATAACGAAGTTAACTTTTTCATTAACTTGTTAAACAGCTAAAAAGTTTTTTCATGTTAACGGACTAAATTAACTTCCGTTAAGTTCAGTTAACTTCTGTTAAGGTTTTTATCGTTAATTGCTTGCACCATTCATTCATCGTACCGGTACAAAACAGTTTGTACTGGTAACACTTGTTGCGCATTAGCACGAGTTATATAGAAGAAAGAAGTTCTTTTTTGTGGCAAATAACAAGCTGTAACATCATAGATCTATTAATTATCGCTGTTTGTAATTTCCAAAGATTTTCTGACCGCAACTTCGCTAGTACATTTGTACTTATTTTTATCTTGAAATTAGATTAGGCTGTAAAATGTAACTTCCAAAACACAAAAAAGACCACCATAACAATAAACATTTCCTTACAATCAGCTCAACAGCGTCAATACGTGTTCTAGAAGCAAATGAATAAAAAAAAAAGTAAATAACACGCAAAATATTACAGAATCAACAGACTTTATTAACTTCCGTTAATTAAAGCTGAAAATAACGGATTAATATTAACGAAAGTGTGAATCATCATCATATTTATTTATTTACCAAGTGACGTCATATCACAAGAAAAAACTGCAACTTTCTCTAGGTCTATCACCAAAGCATCGAAATATGCAATTCCTTTAAAACCAACACACAAACTTGCAGGGTCAAAGCGATATTTAGTTACTTGGTGAGGAGACAGCGAAGGACCGAAAGGTCATCTAAGTCTACTGCCACCTCACCAAGTTAAGGTTAAAACAGCAGCTTCTAGATTTTCTCAGTCTGCTACTTTCTATGATAAAAAAATTTTACGCAAAATTAAAACAAAATGTTGCAAAGATATGTACACTTTGTACAGTGTATACACAAAACTCACAGTCACCATGTAAAGAAAATGCAAGGCAACATTAGTATTGTTCTAACTCTAAGCAAACTAAAAAATAAAAATACTGTAACTACAGATTGGATAGAAAATAAAATTAATAAAGTTCATAATGCTTATTTATTTTTTATAGAATTTAAAGTGGGCAATTGGAGTGAAAAAAAAAACCTTCTTGCTTTGTTTTGTATTGTTTGCCAATATGTCATTAGTACTGGTACAATTTCCAATACCAGTATATATCATCCTCAGTCAGTTACTGCAAAATCACTAATAATTCAAAGGCACATCAAAATGAGAGATGACGTATTGTATAAATGTGTGATAGATGAATGCACCAATCTCATGCCATTCAAGCAATAGAATAGGTTATTGTTGAACTCAAGCATAAATATGCAACTATGATTCCTGTAATTACTGCTGCATTGCTGATAGAAAGCTGTTATTCTAGCTTTTATCGGTTTCATAGTTTGATAAAAAATGAGCTTTAACAGCTTTTTTAAATCTGTAGAATGAAACTTCTTTTATACTGCTTGGAATTTCATTCCAAATTTTAATTCCTGCGAATGATAGAGACTTTTGCCCTAATCTTGTTCTAGTTCTTGGAAGAAAGAAGTTGTTTTTGTGGCTCAATCTTGTCTTATGTGTATAGCAGTTTTTTATTAGGTTAAACTTACCTGAATTTGCAAAAGATAATACATTATTGTGAATTTTGTACATTAGCTTTGCAGTTTCCAAAGAGTAAATATCCTTGAGTTTTAAGCATTTAGCTCGATAGAACAAAGGATTAGTATGCTCACGATATCCACTTCCAGTTAACAATCTGATGCTTCTTTTTTGCAGAATAAAGAGAGGTGCTAATGTTGATTTTGAAGCAGTCCCCCAACTACTTATGCAGTACTGTAGATGAGAGTATATGAGGCAGTGGTAAACAGATCTTAAGGTTTGCTCATCTACAAAGTGTTTTAATTGATTAAGGGCCCAAGATCCCCTTGCTACCTTTGAACATTGTTCCTTGATTTGTTGTTTCCGGTTTAGATTGTCGTCTATATGATGTGATTGCTTGATTGGATTATTATCTATTGATACTTTGAGTTCAGGTTTATTTTGTTTTGTTGTCACTACCATAAACTCAGTTTTACTAAAGTTAATTGATAATTTATTCACCTTGAACCAATTGCTTACATTGACTAATTCATCATTAACATTTTGTTGCAGTGTTGAAACATTAGAATGGGAGAGAGTAAGGTTTGTATCATCTGCAAAAAGATGAATTGTGGAATTTGAGGCAAGTGGTAGATCATTGATGTAAATATTAAATAACAACGGACCTAGAGTTGAGCCCTGAGGAATACCGCAAATAACATCTCTTGACTTGGATTTATATTGATTTACAATTGTATACTGTTGACGGTCAGTCAGGTAACTTGCTAGTAACTGTAATGGTAATCCTTTAATTCCATTTTAATTCCTCTAATTCGGATTTGAATATATATTTGAATAATAGAATGATATTTGAAGTTCGTTAACGGACTCGTGGTTAACAAAGCTAACGTTTTGCATTAACTTGCCCACCTATGCCATTTTCACATCTGCTGTAAAGGAAAGTTTTACGCAAGTTTTACCAAAATTATATTTACCTGAAGCTTCAGAAAATTTATGTGACTGTGAATGATGCACATCAATAGTGCTAACTTACTTTTGTACTCGTAAATGATAGGGATAATCTCCATCTTGCCATTTCTCCAACACTCTATCCCAATAACCTTGATTTGGTTTTTCCTTAATCCAAATGGACCTTTCTTTACGTAAAAACAAATCACACAATGGATGAAAAACAATAGCAAATAATCGTGGTAAGATACAGTTTCTTTTATATGTGTTGATGATGTTGAGTTGCTGCAGTGACTTATAGCGCTTAGTGCGTCTTTTGCAAAAATACACTTTTGCAGCACAAATTTTGCCCATTATGTGCACTTAATTTTCTGTATTGAAACAAAAGTCATGTAAGCCAGAGGTGAAGTCGAGGACACAAGGCTCGAGGACTAAAGGCTTGAGGCCAAGACCAAGGCCAAATACACAAAAAAAAATCCAAGGCCAAGGCCAAAGACAGCCCTTCTTGAGGCCAAAGACAGGAATGCTCGAGGCCAAGGACAAAGGGCACAAGCGCAAGGGTTCTCCGAAAAAAAAGTCTTGAAAAAAATTTGTCAGGCGATCTCCACAATAAAGAAGTCGTCAAATTTTTTTTCAGGCGATCTGCAAAATTTCAACAATGCAAAAAATAGTGCTGTTCTCGAACCGAGACCAGGGCAATTTTTGAGGACTTAAGGCTTCCAGCCCAAGGCCAAGAACTTCAAAATGTGTCCTTAAGGCCAAGGATGTCCTCGAGGACTCCTCCTCTGATGTAAACACTTGATAATATTCTGCAAGATTATGCTTAGAATAGAATTACCATTTTACAAACAGCCTAAAAATCATTAAAATCTGCCATTGCCAGTTTGCCAATTATTACCGGTTGCCAAAATGTTATGCTACATACTGTTTTAACACATGGTGACAAGATGTGAAGGTAATAGGCTATTGATAAGAGATAAAAGTCATTCCAATATCTCAACAGTTCATCCTTGAACCTAAAAAAAATTAATCTTTGACTTTACAAAAAAAAAATTTTGCACCACATAGCACCTGGAACACTTACAGTCACAATTAAACCAGGAAAAAATTTTAAATAAGACCCATATTTGCTAGTTAACACTAAACTCTCGCATTAAGATTGAAATGTAGACTACAACTGCAAGCCTAGTAATCTACAAACTGTATTTTTGTTGATGTCTGTAGCCAGAGCCTCAGAGAAAAAAATTTCCAGGTGGTATAAAGGTCGATACCGGGCCCCCAAATCTTATTGGGCCCCCCAGGTCTTATTGAGGGGCCATGCCGCCAATCATTTTTTGGTCGATGTTTGTTGATCTTCATTTAAAAGTGAGGGGATAGCGGTATTCGCGTACAGTTAGGACCTGTGAAAAACACAACTAGACATGAAATTGGTTTAAATCCAGCTGGGGGAGCGCTGTGAGCTCCCCCAGCGGGGTCCGGGGTAGAGCCCTGAAAGCTTTAGCACTTTTTATGTTTCTGGAGGATAAAACACAGCATTTGATCAACATCCCAGCACCAAACTTGCTTAAATTGACGAGCAAAAAACCTGATATACATGAAAAAAAGTATGTGAAGTGGGGCATAATGACATTAACACAATATTATACAATATAATGACTTTACTACTGCAAATCCAAATATTTTACTGATAAAAGTTTTAAAAAGTCATTTGCATTCGTAGACTTCACAAACCCAAATACCTATTAAACTCTTACAGATAGAGTGAGTTACTTAATGATAGTAGTATGGTAATAGTTTGTCAACTTTGACTCCGTTCTCCGAGGTTGAAATGCTTTTGGACCTCAGGAAATGTGGGCCCTCGTTTATTGTTATACCGTAAAATTAGGGCTCCCAAGTCAGAGAAATGTAACAAAACGTTAATTTCGGTGCAAGTGTATGATTTTTGATAAATTTTCCTCTTTTTTTAATCAAATCGGCTACTATTGGATGCCCTAAAGGCTGTGTACCAAAAATAGCAACCAATCAGTAGCGTAGCCAGGGGGGGGGGCGGGGGAGGGGGCTCGAGCCTCCCCATTGGCTTGTGAAGTATACAAAATCGTACTTTTTTGGCGCTTTTGAGGCCGATTTTTTGTGAAAAATTGAAAATAGCCCCCCCATAGAAAAACAGCCCCCCCTCAAACGTTTGAGTTTTCAAAATTAGGCGAATAACCAGCCTCAATTTCAGTGAAGACCTTTTTTTTTTTTTTTTGAGACCACCTGTTTTTTGGGGGAAAAAACTTTTGAATTTCGGATTTCGGCCAAAAAATCAGTCTCAATTTCAGTGAAGACCTTTTTTTTTTGGAGACCACCTGTTTTTGGGTGGAAAAAACCTTTGAATTTCGGATTTCGGCCGAAAAATCAGTCTCAATTTTAGTGAAGTTTTTTTTTTTTTTTGGAGACCACCTGTTTTTGAGTGGAAAAAACCTTTGAATTTCGGATTTCGGCCGAAAAATCAGTCTCAATTTCAGTGAAGACCTTTTTTGTTTTTTGTTTTTTTTATTTTGGAGATCACCTGTTTTTGGGCGGAAAATACCCTTGAATACCGTTTGCAAATATAATACCGTTTGCACGTTATCCTTACACCTCGCAGAAAAACATTTCCCCGAAACTCATTTGCCAGAAAAACAATTCCCTGAACATTCTTTTTCCAGAATTAACATTTGTCAGAAACGACACTTGCCAAAATGAACACTTGCCTGAAATTACATATGCCAGAATGAACACTTGCTTGAAACTACATCTGCCTGAATGAACACTTGTTTGAAATTACATCTGCCAGAATGAACATTCGCCTGAACGTACATTTGTCATAATGTACATTTGGCCGAAATTACATTTCCCCGAAAGCTTATTTTCCAGAATTTACACTTGCCAGAATGTACATTTGGCCGAAATTACATTTCCCCGAAAGCTTGCTTTCCAGATATTATACACATTAAACCGAAATTTCGTTATTGATAGAATTTACATTACGAAAATATATAATATTATGCTTGTTCATTTTCAAAAATTATTAAGCTGCGTGCAGAATAAAAGGGGCAAAGGAAAGCAGTTTCTCACGTCTTGTAACTAATTTTGACAAACAACGTTAGGTTTGAAATATTTTTGGTTTTTGACAAAAATAAGTGCCATTTTCAGAACCGAACTATTCTTCCGAAGTTTGTGATGATATTTTGATGTATTTTTAGATCATCGGTAATATTACGGTATTTCGATAGTAGCTGAAACTCACAAAAACGTCAGCATAAGCGTCGTATCATTAAAGTATCTTAGTCAGGCGCGTAGTTAGAAATTTGCAAAGAGGGGCTGTTTCGGGGTCTGATTGCGGAGCCCCCAGCCAGAGGCCATTGGAGGTCTGGGGGCAGAGCGCCAAGCCGCCAGAAAATTTCTATTTTTTGCAAAACGGAATTAATTTTAGGCCTATTTTGATAAAAACCATTGCTTTAAAACTGGCATAAGAAGTTAGCAGTACAAAAACTTGATTAAACTGTTTGCAGAAATGGGTTATGTAGAAGGTGAATATAAACGGTAAAATTTTAGTTTCATATTTACAAGCTGGTAAATTATAAAATCCTAGATCAGTAATACTTACAAGGGGTAATTTATTTTGTGTATATTTTAAAGAAAGGTAATTGGTGGGGGAGCGGGCTAATGAAATGAAACTTGAAAGAAGTGGTTGACAAAATTTGAGAGAAGTTATTGGTAAATAACTAAAATTGAATAGTCCTCCTACCTATTTCCAAGTTTTAATTTTTTTTTTTGATGAATAGCCATGTTCAGCATTATTTAGCAAGCGATCAAATTTGATTGCTTATTTTTGCCAGTTTGAAAGTTTTTGCTTATTTGTGTATTTTATTTCTGACAAATCAGTTTCCCCTGAATAATTGCTTCAAAAGATGCTTTAAATCATTTTGAGTCCATTCCAGTGCAAAAGAGTGCAGTCTCAGAAAGCTATAACCATTACCCCAGTGCCGTCGCCAGGGCAAACGAAGCGAAGGGACACTAGCCGAAAGTGGGGGGCACTAAAATAGACTAAACTTTTGCATATTAAAACCAATCTTCACATCTGGTACGGCTTCAAATATATATTTAAAAATGCTGTATTCATGTCTAAACAAAAGACGTAAAAGGCCGGCAACGTTTCTTATCTCGTTTTCGTCTGCGGCCGTAATGTAGTGCCGCAACTAGAACGTTGTTCTATGGAGCAAAATTTCTATCAGGGGAGGCCAAAAATTGCTGCCTTTTTCTACAATACGAGCATGCTAGGCCATAAGTGTAGCCAAGATTTTTGATTAGGGGGAGGGCACAAATCACGTGCAATGACGTTACCAGAAATTTTCGAAAGAAAAACTTTTTGTGGGACAAAGTTTTTGTAGATTGGAAGATCAGAAGCCGTGGCCAGTGTGTTAGCGCATACCCAGTATTTTGGTAAAGGGAGAGAGCTTAAACCTCCCAAAAAAGTGTAAAATGGGAGACATGTTGAGCAAACTGGTGTAATTCAACGTATTACAGACGTGAGTCTGGGGGCGAAGCCCCCAACTGCTGAGTGATTTTTTGTAATTTTTTGAAAAACTAGCTATTTTATTGCCATTGGATCACAATTTGCGCGTGTTTAGAGCCATGGGAAAAAAACTAGATTTTTACCGTTTGAAAGCCAATTGAAAAAATTAAATTGTTCAATCCTCCTTTAACTTACACGTTAAGTTCAAAACATTTTAAAATCTTGCATTTTGGTGTTAAAGTTTGTAAGTGATTTGGCCCAGGTAAAGGAAAGCAAGGTACATTGCCTACTGTACTATTTTAGCAGTAAATAATAATCCACTCGAAGATTTTCCTTAGAAATTTTTGTTTTGTCATAAAAATAACCAGTTGCAGGAGTACATGTACGACCAAGAGGTACAAGCATCCTAAATTCAAATTTAATAGTTTGTTCAATGAACATTTTCCTTCGCTAATTTTTTTTCAAAAGTATTTTGTCGCGTAAAAACTGGCGAGGTGGAGGTGAATTGCTATTAAAAAATGGTACAATAGATAGTTATGCCTACTAACCATGTTATTACACTGGTCAGATTTATATTGGGCGGGGCCCTTGGCACTTTGAAGATTTTCGCAACATCTTCCTGCCAAATATAGGTGAAGACCAAAAAAAGTCTCACCATTTGAGCGCGAAACCCTTTGCTAGTTCTGTGCTATATTATGGTCAATCCGGCCCTAGTTATTGCATTTTGTTTATAAAAAGTTAAATGAGGGCCTTAGATAGGAACTTTTAGAACAAAACTCTCCATTTTTCCTGGGTTATATATACATTTAAATTGGTTGGCAAAAACTGAATTGAAGAGACCTGGTCGTCATTTATTCTTATTAATTACTGTTGTAAGCAAAAAATGCTAGAAGAAACTGAAACTGAAGAAACAAGAGGCTTTTTTGTCGCATTTTTGTCTTTGGTGACATTTCAATAGGAGGCGGGGGGCGGGATCCCTGGCTACGCCTATGTACTGGGCAGTTTGTTTCAGAAATAAGAAAGCTTTTAGCAACCTCTGAAGCTGAGTTCAATTGATTGGTTGGTGCGGGTATGGGTTCGAAACCATTCGGGACAAAATTATTATCCATTACTGCCAAACAAGACAAAACGCAGTGTACAACAGTTACTAAACCACTTTTTGGCCAAAGGCAAAGTGACCACGTGCACTCATTGCTAATGCCAGCGTGCTACCATGGTGCTACCGCAACCGCACCTAATGTCAATTTTTTGATTCTAAAATAGTTGCTATTGCGTCACAATAAAATTTTGCAATATTCTTCAAAGATTTTACTTACTAAACAATCTGTAGCTTTTCAGCTAAATCAAGCAAGGAATGCGATTATGCGTCAGGCTTATGCATACCGGGTGCCAGTGGCACCACAATCAATGTACCGATTATAAACTTTTGCGAAACGCAATATTTCGCATCAGTCCAAATCATTAATCAACAGCCTTACAATAAGCAACTTAGGCCTGCCAATATTTTTTCCTATCGTCGCTTTGGGGTTTGAAAGGCGAAATGTTTGTTTGGGGAGCACCGCCCCTCCTGGTCCCCCCCTGAGTTGCGGCTCTGCCGTAATCGCTCAAAAACTCTATCTGCAGCAGCGAATGCTGCCCAACGCGAAACCAGGATTTTGCTAAAGAGGGGTGAAACAAAAATTATTTTTGCACAAAAATTGTCTAATTTAGGCCTTTTACTAAACAAACTGATGCAACTCGAGCGTGTCACAGACCGGGGCTTGGGGGCGGGGCACCAACCACTGCGCAATGTCTGAGATTTTACAGCACAAAAATAGCGATTTTAACGGCATTTTAATCACCTTTTGCATTTTTTGAAGCGGCATCAATGACTAAATTGCTAACATTCAGAAGTCGTTTCAAAGACTTAAATTGCTTAACCCCTTTAGCTTTCCCCCCTTACTTCAGGTAAAGTCTAAATACTTTTAAACGATCATATTTTGATGTTAAATTTTCTCAGTGACTTGGCTAAGAGGGCCTAAGCCCCTTCACAATGGTGCTCCACTCACTGCGACCTAAAAATGTTGAGTGTGCTCCAAAGTACAAAAACAGCTGCTCTTTGAAAAAAATGTTTTCACCTATAATTGTTCATGCCATAATCACTAACAAAGTATCGGTAGCGATTCTGCAGTCTTAGATCTTTCTTCCGCGACACATTTGTATAGGCGTGTTACAGTAAAAAGGCGGATTATTCCGTCACATTTATGTACACCAGTTGATTGCCAGCAATTTGGCAAAAGATCTGAAGAGTCAAAGGAAAATTATGTTTGAAAGTTATTATTGCTATATTTCCATCATTGACTATTGTCTTATCGATACGTGATGTTGCAAAAACAGCATTTTGAGAAAACTGAAATCGGGGGACATGGCCCCCTGTTGCGACGGCGCTGCATCACTTCCCCTCCAACGCTACTGACCTTAGCGCAGACTTACACATATGAAAAGACGAAACTGAAATTTCACAACCATTACGCTTACGTATGGCCTACAGCAATGGCTTTCAACCTGTGGGCCATAGGAGCATTTTGTGGTGGGCTAGAGCTATTTGGGAAATTGCAAATTCGGTTAAAAAACTGTCTTAATCATTGGGGCTGTGGGGCCCGTCAGAGAGCGAGCTAGTACAAAAGTTGCGGTTTTTGGCGTGAATACCTTTTTTTTGCGGAGATCACCGGAAAATTGATAAATTGCGGTTAAGCTAGCGATTTAGATGTGGGCAATGGAAAATTTTGGAATTGAAAATAGGTCACGGTGATGAAAAATTGGGAAGCACTGGCCTACAGTCTTGCTTTAATGGAGCTCGTTAGGTGGGCGTTTTCTCGCTATAATTATACAATAGTACAGGGTGGGCCGTAAATAACGCACCAAAGCATATTAAACAATATTGATAATAATAACACCAAAGCATATTAAACAATATTGATAATAATAATAATATTTCACATCACAATTTACTTTTAATTCTTGGGTGCGTAACTTACGGCCCACCCTTTTGTTATAATTATCAGAATTGTTTTATATGCTTTGGTGCGTTATTTACGGCCCACCCTGTATAATGAAATAGGCCTATTCGCATCAATAAATTTGAAGAATAAAAAAAAACACCGTACGGAACTGTCATTTTGATTTGAGGTACATTACGCGTTTTGAGGGAAAATTGATTTAAAGCAAAAATTAATGTTTATCTGACATCAATGTGTACATTGGTGAATTTGTTCAATTCGAAAGATTGACAAAAGCCTGGTTGCAAACAAATATTAACTCAAAATTCTCTGGTCAAAAGTACACAGCAGAGAATTCTTAACAGCAGGAAATTCGAATTTTCATCCTATACAGTTGCAGTCCAGCTACCTCCCCAACAACAATATCGACAAGATTGTTCATTCTACGTTGTTCCTTACCAATGTTGCCACAGGCTGCTCTTCAAAATTTACAAGAATTTTGTGAAACACAAAAATTTTCTCAACGCTTTGTCCTTTTAATTTAAAATTGAGTTAAAAACAAGACAATGAGACTGCTTTTTAGGTGATCTCAAAAAAAGGTCTACTTGGTAAGTTACAAAAATTTCACTAGATCGTTTCACTAGGACACTAAAACGGATCAAAATTCACTAGATCTATACAAAATTCTCTAGGAGTGGCACCACTGGTCGTAGTTTTTGCGTGAATTTTTAGGTGATCTCCCAAAAAAAAAAAAAAAAGGTCTTCACTCCTTCGACGCACAGTTTTCGCGTAATTTTCTAGATCATCTCTAAAAAAAAAAAAAAAAAAGGTCTTTCACGTATTTTCACATTCTACAAAAAAATTCACTAGATCGTAAAATTCGCTAGGTGTTAGACCGGACCAAAATTCACTACATCTAGTGAAAATTCACTCGGAGTGGCACCACTGTTCCTTACATTGCATTATGCGGTCAGTTTTTGCTATAGCAAGACTCGTTGGTTTTAATTGTGACATCACGTGAAGGAATCACTCATCTTCTTGGTACCTTCGCATGAACTGCGAATGAAATCTTCTAAATTGTATAAAATGTGAATGGCGGGAATTGACATCATAATGAGCTTTCCGTAGGTGTGGCTTTCTCGGTAGATTTCAACTAAAAGCTCTTTGAAGCTGGATGCGGGAATACACGCCATTTCTGCTTTTTTGAGTGTTTGTTAGCTAAAGCGCGAAATCTTTTGCCGAGGAATGCAAGAAATGTTGTTTTGCTGGCTTGCATTTGACGTAGATTTTGGCTACTTCGTACTACAGCTGCAGATTTAATTTTGTCGCTAACTCAAGACGAATTACACTGTTTTTTTTTATAACAATATTATTTCATAAAAACCCGAGGCTCATTGCTGCTCAAAATCTAAAAAATGCCAGCCTTCATTAGTAACAAAAAGATTGGAAACAAAATAAAATAAATTTCAAGTCTTGAAAGCAACTAAATTCGGTGCTAATTCAAAACGATGAAATTTTAGTAATTTTCCAGTATTTACAGGCAAAATATTGCAACGATTCTAATATTACAGAGTACTGCTTTAAACTGCGCACGCAACTCATGAATATGTGGATGTTCTTAACTCAAAAAAAACTTTGTACTTTTTCGTATTTGCGGTTTTACGATGTAGCAAAAAAAGCAAAAAAGTCTTTGCTCAAGCTGCCAGAGGATTCGGAATTGGACTCCAAAATAACTTTAGAAACATGGTCGTTTGAATTGACATGAACGTTCTCAGAATCCAAGGAATAGTATTAAGAACAAATGAAGCAGCAAATTGGCAAAAAACTATGAGAAGCCAGCTCAACTTAAATTATTGGCTCTTCTAAAAAAAGTGTAACCTGGGTTAAAGTAAGCTTGCTTTGCCTCTGTAAACATGCTTCCATCGATTTTTAATTGCTAATTTTTGCTACGCTTGAAGCACAACTTATGATTGCAAATTGACTAATAAGCTAGGTTATATTTCTCATTCAGTAAGCTAAACTGTTATCGCAACGTTTCTTAATTTCAACTAAAAGTTTGTTCTGTTTACGAGAAATAAATAACCTAAACATAGTATAATTTTTCGAATGACAAATAGTTTCTAGAAAATGAATTTTTGAGGAAACGTAATTTCTGGAAAATAAGTTTTCGGGGAAATGTAATTTCGGCCAAATGTACATTCTGGCTAGTGTAAATTCTGGAAAATAAGCTTTCGGGGAAATGTAATTTCGGCCAAATGTACATTCTGGCTAGTGTAAATTCTGGAAAATAAGCTTTCGGAAAAATGTAATTTCGGCCAAATGTACATTCTGGCAAGTGTAAATTCTGGAAAATAAGCTTCGGGGAAATGTAATTTCGGCCAAATGTACATTCTGGCAAGTGTAAATTCTGGAAAATAAGCTTTCGGGGAAATGTAATTTCGGCCAAATGTACATTCTGGCAAGTGTAAATTCTGGAAAATAAGCTTTCGGGGAAATGTAATTTCGGCCAAATGTACATTCTGGCAAGTGTAAATTCTGGAAAATAAGCTTCGGGGAAATGTAATTTCGGCCAAATGTACATTCTGGCAAATGTAAATTCTGGAAAATAAGCTTCGGGGAAATGTAATTTCGGCCAAATGAGCATTCGGGCTAATGTAATTTCTGGTAAGTGCATGTTCAGGAAAGTGTAATTTCTCGAAAGTGCACGTTCAGGAAAATGTAATTTCTGGCAAGTGCACGTTCAGGAAAATGTAATTTCTGGCAAGTGTATGTTCAGGGAAATGTAATTTCTACACGTTCAGGGAAATGTATATGCAGGATAATGTAGTTTCGGCCAAGTGTTTTTCGGGGAAATGTAATTTCTGGAAGGTGTTTTTTGGGGAGGTGTATAGGATCCCGTTTGCACTTTTCTCACTCTTTTAAAATAGCCCCCCCCCTTTTCCAAATCCTGGCTACGCGCCTGCAACCAATTACTAGTACGAAATAGGCTAAGTGGTACTTTTGCTGTAGGCAAGTTTGAATACGGTGCTATGATGCGATACCAAAACTTAATGCGGAAACCTGAACACTTCGGGCACCCCCAGGCCCGGTACGATGTACCCCCTGAACCCCCCTCTCGCAGGCCCTGCCCCTGTCTGTAGACATATCCCACAAACTGCAAATTCCTCCGACAAATGCAGTTTGAGGAAACAGGCTATAGGAAGAATAAAGTTATGACCTATAGCGAATTTTATTGCCTGTAATTAACTCTGGATCAGCAAGGTACATCAAGCATCTTGCAGGTAATTTTCTTTTTGCTAGGCCTAATTTTCTTTTTAAGTATGATCTTTTTTTATATCAATAATTGTACTTAATAGGCCTAAATATGCAATATATCTCCGCAAAGTAGGCTAATCTAGCACAACCGGTATGGCATATAATAACAAACCCATAGGCAGGAACTTATGGTCATGTCTGGTTGCATCACCTCACAAATAAAATCATGAAACAAACACACCTAATCCTGAACTTAAATAAACCTAAACAAAATTAACATCTTGTTATAAGCCAGCACCAGTTATCTGATTATCTGCTAGGGTTACAAGCATTAAGCCTGCTAAGCTTATTCATCTAGCCTGCTATAACAGTAATCTAGTAGTTTTGCTGCTAGTGTTTCCTTTAGCAACCTAAACAGCGTAGCTGAATCGTTCATACACAACTTTCTAAAGTTTTCACCACTTGCAACGTTTACACACAGGTTAAAGTTGTCAAACCAAATCACCAAACCTGCTACGATTGAAGAGACGCGAAACCTGTGTGTCGGCAGCGTGGCCGAATGGGTAAAGGCGTCGTTTTTACGACGACTCTGATCGCGGGATCATGAGTTCAACCCGCACCCTGGTCACGTTGTTGCGTCCTTGGATAAGACACTTCACGATAATTATCTCTGCTTGGTGGCTTCGAACAAGCAGCAAATTTACGAGGGAAGAAGTCAAAACGTCAACAGGAAAGCTTGGAAAATGGTCAACTCCTAAGCGGGTGCGGATTCGTCCAAAATATAGCGCACCGTCGCTTTCTCGTGATAGGAGGATAAAGATGCACCAATCAATCAAATCAATCAACCTGGTTTCATCACCTAATACGTCACGAAATTGCGGTCACATGTGCATGAAGTATCGTTCCTAGTTGCGAAAACCGCTACGTGTGAACGCAGCCTAAGAAACATTTTGGGTCAAAGTTTTCGGGTCATTGCAAAAATTTGAGTCAATAAAAAATTAAAGGTTAAAAAATTTGGGTCAAACGAATAATTTGGGTAAAATTTTTGGGTCATTCCAAAAACCTGGTAAAAGAAACATTTTGGGTCAATGCAAAAATTTGCGTGAGCAAAAAATTAAGAGTCAAAAACTTTGGTCAGAAAACATGACAAGTGACTCACATCATGTGATCAGAGCAAAGAAATACTATTTTGGGTCATGGTTTTATCGTCAATACAAAATTTAGGTCAGCTAAAATCAAAAGTAAAAAAAAAGTGGGTCAAAGAAATTTTTTGGGTCAATACATAAATTTGGATTAACAAAAAATTAAGGGTCAAAAATTTTCTATCTTTGAAATTCAACTCTATTATAAATAAAGGAACAAAATAAATTAATGTAGCTTCTAAGAAATCTACTGACTTTCAAAAGAAATCCACCAACATTTAAAATTTGTTTTGTTTATCCGGTGAATTTCCTCAAAGCCAATATCAGCAAAGTTTATATTCTTTGTACTGTTTTAAAACTAGTTTAGTTGGAAAATAAAATCTCAAATTTTGTTGATTCTACTTTTTTGTCACATTCGCTACCTCTTCACAAATATGTGGCGAAGTTCCGTGGAAAAGGGTGGCAAAATTTAAGTAACTCGTTTAGTACCCCCAAAAGCATAGTTTTAAAACATATTTTCCGAAAACTGCGGTTAATGCTTTTGCAAAGTGATTCTAAATTTTGGGTGTCACCTGTAAGTGAAACTGGTCGTCATGATCACATTGTTTAAAAACGATGCAGCTGATTCAACCTAATGTTATGCATGTTCTCTTCGACTATCAATTGCTATTCAGCTTAGAATCATATCTAATTGCTAAAATCATGTTTACGAACCTACATCTAGCTAGTTTTCTCACATTGCTTTGCGGTCATAACTCTCCAAATCAGTCCTTGTTCTTTTAATAACAATTTGATTATGATATTGCTTGCTAAAATATTTTAGTCCAAGTAATTTTTCTATTTTCTTTGCATCTCTTTGGAGAAACTTATTGGAAATCCGAGAACCCGTAGATGATGATGATGAGTTTGTTTTTTTGACGACAAACGTAGTCTTACCATCGAATAGCCTATTGGAGATTGAGGTTATCGCTCTTTTCCCCCCTATGACGCTGGTTATGAAACTGAGAAAGATACGGATAATGAAGATAACAAAAGCCTTAATCATTTAACTCCAGCACAATCAGTAGCGCACGCCGATTTTTTCAACGGGGGGTTCAAAAGTGACATCAAAAATTTGTATGCGTTCTATACTTTGGCAAAGAAATAACTTAGTGCAATGTCACAAAATGGAATCAAAGTCACGCAGTGAGTAATACAACTAAACTTTTCAAACAAAAAGCAATTTAGCATTAGGCATACATCAGTGCCGTCGCTACGGGGGGAAGGGGGCAAGGGGCCGTTCCCCCCTAAAGGCTGCTTGTTCCCCCCCATTTTGGTTTGCTTAAAGACTGTTTTTGGAACATCACGCAAAGACAAAACAACAACCAATGATGGAAAAAGAAATAAATAGGTGCAAATTCTCCTTGACGTTTTTTCGATTCTTTGCAAAATTGCAGACAACCAACTGCTGTACACAAATCTGATGCAATATTCTGTCTTATTAACACACCTTTACGGATGTGTCGCGGAAGAAACATGCAAGCCTGCAGAATCGTTACCGGTACTTCGTTAGTGATTATGGCATGAAACAATAGGGGAAAACATTTTTTTTCAAAGACCAGCTGTTTTAATTCTTAAAGCACACTTAAGATTTTGAAGTCGCAGTCAGTGGCGCAACCAGAGTGAAGGGGCTTAAGCCCCCTTACCAAGTCACTTGGAAACTTTAACCTCAAAATACGAGCGTATAAACGTGTTTTAGACGTGACCTGAAATAAGAGGGAGCTGAAGGTGCTAAGCAATTTAATTTTTGAAACAACTTCTGAATTTTAGCAATTTATGAATTCATATGGCTTCAAAAAGTACGAAATGTGATTAAAATGGTGTTAAAATTGCTATTTGTTTCTGTAAAGTAGCAAAAATTGCCCAGCGGCTGGGGGCTCCACCCCCTGGCGCCCGTCCACAGTTACTAAATATTTAGTTACTATGCCTGTGTTTAACACGTTTGGATTGCATCAGTTTGTTCAGCACGGGGGCTAAATTAGGCAGTTTTTGAGCAAAAAAAAAAAAAAATGTGTTGATTCACCTCTCTTAGCTAATCCTGGTTGCACATCCGGTAGCATTCACCGCTCTAAATAGATTTTTCAAGCGATTATGGGCAGCAGAAGAAACATGCTAAGAAACTTTGCGGGCCTTATTTTAAAATTGCGCATAATTGTTGCCGTACAAGCAAGATTTGAAAATCAGTTTTTATATGCAAATTTCAGTGCCCTCCCACTTTTGACTAGTGCCCCCTCACTTTGTTTGCTCTGGCGATGGCTCTGGCGATTAAGCACTAATCATACATCAATAAGTTAACATCATAAGGTTTGCAATTGAACTCAAAGTTACTCATACTCATAACACGGCATTCCAGATTTTCAGTATTGCATTAAATCACTTACAATGTTGCATTAAAAAACGAAAAAAAATTCCTATAATTAATCATTTGTAATAACATGAGAGTAAAAAAGGAGCTTGTTTGTTTTGCCCAAAAAGACGATATTTCAACTGATATACGTCGGATCAATAAGGAGGTTGGTTTAAACCCCCACCCATCTGTGTACGCCTTTGCGCATAAGTGAGCTATGTGGGCGGTGGCTAATGGTAACATTTTAGTCCTTTAATTTACAAGCCGGTTAATCACAAAATCATAATTTGAAAAAACTCACAAGCATTAATATTCTGTAGTTTATAGAATGAGAGACTTGGGGATGGGTGGATGGCTAATGGAACGAGATTTAAGTGGATTTATATTTAACTAATACTGATTAATTAACTAATACTGAAACCCCATCACCCTATTTTTGATAAAGCCAATGTTGAGCATATTTAGCGATTAAATTTGCTAATTATGACAAGTTTTTGAGGTTGCTACTGATTTATATGTTATATCTTTGACAAATGAAGCCCCCCGCAAAAAAAAACTCTAAATTTTTTAAAAGTTGCTTTAAATCATGTTGGAGTCCACGTCATTGCTAAAAAAAAAAAACAGGCTCAGGAGTGCTAAAAATGTAATATTTTCTTTATGGTGCATTTTAGTCGACAGACCAGTAGATATGTGATTGTTGCTCTATCATATTGGGAATTCTGGAGATATTGCCAAACCCGAAGTTACAGCTCACAATTGCTAAATTGAAGGAGGAAGCTCGGATTACGGGTAATGATAAACCAACGTGTTTTAGGATAATCGATCTCTTGGCAGTATACTTCAGCAAAGACGCTGCTTCTCTATATATTTGCTTTCAAGTAAGCTTACTAACTGCACAGCGTTTCTGCATCTTTTTTCATTCTTTGTATCATAAAGGCTGAGGCATCGGAGTAGCATGAGATCAGGCGCGTGGCCAGAAATTCGCAATGGGGGGGGGGCTATTTGGGGGGTCTGGGGGCGGAGCCCCCAGCCGCCGGAGGCACGGGAGTCTGGGGGCGGAGCCCCCAGCACTCGAAAATTTTGCATTTTTTTGCAAAAATAACTTCATTTTAGGGCTATTTTGATTAAAAAATAGTGATTTTAAAACGTGGCTTAGAAATTGGCAGTGCAAACAAGATTAAACTGGTAGCATAAATGGGCTATTTGGGAGGTGGCTAATGGTAAAATGTAGTTCTCTTGTTTAGATGCAGTTACATTATAAAATCGAATAGTGCAATAAAATTCACACGGAGTAATCTATTTCGTATACAGTTTATAGAGAAAAATAATTGGGGGGGATAATGAAAAGAGATTTGAGAGAAATGATTGGTAATTAACAAATACTGAATAGCCCCCCCCCTCCTATTCCTTAGTTTATAGTATGTTTGTTGATGACACCTATGTTCAGTATTTTTACACTTGCAATCAAATTTGATTGCTTATTTCTTACCATTTATCAAAGGTTTCATTTATTACTTGGTTTTATGTTTGGCAAATTAGCCCCCCCCCTGAACATATGTTTCAAAAGATGTTTTAAATCACTATTTAGTCGACTCCAGTGCATAAAACAGTCTCAAAAGTGCTAAAAATGTAGTGTTTTTCCCATTCTGCATTTTGGTCGACATGTCAATGGGGGGGGGGGGGGGGGGGCTATAACCCCCCGGCCCCCCTTGGCTACGCTACTGGCTAAAAACGTGGTATTTTCCTAATTCTGCATTTTGATCGGCAGTTTATTAGCCCCCCCTCCCCCCCCCAAAATAAACGTTTCAAACTACGCTTTAAAGCATTTTTTATTCTAATTCAGGGCAAAAGACAGTCTTAAAAATGCTAAAAGCGTGGTATTTTCCTAATTCTGCATTTTGGTCAGCAGTTCATTAGCCCCCCCCCCCCTTAAATAAAGCTTTCAAACTATGCTTTAAATCATTTTTTAGTCTAATACAGTACAAAAGACAGTTTTAGAAGTGCTAAAAACGTGATATTTTTCTTATTCTGCGTTTTGGTCGGCAGTCCATTAGCCCCCCCCCAAACAAACGTTTCAAACTACGCTTTAAATCATTTTTTAGTCTAATCCAGTGCAAAAGAGAGTCTTAGAAGTGCTAAAAACGTGGTATTTTCCTTATTCTGCATTTTGGTCGGCAGGCCAATGGGGGGGGGCTAAGCCCCCCCCGCCCCCCCCCCCCTGGCTACGCTACTGCATGAGATGCTACACATAGAACAAATCCACAATTACTTGAGAGCTGCCTGTATTTTATTTTGCGATTGATTTTCGAAATTTTGCTTGTTTGTGTGTAGTTGATATGGTAGAACCCAGTGACCATAGATATTCATTGTGAAGCGTTGTTGAAGCGTGTTTGAACCCCCAAACCCCCTCCCCTTTAGTACCGTTGACAGAGCAACTGAAGTGAGAAACAGAAGTAACTTAAGCAACTAAAGCCGAAAGTGGGGAGAACTAAAATAAGTTAAACTTTTGTACATAAAAACTGATAATTTACGATTACAAATTATGTGCAAAGTGGCTGTCAGCACAAATAAATCCCAAATTCCGGCTGAGTATAGTACCGCATTGTGGTAAAGATTTTTTGGGGGGGTCTTCAATCGAATTCATGGACAGCATCTAAACTTGAAGCATAATTTCCACTAAATTTCTTATAAATTTCAATTGCGTCTGGTCAAGGCTGCGAAAGCGTCCCCCCATGCAAAATTTTACAGTTTAAGTACTAGCGTATAAGGCTGGCAGCGTTTCTTAGCTCGTTTCGTACTCGGCCCATATAATCGTTTGAAAAATCTGTCTGCAGCAGTCAATGCGATCGA
Organism: Trididemnum nubilum; assembly: GCA_963965965.1. Taxonomy (NCBI): domain Eukaryota; kingdom Metazoa; phylum Chordata; class Ascidiacea; order Aplousobranchia; family Didemnidae; genus Trididemnum; species Trididemnum nubilum. The sequence goes on from OZ014469.1 coordinate 493,783, forward strand.
AATCGCACCCAGGATTTTGCTAAGAGGGATAGGACTTGAACCAAAAGTAAAATTTTTTGCACAGGAATTGTCTAATTTAGGCCCCGTGCTGAACAAACTGATGCAACTAAAGCGTATCACAGGGGGAGGCAGAGACTCCACTCCAGCCGCTGGGTGTTTTTTGTGATTTTGCGGCAAAAGATAGACCAGTAGATATGTTTACGCCATTCCAATCACATTTTGCACGTTTTTGAAGCTAAATGAATAGCAACAGTAAATTTCTAAAATTTAGAAGCATAGGTGGGCAAGTTAATGCAAAACGTTAGCTTCGTTAACCGCTAGTCCGTTAACAAACTTCACACCTACGGTAACGTTAATCCGTCACTTTCTGCTTTAATTTACAGAAGTTAATAAAATCCGTTGATATTTTGCGTGTAATTTACATTTCTTTTTGTTCACTCACTTGTAAAAAACGTATTGACGTTGTTGAGCTCATTGTAAGGAAATATTTATTGCTGTAATGGTCTTTTTGTATTTTGAAAGTTAGCCTATATTTTACAGTCTCATCTAACTTCAAGATAAAAATAAGTTCAAATGCACTAACGACGATGCGATCGGAAAACCTTTGGAAATTGCGAATAGCGATAATTAATAGATCCATGAGACTACAGCTTATTATTTGCCACAAAAACGAGCTACTTTCTTCGCTTTCTTCTTTAAAACTCGTGCTAATGCGCAACTAGTGTTATACAAGTGCAAACTGATTTGTACCGGTACGATGAATAACAGAGGTGGGCGTTGCGCAAAATAGTTCGCAAGTTGCGCAAATGCGCATTTTGCGTTGCGTACTATGCCGTTAATTCAGCTCTTGCGCAATTTGCGTTGCGCTCTATGCCTTTTTTTTTCAGCGCTTGCGCAATTGGCGTTTGCGAATCGGTAAATCTAATATTTGTTGAGCTTCAATTGTGAATTTTTTTTGAAGATGGGCAATTACAAAATAATTTTTAAATGTTGAACTGCATGTCCCTGTCAAAAAATAAATAAATTTTGATTTTACAGATTTAAAGCATGATCACGAGATAGTTAATACATGCTGTTTGCTGATAGAAAGATTTTTTTCTTGTTTTGTTTTCTTCTGCGCTATCTACTTTTATATCGCTAAACGTGCTGTATTTAGAGTTTGAGTGATTGAATATACTAAGGAGGACTAGTGTGTGACAGAAATCAAGGGCGCCAGACTGAGAGATCCCCCTCAATCGGGTTCTCCAAAATTTCGAACTTCCAAAAGTTAGAGCTGGATGAATCACATTTTTAAAATGAGTAGATATCAAAAATAAACTAAACGTAACAAAAATTGGGGGTGCCAAAACGGGTGTTTGCCCCAAACGGACCTTCCAAAATTCAAACTTTTTAACCACTCACGCTGGACACATGGAATTTCAGGGTGAGCAAATATGAAAAAACGTTTTCCCAAACGGGGCTCTCCAAAACTCAAACTTTTTAACATTAAAATGAATACATGAAATGGTAATCCACAAATTTTTAACTTTCCTATTTGAAGCAACTTTTGCATTCCTGCACGATCAGCTTCTTCCGAAAGGTACTTCTCCAGTGCAGGCTTGACTGTGAGCGAATTAAGAATGCAACCAAGTGGTGAACATTTAGAAGCACTCAATGTCATGCACTGCAATAAACCGCTGCATTAATTAACCAAATCGTTTAATAATTTTTTTCTGAATATCGGTGGTGGTTGAGTGGTAGTTCACTTTTTCAACACATTAAGTTAATTTAAGAGAGATTAGAATTTGGTTTTAGCTGTTCGGAATAATTTTGAAATAGCCTACTATTTTGAAATGCCCATCCCTAATGGTAGAACTTGTGCTTTAGATAAACTATATGCTGTATACGGCTGAAAGACAGAGAGTAATGTATTAATATTATATTAGAGATTGAAATTAAGTTTTTTGACAACTTGCCCGTCGGGCAAATGTTATCAAATGTCTACTCGCCCAAGAAAATTTCAACTTGCCCGAAAAAAAGGTACTCTAAGTTTTGAGGTTAACTTGGAAAAAAGCACTGAATTTGCAAAATACGCATAGTTTCGAGAATCAAGTTTTTGTGTGCGATCGTTAAGATAATGTGATGCAATTAATAACTTTTCCAATCATGCATCAACAAAAATTGATTTTTTGATTGTAAATATTTCATTTAATATTTAATGATCATAATTAATAATTAACGTTGTGGTTTGTTGCAAACATATTTTTATTAGCGAATATTTTGGAAACTACACCAGCTAGAAAGCTAAAAGATCTTCAAAACAATCATAACAAAAAAAATTGCAAAATTCTTGACGTTATCTTCATGCAGCGCAGGGTAATTACTTGTAGCATCAGAAACAGCTGTTAGCGTGGCAACCGCTGGAAGACTTTTCTACAAAAAAAATGGAACATTTTGTGCCAAACAGGTGCTAAACGCGTCCAAGAATCGAAAAATCTGTGTGCTATTAAGACTTGTTATTTGCGATTAATAATGTGCGTACTATTTAGACAATGCATTAGTGATAGTTACAAAGTGCTTACTAAAATAAAAAAAAGGAACAGCTTTCTATGCAAACAATTTTTATTTTATTGCAACAAAACCGGGTAAATTGCGTCTTTAAATAATCTTGTTTGAAGTTGTCTAATATGCTGTATTTTGTTAACTTGCCGTCGGGGAAGTTAAGCTGAAAACTAACTTGCCCGAAGCGATTTTATCTGGCCTCCGGCAATCGGGCAGGCGTTAATTTTGAACCCTGCATTTAGTTTAAACTATCTCATTTAATAAGTACGAAATACTTATTGTTTTTTGTACTGTAATTAGTAGCCGAAAACTTGGCCTCTACAATAGAAAAAAAAATTAGATGAAAGGGTCGGAAAAGCAAACGACAAAATCACCAAAAATTGCTTTCCTGCATACAATAGAGATGCGTGGTTGCATAATTTAAAAGATTCAACATTGCTATCCCTAGTTCGGCCGCCGCCGAGAGATTATTTGCTGTTGGTTCTGATATTTTGCAATCGAAACGATTGTCTATGACGAAAGAAAATTTTGAAAAGTTTGTTTTGCTGCGTGAAAATGAAAAGTGTTTAAAAAAGTCAATTTTTCTCCATGAATAACGCATTATTTCTGAATGTGAGTAAGTGGAGCTTTTTTGTTTTGGTGTTTGTTTATTTTTATTGCTGTTTATTTTTGTTTTAGTGTTTAATTGCTTTTTTTCAACAATAATTCTTTCTTCGCTCTTAGATATGTGCTTTTAGTTATAAAAGCTAAACGCAATGCAGTTGGTTTATTCAAGGGCAGCTTAGCTGAAGATGGTACAATGTTTATACTTTCATATTTTTATACTTAACACCAAGGATGGCAGTACGGTACGGTACGCCTCAATTTTTGCGAAGAGGTACGCTACGCTGGTACGGTATGCTTTTTTTATGATGGTACGGCATAGGCGGATCCAGGGGGGCGCGAAGGGCGCGCGCCCCCCCTAAACGCAGAACACATTTAGAGGTCAATTATTAAAAAAAAAACTTAAAACAACCAGAAATGTTTTCACTTGCACGACTTCTTGTTCATTAGTAAGCCTATTCTTGATATCTAAGTGTAAATTCAGATGGGGGGCAGGGGGCGCCCAAAACCCAGGGGGCTCCCTCTTTTCGCTGGCTAGGACTCCGTTTCAGCAACCCCTCTAACCAGCAACGTAGCTAGGGGGGGGGGCTGTAGCCCCCCATTGGCCAGTCAGACTTTTACAAAACAACGCAAAAGTATTGTCTTTCGAGAAAATTTTCAACACTAACAAGCGCAATTCGCTCATCGGTCAATAGCCACCCACTAGCATAGGGGGAAGGTGCAATTTCACAAGAATTTCTACATTTTTTAGAGTACAAAAGTCGATAAATAGTTCACCAAAATGAATTATTTTGAGTAAAATATTTAAAAATCGCTAGCTTCTGGGGGCTCCGCCCCCAAACCCCCGGGCCTCCGGCTGCTGGGGCGGAGCCCAGATTTATCCTTTGCCTCCGACGGCCGGGGGCTCCGCCCCCGGACCCCCGACTCCTGCCTCTAACAAGAATAGTTTACATTTTTTTAAAAATTGCGCCCCCCCTAACGGAGAATCCTGGATCCGCCCCTGTACGGGTACGGTAAGTTGGTACGCTGTTTGAATTAAAAATCCCAGACTTATCGCACATTGCGCCGGCTTTTTGTTTGCAGAGGCAAAAGACAGCTGAAGCCGAGGTTAAATGTGTGAATTGAGATCGCTGATTTATAGGCAAGTGATTTCAAAGTCAGTTAAAGTTGCGAGTAGTTAAAAGCAAGGATGATGGCAGTACGGTACGGTAATAAGTACGGTATGGTACGCCTCAATTTTTGCTAAGAAGTAAGGTACGGTATGCCTTGTATGTAATGGTATGGGTATCGTTCATTGGTATGGTACGCTTCAAAAATTGAATTGAAGTACGGTACGCTGATACGGTACGGTTGAAGGTGCGAGGTACGTAGTACGCAAATTCTGAATGTACCGTACCGTACTGCCATCCTTGCTTAACACCATCGTCTGCAGCGCGCTTTTGAAACTTCGATTATGCAAAAATTTGTTCTCAAAAACTTTTTTAACTAGCGAAATTTGTGTGCGCTTCTCAAGCAATCAATTCGTGGTTTCCCTGTGCTATTTTCAATTTTTGGTTGCGGAATTTGTGTTTGCGCTTTGAAACGTATAGAATTTTCGGTACGAAATTTGCAATTGCGCTTTAAGTTTTTAGGATTTTGATTGCAAAATTCGCATTTGCGCCTTAAGCTTAAAAATTTTGGTTGCGGAATTTGCGCTTGCACTTTAAGCTAAAAAATTTAGGTTGCGGAATTTGCGCTTGCGCTTTACGATGTGTTTTTTAAATGCCCAGCTCTGATGAATAAATGGTGCAAGATATTAAGGATAAAAACGTTAACGGAAGTTAGTCAAATTAGAACATGAAAAAACTTTTTAACATGAAAAAAACATGAAAAAACATGAAAAAACTTTTTAACGGATTAACGAGTCAATGAAAAAGTTAGCTTTGTTATCAACGAATTAACGATTACCGGACTCGTGCCCACCTATGGCCCTGTAACAATCACACAGAAGAACATCACCGTTCCAAGAAGAAACAAACTGCAACACATGTTGTGCCTCAGCAGGCAAATCTGAAAGACTGATTTGCAAAACAATTAGAATTAGAGAACAGTTTTGTTGTTTCATCTATTTTTAATGAAACTTGGTGTTAGCTTTGCTCAGGGTCGCTTTTCTAGTTGCTGCTGAGACGTTCTCTTGATCGATTCATTGAACGACGTCAAGAAATCGTCATTAAACATTTGCATTAATAAATTCGGTTGTTAATTGTACCTATAATTATTAAATTTGGTTTGTTTTCAGTTTCGAGGGCCATTCAAAACAGAAATTTAAATTTTTCTCTGGTAAGAGAAACAGCCAACATTTCTCATTGTTTTTCTTCCACCTGATCTTCCTGCTCACTCATCTACTTAGCCAATGGTCTAAGCGACTCGTTGTATCGCTTTTTTGTCGAACTCTTTGAGGCCTGCCCTCCACCCATTGCACTTTATCCAAGCACTAATCTGCTGCTGTTCTTAAAGAAGCAAATTTTTGAGAGCCCTGCGAGAGCTAAACTTTGAGTAGCCAGCAAGTTTCAAAATTTCATGAAGCACTACCAAAGCATGCAGAGACATCCCAGCTGTGTGCAATATTTTCCACTCTGTGTCGGACCGAACGACGTCATCATATGCCTTGGCCATGGTTGGAGTTCCTGTTCTCATCAAAACCATTACCGCCTCTACTTGGAATAGATTTGCCAATTTGTAAACACTTTTGAATAAAGCTGTTAATAAAGTTTTCCTCCACAGCAGACAGTCTTTCTAATATTTTACTTGCTTTGCATTGTTGCACGTTCTAACCCCAAAAATTGATTGCTGATCTTTGTTTAACAAACTTGAAGTAACTTTCAAGGCCATTTTGAGATCATTTATTTGGAAAATTGGAAAACAAAACACTAAGCAATCAAAACACATACTAAATAAAATTTACCACCAGAATTGCTTTTTGAAAAACTTCAACTCCGCAATCGCCCTCCGATTTAATAAATCTCTGTTAATGGAGTCACAAATCAATCTTTATCTTCAGCGTCATGTAATTATTTTATGTTTTAACAAGTCAAATTTGCGACTCCGCCTCACTCCGTTGGCGAATGAAAACCCTCGTCGATGTTTAAAACACCTTCAAAGTTTTCCACTTGAGAAGTGCGTCGTCGCCTCCACCCACCACATAATCGATTCCACAGCCGTGTCCGACCACGACTCACTTTTGTTAAACATTTGAGTTCAAATTAAGAACAATGCCAAGCTCTATGAAAAACAATTAAGAACATAAGCCGGTTGCAGGATAAAGTTTTTAAGTAATCAGCAGTTTTCTTTTTCTACGTTGCGATTGTTAATTTGTCAACTTCACGAGTCAGGATCTGCACCAAAAGACAACTTTTAAGGCGGCTTTTACCGATCACGCGTATTTGCGCGCAGAACTATGTTTGTCATTGGATTGTATGCATTTTGCCTTTTTTCTTTTTATGCATGTTTATCGAAAAAGATGTCACGCTCTTTTCCGCTGGTAAATACGCGTGATTGGTAAAATCCGCTTAAGCAACAATGAATTTACGTCACTTTATTTTCTAAAAAAAATTAAAAGCAGATGCGGGCGAAAATTTAGAAAGAGCTGCTTTAACTCAAAATTTGCTGGTTTTTATACAAAAAAAAAACACTGCAACACTGTTGGTTATCCAGATTCCATCAAACCTGACAACCAGTTCAATGACACTCTACGACCAGAGGTGGAGTCGAGGACACAAGGCTCGAGGCCAAGGCCAAGAACACAAAAAAAATCCGCGGACAAGGCCAAGGACAGCCTTTCCGAGAACAGACACTCTCGAGGCCAAGGACAGGAATGCTCGAGGCCAAGGCCAAGGACCAAGGACACAAGTGCAAGTGCTCTCCAAAAAAAAAAGGTCTTCACAAAAATTTTTCAGGCGATCTCAAAAAAAAAAAAATTTTTTTTTTCAGGCAATCTCCACAAAAAACCGTTTTCCAAAAAATTTTTCAAGCGCTCCACAAAATTTTAACAATTCAAAAAATAGTGCTGCCCTCGAGCCGAGGACAGGCCAATTTTCGAGGACTTGAGGCCTCGAGGTCAAGGCCAAGGCCAAGGACTTCAAAATCTGTCCTCGAGGACGTCCTCGAGGCCAAGGACGTCCTCGAGGACTCCACCTCTGTCTACGACTCTGCGTTTGACTATTTTGCAATCGACGATCTCCGATTAAAAGTGCTGCTATTTTTTGTAATTTTTTGTTATTGATCTTTCTATGCTACTTAAAATCTAAAATAATCTCGATTTGTGCATCAGAAATAGTTTGATCAAAAATGCAAAATATAGTGAAACCCTAAATTTGAAGTCACTCAAAAAAGCGTGATATTATGTATTGAAAAATTTGTTTCACAAACCCGAACCAAAAAAAAAGCGTTGGAACATCCCGCTTGGCAGTATGGTACGCTTTAAGTTTTGCTAAAAAGTACGGTACGCGTTTTTTGTGAAGGGTAACGAGGTTTGCAACTCACTGACGACGCTACGTACCATACTTGTGTTAGTTCGATGCTTTGTTACGCGTCTGTAGATTATTTATGACACGTGTTCTGAGTTTCAATTATTTGTTACCCTCCACTCTCTTCCCGAAAAATTATGGCTAAAAAGCGTCACATGAGTTGAAAAACTCCAAACTTGGCAAAACTAATATTCATGAATTACATTTTAGAATACAGTATAAATGCAGTTAAGCTTTTTTTAAAAGCTCGGAAAACTAGAAGTTTGGAAAAACCTTAGCATATTTTTCACCTTTGTACTGTTCCTTCAAGTGCGGTACATTAGAGCGTTGATTGACCCACGTACAGTAGCGTAGCCAGGGGGGGCGGGGGGGCGCGAGCCCCCCCATTGACTTGTGAAGTATGCAAAATTGCATGTTTTTTGTGATTTTGAGGCCGATTTGTTGTGAAAAATTGAAAATAGCCCCCCCCCATACGAAAACAGCCCCCCTCAAACGTCTGAATTTGCGAAATTGGACGAAAAATTTGTCTCAATTTTGGTGAGAACCTTTTTTTTTTATTTTGGAGAACACCTGATTTTGGGCGGAAAAAACCTTTGAATTTCGGATTTCGGACGAAAAATAACTCTCAATTTCAGAGAAGACCTTTTTTTTTTTTTTTTCTTTGGAGAACACCTAATTTTGGGCGAAAAAACCTTTGAAACTCGGATTTCGGCCGAAAAATAACTCTCAATTTCAGAGAAGACCTTTTTTTTTTGGAGATCACCTGATTTTGGGCGGAAAAAACCTTTGAATTTCCGAGCTTTTCGAGAAATTTCGTCTCAATTTTCGGACAAACCGTGTGAAACTCATTCAAGTCCAATGAAAATTCGAGTCAAGGTCGTTTGCACACTTCTCACTCTTTCAAAATAGCCCCCCCCCTTTTCCAAATCCTGGCTACGCGCCTGCCCACGTACCGTACCTTTTACGAACAATACGTTTAGAGCGTATCATCCGATAAAAAGTTAGTAGGTACGGTACATATGCAAAAGTTTTTTGAAACATTACTTTACGGTACGGTAAATTTTTGAAGTCCGCCGAGTTCAAATTTTAATCGTACCGTGCTGCCGTCTTTGCTGAGGGTCTTCCCCTACTGATCATAATCAAAAGCCAACTCCGATTTTGCTGTACTGTTTAAATCCAAAGCAGTGCTGACAGTTTGTGTAACGGTCAGGTCATGGTATGGAATGGAATGGAATGGAACGGAAATTTCGGTATGGAATATGGAAGATGCCAGAATGGAATGGAATGGAAGATTTCAAGAATGGAATGGAAGACAATCTTCCATACTTCCATATCAATTCCATACTAGATTTCGTGCATTGTATTTACAGAAAAATACATACCGATGTCGGGTAGTGATATTTAATATTGTCACAGAAGTATTCAACTTTAATATTTAAGCAGATTATTTGTCGACAAATCGCAGTACTTTGGTTTTGAGCATTGTGCAAACAGTGTACGTATTGCATCATTGTAAGTACATTGCAATTTAATTGCAGCATTGATGTTACAGTTGACGACCTTGACAGATTTGACTTGTTTTGTTTTTTTATTTTGAGGCTGACAATTTGCCCAGTCGTAAATTTTGTTTTCTTACATTGTCGCAAAAACTCGGATTTGATGTTTAATCCCCGTTTCAGCTTTATTCATATTTTTAATTTTTAAGCTTATAGTGATTCTTTTTGGTGTTAAAGCTAGGTATTTCTATTTCGGTAAATGGTCTAGTTGATGTGAGTGCAAACTTGTAACGTGATCATTAAACCATAGGCATAGCCAGAAGGACCCAATTGAAATCCAATTGAAACGCCAGAAGATGACTCTGCCCCCTCCATCCAATTGAAAAGCTACCAATGATAAAAATGATGACACAAAGCCTATTTATTCAGTTCTTTTAGTATTTTGGAGTGCAACAGTACATGCGTACAACAGCAATTAGCAGTAACTTAATATTAATATTGACGACCAGAGGGCCCATGCCCTCTCAATTTAAATTTTTACCAACCAATTTAAATGTACAAGCCGGGAGAAATTCAGTGTTTTTGTTCTAAAAGGTGCAATCTCAGGCACTCATCTAACTTGTTTAAGGAAAAATACGTTTTAGGTCCCCAGCTAACTTTTATATTACAATAACATGATTAGTAACCATTTATTGCATCTAAAATACCAACTTTAAATAACTTTAAATTACCAACTTTAAATAACAATCCACCTCCATCTAGTCAGTTTTTATGTGACAAAATGCTTTTGAAAAAACCTAGTAAGAGGAAATGCTTATTGAACAAATTATTGAATTTGAATCGAGCGTGCCTGGGCCCCTGGTCGTACATACCCCATAAACATTGCCATGTGTAATAAACGAGTAAAACACGTGTTCACCAACCCCAGTTAGACGTGTAAAACCCGTGTACAAAACACGGGTTTTTCACGACGTTTTGCACCAACGTCACCCGTGTTTTACACGTGTTTTGGTACGTGTTTGCTACGTAACCCTAACACGTGTTTGCTACGTAACCCTAACACGTGTTGACTACGTGTTTTTAACACGTAAAAAATACGTGAATTGGACACGTGTTTTAAACATTGCCATGTGTAATAAACGAGTAAAACACGTGTTCACCAACCCGTTAGACGTGTAAAACCCGTGTACAAAACACGGGTTTTTCACGACGTTTTGCACCAACGTCACCCGTGTTTGCTACGTAACCCTAACACGTGTTGACTACGTGTTTTTAACCCGTAAAAAATACGTGAATTGGACACGTGTTTATTATCAATTCTTGACTCGTGTTCGACTCGAGTTTTTACGCGATTGCGACACGTGTTTTAACAACGGTTTTCGACACGTGTTTGACTAACAGTTTTTACGTGATTTCGATACGAATTTATCATCGGTTCTTTATACGATCCTTTAAAACTTCTGATAGATACGCGAAACACAAGTCTTGACCAGAATGTTGCACGATAAACTGTTCGTAAAGCTGCTATAAATTTTTGTCACAAAAAGCTACTAATTCAGCAAGTTTTGTTAAAACTTACTGGCGCCTTCTAAAGCGATCAGTGATTTTGTGTTTCCAGCTTGCTATCACTAAATATAAACACTTCGAAGTATTCTACTGAATAATATAATTTCATATACAGCATGCTCAACAGCTGAGTTTATCAAACATTTATTTACAAACCCAAATAAAAAACATAAAAAACACTAGTTCATACAACAGGTGGCCTAGGCCTTTGCAGTCTCTTGGTTGCAGATTTTACATATTCTTGTATCACTTTTTAGACAAGGGGATTTATAACTTTCGAATCCGCTGTACGTACAGCAGCTGCAAAGCAAAATAAAACATATGAAAACAGGTAGCAAAATTAGAAATATATTAATCGAAATTGGCAAGAATTAGTAGACTCTGACTCCCGACTATTCCGAAAAAATTTGTTGTTTTTAGAGAAAGCAGATAAAATCATTGGGATTTCTACAAACGATCATTAACGTCAGCGTTGCAAACTTGAATCGACCATGTACATTAAATCCGAGCTACGGTTTAGCCAAACGTTATATCAAAACAATGCTCTGAGCACAGACAAAAAACGAGCTTGCTATTTTATTTCTTCAGAAAAAACGCGAAAATTGTCTGCTTTATGCTGACATACTCCGCGAAATGTTCACATGATTTTACATTAGCTGGTTGTCAATGGAGTGGATATTTTAATTCGCTGCGGAGAGAAATTTCTTTTGTTTGTTGTTGCGTGTATTGCTAATATTTGCAAACATATTTTGAAGTTCTAAACGTAAAAAAGTGAGCTTAGGGAAAAGTTTAATTTCCCGCTAAAATTTATTTCATCAGTTAGCACCAGTAAGCTATTAAAGGATGAATTATCTGATAAACTTCAATGTTTAGGAACCATGAAATTACAACTAGCGATAGCTGCGTAATAATACAAAAAATGACGAAGGCTAATAACAAACGAGCCAAGTCAACTGACCGCGAACCAGTGGTTTCGTTACAGTGATTTGGTCACTCATTTCGTCGCAGTGATTTCGTCACAACGTGAGGGTTTGGGCAAGATGGCTCTGGCGATAGTAAAAATATATTTAGGATCGCCCTTCTCAGCCAATCGGCGTTGCTCGTGGTCAGTTTGTTTGCGGTCAGTTTGCTCGCGGTCAGTTGTCGTGGACCCAATAACAAACGAACTGGCTGCATTTATGTTGCCTACTGCAAGCAGCAGCAATAGTAGGTATTGGAAGCTAATAGCACTTTTACATTACGCTTACTCATTCTTTCCACACAGAGACTCAAAAATAAATTTTGCATTAAAATATTAGTAATGCAACAGTATTTATTAACCATACAGTAGGTTCAGTTTCACTCCAAACATTTTGTATTGTTAAACTGTACAACTATTTTTTGCCTCTGTTGCATCATAACAAGCTCTCAAGCAATCAGGTTTCATTCCCACGGTCCAGCTTGTTTTATCACACTCTCACAAATTATCAAAATTGGCGAAAGGCAGCGATATGTAACCATCTTTACTTCGCACACATTTTGTTTTAAAGTATATACTGTGATAAATACCCGTAAAAAATCCACCAACATGATTAACAAGGCGATGACATTCTGTGTCGTATGTCTTAGGCTGTTTATCATAGTTTTGATTGTGCCCTTAGACTCAAGGATACTGGCTATAGCTTATCATTAAATTCTCAGTGCATAGTCCTCCATGAACTAACTGTACAAACATATTAAAAAAAAAAAACAGTGGAAGCTTTCGAAAAACATGCACGCCGTGAAAGTGAAAGCTGATTGGCGGAGAGGTTACGCCATGTTATGACGCTGCAAAACTACTGAAGAGTTTTTTTTTCACAAGGGAATAAACCTAATGTATAGCGAAAACACACTGTGGTAATACAACACAACAAACAACCTGAAACGGCGTAATTATTTCTCTCCTCAGGACTTGAAATATCCACTTCATTAAAAATCAACCAACGTAAAAATTATTTGAAAATTCCTCAGGTACGCCATAGAGCAGACAATTCACGGGTTTTCTTTTAAAAGTTAATAAGCTATTTCTTGATATAAAATTTAGCTAGACCGGATCTCGGCTTTAAGGGAAATTAGACATCTCTCAAACAGATTGTTTAAAAGGAATGGAGTTAACGCAAGAAAAGACTATCTATACATTACACTTATTTTAGAAACCCGATTGATTTTGCCTGCTATCCTCCTTTTTACAACTTATGGCTCGAATTTCGACTTCTGACTTTAAAACTAGGCAAAGAATTCCATTCTAATTCCCAATTGAGTAATGGAAAGATTTATAATATTCTACAAAAAACGTCCAATTCCTAATCCTGCTTATGCTAAAGCGAATTATACCCTTAAAATATGAAGCCGGAAACTGACTTTATATGGTCTACGGGCCAAGTGATTATCGTGCCGAATAAAATGGTTATTTATTTCAACACGGATAAGTTTATACCAGGAACAATATAAGGAGTTAACCTTTTAAAAAACCCAAACAACTATAACAACTTACCATTCAAAATTTCTTCAATGTTGCTGCTCTTCAGGCCATGCTTTGAGCCACGCTAGCCCAACCAGTTAAATTTTTCCATTAACACATCCGTGAATATACATGAAAGCATTTCGCGGATGCTCTTTTTAGGATCCTTGGAGAAGTAGCGTTGTAAATATGTTACCTAAATAAAAAACGGTCCACTTATTTATATTTAATCTTACTGATAGTTGACGCTCGAACGCAACAAAAATTAACCGGCATACACAGAATCACAGGCTTATACTACCAAACTAGCGAGAATCCGTAGCATTTCAAGTAATTCTTTTATAGCTTAATGTCGAAGTCGACTTGCACTTCTTATAAAGCACCATCTACACTATGCGCAAGGTTTTTGTGTGTTTAACGTGCATACGAACGAGAGCGAATCAAATCACAGTGTCAAGACTGAACCACATTTTCGCCAACCACACGCCCATATTCGGCATTTTTTCGTATAAATTCTACGCTAAGCCAAAGTGCAGCTAATCGCTGCCGAGCGAAAAAAATTTTAAACCTAGTCTCGCTCAAGCGACCGCGCCTGTTCGAACGTAGAGCAACTTCAAGTAACACAATACAACTAAAAAGTGAGCATGCGCTAACTAAAAATTGAAGCAGAGTGTAGACAAGGCTAAAAAACGGCAAAAAAGTCACATTTTTGTTATTTTTATACAACATTGCAAGAACAAAATATATCTTACCAGCTTTTTTTGAGACTCAACACATTCTAGCTGCGTGGATTCCAACTTTTCAAAGACCCTCATTTCGCCCACCGGAAGCGAAAATTCTTCCGGACATCCAATTACCAGAACGGATGCAATCGCAACTGCAGGGCATTGCCCAATCTTGGACAAAATAGCATCCAATTTTTGATGAACGGAATTAATTTCTTGTTTCAATTCTATCCGAGTAATTCGAGTTCGACGAGCTAAAATATTGCAAAATAATAAGGTTTTGTAAAACTCCAAACTTTTTTCTAACATTTTAAATGTTTAGATTTACGTCTACCGCAATTATGGTTCAAATTTTACTATTTTGGTAACTTAATACTTTGCACAAGTCCTTTTTTAGTTTTTACCTCCGCTAACATGCTAGACTAAATTTACAATAAGGGTACCAAAACTCAACAAATTTGCATGAAGATAACCGTACATAACAGTTTTTTTATAAGTCTGGTACTTAAAAAACATAATGAGCAGAATTTGACTCGCTCAATATTCGCAGTACGGTAAGTTATTTCTAGCAAGTATTTTATGCTCAATCGAAAAAAATTAATATACGAATGTTGTTTTTTTTTGCATTATTTCTGGTTCTTTTTGAAAAATTCTTAAATTAAAAGTACACTGCATATGTTACTCTTAGTCACTCCAATATGCTATTGCACGTAGCCACAAGCCTTGTTTAAATAGCCCAAAATTATCGTCTTTCTCCGCGTTTAATTTTATTTTAGATATCTCACAAAGATATTACAACGATAAAAAAATTGATCATTTTGGAAATCGCGAATTAACATATTAAAAAATATGCAAAACATACAGTAAAAAAAGAAATTATGGCAGCGGTATGCAGCTTCGCCGAGCATGAAGTCGCGCAAAGCTTAACAGTACCATATTATTGAGTAGTGAGCGCCTTAATCGTTAGGGCTACATCCAAAATTCCACAGAAAACAGTATCGTACCTTCCCTGCATAACGAAACCAGTTTTTCATCATGATCATCTTGGTTAGAAGAAGAACTAAAGCAATTTCGTTCGCTTTTTCCTTCAGCTTCCGCCAGTACAGGTACTTCATCAATTTGAAAATTTTCTGAAACAATCAGAAGCTGATTTCAGTCAAACGGATCTATACAAAAAGTCGACCGCGTGGCCAAGAGTGGAAAGGCTACGGTTTTTTAAACCCCCACCCTGGTCACGTTGTTGCCACATTGGATAGAACGTTTTACGATGATTATCTCTGGTTTAGAACAATCAGCAAATTTAGTGGGCAAGATATCGAAGAAATCCACAGGAGCATTGGACCATCGAAAATCCCTTATGCAAGTGCGGATTTCTCCGAGCACCTAAATTACTGCTTACCGCAACGAACAATGTGCGGATTGTGCAGGACAATAAACATGCAGCAACTACAAATATCAACGAAAAGGAGCAAAATCTACCTGTTTGCTCATTATTGATGATAAAATAGTAAGCATTTTTAAGATCTGGAAGATAGGGCTGATAGCTCTTTCCATGCCTTATCACAAGACAGCCTTGCACAACCCAAAGGGACTTACAACTTAAGAGATCTCTCCATTAAATTTATCTGCAATGTGATTCCCAACCTCAAGAGTTTTTACACTTTCCAGTATAGCAGGAATTTGCGGTACTTTTGGAGTACCAAGTGGCGTGAGTCTTGGGAGGTCAACTTTCAAATATTAGAACTAGAAGAACCTTGCTCCTCATCAGACTCCACCAGTCTTCTCGGTTTTTTAGCAACAAAAACAACCGTACTTTTAGCCAATTACTACAAACAGCAATTCACATGATACGCCATAGGCTATGCAAATGCATGTAAAATAAATTTTATATTTTAATCAATAGCACGTTTCCTCATTTTATGAATAGCAATTTTTTCATTATTCTTAAAAATTGCTGACTTTTCAAAAATTTGTATGACACCGCATTACCGCTACCATTTTTTTTCTGCTACAATAGCTGGTTGTTATTGCAATTAACTTCGCACTAAACCGAATTTTTTTCAGTAGTTTCTGGATGATATTTTAGCTATCTAATTCTCTCTTGGCATACCTAAAGATTGAAGTATCTCGAAGTGTCGTCAATACTTCAGTTTGTACGTGCTTTTGAACAATTAATCATCTCGACAAATTTACCATTGTTGACAAAAAGAAGAAAGGATGCCTTCTCATTTGAATCAACAATTGAAAATTAACTGAACCCTTTTTGAACAAATGTATTGCTAAATCTTCCAACGAAAAACATTTGCTTAATTGAAGAAACAGCAAATTAAGCATACGAGCTTTTGATGCACCACAAAAAGAAATACCTTTAAAAGCAACCATCTCATAAAAATGCATATGTTTGCAACACTAAACTTTTTTTGTCTCCACTAATGAAACAGCCATAAATAGTGTATGCAGTAAAAACCTGGCAGCACAACCAATATGAAAATTGGTAAAAGTGGTTATTACTGATATGTAATGTATTCCCAAAACGCAACGTGGGATACAAAATGCTTCCAGAAATTTTAGCGTGCAAGTTTAATATTGCCATTTATCTCAACAGAATCGCCTAGTTCCTTAATTTTCTAAGTCGTCAAGCTAACTAATTTTTTTAAAAACAATTATTGAGTTTCTTGAGTGACCACAAAGCAGTTTTGGAATAACTTATTTAAAAGATTTTGTAAACCAAGGATAGCCAACTTAAGGCCGACAAACCCTTAGAAGCAGCCCGGAATATTGGTAGTAGGCTTTCATTTTGACCAAAATATCAAGTACCGTAGTTTCCTGGCGCGTTATAACTATAAACAGTCCAGTTGAAAACCAACATGGACATTAAATTATCAAGAGCAATCATTAAGTGGCACCAAGTTTGGAAACACAAGGCAATTTCACAAAAAGGTTCTTTTTGCTCAAACGTACGAAGCAACGTTATTGTGAGCATAAAAATACAATTAAACACATGCAATTCGCCAACATACTTGTTATGGCGTTTTGATGCAGATCGTTTCACTATCATATCGTCATCTGAAACACATGTTGTGTTTACATCCGTTTTGTCTTCAGCTTCACGTAATTTTATCATCCCCTTGGCCAAGTCACCTTGAAAAAAAAATTAGTTAAAAGCAACAAGGGAAGACTACACAGAAGATAAACCATTTGACACAATACATAAGTAAAGTTTTAAAATGAAGCTACCAGAAAGAGCAATTGTACAATGAATAGATATATATGTTTTGCGGTCCGTGACATCCTGACGCGAGACAACTCACCCCCAGAATCCTGACGCCAGGGACATTCTGACGCTCGGGACATCCTTACGCCAAAAGCTCGAAACTTTCGCGCTCCACTTTTTTTCTTTCTTTTCTCCTTTCCGCGCTACGAATTTTTTCTCAAAACGATTAACGTTCGGTTATTGTGACGTAAGTATAATAAATTCCGTTAATTGCAAACTTTATAAAAATCTCTATTTTGCAGAAACAACTCAAAAGCGAGTTGTATATTTTCGCTAAAATAACCACGATACAATCGAAAGCCAAGTTAGCAAATCTGTAAAAATGCTGGCGATAAGTTTCAAACGATAACCGAATGCCGCGATTGAAAATAATATACTTTGCTATTATTAAACGACCACGTAGATAATTCATAATAATCTATGAGTTAATTTATAGAGAAAAATGCTGTAATTTATAGAGAAAAAAGCTGACAGGCGGCATTATCTTTACTTTTTGTGGTAAACAAAATCATAATTATGTGTAATCGTTTTACAGTTTTGCTACAATTTAAAGTGGTTTAAAGTTTTGCGAGAATTTAAAGTTCAACCTTTTTATTATTACATTGCAATCACCTTGTATTACGCAAGTTTCAGATATATTGTGTTTCTCAAATTGCCTCAAATATATTGTGTTTCTGATTAAAAAAGCAAAGTATGAGACATAAACGGAAAAGATTTAAGCTAATCGAAATTAGCGCCTTGTTAATGATCGAATTTTTCGATTAGCAACTTGTTATTGTTCGAATTCTTCGATTTTGCGAGCGAAGAAATTGCAATTTGGTATGCTGATACGAAGCGTGTGAACGTGTTGTTTCGTCCTTTGAAGTCATTCAAAGTAAAAAATGCGATTGCAAAAACTAACAGCCCATTAATTGAGGTTAAAACTAAATAAACCACCCGTTGGGATATTGATTAATTGGATGATCACAAATTATTGTATTTTTAATCTATTTCATTCTTGGCCGTCATTTCAACTCTTAATTTTGAACGTTGTGTGTAGGCAAACTATTGCAAATATAAAACTAACAATTTTTTTATGAAAATGCTCGTTAATGTGGTTATCCAATAATAATAGGCAAAAATAACAAATTTTAATCGCTGCATTAATTGATTTCGATTTGCGGTACTTGACTTCGAACTATATTTTTAATATTTTCGTTAACATACAATTTGTTTTAGAGCATTTTTCTCTATAAATTAACCACACAGATTATTATGAATTATCTACGTGGTCGTTTAATAATAGCAAAGTATATTATTTTCAATCGCGGCATTCGGTTATCGTTTGAAACTTATCGCCAGCATTTTTACAGATTTGCTAACTTGGCTTTCGATTGTATCATGGTTATTTTAGCGAAAATACAACTCGCTTTTGAGTTGTTTCTGCAAAATAGAGATTTTTATAAAGTTTGCAATTAACGGAATTTATTATACTAACGTCACAATAACCGAACGTTAATCGTTTTGAGAAAAAATTCGTAGCGCGGAAAGGAGAAAAAAAAGAAAAAAAGCGAAGCGCGAAAGTTTCGAGCTTTTGGCGTAAGGATGTCCCAAGCGTCAGAATGTCCCTGGCGTCAAGATGTCCCTGGCGTCAGGATTCTGGGGGTGAGTTGTCTCGCGTCAGGATGTCCTGCTTCGAAGACAACTGACCGCAAACAAACTGACTGCGTACAACGCCGATTGGCTGAAAAGGGCGATCCTAAATATATTTTTACTATCCCCAGAGCCATCTTGCCCAAACCCTCACGTTGTGACAAAATCACTGCGACGAAATCAGTGACGAAACCAATGCAACGAAATCGTCGCTTCGCGGCCAGTTGGTCGCGGTCAGTTGACTTGGCTCGGCATACACAAACACGGA
Source organism: Trididemnum nubilum (assembly GCA_963965965.1). Classification (NCBI taxonomy): domain Eukaryota; kingdom Metazoa; phylum Chordata; class Ascidiacea; order Aplousobranchia; family Didemnidae; genus Trididemnum; species Trididemnum nubilum. Next base: position 512,872 of record OZ014469.1, read on the forward strand.
AAATAATTATTAGCTACTGTTAACAACAAATGTTACTGGAAGTTAGCGTATTTAACACAATTTACATCAATTGCTTAACAAAAAAACTTTATTGGAAGAAATAGAAAATAAGTCACAAAAATTTAAATGAGGTGAAGCACAGCTAAAAGTAAGACCAAAATCCAAAAGTTAAAAAAGCTTTCAAAACATAACCTTATTGGTTTTCAGTTTTCGACAACTTATAGTTCAGAGATATTATTTTATTTGAAAAATAAAAACATTTTGCTTAAAGAGTCGCCAATCAAAAATCTAATTTTTCGCAATTTGAGGTTTTGCCTAGTTTTTGTGAGCATTTCTTTTCCACTGCTGACCTACTGCTAAAGGCTTGCATTCCTTGCAACCATATGCTTGCAAAATATTTATTACTTTACAATACCGTATAGATAATTTTGGAAAACTAAATTGTAAGTAGCGACATTGCAAAGAATATGCAATTTTGTTCTGAACTTTGAAATTCATTATCTGAAAAACGATAGAGGTAAAAAACTGAATTCGTGGAACAACATGTTTTAGATGCTTCTTTAGCTTATCTTTCTAGCATAATCTTAACTAGATAGTTCAATCTAAAATAACCCTAAATGTATTCAGTAAAAATCACTTGAAGTCATAACCTTAAAGTCTTAAACAATATCAAACATGATAATCGGTGCATTTTCTGTCTTGAGATAATCCATAAGATATTAATTAAATATCAATATTGTAAAACTGCTCTTACTTGTTTCATATATCACTTGAACTGTGTATGTTTTCCACTGTGAAGATGATTTATGATATCGAACGCAGATCTTTCTTGCTCTATGACTAGCAACATTAGGCCAGTAGCACTTTGTAATGTCCTTATCATTAAATAATCAATTTTTCGGGACTAGTTCCACTTCATTTAGGCATGGAAAAGATTCCACAACAAAGACTTTTTTAAAACCTAATTTACTAACATCGTGCGTATCGTCATTCATTGCAACTAGATTACAGATACTCCAACTTCAAAAACTCCTGCAAAACTGAAGTACAGCAATAAGAAATGTCAATCACACACCCTAAATGTCTAAAACATTTTGAATTTTGAAAAATACGGTTGTTCAAACACTGGAAAAAGTTTAGTTATTTGCACAATTGTAGTTACAAGTTACATGAGGACCAGAAGCAAATCACTGGCAATCGTATTCGATTTGCATCGACTCCATCCTACTTAACGCAGCTATTACGTAGATATTCTCTTTAAACACAATGTAAGGGCCTATCTGATTTTATTTTTTAGCGGCAACCCGGACAACTAGCTGCAGTGTTGCTTTATGATAGAACTGGGATGACATCACCAATGTCATTAACATCAAAGTTGCAAATAAAAGTTAAAATCATGGTGGCCCACACCTTGCGTTGATGTAGAATAATTCTAGAACAGCTAGGTTTAAAAGAGGATTGCAGGCAAAATTAATGGAGGTATCAAAAGTTAGGACAATCGCATTAGATTAGATTGGTGTTGACCCCAATCTTTTTAGACTCAGCCGTTTCAGAGATATTGTACTTCAAACGCGACCTAACATCTCCTGTTTCTTGATAATCTTATTGGCAACACCGACGTTAATAAACCATTAAATTCCAAATTTTGATTTTTTGAATATTTTTCATGTAAATTTTTTCACTCTGCCTACTGAACACATAACAGATGAAAAAAATCTCAAAAATTGTATATCTTTGTTTGTTTATTGAAAAGTATGTTGGTACCTTATTAGAGTCTATAGTAGGCACAGATGGCATTATATTAGCTTAATCAATTAAGAAATTCAAATAGTCAAAATACAACTAAATTTACATAAACTACAATGACATATGCAATAGTTTTTGATAAGGGGGCAGTCAAGAGGAATCATATTAATGTTGACTTCATAATTTAATTTTTGACGTCATAGTAAAATGCGTAATTTTTTTAAAACGTTTTCCATCACCATCAATTATGGAGAAAGTATACATTTTTGGATAGCTGGATTTTTAGCCTCAGTCTATGGCTTAAGATAATGAGAATTTGCCTCAATTTTTGTGAGCCAAGTCAACTGACCGCGACAAACTGACTGCAAACAAACTGACCGCGAAGCAATGATTTTGTTACATCATTTCGACTCTGATTTCGTCGCAGTGATTTTGTCACAAAGTGAGGGTTTGGGCAAGATGGCTCTGGGGATAGTAAAAATATATTTAGGATCGCCCTTCTCCACCAATCGATGTTCTTTGCGGTCAGTTTGTTTGCGGTCAGTTGTCGTGGACCCAATCTTTGGTCTTTTGAGAAAACTTGAAATATTTTTAGATTGTAAGTCATTGTTTCTTTTCCTAAAGCTATATGCTCTTGTACTGAAGGTGAAAGACACCAATTTAGTTTTAGTTTGTAATCATAAAAACGAAAATTGGAAAGCAATATACATGTTGTCAAGCAGTACAGAGTACAGTTTATCAATGTTCTTACGCATAAAGTCAAATTAAGAAAGTTCAAGTCACATCATAATGCATCAAATAAACAAAACCTGACACAGAAGCTACACATTCAAATAAACATTAGATTTGGCGCTAAAACCAGTAACTATGTTCCTAAAAAATTAAGTATGCAAAGAATTTTTTTTACTTTACAAAGAATTTTGCAATGTATAAGTAAGCCTATGCGAATGATAACAAATTATTCGATTGTAACTGGTCACCTACAACAGTTAAGAATATTTGCCTCTTTGCAAATCTACCAAAAAAACAATCGAATAAGTAAGTGAAGTCCAAAAAATCATCACCAACTGATGCTACACCTTTCATCAACAGACATCTAGAAATATCCATAGGTGGGCAAGTTAATGCAAAACGTTAGCTTCGTTAACCACTAGTCCATTAACAAACCTCACACCTCTGTTAACGTTAATCCGTAATTTTCAGCTTTAATTAACGGAAGTTAATACAGTCCGTTAATTCGTTAATATTTTGCCTGTAATTTACATTTCTTTTCATTCACTCGCTTGTAGAATATGCATTGACGCTGTTAAGCTGATTGTAAAGAAATATTTAATATTATGGTGGTCTTTCGGTGTTAGAACGTTACATTTTACAGTCCAATCTAATTTCAAGATAAAAATAAGTTCAAATGCACCAACGAAGCTGCGATCGAAAAATTTTTGGAAATTGCAAACAGCGATATAATTAATTGACCTATGAGGCTCCAGCTTATTATTTGCCACAAACAATAGCTCCCTTCTTAGCTTTTTCTATAAAACTTGTGCTAATACGCAACAAGTGTCACCAGTGCAAACTGGCTTGTACCGGTACGATGAATGAATGATGCAAGATATTAACAATAAAACCTTAATGGAAGTTAACATGAAAAAACTTTTTAACGGATTAACAAGTTAAAGAAAAAGTTAGTTTCATTATTCACGGATTAACGATTAATGGACTAGTGCCCACCTATGGAAATATCTGATAGTGGAAATTGAACTCTATTGCCATAGGCAATAATTCCAAAAATGGTTTCAAATATTTTACATCAATAACTGATAATGATACATTTAGAAGTATTCCATTACCTTTTAAGTTTTTGCGGAATTTTAAGCATATAGCCTATCCTTTTATGACGTATATCATGACATGTTTGATTAACCCCATCCTATATACGACGGATGCCATCGAAGTCATCCCACGAACAAGTCGACCCACCTAACCCTAACCCCAAGGTAGCATTAAACCTAACTCAACCCTAACCCCAAGGTAGCGTTAATTCTAACTCTAACTTAAGATGATTGCCCTAACTCTAAACGGTGCTAACCCTAACCCCAATCTTAACTAAACCCCTTGAGCAAGGCGCTAACTTTAATTTCGGATATAAGCTCACTACGGCGGTATTTTGGGTCGACTTTGGTGGTTACCACCCTAATGCGGTACAGCAATATCACCATATCAGATATTTACTTTCGCCAAACCAATTTTTGCCATTTAATCATTACTTAAGTATCTACAACGGTTAGCCTACTCCTGATTCTACACGACTAAACTAGTAGGTTTTTAACATAAATTTAACTATAATAATTTCTTACCTATCTTTTTGAGAATTGCAACTACTGTAGGCCTAATCATTTTTCTATCTTCTGTAAGTATAACTGTATCTAAAACTGAAACTGAGCAAAATTTCACTCTAACACGTGGCAAGCAGTACATTCAGCTGTCACGTGGCAAGCGGTAACAGAGTAATTCAGCTATCTAATCTCCATTGTTATGTAAACAAGTACCGGTATAGCACGTCGAAGAGTTGAATCATTAGATAATACAATTTTAAACTAATTTTGCCACGATGCTTTCAGATTTGCCTGTAGAATACACCAGAAAAACGCGTGTTGATATGTTGTAACCTCGGTATTTATCGTTTTGGTCCAGTTTTAATTTCAAAATTCGGTGTTCTAGACTTTGCCTGATTATGGCGGCGAAAACGTTAACGTTGATCAGCCTCAGTGTTGCCAATAAAAATTGTCAAAAAACGGGGGATGGGACGGCTGAGTCCAAAAGAATGAGGTCAATGTCAATCCTAATGCGATTATCCTAATTGTTGTTTGAAAACACAGACACGCAGTTTGTGCGACGGTTTTCGTGCCAATGTTTACACAAAAAACACGAGAATATAAAAAAATTTATTTATTGCTATTTTGTCTGAAAATGTTTTTTTCATAGATTCCCAGGAGCAACCTAAGAGTAAAATTGCATAAGTTTGATGTTAGAAAAACTTTTTCGAGCCAAAAAAAGTTTGTGAAACTGGTGTCAATTAAAACGTAAAAAACACGTAAAATACACGTGTATCAATGGCACAAATAAATACCATACTTTAAAAATAGCAATCTTGAATATGGCAGATACAAATTACGTGTGAGAGGTCCAAACGTTGTTTGAAATACTGGCATGCAGTTTGTGCGACGGCTTCCGTGCCAATGTACACATAAAAAACACGAGAAAAACCCGAGTTTCATTTATTGCTTATTTGTTCGAAAATGTTTTTATAGATCCAAGCGCCAACCTAACTGTAAAATTACATAAGTTCAATGTTGGAACAACGTTTTTCCGTCTAAAAAAGTTCGTGAAACTGGTGTCAATTGAAACGTAAAAAACACGAGAAAAACCCGAGTTTCATTTATTGCTATTTGTTCGAAAATGTTTTTATAGATTCCAAGCGCCAACCTAACTGTAAAATTGCATAAGTTCAATGTTGGAACAACGTTTTTCTGTCCAAAAAAGTTCGTGAAACTGGTGTCAATTGAAACGTAAAAAACACGAGAAAAACCCGAGTTTCATTTATTGCTATTTGTTCGAAAACGTTTTTATAGATTCCAAGCGCCAACCTAACTGTAAAATTGCATAAGTTCAATGTTGGAACAACGTTTTTCTGTCTAAAAAAGTTCGTGAAACTGGTGTCAATTGAAACGTAAAAAACACGAGAAAAACCCGAGTTTCATTTATTGCTATTTGTTCGAAAATGTTTTTATAGATTCCAAGCGCCAACCTAACTGTAAAATTGCATAAGTTCAATGTTGGAACAACGTTTTTCTGTCCAAAAAAGTTCGTGAAACTGGTGTCAATTGAAACGTAAAAAACACGAGAAAAACCCGAGTTTCATTTATTGCTTTTGTGTTTAAAATTTTTTTTATAGATTCTAAGGGCCAACCTAAGAGTAAAATTGCATAAGTTCAATGTTAAAACAACGTTTTTCTGTCCACAAAAGTTCGTGAAACTGGTGTCAATTGAAACGTAAAAAACACGCAAAATACACGTGTAACTTGAATTAAACGGTAAAAAATTTTTTTCAGAAATTTCGCTTAAAAGTTTAGTAAAAAGAAATGGGAAAACAAAATTGTTCGAAAAATGCACTAAAAAAACAATTGAACAACTTTACATGCAACTGGTGTAAAATACGTGTAAAATTGGTGTTTGAAGCACGGACACGAGTTACCCGACAATTCTCCCACTTTGACACGTGTTTTACATGACCCCATGTTTATGGGGTATATATTCCCAAAACTGGTTATTTTCATGACAAAACAAAAATCTTCAAAGACAAATCTTCGAGTGCATTATTTAATGCTAGAAATGTTGCAGAAAGCAATTTACCTTGATTTCCCTGACTTTGGACCAAGTCACAAAATTTAACCCCAAAAATGCAAGATTTTAAACGTGTTTTGGACTTGACCTGAAGTAAAGGGAGTGATTTTTTCAATTGGCTTTCAAACATCAAAAATTTTGTTCTTTCAAATGGCTCTGAAAACGTGCGAAATGTGATCCAAATTGCATTAAAATAGTTTTTTTCCTAAAAAATTACAAAAAAATTGTCCAGCGGCTGGGGGCTCCGCTCCCATGCCCCCTCTGTGACATGTTTGAGTTGCACTAATTTGCTCACCACGTCTCCCAACTTTGATAGGATAGAAAAATGTAGTGGGTGAACACAAAAGTTTTATTCTGGTGGAAGATGTAAGTGATCACCTGCCAGTAATGGTGTGTTCTAATTTAAGCCTGCCCAAGAGTGAAAAATCAACTGTCACCCTAATTCGTGATACAAAAAATTTTGAAGTAGAAAAATTTCTAGACAAATTAACTGAAGGAATGGAGCTATTAGGTGATATCAAAGAGGAATGCATTGACAACTACACTGAGAAGTTTATTGACATTTTTCATAAGACTTTAAACATACATGCACCATTACGAAAACAAAGCAGAAAGGAAACAAAACTAAAAAACAAACCATGGTTATCCAAAGGAATCCTTATATCAATCCAGCAAAAAAATTTATTGTACAAAAGAGCCCTTAAATTAAATGACAGTAATACATGGGCACAATACAAAGTCTATAGAAATAAACTGACTCATATTAAGGAATATGCAAAACGACGTACTTTACATTAAAAATTTAGTGAATGATAATAAGCAAGACACCTCGTGGCTTTGGAAAATTATAAATAAAATTATTCACTTGAAAAATGTGAAAAAAAAAAAACATTCCTAATAAAATGTATGCTTCCAAAAGTGAAAGTGCACAAGGTCCACAGGCCATCAGTAACTTGTTCAATAAATATTTCATAGAGATAGGAGTTAACCTTGCATCTACAATTGAAACAACAGCTATAATTGATGGCAAATTTAATGCCACATCTTTGATTCAGAGTAGTTGCAATTCGTTTTTTCTAGAACCAATAGTTGAAGAAGAAGTAGTAAATTACATCAGAGCTATGAATCCATCAAAAAGTACAGGAAGACATGGAATTCCTGCAAAGTATATAAAAATGTCAGGCTCTGTTATAGCTCCAGTTCTAACTAACATTTTTAATGCATGCATATCAACAGGATATTTTCCAAAAGTGTTAAAAACCGCTGAAGTTGTTCCAATTTTCAAAAAAGGCGAAAGAGAGTTATGCAGTAATTATCGCCCTATTTCTATTTTAAATCCTTTTGCCAAACTTTTTGAAAAGTGTCTGCTTGATCAACTAAACAATTATTTTGTGAGCAATAATTTGATTAGTCCAAACCAGTATGGTTTTAAGAAAAATTGCTCAACAAATGAAGCTGTTTTAGATATTTACAATAAGCTACTTGACAATATGGATAAAAAGCTCATTACATGTTCTATTTTATCACACAAGCATATGATACCATCAATCACACAATACTGATCAAGAAACTAGAAAAGTATGGAATTAGAGGATTACCATTACAGTTACTAGCAAGTTACCTGACTGACCGTCAACAGTATACAATTGTAAATCAATATAAATCCAAGTCAAGAGATGTTATTTGCGGTATTCCTCAGGGATCAACTCTAGGTCCGTTGTTATTTAATATTTACATCAATGATCTACCACTTGCCTCAAATTTCACAATTCATCTTTTTGCTGGTGATACAAACCTTACTCTCTCCCATTCCAATGTTTCAACATTGCAACAAAATATTAATGATGAATTACTCAATGTAAGCAATTGGTTCAAGGTGAATAAATTATCAATTAACTTTAATAAAACTGAGTTTATGGTAGTGACAACAAAACAAAATAAACCTGAACTCAAAGTATCAATAGATAATAATCCAATCAAGCAATCACATCACATAAAGTATCTAGGTGTTTTCATAGACGACAATCTAAACTGGAAACAACAAATCAAGGAACAATGTTCAAAGGTAGCAAGGGGATCTTGGGCCCTTAATCAATTAAAACACTTTGTAGATGAGCAAACCTTAAGATCTGTTTACCACTGCCTCATATACTCTCATCTACAGTACTGCATAAGTAGTTGGGGGACTGCTTCAAAATCAACATTAGCACCTCTCTTTATTCTGCAAAAAAGAAGCATCAGATTGTTAACTGGAAGTGGATATCGTGAGCATACTAATCCTTTGTTCTATCGAGCTAAATGCTTAAAACTCAAGGATATTTACTCTCTGGAAACTGCAAAGCTAATGTACAAAATTCACAATAATGTATTATCTTTTGCAAATTCAGATAAGTTTAACCTAATGAAAAACTGCTATACACTTAAGACAAGATTGAGCCACAAAAACAACTTCTTTCTTCCAAGAACTAGAACAAGATTAGGGCAAAAGTCTCTATCATTCGCAGGAATTAAAATTTGGAATGAAATTCCAAGCAGTATGAAAGAAGTTTCATTCTACAGATTTAAAAAAGCTGTTAAAGCTCATTTTTTATCAAACTATGAAACCGATAAAAGCTAGAATAACAGCTTTCTATTAGCAATGCAGTAGTGATTACAGGAATCATAGTTGCATATTTATGCTTGAGTTCAACAATAACCTATTCTATTGCTTGAATGGCATGAGTTTGGTGCATTCATCTATCACACATTTATACAATACGTCATCTCTCATTTTGATGTCCCCATGAATTATTAGTAATTTTGCAATAACTGACTGAGGTGGATATATACTGGTATTGGAAATTGTACCAGTACTAATGACATATTGCCAAACAATACAAAACAAAGCAAGGAGTTTTTTTTTTCACTCTAATTGCCCACTTTAAATTCTATAAAACATAAATAAGCATTATGAACTTTATTAATTTTATTTCTATCCAATCTGTAGTTACAGCATTTGTATTTTTTAGTATGCTTAGAGTCAGAACAATTCTAATGTTGTCTTGCATTTTCTTTACATGGTGACTGTGAGTTTTGTGTATACACTGTACAAAGTGCACATATCCTTGCAACACTTTGCTTTAATTTTGCGTAAAATTTTTTATCATAGAAAGTAGCAGACTGAGAAAATCTAGAAGCTGCTGTTTTAACCTTAACTTGGTGAGGTGGCAGTAGACTTAGATGACCTTTCGGTCCTTCGCTGTCTCCTCACCAAGTGACTAAATATCGCTTTGACTCTGCAAGTTTGTGTGTTGGTTTTAAAGGAATTGCTTATTTCGATGCTTTGGTGATATACCTAGAGGAAGTTGCAGTTGTTTTTTGTGATATGACGTCACTTGGTAAATAAATAAATAAATATGATGATGATGATGATGATGATGATGACTTGCCGTTCTAGTCCTTCCTCTATAGCAAATCCAGGTTACGAGCCAAATCAGACGGCCTGCTTTTAATCTTTCATTCTTTGTCCCATAAAAAGTCCCTCGTTTCAAAAACTTCTGGTGCATGATTTGCGGTTTAGCCCTCCCCCCAATTCAAAATCCAGGCTACGCCTTTGCATTAAACCATGTGCAATATGCAAACCAGATACCGGTCGTTGTATCCTAGTATTGTTGGCTCACCTTCATGAGCGGTTGCTTACAACATTGCAAAAGTGCAAAGCAACAAAATTTACGTTGCATTGCTTTCAGTCTAAAATTTCTTTGGTGTGAAAGTATGGAATGGAATATGGTAGAAAATTTTAGTACGGAATGGAATATGGAATGGAAGATTTTTGGTATGGAATGGAAGAAAATTGCCAGCATGGAATATGGAAAAATCATCTTCCATTCCATTCCATACCATGCCCTGGTAGCGGTACAGCTCTGATACCGAGGGTCAGGGGTTCATTACTCACAGTGGTAACAAATTTTTTCAGTGTTGTCCAATAAAATTTCCTGTTTGTTTTTCACTTCTCTGTTTGTCTTGTTCAAATACAAAATACATATCTCATGATCATCGCTATGGGGGTAGGGCGTGCCTCCGGAAAAACTTACTCGACTAATTTTCCAGAAAAATTTATCTTGCATTCACTACTCAACTCTACCCCTCAGCTACCCAGCTTCACGCTCCACCACTTAATGACGAAGTACATTTGGAAACTTTCACTTACCTCATAGTGCAAGTTTCCATAATTATTTATTTTTTTTGAACAAATCTCCACAAAAACGATTTACGAAGTCTGGTTTTCAGCTTCAAACCCATAATGACGCTACTGAGTCAGCTTTAGATAATTTGATTTTAACGCATATTATTCACTGCAGGTTGCGGCTTGTAACATAAAATAGTAATTTGTACATTCTGGTTGAATTATCTCGGCTAGGGAAAAAGCAGAAGCACCTTTGCTGTCTTCAAGTTAAGACGCCATCTGCCCACCACATATGGTGCAGGCTTCAACACTGCCCTTTTATTGGTGAACGCAGGGATATCCAGAACATCGAGATTGCTAACTCGTGAGCGTTCCGCATGAGTGATGACAAATGAAGTGCTCGTTGTGGCACTCAATCAATCAGTCGCAGTGATGTAGTAGAGTAGGCGTGATTACCGTACAGTGGTCGGCAGGTACGGTTGACCAACACCTCTCTCACCATTAACTTTATGCAGAAAAATAATCAGAAAATATTTTAATTTTTAACTTTTGGGTTAAAGATAAAACGGCTAGCCACATGCTGGTTGTCAGGCTTCTGGCTAATAACTAGGCTAATGAAGGAGGATGCCTACATTTAACTTCCTCCGATGCCTGCAGTTAACTATTTGTTATAGAAGTTTAAATGTTTTGCATAGGCCTACAGAATAGTCCCAGGCTCCATTGAATTACGTTGTAGTCAACTCACAATCTTTCGTAGTACGTCTTGGGTTAAGATTAAACCTTAAGGTTCAGGTTAAGGTTATGATAAGATTCGGGTTAGGTATGTTTAGAATAGGAATTCAGGTTACCGGTATGTATGCTGCAATAAGTCCCTAGAATGTATTGACGTCAGGAAGAGAAGACCACTGCTTATTTCAATACAACCCCAATAAACCTAGGCCTAATCAGAGTTGATTTGAAAAGATAAGTTTGCTGAGTAGCGATAGGCTAGCTGAGCAGGTATAAGATTATGTACCGGTACATAGAGTATCAGCCAGTTTTAGCCTAAGTATGTTATTTACGGTATGCAAAATTTTTAATCTTGTCATTTTTAACTCTGTTTCAAGTACTATCACTAAGCACCGCAGTATTTCTCAAAGTTAATTTTGCAGATTTGTTTACAACGTATCGATACACATTTCATCTTTGGATATGCCAAATGTTTGTTGTGTATCTAATTGTGATAGTGGCTATTGCTCTTGCAAAGATAAGGAAAAAGCAGCTTTGTTCAGATTTCCCAAAGATGGCAGTATGCGTGATAAATGGTTTGCTGCAATACCACGAAAGAACTGGGTTCTTACCGAAAATCATCGTGTTTGTGCAAAACATTTTCTGGCTGATGATTTTCAAACCTTTTCAACTGATCATCAAGAAAACCGAAGAGCACAGAGAAGCACTCAGGAATTGAAGCAAAAGCGACTAAAGCCAGCAGTTATTCCCCATGTATTTCCTGGACTTTCCTTGTATCATTCTTCTACATCTGTTCAAAACCGAGGGCTATCATCTACGGTATCTTGTAGACTTGAAAAAGAAAACGAAAGAAGAGAGAAAGAAAATACTGAATTTCTTGCAACAGATGTAATACAAGACTTTGTATCATTAAAGAAAGATCTTAATGAAGTCACCCTTCCTGCTGGCTACATTGTTAAAACAGAAGAAAAAAAAAAATCGTTCCATTGCATTAAAGAAAATAATGATATCGGAATACAATTTGCACTGAAATTGCTTGCTTCCGTGGTGGTATTTGACAATTTGACTGTGTCAGCCTTTGCATCATCAGCACGCATACCACAAAGCTCATATCAACATTTTCTAAACCAAAAACAAATTAAAAGTTTTCAGGTCTAAGCAATTTACTGGCCCATTCCAAGTCTTTGGCAGATAAAAGCATCTACCATAACACTATCTTCATTGATTTGGCTATAGCTTCTTTAAAAAATTACATTGAAGCAAAAAATAACCATAGTGATGTCATTTTACATCTTGCCTTACTGCTGTTTATTATTGAAGAGTTGCAATTGCTCTTCAAGCCAAAAGAGGGTCGGCGTTATTCAACAACCATGATAACTGCAGCTTTCTTATGGCAGCTTACTAGTTCATCGTTGTACAAAAAACTGAAAGGTGTTTTTATTTTGCCTTCAATGAGACTGCTTCGTGCTTATTCTAGTGGGCTTGCTGTGAAATCTGGAAGTTTGGATATTTCTTATTTAAATCAACGTCTAGCTGATTTGACCAAGCAAGAAAAACTTATGACTTTGATGATTGATGAGGCTTACACAGCACGACGCATTGAATATAGAAATAGAGCTTTCATTAAAATTACTGAAGATGGCATTCCTGCCAAGACGGTCCTTACATTTATGATCCAGTCGTCATTCTGCAAATATCAAGACGTTGTATGCCTTGTTCCAGTGGATAAATTGGATACTAAAACCCTCTGCAGGTAATTCTATCCCAATAATTGCATCTACAACCAAACCTCCTGGTGCAAGAGGGGTTATTTATAATGTACCTCTTGACATCACGAATGATGAATTGCTGGAATGTCTAAAACAGTTCCAGGTGAATAATATCAAGCGATTTAAATTCAAAGACGCGGAAGGCAAAATGATTGACACTAAAACAGTTTTGTTGCATTTTGATTGTCCCGACTTGCCCACGCAGGTTCAATTGGGATATTTAAAATTTAATGTTAAACAGTACATCCCCATGCCATTGCGTTGTTTTAAATGCAATCGTTTCGGGCACATTGCGGAAAAATGTATAGGCAAAGAACGGTGTGCAAAATGTGGCAAGGAACACAACACATCTTCTTGCAGTATCACAAACGTAATTGCAATAAAGTGTGCTAATTGCAATGGCAACCACAGTGCGGCAAGTAAAATCTGCCCCAAGTATTTACCAGAAGCTCAAGTACTTAAATATCAAACCGAAAATTGCAACAGGTCGAAAAAAAACCTGCCGAAAATGATGTCACTCAAACCTGTGTTGAACTTCATAAAAATAGCTGCGATGCTTTGCAAATTGATTCTGCAACTAACTTTATGTTTAGTAATCCGATTTATCTCGTAGCTTTTTTGACAGAGGTCATTAATCAAACTTTGCTTGCAACAAAAACTAACAAAGAAATTGATATCTATCGAATTATTTCTGACTCTGCAGGAAAACAAATGGGAATTCCGATTGACGTTGAGCAGCTAAAATCCTTGACCTAATGGCGATCCATATTTTACTGTGGAATTGCAGATCTATTCGTAACAAAATTTTAAATCTACAAAGTTATTTATCCACTTTTGCTAATTTACCAGATATTTTATGTTTGCAGGACACCTACCTAAACAAACAAACAGTTTTTTCTTTAACAGGCTACCAAGTGATAAGAAAAGATCGAAATAATGGAAAAAAAGGAGGAGGTATTTGCTTTTGCGTTAAAAACACTGTTTCTTTTTCAGAAATTAGACTACCAGAGTGCAGTAACAGTATAGAAATTATGGGGATCAAAGTAAGTAACGTGGCAATTTTTAATGTGTACAATCCTCCATCAAATTCAATTGACAAAACGTGTCTGTCATTCATTACCAAATTTCCTGAGGTCATTATCTGTGGTGATTTTAACGCCCACCACAAGATGTGGGACTCTGGTACCCCAAATCAAAATGGTATCAGCTTGTTAGCCTTTATCGAAGAAAATGACTATTCATTACAAAATACTTCCAAACCAACTCACATGGTTTTTAACGCAGGATTAAAATGCTCTCTGATTGATCTCACTATTACCAGAGGCAGGGTTGGGAATCGATACTCAAAAATGTAAAGATTTAATCGATATTCGATAGTTCATCAAAAAGTAAAGAATAATTCGATTTCGATGGCACTTCAAAAAAGTAAAGAATAAAGAATACCATAATCGATATTCGATTCCGGGTATTTGGGAAAATGATAGATGGAGAGCGATGGAACATGCAGACGCTTTTCGCTCACTTTAGCAATAAGCATCAAAGTATCGGAGTTCCTTGCTCAAATCTCAATCAAAGCAGTCAGACAAACAACAGAAAACGAGCCAATTACAGCTTCCAGATCATAATAAAATATGGAAGACAATAAATGGTTTCAGCTGTCTAAAACCAAGAAATGCAAGTGGTAAATGTAACAATTAAGCTATCAAAGCAAATCTACTCACCAGAAATCAACTTACTAACGTTAAACTGAATCGCAAACTTCTTCCTTTTTGCTGCTATTTGGCTACTCTGAAAAAAAAAAAAATCGAATATCGTTTTAACCTGGAAAAAACTAAAGAAAACAGCATATTCGATACTCATTCCAAAAAGTAAAGGATCTGGTGTATTCGATTGAAAAAAAGTAAGGAATATCGCAATCGAATATCGATTACAATCGATTTTTCCCAACCCTGACCAGAGGTGGAGTCCTCGAGGACGTCCTTGGCCTCGAGGACGTCCTCGACGACACATTTTGAAGTCCTTGGCCTTGGCCTCGAAGGTCAAGTCCTTGGCCTTGGCCTCGAAGCCTCAAGTCCTCGAAAATTGGCCTATCCTCGGCTCGAGGACAGCACTATTTTTTGAACAGTTAAAATTTAATTGGAAAACGCCTGAAAACTCGCGTAAATTTTGCGAATACCTTTTTTGTTTTCCTCTTTTGGAGCATAGGCGTACTCAAGGGGGGCAGGGGTTCCACTCTCCCCCAACTGAAATTTCACCAATGACAAAAATGTGCCAAAAAGCCTATTGCTTCTTCAGTTTCAGTTTCTTTTTACCATTTTTCGCTGACAACAGTTACTAACAACAATATTGAAGACCTGGGGCACCGGGCCCCCTCAATTCAATTCTTGCCAGCCAATTTAAACGTATAACCCGGAGGAAATGGAGAGTTTTTGTCCTAAACGTAGCTATCTCAGGCCCACATCTAGCCGTTTTATGAACGCAATGCATTATCAGGTCCCAATTTACCATAATATGACGCAGTACAAGCTTGGGGCCTCGAGCTGAAATCGCAAAGCTTTTTTTGGTCTTCACCTATATTTGGCAGAAAGATGTTGCGAAAATCTCCTAAGTGCCAGGGGCCCAGCGCGATGTAAATCCGGCCTGGTAATAACATGGTTAGTAGACGTAACCATCTATTGTACCATTTTCCAATAACAATTCAGTAACTTACCTCCAACCTCGCCGGTTTTTACGCACAAAATATTAAAAAAAAAAAATTAGCCATGAAAAATGCTGATTGAACAAATCATTGAACTTTAATTGAGGGGGCCTGGGCCCCCTAGTGGAACACATACTCCTATAACTGGTTATTTTCATGACAAAACAAAATCTCTAAGGAAAATCTTGCTGTAGATTATTATTTATTATTAAAATGTTGCAAGAGAGTGTGCACCTTACTTCCCCCTACCTGGATCAAATCAGTTACAATTAAAATTTAGCTCCAAAATGCAAGATGTTAAACGTGTTTTGGACTTAAATTGCAAGTAAAAGAAGAAATAAACAATTTCATTTTTTCAGTTGGCTTCAAATTTCAAAACTGTAGTGTTTTCAAATGGCTCTGAACACTTGCGAATTGTGATTCAATGGCATTAAAATAGCTTTTTTTTTCCAAAACATTACGAAAAATTGCCCAACGGCTGGGGGCTTCGCCCCCAGACCCCCCAAGCCTCCGGCGGCTGGGGGCCCCGCCCCCAGACCCCCGTCTGTGATAGGTTTGGGTTACACTAGATTTCTCAACACGTTTTCAAAGTTTGATATTTGCATTTTTGAACTATTAGTTTAAGCCCTATCCCTTTGCAAACTCATGGTTATGTGCCAACAAGCAACGATTTCAGATCTTCCATCCTACGATACCTTTGTCCCACAAAAACCTCCGTTTTGGAAAAATTTTGATGACGTCATTTTATGTGATTTGTGGTTTAGGCCTCCCCCATTCGAAAATTTTGGGTTCGCTTATAAATAGGAGATCGCCTGAAAAAAATTTTAAAGACCTTTTTTTTTCGGAGAACGCTTGCGGCTGTGTCCTTGGTCCTTGGCCTTGGCCTCGAGCATTCCTGTCCTTGGCCTCGAGCATTTCTGTCCTTGGCCTCGAGAGGTTCTGTCCTCGAAAAGGCTGTCCTTGGCCTTGGCCTCGGATTTTTTTTGTGTCCTTGGCCTTGGCCTTGGCCTCGAGCCCTGTGTCCTCGACTCCACCTCTGACTATTACTTCTCCAAGCATTTCCAGCAAATGCAGCTTGGAGGGACCAATACTTTTATGGGAAGCGATCACTGTGTCATTGACACTAAAATCAATATTAATGTTTCACATTCTTCACAACATTTGCCTCGGTGGGCCTTTAAGCGGGCAAACTGGGATGCATTTTACCATCTATGCGATTTGGATATTAATCATAGTTTAATTTCGGCTGACGTTCATGATTTTCACAACAATATTACTTCCACTATCATGGACATAGCTAAGAGAACCATTCCCACAACAAAGCCTTTTAATAAGGTGACGGTTCCGTGGTGGAGTAAAGCTCGTGAAATTGCGATTAATAACAAAAACATGCTTTTAATCGAATGAAACGAACTCGCGACCCTCTAGACATCGTAATTTTTAAACGTGCTCGAACCAAAGCTAAGTTAGCTTTAAACGAAGCTAAAAAATTGTTTTGGCAGAATTACTGCTCTTCGCTTTCCTCAAACACCAAACTGGGTCAAGTTTGGTCAACATTGAAAAGGTTTAACAGGCAACAAACCGATTCGCACATTCCTACGTTACACCAAAATGGTGTGACAGGCACCAATGATCAGCACAAAGCGAATATGCTTGCTAACCAATTTCATGCTGTTAGCAGCAATGACAATTATTCGAATAAATATAAAAATAACTCAAGTAATTTTTCCTTTCAGCTAGCTCTCAAATTATCGTTACAGGAATATCAATACAAGGAGTTTAACGCTCCCTTTTGTGTGACAGAATTAAAGGATTCTTAAAAAACTTCCAGCAATACTGCGGTTGGTGCTGATAACATTAGTACAGAAATGCTCAAGCACATGCCCGAGCATTGTTTACAGACAATTTTGCTTCTCTTCAACAAAATTTGGTTTACAGATGAATTACCGATGTGCTGGCTCCATTCCATAATTGTTCCATTGCACAAGCCCAACAAACCTACTAATTTACCTAGCTCTTACAGACCAATATCTCTAACCAGTCATTTATGCAAACTGATGGAAAGAATGGTTACGGTAAGACTTAGATGGTATCTGGAAAGTAATAATTTGCTTAACCAATATCAGTCAGCCTTTCGTGAACGCGGAAGGCCTCTCGATCATCTTTTGCGCTTACACGACACAGTGCATAAGGCACTGGCCAACCAAAGATCTGTTTTAGCTGTTTTTCTTGACATCGAAAAAGCATACGATTTAGTTTATAAAGATATTAATAAAACTATTAAACTTGGGTGTCACTGGATTTATGCTAAATTTTATTGCAGCTTTTTTAACCAACAGATCTTTTCAAGTACGAATCTCTTCGGCTCATTCACACGTCAAGCACTTACACAATGGTATTCCGCAAGGGAGTGTGCTAAGCCCTTTGTTATTTGCTGTCATTATTAACGACTTACCGACCTGCTTAACTTCCGAAGTTGCACTTTTTGCAGATGATGTGTGTTTTTGGGAAACTGATACTGATATTAAAGTTTTGAACAAACTAGCTCAATCCTCACTCAACAAAATTAATGCATGGTGCAATATCAATGGTTTTAAGATGCCAATTAACAAATTTGCAGCGCTTCTATTTACAAAGAAGCGTAAGAACAAACAAGTTTCTTTGATCCTAAACAATCAAACAATTGAAGTTAAACATCAATTTAAATACTTGGGCATTATTTTTCAGGAAAATGGTTTGTATAATGCACATGTTAGTTACGTGCATGACAAATGTCTTAAACGCATTAATTTGCTTCGGATGTTAAAAGGAACAAGTTGGGGAGTGTCAAAAGACCCTCTTTTATGCATTTACAGGGCATTACTTCGTCCAATAATTGAATACGGAATGGAGATCTACTTTAACTCTTCCGATTCAACTTTAAAACAAATTGAGAAAATTCAAACTGAGTGCTTGAGGATATGTGCTGGAGCAATGCGTAGCACTCCTATAAATTGCTTGCAAGTTCACTGCAACGAGATGCCGTTAAAACTAAAATTTGAACAACTATGTTTAAATTTCAGAGCTTACCTGGGAACATTTGCCAATCACCCTAGCTCATCTGTCGTTCAGAACAGTTGGCAGGAGAGGTTTCCAGATAATCCTGGTTTCTGTTCTTTTAACATGAGAACAAAAGGTTTCTTTGATAAACCTAATATGAATTTAAATGCTATCGTCTTGCCCGACATTCCTATTTGGCTGATTGACAAACCGGTAATTGATCTTAACATATTTTTTCTTTGCAGGAAAAATGATAATACTAATATAATTAGATCTTGTTTTTCTTACGTAATTAATACTGATTATGCGGATTTCACTCTTTTATTTACCGACGGTTCTAAAAGTCAGCATGGCACCAGTTCTGCTTTCTTTGCACCGCAAACAAATACAAAAAGATTAATAGCGATTAAAAGCCTTGGATCTGCTTTCTCTGCCGAACTTTATGCTATTCTATCTGCTTTACATTGGATAGCCATAAATAGACCCTGGAAAAGCCTCATTGTAACCGATTGTTATTCTGTTTTACAGGCTCTAAATTCGAAGAAGTGGGGTAAGCATTATATTTTAAATAAAATTTTGTTATTGAATCACTATCTAACTAATTCTAATTTGAAAGTTACTTTTCTCTGGGTTCCTAGTCATTCCGGGATTTCTGGTAACGAAATTGCTGATAACTTAACCAAACATGTTTTCAGATCTGTCGTACAATGCTCATCAAATGACGTTCAAATTAAGCGAGTCGAAACTAAATTATCTTATTCAGAAGTCAAATCCTTCATTCGGGATCACATCTACGAAAAGTGGAATCGTCATTACATCGCCTATCCCGCCGGTGGCCAATACAAAATTTTATTCCCAAATGTCCAAAATGTACCTTCCTTTCAATCAAAAGAAATTCTTAGACTTCAAACTGCTCATTGCTGCTTAAATCAGCATCTACTTAGAATAAATTGCCATGGCACTGGTTTATGTTCCAAATGCAAAGTTCCGGAAACTGTCCCACATTTTCTTTTTGTTTGCCCAAATTATTCAACTGATCGTAATATTCTGAAAAGTGCTGTGGAAAAATTAGGCCTTAACTTTGATTTGAAATCTATATTATCAAACAAGGTTGTGTATCCCCATCTTATTCACTATTGTTCCTCCAATCGGTTCATTTAAAATGTTACTGGCTATCGTTTAGTCTTATCACTACCATTTTGTGTAACAATCAATTGTGTACGTGTAATCACTTAAAAATACTCAAAGAGCTTATTTATTCTTTCGAAGTATGAGTTGGCTTGGGTGGGGCAAAGCCAAGCAGGACCTATTGCTCATTATTATAAAACGTTTTCATTCACTTTTTATGCTTGATTTTTCTCCACCGCAACCAATCTCCGATTGTGTTTCTTCTTTGTTCAATATATTTCGTTCAATAGATCGTAATTTGTTAGTATATAGTAATACATGTAAAGTTATAGTTGATCCTAAAAACATTTTTGAAAGTACCTTTTCTCTACCCATGTGTGCTCTACAAACTTTGTTTACCAACTTCCTATAGTAAAAGTGTTTCGTATTTTATAGTAAATTACTCTGGTAGATATGTGCGGTTATATGAAATGCTAATAATTTTATTTGTGTTTCTATAAGGTTATTTTTTGAGCGCTTCTGTGGTGATACCAGGCGCCTGCTGCCGCTTCAGAAGTACTGGCTTTTCTCTCTTTTTTTAATTTCAACCACAATTTTTTAAATCCACAGCATTTCATATATCTATCTGTGTTTTTTAGTCAATTTTGTTGTGGTACTGATAAACCACCGCTGTTATAAAGCGCCACTATTCACAATAATAATAATAATAATAATAAAACAAAATAAACTGAACTTTTTCGAATAAAAACTGATATTTTGCGGCAACAAATTATGCGCTATTTTAACAATTTTGTGTTCATGTCTGAAGAACAAGACGTATATGTCTGGAAGCGTTTCTTAGCACATTTCGTATCCAGCCCATACAATTGCTTGAAAAATCTGTCTGCAGCAGTGAATGCGGCCAGTAGTCAAGCAGGATTTTGCTAAGAGGGAGGGGGCTGAACCAAAAGTAAATTTTGGTGCACAAAAATTGTCTAAATTTTGGCCCCTTGCTGAACAAACTGATGCAACTCAAGCGTATCACAGAGGAGTCTTGGAGGCAATACCTCGAGCCGCTGGGTAATTTTGCAGCAAAAACAGCAATTTTAATGCCATTTTAGTCACATTTCGCACGTTTTTGAAGCCGTGTAAATAATTACAGTAACTTGCTAAAATTCACAAGTCATTGAAAGAATTAAATTGCG
Source organism: Trididemnum nubilum (assembly GCA_963965965.1). Taxonomy (NCBI): domain Eukaryota; kingdom Metazoa; phylum Chordata; class Ascidiacea; order Aplousobranchia; family Didemnidae; genus Trididemnum; species Trididemnum nubilum. The sequence continues at coordinate 533,731 of OZ014469.1, forward strand.
TAGGTTTTTCTGCCCCCCCCCCCGTTTTACTTCAGGTCAAGACCCAAACATGTTTTAACGCTTGTATGTTGGGGTTAAATTTTCTTAATTACTTGGCTAAAGAAGCTCCCTTAACCAGTACGTAAACTGTAAAATTTTGCGTGGGGGGACACTTTTGCGGCCTTAACAAACGCATTGGAAATGTGGCAGAAATTTTTGCTTCTGGTTCAGATCTTGTCCCGGAATTTGATTGAAGACCAAAAAAAAGCTTCACCGTAATTTTGTATTATATTCGGCCGGAATTTAGGATTTACTGGTGCTGACAACCACTTTTCGTCTAATCATGTAGACGCTTACTCTTAATAAGAGAGCGCGTAAGGGGGCGCTAAAATCTCAATGGGGAACGCTAACTCTCGATGGGGGACCCGTAACCCTACAATTTAAGTACTGCCCTTAGCCCCTTCTTCCTGATTGCGCCTCGGACTGCGACCTAAATAAATCTTGAGCGTTCTCTCACACAACAAAAATAGCTGGTCTTTCAAAAAAGTGTTTTCACGTATTATTTCAGGTCGTTATCACGAACAAAGTACCGGTAACGATTCTATAGACGGAATATTGCGTCACATTTTTGTAAAGCATTTGGCGGCCAGCAATTTCGCAAAGAATGGAAAAAAATTTCATACAAGAATGATGTTTGAACGTTATTCCTTTTCCATTATTGCCTGTAGTCTTGTCGTTACGTGATGTTCCAAAAAAACGTATTCTGAGTGAACCGAAATGGGGAGCACAGGCAGTCGCTAGAAGGGGCAAGCCCCGTGGCCCTCACGTAGCGACAGCACTGCCTGTCACCGGACAGCGTCATAAGCTACATATTGGGCGATCCACGCTCTTTCATTGCAATGACTGCTTCGTAGTTGGAAGAATCCGAATCCGCGGAGTTGGAAACGAGCCGACTAGTTCAGGCCCGAACCCGAAAATTAATTTGAAGCCCAAATCATGCCCAAAAAAAAACAGTTAAGTTATGTCAGAAGAATTTAGCAATGTTGCCAAGTTATTTTGATTATATTTTTGTGCACCTAAGACAAAAAGTACATTTCGGGCCCGAATTAGCTCCGAAATTGTTGTCAACATTAGGCCCAAACCCGACCGGAAAAGCTCGGCCCGATTTACAACTCTGCACCTGCTTTGGAGTTTCCAGTGATCCAATGTGCTGGTGAATTTCTTCGAATTCTTTTCCACTGAATTTGCTGCTTGTTCGAAGGCACCAAGCAGAGATAATCATCGTAAATCGTCTTATCCAAGGACGCCACAACGTGACCAGGGTGCGGGTTGAACTGTAAAAACGTAAAAACCTAAAAATCGTTCGCAAAAACAACGCCCTTGCCTTCTCGGCCGCGATGCCGAGTGCCGACATCACGAATGTGACTTTCAAGATAGAAGTTCGATTTTTTGTGCGTTGTCGACTCTGCTGCAAGGCCACCACGTTCGTATGAAGGTACAAAATGTTGTAACCGCAAAATGTTTGTCATTTACTAAGGAGCTTTCAAAAGTTTTGAAACAAAATTGGAAGTTTTAGGTTCGATTTCTTTTCCGTAGCCGATTCTGCAATATCATAATATTACATCCTAGTTTTATGGTAACATTGCATAGTAAACGGTAAGTCGTTCGCTGTTTAACCGATCAGTCGTCCAGTTTATAGAGAGTCTGGCACTAAAACGGTGGTCTGGGGTTTGATTCCTGGTCGGGTCAAAGCAAATACTACAAAATGGCATCTACAGCTTCTCTGCTTGACGTTCAGCTTTGAAAGAGACAGTGTGAAGCCTCCGCCGTGTGTGGTAGACAGGTGTCAGTTTGAATCGAAGACCAAAGTATCCCTTCGCTGTCTCCTGGCCAAGGCAACTTGTGGTTGGGAAGAAATACGACAAACTAGATTGAAACCCGGAAAAAATTCATAATAAGCTGAAATTTTGCACAATGACTCAGGATCACGTCCTGAGCAACCAAAGAAAAAACACGTTTTGGACGTGGGACTTCCCCTTTTTTCAGCCTTAAAATTCAGCCATTTAGTATCAAAGAGTCTTTATTGCTCAACAGTCGATTCAAAAGTTATGGAGGAGCCAACTTTTGAATCGTAATTGATTTTCAAGCGCAGGTGTAAACAAATTCATTTTAAAATCGATGACGTCGTTGTTGGTGACGCCATTGCCAAATTTTAAGTTTTGGAAAAATGACATATTTTGTATTGATGAATCAAATTGTAAATAAGAGTTAGCTTTTTGGATTCAAATCAAAAATTTGAAGAGTTGGTTGGTGGTGCAGAACTTGAGAATTGCCTTGATTAAAATGTTCTTATCTTCGAAGCTTTCCGTCTGACACTTTTCAAGAAGAATCGTCAGAATGGAGAGCGCAGGAAAATGAGCTGCTATTTATAAAAAAAAAACGAGCTGTGATTGGCTGGAAAAGGACCAATGAGAAAGCGTCATTAGTGAACAATCTTTAAGCTGTATACGAATTCTTTTTGTCAGCAGAGGGCGGGGTTAGAAGTTTTGATGAAAGTAGCTTCTAACCCGCTTCTGAAAAAGAGCAGATAGATGAAAAGGTGAGCGGCCTTGGGCAAGAATAGAAAATCTGCTGTCATCATAATGTTGAGCGCAGGTAGGATTTTGTAAAAGATGAAGTCCAATGGCTGAATCAGAAGCAAGAGACTGTGTATTAGTTTGGGTGGAAGATTTGCACCGACGAGCAGGAGGTAAGCGTTTTTGGGAAGAAGAGCAAAAACGGATAGATTTGGGGACATGTTGTTTGATTCTGTCCTGCAGGCTTTGGGAAGTACGGCCTATGTACTTCCCAAAGTACGGCCTACGTACTTCCCAAAGGCTGCAGGACAGAATCAAACAACATGTCCCCAAATCTATCCGTTCTTGCTCTTCTTCCCAAAAACGCTTACTTCAAAAACGCTTACGCTTACTTTTACCAAAAGACAACTTTTACGGCGGCTTTTACCGATCACGCGTATTTGCGTGCAAGAACTACGTTTGTCAATGGATTGCATGCATTTTGCCTTTTTCTCTTTTTATACATTTACACTGAAAAAGATATCACGCTTGCATCCGCTGGTAAATACGCGCGATTTATTTACCAGCCGCTTAACCAAGCAACAATGATTTTAGGTCACTTTATTTTCTACAAAAGTTAACAACAGATACGGCTGAAAATTTAAAAAGAGCTGGCCGAAGTGAAAATTTGCTGGTTTTCATAAAAAAAACAAAAAAAAACAGTGCAACACTGCAGGTTATACAATTTCCGTAACACCTGATGGCAAGTCAACTAACATTCTACAACACTGCGTTTGACTACTTTTGCAATCGACAATATCCGATTAAAAATGCAGCTATTTTTTGTTTTTGAACTTTCTATGCTACTTGAAATCTGAATTAATGAAGATTTGTGCATCAGAAATATTTTGAACAAAAATGTAAAATTTAGTAAAGCCCTAAATTTGAAGGCAACTGACGTCCCTCAAAAAAGTGTTATTTTATAAATTTGTTCACAAACTCGAACAGAAAAAAAAAACGATGGAACATCTCGTTTGGCGGTTCGGTACTGTACGTAAATACGGTAGATACGCCACAATTTTCGCAAAAAATTACGGTACGCTTGTACGGTTCGCGCTTTTGGTGAAACGTATGACGACGTTTGCGGCTCGCTGACGACGCCACGAACCGTACTTGTGTTAGTTTAATGCATTGTTGCGCGTCTGTAAATTATTTAGGACACGCGTTCAAAGTTCTGATTATTTGTTTCCTTACAATTTCTTTCCCAAAATATTAAGGCCAAACGGCGTCACATGAGTTAAACAACTCCAAACTTGGCCAAACTAATATTCACGAAACATATTTTAGAATATACACGCAGTTAACTTTTTTTAAAGCTTCGAAAACTAGAACCATCTTCGGAAAAACCTCAGCAATTTTTTTTACCTTCGTACTGTTCCTCTGAAGTGCAGTGCATTTGAGCTTTGATTGACCTACGTACCGTACCTTTTAAGTACGATACGTTTCGAGCGTACTACCCGATTCAAAGTTTGTATGTACGATACGTATGCAAAATTGTTTCTTGGTGCATTACGTTAGTAGGCTACGGTACGGTAAATTTTTGAAGTAGGCTACGCCTGGAGCGTAGCCAGGAATTCGCAATGGGGGGCTGTTTTGGGGGCTGGGCTGTTTCGCCCCCCAGCCGCCGGAGGCTGGGAGTTTGGGAGCAAAGCCCCCAGCCGCCGGAGGCTCGGGGCGGAGCCCCCAGCGCTCAAAAATTTTGCTTTGTTTTGCAAAAATAACTAAATTTTAAGGCTATTTTGATTGAAAAATAATGCTTTTAATACGTGGCTTAGAAATTGGCAGTGCAAACATGATTAAACTGGTTGCATAAATAGGCTATTTGGCAGGTAGCGAACGGTAAAATTTTAGTTCTCTTATTTAGATACTGGTAAATTATAAAATCTAATAATTCAATAAAACCCACACAGAGTAATCTACTTTGTATACAGTTTATAGAAAAAAATAATTGGGGGGGGCTAATGAAGAGATTTGAGAGAAATGATTGGTAATTAACTAATACGGAATAGCCCCCCCTCCTATTCTTTAGATTATAGTATATTTGTTGATGACACCTACAGTATGATTAGCATTTTTGCTTTTGCGATCAAATTCGATTGCTTATTTTTTACCATTTTTCAAAGTTTTTATTTATTTGTTAGTTCTATTTTTGACAAATTAGCCCACTCCCCTTTTGAATATATGTTTCAAAAAATGTTTAAATCACTATTTAGTCCACTCCAGTGCATAAAACAGTCTCAAAAGTGTTAAAAACGTAGTGTTTTTCTCATTCTGCATTTTGGTTGACATGCCAATGTGGGGGCTATAGCCCCCCGCCCCCCCTAGCTACGCTACTGGGCTACGCCGTATTCAAAATTTAATCGTATCATACTGCCATCTTTGCTGAATTCAAGTTCAAGTTTGTTCATTGACGCCACTAAATAAACAAAAAAACAAAAACAGATAAAACAGAGTACGTATAGTGTAATTATTAGTGAAGAAAGCAGCGTCTGAGTGACAGCGAAGGGATTGCGAGGTCTTCGAGTCTGCAGCCACTCTGGGAAGCCATAATAAAAAATGTGGCATCTTTTTTCGAGCTACAACAAACTGACATAAATGAATACAAGAAAACAAAAACTAAAAAACAAAACGAAACAAAAAAAATAAAAAACAAGAACTACAATTGTAATGTGCTACGGTATCTAAGAGTTACTAAAATTTAGCATTTTTATAAAAAAAATTAGATAATTAACTTATGATGTGTAGAAGTTTGTATACGAGTCATATACAAACATTACTCAAGTCGCCACTTCATAATGTAAAATATAGAGACAAGAAAATTATCACAAGGAGTTTAAAAGAGTTTCTTTGCTTTCTTTTAAAAACTTTCTAAATGAGCTGTTTTTAATATTATTGGAAATGGAATTCCAAATTTTCGCACCGGAATATTTGATTGATTGTTGTGTTCCTTTGGTTTTGTAAAACGGAATTATTAAATTCGAGGATGCAGTAGTACGAGTTTGCCGACTGTGCGAGAATTTGGCCAAAGTGAAATAATTATTAAAATTTAGAGATAGACGCTGATTGATTTGTTTATGTATGAATTTGGCAGTCTAAAATTTGTGTAAATTTAGTAGATTCAATCAGTTAAACTTTTGATAAAGAGGCAAAAAATTTTGATGTCATCCACTTCCGGTAACAATACGTTGAGCTTTGTTTTGAAGCGTAACTAATTTGGAGAGATAGATTGGATATGTGTTTCCCCAAACTATAAGTTCAATGAAGGCCTTCCGCAACTGATCATAATCAAAGTCAACTCCTGTTTTGATATACTGTTCAAATCCGAAGCACTCCTGGCAGTTTGTGTAGCGGTGGGGCTCTGATACAGAGGGTCAAGGATTCAATACTCGCAGTGGTTACAAATTTTGTCAGTGTTGTTCTATAAAATTTCCTGTTTGTTTTTCACTTCTCTGTTTGTCTAGTTCAAATACAAAATAAACACATCTCATGGTCATCGCTATGGGGGGAGAGCGTGCCTAGAAAGTATTTTGCTCGACTAATTATCAGAGGTCTAGTCGAGGACACAAGGCTCGAGGCCAAGGCCAAGGAAATAAAAAAATCCAAGGCCAAGGCCTAGGACAGCCCCTCTCCAGGTAAAGGACAGAAATGCTCGAGGCCAAGGACCAAGGACACAGGCGCAAGTGTTCCAAAAAAAAAAAAAAAAACACAAAAAAGGTCTTCAAAATTTTTTTCAGGCAATCTCCAAAAGAGGAAAACAAAAAAGGGCTTCGCAAACTTTCCGCGACGTTTCTGGCGTTTTCCAAAGAAATTTCAACGGTTCAAAAAATAGGCAATTTTCGAGGACTTGAGGCTTCAAGGCCAAGGACTTCAAAATGTGTTCTGGAGGACTCCACCTCTGCTAATTATTTCAAAATACCTATCCTGTATTCACTACGCAACTCCGCTCCTCAGCTCCCCAGCTTCATTGCTTCACGCTCCACCACTTGATGGCGAAGTACATTTCGAAACTTTCACTTACCTCATCGCGCAAGTTTCTAGTATTTTTTTTAAACAAAACTCCACAAAAACGATTCACGAGATTTGGTTTTCAGCCTTCAAAATGTTGGCGCTACTGGATCAGCTTCAAACAATTTGATTTCAATGCATATTATTTACTGCTGATTTGCGGCTGGTAACTGACAATAATAATTTGTACATTGTAGTTGAATTATCTCGCCTAGGGAGAAAGCAAAGGACCTTTGCTGTCTTCGAGTTAAGACGCCACCTGTCCACCACAGATGGTGGAGGCTTCACACTGACCTTTTATTGCTGAACGTCAAACAAGAAAAGCGGGGATATCGGTTTTTAGTCTTTAGAATGTACCTTTTTTTGAACCTCGATTTGCTATCTCTAAGCTGGCATCGCCTCTACCTTGAATGCAAAGTTCTGAAGAAAAAGAGTAAAAGAACCCAGCGCGAATCGAACTCGAGACTTTCCAGACGCGCGCTCTTATTGCTACATCACAGAGGCGACGCTGTCGAATGATTAGTGTCAAACTTAACTCGAGTTAATGAGAAAGTAGCAATAAATTGTAAATATAAAGGTACACTTTGCTAAAATGCGACTGGGTTTATCCACTTGATCACTGATTGTTTGTTGGCAATCTTAATATTATACGGATAGTCTTCTACCGGTAATCTCGTTTTATTTGCAGACATTGTTTAATTTGAGTTAAGGATTTGATTCTCTCAGTGGCTGCACGTTTTATCAATACGTTCGTCCACAAAACTTTTTATTTCTTTCCCAAAAACAAAGCAGGCAGCTTACTGCAGTCGCTATGGGGGTGGAGTCATCTTTAAAAACCTACCTTCCACATCCATTACTCAACTCCACTCTTCCGCTACCCAACTTCATAGCTCTACCGCTTGATTTCAAAGCACTTTTAGAAACTTTTTCTCATCTCATCGCGCAGCTTTTCATTAACTTTTTCGAAACAAAACACCAATAAAACAAATTCTGTAGTTCAGATTTCAGCCTTCAAACGCATGGTGGCGCTACTGAATCAGCTTCAGACAACCGGATTTCAATGCATATTTTTTCACTGCTGGTTTGCGGCTTGTAACTTACAATAATTAGACTAACCATACGTTCCGGTTTTAAGACCATGTCCCGGTCGGTGGGTCGAAATGTCCCAGTTTTCTGTATGTTTGTAAAGACCTTTTTTTTTGGAAACCATGCACCAAGAAAATTACGCGAAAACCGTGGCTCGCTAGAATGAAAACTCTTTTTCGGGATCACGTGAGAACAACAAAAGTACTCGAAGACCTGACTTTTTATTGTTCAACAGTTTAAAATGTTTGGGTAACTACGACTGTTTAAAAAATATGGTAACCCTTACAATGATAATTTTATGCATTGTAGTTGAATCACCTCAGGAGAAAGCAAAAACACTTTCGCTGTCTTCGAGTTAGGCCACCTGCCCACCACAATAGGTGGAGGCTGCACACTCTCCTATTGTTGCTGAACGTCAAAGAGCAAAGCTGGAAATATGGTTTTTAGTCGTTGATTAACTTGATGGGGAATCAAACCAGAATGTACAGTTTCGGGAGCAAACGCTCCATCCACTCGACCACTGATCGGTAATCCCAGTATAATACCGATATTCTGATACCGGTAATCTTGTTTCATTTGCGGACATTTTTTTCAATTGCAAAATCTTGTTTTTAACAGCATTCTCGCGAAGAGGCGGTTTCTTCACCTGTAAAATTTACGCTGCAACTTTTCTTACAAGTGATGATACCGCCTTGGTGGAAGAATGGTGAATTATTTAGCCGATCAACTACGGATGCTAAATCAGAAGAGTTCAAGTCTTAACCGCCTTGAATTTTCAAACGACAAAAATGCGCTTCATTTATTTACAGGAAATTAAAAATGCGATTCATTTGGCCGGTGAGCTTCCTTCTTCATCAAATATCTCAGAGGAGATCCTCAGGTGTCAATTCCTCTTTCTCAAGCATCAATCTGCAAATAGAAAAGAATTAGACGCAAATTCTAACTGAAAAAATCGAGATTGCGGGGCCGAGTTCTACTTTTTGTTTTTCTGTCTTCAAACGAACTACTGCCGCCATATTCGAGTTTACGCAGAATCTTTCATCTTATTTTAAAACTCCAACGAAATATTTGGAATTTATTTTCATACCGCGTTCACTTTTTAACCGAAATCTGGATAATCCGAATAAAAACTTCCAGGTACCAGCAGATCGCAAAACTAAACAACCCCAAGTTGCAACAAAACTTCGCGCCAAATCAACACATTCACTTGATATCTGTTGTCGTGGAAACAATAATCTACTGTCAGTGACGTAATAAAACGTATCAATGTGACGTTCGTTGTTTGGCGCGAAATCAATTGACTGTTCATGTTGCATTGTTGTCTATGACGTCATACTTTATGTTGTCGAGTAGGTGGTCGGGATGTTACACACGAACATCGCATCCCACTTCCCATCCTCGTTTCCTCAATTTCCTCCCCATTCCATCTGAGACGTTGCAATAAACTAACCCCAACACCTTCACGTTGCCGAGGCAGCCCAGCAACTTGGCCGCCCCAGCGTCGCTGATGTCCTCGTTACGATAGAGGTCAAGCTGCTTCATCTGTGAATAAAACAAAATTTAATCTGCAAATCAACACTCGCTTTTAACTCATTACCGGATCACTCACATCTACCGGATGTTTTGCAATCGTCGTATTTATTCTATACCGGTCATGTTGATGTGTTTTACATATTCTTACCGTTTTTCGGTTTCGAGATCTTTTCTCTTTTGATCCGGTACATATCAGATCTAACGGGTTTCTACTCCACCATGTGGTTGGAACCGAGTTCGTATTTGTGTGACGCCACCGGACACTGTCCCGAATAGCCTACCGTTCCGAGCATGAAGTAGGGTAGGAATTTGTGCATTGATGTCAACAATAGCCTAGTGCAGCGGTAGCCTATTGTTGATATCGCGTCCAACGTTGAATCAAAATGGGCGACTGCTTCTATAATTTTTTTACAATCATTTAAATCGTCTTTTAACCTTTGTTACTCAATTTTAGCATTTGGTTGCTCGTCAAATCAATTTGACGAATCGGACTTATTCGGTAACCAAGCACATACCGGGAATTCAAATATTGCTGAAATGGAAACAAAACAATTTTACACTACCGGTACCACAAAAAACAAACGGCCAAAACGATATCGAGTATAATGTGGGGTTCACGTTATTTGATTTTCGTATGGCATAATAGCTGTTTCATGATTTCCGACTGATTACTAACCACTACTGCAGTAGCTAACTGGAAATACCGATAAGTAATTATTTTGTTGTTCTTTAACAAAATACTCGCATACCTACACGAGTGCAAAAAATTTCAACTGAACATATTTCTTGCGATTGAAAGACAAATAAAAGTTTAGGATTGCTAGGCTGGGACAAATGCTGGATCTAGCAGTAGGCTAGCGGATGCAGACTTGCAATACGATACCGATATCTTTTTGAACATTTTAATTTCCAGGTATAAACCTATCCAGCCATATTTTAATATCGGAGGTGACAAAAGTCAAGAATGAAGGCAACGACGAAAAATTTCACAAATTTTAAATTTGGGGTAACAGGGTAACATTTTACCGGATTTTGTCTCTGTTTGATTTTTTCTGCGAGTTGTTCAACGATTTCGTCCGTAATGCCGCAGTCAACCAATTCGAGTCGTTTAACTTGATCGACGCAGTGGGACAACGTGAAGCGAAGTAGATCATTGTCCATGGAGACGCGATGGAGATGTAGCTCCTTCATCTAAAACAGAGCAAGAAATTATCAAATCACAGGCTTCGTGATAATCGGTAAGAATTAGAAGTTAAGAACAATCTACTGATAGCCTAATCGTATCTTATGATATAAGACGATGGAAGATTGCGAAACAGTTAGTCTTTAGATTGTTAATCCTATGTAAGCAAGTACAGGGTGACCTAAAAAAACAGAACCCACTAATATTTGCATAATTCTTTAATCATTAATTATTTCTCTTATGTTATACGGTTATTTCTTATATTAATTATTTCTCTTTTGTTATTAGATACAGGCGTATACAGCCAGAGGCGTAATTAGGAGGGGCATGGTGTCATGCCCCTTCCCTTCGGCTCGCCAGTATAGTATAATTGGCATAAAACAGTATGCAAAATTGCGGCATAGTCCTCCTCCTTTGTTGGTTGGGCAGAAAGTTTGAGCACAAAATCGCACTAAATCTGGGTGAAGACCCTTTTTTATGGTATTCACCTAATTTTTGGCCAAAAGCCGGACTAAATCTGAGTGGAGAATTTTTTCTTTTGGTCTTCATTATTCTCAAATTTCCTGCCCCCCCCCCCCCTTTCGAAAATCCTGCGTACGCTAGTGTATATAGCGCTAAAGCCAACTTGACTATATCGTTGTTGCAAAATTATTGTTCATAAACGCAAAGCGATAAAATTGCATCATTTAAATCGAGTTTGGTCAAGCGGTAATGTGTTTGTCTCTGGGGCGGGAGGTTTGAGGTTCAAATTTCGGCCCGGTCTAATCGGACCCAGTGTTGCTAACGGCTCGCCATGTCTGTGACATTTCTTCGAAAGCAGCTGTGTTCCCCGCAGGCGCAATGATGCGGAGATGGGCCCCGCTAACGCGTTACTCGCTTCGGCGTAATACTGCGACAATAATGAAAAACTAGATAAGCAGAGAATTATACTATTAGAGTCGTTTGCACCAACGTGGATTTATTTTGATCCGTGGATTAATAAAACTTTAGGAGAAAGTTTGAACAAATGGAAGAGTAAGTTACTACTATTATAAAGTAATGCAAGAGTAGCCTCTCAACTTGCGAATTCAATTTATTTTACTCTAAGGAGTTCAACGATGTAGAAGAGAAAATTGATAATCCGCCGATCAAAGTTAATCTACGTTGCTACATATGATCTTTACTAAAGATCATATGTAGCAACGTAGATTAACTTTGATTGGCGGATTAAAGATTCTTTAGTGTTCCCACTTGGCCGATTTTTGTCAGCGAATCAGCGGCTTCATGGATTAACCAAAAAAAAACATCGCAATAAGATCAGCAAAGCTTTAGAAAAGTCGACAAACTATTAACACGCTTTAATATTGAATTGGTACAAAAACTTAGGCGCATTAACGTATTTTACAGCTTTGGGCGTAATTGCTTTGAGGAAATTTGGGTACCGGCAAATTAGACAAGTGAGTTGAGGAAACAATGAACTACCTTTTATCAGCTCGGCTAGCTAGATACGCCTATACCAACCATCGAATTAACAAAACAAAAAATAAGACAAAATCCATGTGCTAAGATCAAAACCAAAAAATATCAGAATAACAAAGCGGTAATTTACCTCAAAAGTATATCAAAAAACGCGCATTAGAAAATTCCGGCATTTAGAAAAAAACTAAAGGCGGTTTAGAAAATTCCGGCCTTAACTTGGCTGAGCCCCGGTCAACCACAGAACTCAAATCCAAATTACGGCATCATTTCGTGCATGCCTAGCGCTCATCCTCATCAACACAGCTATCAAATATTTTGGTCTAGCTGTGCTTTTGTATGGCAACACTCAGTAGTACCGAGTAGTACTGTGCTGCTCAGTGTTGATCATTAAATATCTTTAACCGGGTCCCCAAAATCGATACCTCACTTTTTGAGCAATTAAAATTAATTTTGTGAGCTAGTTAAATTATTCTGGTTCAACTGCTATTATCCAGGGGAATAACTTAAAACCCATAAAAAGCATAAAAGTATTTTGCTAATGTTTTATTTTTTTTTAGTTTAAAATTATTTATCTCCACGTTACTAGGTGGGCGAATATATTTTATAATATTTTACCCGGCAGCAAAACTTCATGTTCCAAAATATCACATGAAATCTTTAATTATACTCGCGGTATTACGCCGAAGCGTGTAAGGAGTTTGGGAGGCCCATCACCGCGCCATTGCGCCCGGGCAACACAACTCCCTTCGAAAAAATGTCGCAACGGTGGCGAGCCGTTGGCAACACTGCGTTCGATTTAACCAGTCTAGATTTGAACCTCAGACCTCCCGTTCCAGAAATGAACGCGAACTAGTTTTTGAAATTTAAAGCAGTTTATTAATACTGTGATATAAACATGGTAAAGTATTATTTTTCTCCATGGATAGTGGTCATATCTCGCCAAATAAAGAAAGCAAAATATTTCACCAAATAAGAGTCTTGGATACAATTTAGGTTGATTTCACGATTTTGATTTGATTTTAATTCAGATCATAATGATTTACTCACCTGAATGTAGGGGTGTTTGTCTAGCGTTTCGTCAAGTTCTTTAAAGAAATAATTCGAACAATCGCCGACGAACTGGGGATGTACCACCTTCAAAGCCAAACCAGTATCACGACACCGCAGAATATGGTTGACACGGACTACGTCGCCGGGGAGAATTTCGCCATTGATCTCAATCGCATCCCTCAACCAACCAGCCGCTTGTTTGGTGAAGTTGATGTTGCCCATTTCATAAAGCCAGCCCATCACCGGCACAATTGATCGGTAGTAAGGATCTTTATCCCATGAATTAGATGGTTTGAATGCAGCATCACGGTGACGTTTAAGCTTTTCAATGACGAACTTTCTCAGCATTTCTTCACATTCATCCCGATCAGCCTCGGTGTTTAGTTCATCATCTTCAACATAATCGAGCAGCTCATCCAGTGTTTGCTTGTTGCACAGACCGAACAGAAATCTCGCCACCATTTCAAACTTGTCGCTTTCCAATGCAGGAACAATCTTTTGAAATTCTTCTTTACTTGAATAGAGTCCCAACTTGACGGCCACAAAGAACTCCTGCCACATCAAGTGCGCAAAATACGTGACTGCTTTGCCCTGCAAAAGCTCGAATTTGATGTTGTTGAAGAAAAACGCTGTGGTGTTTTCGAAATTGATATCTTCATTTCTTAAATGATGATCACGGAAATAAAAACGGTTTTTCAAAAATCCTTTGTAAGCTAAAAAACCAATCTTTTTGATTTGGAATTTTCCCTTTAACTTCTTTAAAAACCAGTTTTCTAAAGCATAAACAAGAATAGCAGTCAACGTATCCAAGTTTCTCTTCAATGAATCCGCGCTGTAGAAACTCACCATGACCATTATGCACGTGATGGGCACATAGCATAAACTTTTGAGATCTGGGCGACTGTTGATGCGACTGAGTATTCTATCTCTTTTATCCGGTTCGTCACAACATAGGTCACTGCAGATTTGTGATCGACCTTCGTCGTTTAGACCCAGCAAGTTGAGGTAGAGATTCGACGAATATTTACGCGGCATGTGCGCGAGCTGGCGCGGCCTGGATGTGACCAGTTTTTTAGCTCTTGGAAGTAAACGACCCGAAAGTAAATGGTGTATGAAAGCTGCAGCTGTTGTGTGTGAAGCTGCATTGATGTTGGGAAAATTCATTTTCAGGTCGATGTCGGCCTCATCCAGGCCGTCCATTACAATGTACACATTGTCGCTCGCTTCGAGATGTTGAATGATCTTCGTTCGATCTTCACTTGAAATACTGAATATGAATGAGGCGGAGTTCGTCAGAAATTTGAGGAGATCATAGTTTTGCTTGTAATCGAGGTCACGGAATCGGATGAAAAACACGAATTCTGCCTGGTAAAGAGGATCATTTGGCTCCAGCATTTTCTCAACCAAGAGTTTTGAGAGAGTACTCTTTCCGATGCCAGCTTGGCCAGAAATTAGAACAACATTTGCGTACCTGAGGATGTGTTCAGTTTTAGCTTCTTCAGTACGGCATCCCTTAGCACTCTGTACAGCCTTACGTTCAGCTACTTCAAAGATCTGTTTATAGGGAATGACGCCAGAGGCTTCCTCAGAGTAAATCCTGACAACATCTTTCCTGTAGTGGAAGTGGCCGGATCGGTCCAGTTGCTCCATGTCTCGTGCTCGGGTGGAGATTTGTAGCGGGGCGATTTTGATTTTGTCCCGACGAATGTCATCCTTCTCACCACAGATCTTCAGTGCCTGCGTTGCCAGATCGCGCTTTAAGTTCTGCACTAAAATAAACAAGATCGGAATCATTCTGAAGTAGAAAGTAAGATCTCATTAACAAACAGTCAGCTGTAACTCAACTTAAAGTACTCAACTTAAACATTTTGAAGCAGTGATGTTGTTGCTATAATCTCAGTAAAATCGAACCGCGAGCAAGCACACAATTAAACATGCGGCCAATTATTATGAGGAACTAAAACCCACAGCCCCAATTAAAACCCACTGCTTCAATGTTTAATAAACTATTGTAAACTCAAAACCAAACTTTCGTATTTCACTTCGAGCTAAGAGAAAATATTAATATATGAATATATGAATCGTAATGTTTTGACATTTGCAGGCCAGAGTTTCAACGTTTAATCTTTTAAGTACTTTAGTCCGGTGGAAACAGCTTTTACTCGGAAAAAATTTATTCTAAGCTGAAATTTGGCTCGTTGACTCAGGTCCATGTCCTGAGCCACAAAAAAAACCCATGTTTTGGAGATGGGACCTCCTCCTTTTTTGGCCCTTAAAGTTTGCCATCTAGTGTCAAAGAGCTTTTACTATCCGACAGCCAATCCAAAAGTAGTAAAAGTGTAAGGTTTTAAATAAAAGTTGGTGTCAAGTTCAGGTGTAAAAAAATTTACTTTGTAATCAATGATGTGATTGCTGGTGACGTCATTGCCAAAGTTTTTTGAAAAAATGATGTATTTATGGTTCAAATTGGAAATGAGAGTTAGGGTGTTGGTTGCAAACCAAAAATTGCTTTAATCAAATTGATGACGTCACAAAGGTTTTTGATGACGTCATTTGTCACGAGTTTTGATCGTAAATTTGAAAAAGAGTATTTGACCAAACGAAACATTGCAAAACCTTTCTTTTTTTCGCTTTTTTTAAAGTGCACAATTTCACAAAAATGATTTGAAAAATAAAACGTCAAAAAACTACGGTAATTGAAAAACGCTCAACTCAAGTGTAATTCTACCCTGAGTTGCAAATAAACAACGTCAAAAGTTTTGCAATTTTTTGAAAATTTTTTCTGAGGTCATTAGCTTCTCTATCTTTTACAACAAATTTCAGCCCTCTAGCTTGTTTTGTTTGCAAGATTCTCGGATTGAAAAAACGTTTGCGACAAAAAAGGCAAAGTGAATCACTTTTAACGTAGCAATGGATATGAAATGAGTTACTATCAAAAAGTCAATTTTGGTAAAAATGATTAAAAAAGTTATCTATTGCGTCACATTAATATAACAATCGCGCACAAAAAATTGATTTTATTGAAACAAGTTAGCCTCGTTGCCTTTTTGCGCCAAAAAGTAGAAACAAAACCCGGAAAGTGGGACTGCGTGTATAATCAGTGTTGATGGCTAATGAAAATTGTAAGATCATTGCGTAGTTCGTATTGTGCTGTCGGGGAATGATAATATCTCGTCAGCATACCGCATTGCATTTGGCATGAGAACGTGAATGAGGCAGAAAGCAGCGCGATTTCGTACCAAAAAAAACGCTATCCATTTGTTTCAAAACTAATCATTTCCAAAATGAAACAAGTATAATCAGATAGGCTTACCGGCGAGACTTTGGGGCGGCCGAGATCTGACGCATATCAGTACACGAATTAAATATCACCATAGTCGAATGGTATTTCGACCCTAATAAATTTCTGCACCAACGTCCTGCCACCTCAACGTGGTGGTGCAGTCCCCTCCCCCATGGGGATGGGTCGAAATGGCAGGACAGATCTCCCGAGGGGCTCGACCGAAAGGTCGCCCCCATTGCCTCGGACTGTTTTTCGCTGGGCCGCCCGTTGACCGGTCACAACTGGGCGGCTCCTCTTCTTCTTATTGACCGGACCCCCTTTCGACGTCTCCTTATCCTGGCATTGCTCCTCATTAGTGGTAATGTCCACCCTAACCCAGGCCCCATCAGCAACCATCCTCACCCCAGGTACCCCTGCTCCATCTGCCATTTAGATGTGGGCAGAGATTCTCTTCAATGCTCTGCTTGCCTTAAGTGGGTGCATTTTCTTTGTTCCTCCCTCATCCGTGCTGACTTTCGCACTATCTGTGCAGCTGGCACTGCAGTGGGCTGGTGATGCCCAGCGTGCCATCCCCAAAACCCAACTGGCTCCCCCACTCAGACCAGTCTCCTTGTTGCGCCGCCTGCGTCCCCTCCACCCCCTCCCCCAGGGTTCCCCTTACTACCGCCTGGCTTTTACCTATCACGTTCACCTCGGGGCCCCCCACGTTACCCTTGCTCCATTTGCTCTCTTGAAGTTGGTAAGGATTCTTTAAAGTGCTCCACCTGCTCCATGTGGGTACACTTCTCCTGCTCCTCTCTGACCCAGGCTGACTTTCGCAAAATCTGCGCGACCGGCTCCCCCATGGGTTGGAATTGCCCTGCTTGTCTTAATGGGGACCTTGCCTCTCCCACCCTCCGGCCAGCGTCCCCCCGCCCTTCTCTCCACCTCCGCCCCCACCTACACCCCCTCCACTTGCTTGCTCAGATCTCATGGATTCATCTCTGCCTCTCCCCTCACATCCTCCTCTCCTAACACCTACCCTCCTTCCGCCTTCTCCCTTCCTGCCTCATCACCACCGCCCACAGTTTCACAGCCGGTCCATAACTTGTCACCCCACCCTCCAGGAAATCCACGCCTCTCACAAAATCTCCAAATTCTTCAATGGAATGCCGGCGGTCTCTCCTCCTCGCGCCGTGCCGAACTGATCGCTTTTCTCTCTGGCAACCACTATGACCTCATTTTTCTCCAGGAAACACATCTCTCCTCAACCAAAAAGTTCCAAATCCCTGGTTATTATACCCTCCGCACGGACCGGACATTCGGCAGACAAGGCCCTGTTTCCTCCGGTACTCATAACACTGGTGGTGGTGTCCTCACTCTCATCCACTCTGAGCTGGCTTTTTCTCCTGTTTCTGTCTCCTCTCTGTCTTCCCAAGACCCCTACGCAGACTACACCTGTGTTAAAGTCTTTCTCTCCAACCACTCCCCTCTTCAATTTCTTAACCTCTACTCTCCTCCCATCAGAAACACTCCTTCTGACTCTCGCACCAGGACCTTCTATCCTGACATCCTTCCTAACTCCCCCGACACTTTTATCTTCGGAGACTTCAATGCTCACCACCCAACATGGGACAAACTCATTCCCCCTAACCCGCTCGGAAATGACCTGTTTCGCTGGATCACTTCGTCCGGTCTGGAAATTCTGAACGACCCCGCCTCTCCCACGCTCCTTCACCATTCCACTGGGAGCCGCTCTTCCCCTGATATCTCGCTAGCTCCTGCGTCTCTCGCTCCCCACTGTGAGTGGCGCACTCTCCCTGGCCTTGGCTCAGACCATCTCCCCATTGAAATTGTCCTCCCCCTCTCTCCAGTTCGTCACCCGAACACTCGTCCTCCCAAATTCAACTACAAAAAAGCCAATTGGGATATTTACCAATCTTATATTGCTGAGCACCTTCCCTCTCTTGATTTTGATGCACTCAACATCCACCAGGCTGCCCACTCCTTTTCCCTCTTCTTAGTCGAAGCTGCCAAGGCCTCTATCCCCTTTGGCCGCCTTGGTCGCTCCCCCAAAGCCTGGTGGTCCCAGGAAGCGGAATCTGCAGTGCGGGAACGACGGAGGGCCCGCTCCGTAGCACATCGATCTGAGTCGCACCGCTTCAGATACATAGACGCTTCTCGTAGGGCGTCCTCAGTCATTTCTAGAGCCAAATCTGCAACCTGGCAAGCCACCTGTTCTAACCTGTCTCCCCGTTCTGATCCTCGTGCTGTCTTCAGGCTTCTCAATGCCATCTCAGGCAAAAAGAACACCTCCCAAGACCCTTCTTTTCCTGATTGCACTTCCCTCTTGATACTGCCAACCACTACGCCTCTTATCTTCGCTCACATCTATCTCAAGCGACACCCCGTTCATCGCGCAGAGCTGAACGACAGTTCATGAATGAACTCCGGAAAGCTAGCTGTGAGGTTGCTTCTTCCCTCCACAATTCTTTCTGCTCCCCCTTCTCCTTGACTGAACTCTCCACTGCCATCACCAATCTCTCCTCTTCCACTGCGTCTGGCCCTGACCAGATTGCCTACCCTTTACTACAGCACCTGCCTGAACCTGCACAGCTCCTCCTGCTTTCTCTTTTTAACAGGTCCTGGCACTCTCGCACCTTCCCCTCTTGTTGGTAACCTACCACCATCATTCCCATTCATAAACCTGGAAAACCCACTTCCTCTCCGTCCTCTTTCCGCCCCATTTCCATCACCTCCAGCATCTCCAAGCTTTTTGAGCGCTTGATTCTTTCCCGCCTAACTTTTCACCTCGAATCTAATCATCTCCTCTCCACTTGCCAGGCCGGCTTTCGTCCTGGTAGATCTTCCCTTGACCAAATTCTAACTCTGTCTCAATCAATCTGGGACGGCTTCCAAAAGAAAAAACCTCCAGACCGAACCATTTTGGCTTCTGTTAATTTCTCCAAGGCTTTTGACTCGGTCTGGCACTCCGCTCTTTTCCACAAACTCCTCTCGCTCAAACTCCCCCCTTGCTTCGTTCTCTGGGTGCGCTCCTTCCTTTCTGATCGTAGAGCTAAAGTACAGGTTGGTGGTTCCCACAGCCGCTCCTTCCGCATCAGACGTGGGGTCCCCCAGGGCTCGGTTCTTGGTCCAGTCCTCTTCATTCTGTTTGTTGATGACATCACTAAGGATTTACCTCGGGATGCTCATGCCTCCCTGTATGCTGACGATCTGGTCATCTGGTCCTCCTCCCCAGACCCGCTCAAAGCCTCCTCTGTTGTCCAATCCTCCCTGGCCGTCCTAGAAACTTGGTCCAACTTATGGAGACTTCCACTCAATCCAAAGAAGTGTGAGTCCTCCTTTTTCTCTACAGATCCCCATCAAGCCACTTTCCAACCCCGACTGAACCTCTTGGGCTTCCCTCTTTTGTTCAATCCCACCCCCAAATTCCTTGGAGTAACCTTTGATCGGACTCTATCCTTTGGGGCCCATGTCCAATCCCTGTGTTCCAAATTCTATCCACGCCACAAAGCCCTTCGCTCAATTGCCACTGCCTCTTGGGGTCCCACAAAAGAATCTCTCTCCCTACTCTACAAAGCCTTTGTCCGTCCGGTGCTCACTAATGCCTCTCCTGGATGGTTCCCATTCCTCTGCAACACTGCAACCAATCACCTAGAAGTTCTACACAGAGCTGCATGCAGGGTCATTACTGGTTGCCTCTCTTCCACCCCCTCCTCACTACTCCTTCTCGAGGCCCAACTCCCTCCTCTAAAGCTGACTCTAGAGCATCAGACCCTCTACTCCTTTGAACGTGCTCTACGCCTCCCCCCCGATTTCTCCAGCCTTTATGCTCTGGCAATTAAAAAGTTCCCTGTCGACTAAAGAAGAAACCCTCCTGGAGATCATTCTGTTCTTCAGCCACAAAACCACTCCCATCCCCACGCGAGTCTCTGATCACGTGCCCCCCTTTTCCACCATGGTCCACAACCCACTTCACTGTTTCCCCCTTCATTCCCGACTGCACAGGCAGCAGTTCAGCCCGACTCCAAATTGCTTCAAGCAGACTATCCTCCCTCCGCCCCTCCGATATCCAAGTATGGACTGACGGATCTGTCCCCTCCCTTTTTGGTCCTGGTGGTGCTGGGGTGTTTGCAACATGCTCCAAATGCAACACATCCCATTCATTATAGTTTTCCTCTGGTCCAATTGCCTCCAGCTTCACAGCTGCTTCTTTTCCTAACCGACTCTCAATCAGCCCTCTCTATCCTTTCTTCAGCCCCTTCTTATCTCCTGCCTGAGTCCCTATGGAATGTTTGGTCCCTTGCCTCCTCCCTCTCCAACAACACCACTTTGAGCTTCCAATGGGTCCCCGGACACTCTGGTCTCCCCGGAAATGAAAAAGCTGATTTACTTGCCAAAACTGGTGCCTCTTTGCCCACTTATGCGATTCCAAGCCCTCTCCCCCCAGTTATTGCCAAAGTACGTTATTCTCAATACCGCAACTGGAGACGTCACATCTCTCACTCCCATCTGAACTTCCAAGTCATCGAAGTCTCTTCGGAGGAACTTCTTCTTTCTCGCTCCATACGCAGTGAGCTCTCTCGTCTTCGCTGCCATGGTCACAGTCTTCTTCTATCTTCTTATCTTCACAAGATCAGTCGGAAGGAGAATTCTGATTGTAGTGCCTGTGGACACCCTCTACAGGACCTCAATCATCTCCTCCTCGACTGTCCTGCTTCTGAACCCCTTCGCAAATCTATCTTTGGCTCCTCTCTCTCTATTCTCGATCTATGGTCCAGACCTTGGGGTGTGGCCCGACTGCTGGGTCTCCCTCGGAAAGGGTCGGGTAGTACCACCACCACCACCACCACCACCACCACCACCACCCTAATAAATTTCGAGAATATTTTATTCGAAAGCATTTGGAAAAAAAAACTAATTGCAGAAGGAAAGCAAATTTATTTTAAGAGTATGATTCTCCGTTTATTTTGAACGTCGAAATTGATTTTTTATTATACTGTATTAGGTCGTTTTATCGATCATGGGTGTTTATGCGTATAAATATACGCATGTCATTTCATTGCATGCATTTCACCTGTTTTTTTTTGCGTTTACATGGAATAAGATATTAGACGTAATTGGTCTAAACCAATTTATGTAGGCCTACATTTAGACCAACAGCCTAGCTAACCCGTTTATCTGAAAAACGACGGAATCAAAATATTATTGCTCAAAAAGGTTTTGTTAATTACCAAAAGCAAAACTACGATGTCAACTTGATCCTTTAATTTTATTTTCAGTTGAAGTTGGAGAACGCGATCGGCTGGTTTGAATTAATCTTAACAACTTCAATCCGCGCAATGTCAAATGTTTTATACAGTAAATAGTACGCTGATTTATTTTTCGGAAATCTGTGTCGATTAATTTCTATCTGCATATCACAACGTATAACTGTGTTGATTATGAACAATGTTCTTGTAGTCTATCAGTGCAGCGAGTTTGGAGACATAGCCCAAACTGTGTCGAAGTCTAAATTGAGCGCGCTGATTGGTTACGAGCAAAAAGTCGCGCAAAACGCCGTCCGCCTAATCCCGATTTACAGTGTGCATAAAATCGTGAGTGCAAAAGCTCGTCTTTAGTTTAATCTAAACCAAAATTCGGTAAGCTCGGCGTATCACCTTAACAGCGTACAAGCAACCAGTTGTTTTAAACAAATTAACAATATGCCCGCACGTTCACCATTTTTTTGGCCGGGCCTAAAAATGCTATGGAAGCATTTTATATGCAGCTTTCGGCGCGGGCGTGCCATACAAAATAAAAATAAATCCTTTGTATTTTGTTATGACCATTTTTCCGCAAACGCCGCGTTCAGATTCGCATTGTTTGACTGTTTTTGGGAATGGTCCGTATGTTTTTGTGAATTTTGCATTTCAGTTTTTGTTCTTAATTTGTTACCATATACTGTGGTACACAGATGGCAGCTTGACTCGAAGACCAAAAAGTCTCTTCGCTGTCTCCCGACCAAGGCAACTTGATGAATGAAATACAATTATAATCAATACTTAAACTGTAGGGCGGACGCGTACCCCCATTAAAATCTGGGGGCGTCCTCCCATCGAGAGTTGAGTGCTAGATGATCAGACAAAAAATAGCCTGCCAGGACTAAAAGATCCTACAAATTTCCTGCCGAAAATGGTCGCAAATTGCGGCGAAGACCTTTTTTTTTGGTCTTCGCCTAATTTTGTGGGAAAAACACTACATTTTCGGCGAAGACCTCTTTCTTGTTTTTGGTCTTCATTCAATTTCGGCGACGAAAATACATCACTTCCACAAAAGTTGGTCAAGGCTGCAAAAGCGTTCCCCCATGAAAAATTTTACAATTTAAGTACTGATTATAATTATTCGAAAATTGAAATATTACTATGCAAGCTTGCTTGAATAATAACGACAATCTGCGATATTCTGGTATGGCCCAAATGAAAAAACGCGCTTTTTTGTATCCGCTTGTGCATCGTTAAATAAAGTAAAATCGTAAAACTACTTTAATTCTTGTTACGAGATGAAGACGTTAGCCTATACCGATAGCTTGGTTATTCAAATTTACCGGTTGAGTTAGCCTAATTCAGGGATCAAAATTCTTTGCATTGTGTCGACTCCTCTTCACACTGATGATGAAGTCAGTTGACTTCGAAACACGGGAATGCTCCCGCGATAGGGGGCTCCGCCTCACCTGTGTCACTAGGGGTTGAAATGATTACCCATTTCGACGCGGAGACAGCATTAAGGTGTTGTCAAATGAAGTAGGATTGTAAGACGTGATGTCTCTGTGAACTATTAAATTAGTTCTGCCTATTTCACTTCAGGAATAATTTACTTTAATTCTATTTTTTTCATTTAGTTATTGTTTTATGCGTCTGCTGCATGAACGACTTCAAGACTTCAAGCTGTTATCGCTTAACCTTTGTACAGCCTTTAATACAATTTGCCTAAATAAAAACTTTTCGATTTGCATATGCTTTAATCATAACAAAAAATTTTGTCCTTCTCCTTTTTTGATTTCTGGCTGCGCCGGCAGTAGTAGTCAAGCAGATAAAACTTAAACCTCCCAATGTGGGATTAAAATAGAATATTGCACTTTGCAGTTAGAGCAAGAAAGCCTATGAATGTTTATCGAAAAGTTCCTTCGCGCAGTTAAAGTTAATTTGCAATTTTAATTCAAAATGCAAAAGCATTAGCAAGGATAAAAAAATTATTAAGGCAGCAAATTGTCAAATATCAGCGAGGTTATTATAGATTAAATAATAAATTTTGTTCACATGTTATTCAAGAATCTTGGTTGATTAGATAAGTTTTTGATCAGGTGTTATCTTAGATCAATTGGATAAGTTTGTTTAGATGTTATTCTAATTGATTAGATAAGTTTAGTTCAGATGCCAGGCCTATTCTAGAATAGATTTGGTACCACAGTTTGTAGAAGTATGCTAACATAGTATTTTGCGTAAGATAATAATATTGTCAGACATTGCAAAACGGTAGAAATTTTGTTCCTATCGGGTATATTATCGTGCTCGGGACATATTTGTATTAATTGACATATAATTGCGCTAGTTATTTTTTTAGAACCATTGCATATTGGAGGACGATGCAAATCCTCGGCTAAGGACTCGAAGATGCCTTACAACCTCAAAATGATGATGATGATGCTTATATTCTCAAAGTGGTGCAATGTTTCGTTTGGTCAAACACTCTTTTTCAAATTTACGATCAAAACTCTTGACAGATGACGTCATTAAAAACGTTTGTGACGTCGTCACTTTGGTTAAGGCAAAAGGTTAACTCTCATTCATAATTTGAGTCATCAATACAGAATATGTCATTTTTCCAAAACTTAAAATTTGGCAATGACGTCATCAATTTCAACATGAAGTTTTTACACCTGAACTTAAAAACCAACTTTAATTTAAAACCTGGCACTTTTACAACTTTTGGATTGGCTGTCGGATAGTAAAGGCTCTTTGAAACTAGATAGCAGACCTTAAGGACCAAAACAGGGGGAGGTCCCATGTCCAAAATATGGGGATTTTTTTGTGGCTCAGGACATGGTCCTGAGTCATCGTGCCAAATTTCAGCTTATTACAAATTTTTCCGGATTTGCATTATTTTGTCGTATTTCTACCGGACTATTTATGTAGTCGACGTTCTGGTGGCTCTTCCCTAGGCTTCCACGCAGGTAGCCTTTAGGTCAGAAAGCACCCAACGATTAAACAAAATATTAAGTTCCAATGACGTCATTGGCTGTTTAGTTTGTTGAAACGTGTATGCTCGTACGTCATGAGTAGACCAGGCCTTAAACACATCATACTAACGTAGTGTTGGCAGCCGCTCTTCATCCATCCGTTGCGCTCGCGGTTCGCAGTTGCGGTCGTTTGCTGTTGCGATTGCAGTGTTGCGGTACACACCTGAAAACAATTTGACTAGTCAAAAAAACTTTTCAAGACATAATTTCAATGCACGGTTTGCCCTTAGAATATCTTCAAATGATGGAGAAAATATTTTTTAAGGCTAATGATGGAGAAAATAAAACAGAAAATTCTCTTTGACACGATGAATAATTGAATTTGAATCTTTTAACATTTTGAAAATTGCTTCTTCTCTGAAGTCAAATGAAGCAGAATAAGCGCACCAAACTAGATGCTAATTTTCCAAGAAAATAGTCTGTTCCGCATTTTTTCATTCATAAATAAATTTAATCAATATTCCGCTGAAAATCAATAGCCTGGAAAATTTGCAAATGTACCAAATTAAAGATAGGATTCTAATAATTTCGGTTATTTATAGCCTATGCATAAAAGCTTTGTTGAAATTAAACACACTAACATTATGATGCAGATTTTGTTGTCTAGTAATGTTTTTCAATTCTCATTATCACTGATTTACTCTACTTTTCATTTACAAAATTCTTTCGATTGAACAACATCGAGGTTAAAAAATCATTTGATTTAGTACAATCACTAACAAACTATTTTTAAATAAAAAACAATCAAATTAAATTTTTTTTAACAACAGATTTTCTGACTACAAAGTTGAGTCAGAATGGAAAAAAAATTATGTTGGTTTGATTAAAGTTTATGATTCACAAAGCGCTGATAATCAACTGAATTTTGAAACCAGGATATTTTTCCACAGTCGAATCACCTTTGCAAATAATTAAATATTTTTGCCAAACAAAACTATTTAAATACAAACTCTTTCAAAAACAAATTTGCAATAAGTTCTTTGCAACGAATCAAACTCGCAACTCTCTGATCATTAGTTGGTCAATATCAAATAAAAAAAATTAAAACGATGGTTCACAAAATTATGATGATCAACTGAGTTCAAACCCAGGACATTTTTCAGAGTCAAATAACGTCATCAACCTCTTGCTAAACCATCTATCTGCTAATTATGACTGTGCAATATTTTACTCTTTAAATTTTGCTTGAAAATAGGGGGATGGTTTTAGGGCAATATCTTGGAACTCAAATGTACTAACCCTATAAAAATTTGAAAAATATTAGTTAATGTTCTGCCCAATATGTTCGATAAATTTCTGAAGCAAAGATTACACTACTATAAAGTAATTAAAATCAAAAACATTACCCCTTTTCGGCGGCCCGTTCTCCAAAAATACGTAATCCAGAAGCATTAAAATGAAAGGGCTAACTTTGACGTGGTGACTAATCATAGGTTTGATTGTTTCAGGTTCATAGACTCAGCGGTTTAAGAGTTTGTCACCGACAAAAAATCTCATAATATAACAAATAAAAACTAAAGAAAAAAAAAAGAAAAAAAAAATATCGAACTCAAAACCTTAAAATGTGCAAATTCAAACGACATCTCTCGGCGTATTAAAATCAAAAATTTCTCTTTCTACAGTTGAGTTTCGAGCTAGAGCTATTCAAACCTCCAACTGTCTTTAATGTTTTTTAGATTGAAAACCCGTAATTTTCTTCCAAAAGTGACTAATTTTCTTCCAAAAGTTGCACTGCCTTTTTTCAATGAGTAATAATTTACACTAATTCTAACTTCCAATTCCTAAGTGTCTACGTTTATTCGCTCCGATTTCTGAAGTGGAGGCAATTTCACCTTTTGGCACCAAAAAAAACGCTATTATTTAGAAACAGGATGAACATAAATTCATAAGTAACACACATTTTAAACACAGTTATTTCCACGCATTTGCAAAATTTGCAATGGCAGGGAATCGAACCGATACCCTTGCGAGTTTGACTAAGATTCCCTACCGCTCCAACATCTGCAAGTTTGCTCACAAGAACAAAGCAAAGGGACTTCTAAAACGAAACGTGGCGGAAGTCCCATTTACCGCCACCTTCAAGTATTTTTTCCAAATTTATCTTGAGGCCACCAAACAAGAAAATAAGTCATTTCGACGCTGTCAAATCTTTTTCCAACTTACATTTGATTTCTTTTCAGAATAATTGGTTCCATAAAAATCTATCGTTTGATAATAATAATTGCTAAAACAGTAACAGATCTCAACAATGACAATTTAGGACAATGTTCAGAGAAAATTAATAATAAGCTATAGAATAGACAGTATACAGAGTTTTATAAGCACAATCAAACCGTTGATTAACAGCCTAAGACATACTGTTTCGGAATCGACATTCGTCTTTTATTCCTCGTCAGTATTGCAAGGACTACAACAGGTATGAACTATTCAGAAATTTAATGGCGAAATGTTGAAAATTTCTAGCTAAAGCGATTTTTACTTAAAATCAATTAAAATCGCCGTCACGTTTGCTATTACTATTTACGCCGAAGTTTACTACCATTTACTCTAGCAGCCGCGTAACCAAGATTTCGCTAAGAGGGAAGAGATCTTGAACCAAAAGTTAAAACTTTTTTGTTCAAAAAATATCACAAATGAGGCAGAGCCCCGAGCAATCGGATTTGTGGGGAAAACGGGGAAATTGGAAAGACCCCAGCTGCTGGAAAATTTTTGTGACTTTTAAGAAAAAATGGCCATGTTCACTTCATTTCGAACATATTTAGGACGTTTCTAAAACAATTTGACAAAAACCTTTGCTAAGAGGTCAAAACATTGAAAGCGAGTGAAAAAAGGTAATTTGTCCAGCATCTTCAGCCTCCTTTGATTTGCAAATCAAACTCAAAACAGATTTATACGATTGCAGTTTGTGATTAAATTGTCCAAGTGACGTGGCTAAGGGGGAGGCTGAAGCTCCCTTAGCCCCACCCCTGGTTGCGAATACGAACCAAATCCGAGACTAGTTTAGTTGGTCCAATTTCATTCCAGTTTTCAAAGTTTAGTTGTTGTAGTAACACAAAAGCTGAAAAAGTTAAAATTACTCATGCGCACAACGCCCTGCATCAAAGTTTTTGCAAAGTTAATAGCTGTATCATTCTAAGTTTTATCCAGCATTAAATTGGATATTTAACCAGTTAAGTGCGCATGACGAGTTAACTTTCATAAATATGAAGGATCCCACCTGATCCAACGTTGTAGGTGCCTGGAATATTCTTCAATTGCTTAGCGTGCCAAAATGCACAACCAACATGCCTCAGTTAATTATTGTAAATTGTTACAGCCATTATCCAAATATGCCATATTAGCTTCTATTTCAAGTGTCGTAGAGCATTTCAAGAAACAAATAAAAATTTAAAATGCGAGTGACAGTTTATTGGTTATTGTTTGTTGTTTTTCATCGAGACTGCCAATTCCTGCTGTAAAATTTGAGCTGCATTTGTACAAAAATTTTTCTCGAGAAAATTAAACTCTAACCTTTCCTCTCGAACAAAAATGCAGCATTCACCCGAGCAGCAGCTTTGTATCAAGTATCAACATTAAAACTGGCATCGGAAAACAATGTTTGACGAACAGTTACAAAACGACAATTATGGTTACGAGAAAGATTACTGTGATTTATTCATCTACATAGTCCTCACCCCTCAGTGCAGTATTATAGCGAAGCTCAGAACTTTTATCTACGTACCTGATATGTAGATGATAAAAATAATAATACTAATACAGTCATATGTACCGCGCCACTTCCTGCAAGGTAAAAGATTTGCACTTTGCCAATAAAAACGAACAAACTATTTGGACTTTTTGCAGTCTTGTAGTGCGGTTGTATTGGTATTGCTTTATATAGCGAGCTGCCAAGTTCTATTAATGACTAAGCTCTCTGACGCCAAAATTACAAAATTTTAAATATATAAGCAAAACGTTTTCTCCAGTATACGGGTACGTCATAAAAGTTAGCCTTAAATGGGACATGGTAACGCGGTAACAGATTTGCAGGGCGGCTTTATTACGATGGTCAACGGTGCGTTTATCAAACATATAAAATGTTAATTGCTAAACTTTGTTTGACTTACGGTCATAATGAGTTCCACCCACACGAGTACAGTCACCATAGGTTGTTTTGCCAGAGCTCATATCAACATCCCCCTCGTACCTGTTGCGGGTTCCTCCCAGCTGCGCGTTGTCACCATGAGCTTCACCTAAATCATGATACACAATTCAACCAAATAGTCAAAGGGGTGGTTACTGCCCTCGTATTAGAAACGGGACGCTTACAATTTAATAAACTAAACGTATTTATCGCCTTTTGCGGGACACTTCTTAGATTGTATATAATTAAAAATCAGTACGTATATGCATTATGCAGTGCCGTCGCTACGGGGGGGCCAGGGGGGCGTGCCGCCCTTAACAGCTGCTTGTGCCCTCGGATTTTGGTTTACTCAAAATACTGTTTTTGGAACATCACTTAACAACAAGACAACAGACGGTGATGGAAAAAGGGAATAATTACGTTCATTCATAATTCTTCTTCGAAGTTTTCACGATTTTTTGTGAAATTGCTAGCAACCAACTGCTGTACATAAATCTGACGCAATAATCCGTCTAATAAACACGTCTTTACGAATGTGTCGCGGAAGAGAAGCGTAAGCCTTCAGAGTCGTAAGCGGTACTTCGTTAATGATTATGACATGAAGCAATACTTCAGAACACTACTTTCAAAGACCAGCTGTTTTGATTTTTAGACCGCACTCATGATTTTGAGATTGTTGCTGTTGTTCTACCGGGCTGCTTCCGAGGGATGGCAGTCTCCTATGTCCAAAGAGGACTCAAGAGAATCACCCTTAGTACAGAAGTGCTACTGACATAGGATAATCCCGCAGGTTGGTGGCCATTTCGATCCCTGCATATGGTTATATCAACTAATTAGTTAATTTATTCTACCTATGATATATCAACTAATTAACCACCAAATTTTGTCACTATTTTTACTTAACTAGACACTAAAAGCTTCACTAATCCTCCTCTCAAAGAAAGACTATTGCAAACACAATTCATACTAAACAAACAGAACGCAAAAGCGCTTGTGTTTGGTCTGAAAAATAAACAGTTTAAGGTGAGAGCGCTAAGCCGATATTTTATTGCTGTAAATAGCCGATACGATATACCGGCTTGGCCCTGATATCGGCCGCTTTATGTCGGTCAAGCTCTAGTGATGCATAATGGTAAAACTTCAGTCCTTGTTTCATTTCCAGCCAGTAAATCATAAAACTCATCATTTGAAAAATACAAAGCTTATTTGCCCGCCAGCGTGCAAACAAAAAAACGCTCTCCTAGCCCTAGCCCCAACCTTAAACTTAACCCAAACTGTAACCCTAACTCTAATTAACCCTAACCTAAACTTAAAATCTAAACCCAACTAACCACTAACGATAATGATTTAAAAAATAAAAGAGTAAATGAGCAAATGAGCACCCACTCTTGCTCTCTTATTGTCTCTAAGCAGAGCTCATTTGCACCCTAAAGTGTAAATAGACACTTCCTTTGCAAAAACTCACAAGTATTAACCCAAATCGTCTGTATTTTATAACGCTAGATAAAGATATAACTTGAAAGAAGGGGCTCATGAAACGAGATTTGAGAGAGTTGATTGGTAATCAACGGAATTAAATACTGAATAATTCTTTTACAAAGCTTACGTTAAGCATTTTGCATCAAGCAATCGAATTGATTGTTTACTTTTAGCTATTTTTAGTTACTTGTTACCGGTACTGGTTTTGTTTTTGACCAATCTTAGCCCTTCTCCAAAATTATGTTCCATAGTTGGCTTCAAATTACTTTAGTGTCCATATTACTGCCGAAAATTGCTTCAGAAGTATAGTATAGTGCAAAAAAATTTGAACTTATCTGATCGTGCATTTTGGTCACGGATCAATGGAGGGATAGCCCGCTACACCACTGTTAGTAACAGTAATGCTTTTACTAGATCTATGAAGTCACTTCTCCTAGAAATATTCAACATACAGTACTGCAATGTCCAAGTTTTGGCATTTCAACGAGGAAGTTCTTATTTGCACTCTAGCATATACTAGTAAGAACTGCTTGAAAAGAATAAGAGAGCAAAGAGCAGAGGAATGGGCGCTCACATTAACGTTAGGGTTAGAGCTAGGGTTATAGTTTGGATTATATTGAGAGTTGGGTTAGGGCTAGAATAGCAATTCTTTTGTTAGTGCACTAGCGTACAAATAAGCCCTGTCTTTTAGCAATACAATACGAGGTTAAATGTTTTTAAACGAACTTCAAACAGCAAATTATTTCAACAATGGCTTTGTACAATTACAACGTACCAGCTATTGCAAAAAAAAACTTCACATTTTGTCCTGGTAAATCACGAGAAAACTTTATAAACACTTTTCAGGACTTATAAACAAAATTCAACCGTTTCAAGGACTTTTCCAGGATGTAGCAACCCTGGAATTTGATTACCTACCGCTGCGCCATCTGCAGGTTTGGTCAGAAAAACATAGGGACTTCCAAGTGCCACGGAAGTGCCAATGACCTCGGAAGTGGTCATTGACCACGGAAGTGCCAATGACCACGGAAGTGCCAATGACCACGGAAGTCCAGCATGGGAGTTGTATCACACCTGCTGCGCCGCGGAAGTGCCAATGACCACCACCTTCAACTATTTTTCCTACTTTATTTTGAGCTCACCAAATTAAAATCAAAACCCTGAAAAAGGCAACGATTTAAGAGCCAAGAAGCCTTTCAGTGACGTAATTGCTTTTCTTTTTGTGAAATAGAAGAATGTTGAATAAATAAAAGAAAAGCAGTAGTAGTTTATTTTTGCCTAAAAATGATTAAGCCAACAAACTAAGCAACCATTTCCAATTCATGATTAAAAACACACGAATGAGGTTTCAGTCGGTCATTATGAAGTTTAAGTTACTTACTTTGTTGATAGGTGTTGCAGCAGCAGTTCAACAAAACTGAAAATATAAATTTTAAAGCAAGGAAGGTTGTTTATCAACTTAAATTGATTCCTGCTAAAACGGTTATGTAGCGGAAAAAAAAACGAATTCAAATCCTACCGATTACAAAATCTGGCTCGATTACAGCCCAAAGCAGACGTCCACAACTCGTCAGAAATGGCTTTGGGAATGCAGATGCAGTTAAGCAGGAAGGCATGCAATGCTTCCAGCAATACTGAAGCTGTGTTAAAATTTTGGAGCGAAAAATCCCATATGTGAAAATTTACAATTTTACAAGTTCATACCGTTTCTCCAGAGCAGGGCGTCTCATCAGAAGAAAAAGGTCGCAAGTGATAATTTTCACAGAATCGTTTTTTTTTTGTCATGAAAAGGATGCACTTTATTGCCCCCATGCGCTGACAAACTTCAGTTGCAGTCGGCTGAGTATTCGTTGAAGTAATCATCAACAACACAAGGTCGTAAGTAAAATTAGGTTTAAGAGACGAAGGGTTAGTACAACGCGTAACACATATCAAGAAGCAAGAGATCGTAAGTGACACTCAAAGAATTTCACTTTAAACCAAGAATAAGTAGCGGATTCTGTTGCTTTGCAATTTTGTCCTGGTCTAACTTGAGGTGATAGCGAGGGGGATCACTTTTCTAATACGTAGTCCAGCACGGGAGTTGTATCATATATGCAGGGACTAAGCAGTGGCGCATTGAGGAGAGAGGGATACAGAGGCTTAACCCCCCTTCTTATCCGAGTCACCTAGAAAATTTAATCCAAAATACAAGCGTTTGAACTAGTATTGGATTTCACCTGTAAATAAGATTTCACCCACCCCCAGATCCCCAATTGTGGAATAGTTGTATAGCGGTTAGTTCGGAACGTCACTTAAACGAGGATTGAAGGCAAAATCAATGGGGGTATTTTAAGTTAGGATACTTGTATTAGATTAGATTGGCGTTGATTCTATTCATCTTGACCAAGCCGTTCCAGAAATACTCTACTTCAAACACAATTTTGGCGCCTCCAAAGTATAATTTCTATTAGCAATCATGACGTTTCAATGTAGTAACCTAATCCACTAGATGTCTAAACTAGCCTAAATATAGTTTAAAAAACCTCAGTTTCTTAGTGTAATTGCGGCGTTGCCTTAGCGTAGAACTTAGATGGCGTCGCGGATGCCATCAACGTCAGGGGTGCCAGTAAAAATAATAATTAGAGATTACTCCACGTCGTGTATGAAGTAGAATATTTCTTGAACGGCTAGGTCAAGAAGGATGGAGTCAACGCCAATCTACTGTAATTTAATACAATCGCCCTAACTTGAGATACACCTCTTGATTTTGATTCCAGTCCTCGTTTAAATGGAATATTTTTCAACCAAAAAACATTTAACTTCATATTCAAGCCCACTTCCCCTTAGCAAAATCTTCGTTTCAAAACCTACACTGAAGTATCAGTCCGCATTGTGCGGCCGAAACTTCAATCATTGAAAGGGTGTAAATCTTTTTCATTTTTTGGTCTTGATGTTTTTCGGCCAACATCGCACCTTCCTAAACAAGTCAATATCCTGAAGTTTGAGTTTCTACCAGGGGTGCCAAAACCCGGGGAGGATGGGGGGGATATATCCCCCTCAATAATTTGAGTATGGTCCACATCTGCATCCCTTCCAATAATTTGACTCTGGTGTGCATCTGAGCGCAGGTCTCCAGTTGAATTTGAGGAAAAAAAGTGTTCCATTTTTGGTGAAGACCTTTTTTTTTGGTTTTTATGGTCTTTACCTGAATTTGGGGAAAAAGTGTACCGTTTTTGGTAAAGATCTTTATTTTTTAGTCTTCACTTAATTTACTCCCCTGAAAAAATCGTGGTCGAGGTTCATCCCCCCCAATCTGGAAAATAGGACAAAATTGGGGTAAAATTCCAAATTATCCCCCTCAATGCTCATCAAAGGTTTGCACCCCTGGTTTCTACTAATAGCAATGAGCTAATATTTTTGTTGTTTGAATCCACAAAGGTTTTGTTTTTTTTGCATTACGCCTCGACTAGCGCTCTACGCCATAAACACAAAACCAAATTTACAAACGTGCCAGAGCTAAAAGCAAAAAAGGTGAAAGAATTCATCCCAATGCAAAAATGACTTTTGTCTCTAGTAGCGCTAGAGAGCACCCAACAAAGCCCTCTAACATAAGAGTTAAAAATTACATTCGCATTTAGGTATCCCATGAATTCACAAAAAAACCTCCGGTATATAAGCGTTTTTCTAAGGAAACTAATATGCCAAATTATAGCGGCTTCTAGATATTCGAAGTGCTTTGTTGTTTGTTTTTTTGTTTGACCTGCCCAACTTGACCTCCCCATTTAATAAAAAACTACTCAATATTTTGAGGAAAACTTTTGAGATAAATCTACTCGGTAATACTCTTTGAAAGTACATAAAAAATTCAGCCACCGATATAACTTTACAAACTCATTTTTTAAGTTTTCTAGAATTTACAGTAAACGACCAAAATAATAAGTTCTTTTTGATTATTCTACAACTGAATGATAGGAATGACAAAATACCACCTAAAACAACCTTTTGACTACAAGTTGAGAGCAGAAATTCACATGAAACGTAATATTTAGACAAAGTGATGTCAGATTGTACGTGAAAAATGTCATGGTTTTTAAAAAGAAAAACAAAAATACACAATTAGGTGTCAAATTCTGCTTCGGTATGGGTTTGAAACATCTATCTTTTCATCCTATTTCATTGAGCTTCAGATTTGTGCGGCATTTGCAACTACTCAAACAAATCGCATCTAAACCTGGATTTCATAAGCGGTTAAATCTTTTAACTCGACTGACACAATACTGTCAAATATCACGACCTTTTGCTTCTCATGGAACAAGAAGTGGCCAATCCTCGGCTCGCGAGCCACATTCTGGCCAGGTGTCACGAAATAATAATTTTGAATGCCTTAGATATGATTATTTGCTGTATTTACTGCGTACGTGACTGATTTACTGCTTTTGTCGCTTTTTTGATTTAGAATATTCTAGATATTTCCTTTCTAGTACATTCCGCTATTTTCTACAGTTATCGATGTTTGGGTTGTTTACATGTCGTAATTGCTATATTTAAACTTGAAGTTTGTGACGTCATAATCATATTGAAATCTTATCGTAAGCTCGTGTATTTTTTTCTATTGTGACGTATCATGGATTGCTCTAGGATATTCGATAGCTTTAACCTTAGTATAAATAAGCGAGTCGTTTTTGATTCTATTATTCTAGTATTCTAAAAGTAAATGATTTTTAGGTATTAGTTTCATCGGCAGTTAAGCCGAGTTTGTGTATCTGGGGTTGGCTCGTATAGCCGTTTAGTAAGAGGTGTGAGTGGAGCGATTTTGCTCAGTTGGTTGGTTTGTGTTTCAATCTTAAATAGAAGTTTTAATTTAAGATTGGTGTGCTGTTTCTGAGTATCAAGAAGCTAAAGAAACTGTCAACTGCCATTTTCGATTTGTCAATTAACATCTCAGTCGTTCTCTAGTTTCAGCCGACGTGGGCAATTCTAGGGATTAAAGGTTGTACTCTAGCCAAGTATCAACGATCGCGACACCAGGTTTTATGCGGCTCTTTTCGCAGATCTTGCGTTTTCTACTCTGTGTTGCAAAAAGACAATGCCAAAAATTTTGCCACAGTTTTTTAATTTCATGTTTTCAAAGGTCTTTCGCTCTTTTATCTTTTCCAAAAATTCAGTCACTCCAAATGGTGTACTTTCTAAGACAGTCACGGTTAAAAATGCATAGTATGCTGCAACGAGGCAACGTTGATCATTATTACATCACAATTGAAATGATTACAGTAAAAATCAGTTTTTGCCGATAGTTGGTTGAGCGGTAACGCGCTCGTTTCTGGAGTAGGAGGTCTGAGGTTCAATCCCCGGCTGATCAAGACGACACAATGTTGCCACCGACTCGCCCCGCTGTGACATTTCTTTGAAAAGAGTTGAGTTGTACGGCGCAATGGCGCGAAGATGAGTTCCACAAAACTCGTTACACGCTTTGGCGTAACACAGCAAATGTAACGAAAGATTTGATTGCATTATCGAAAAAAGTTACTTATCACATGAACCCAACGGGATGAGGGAGGCAAAAATATCTCTCTGTCTAACTCCTAGATTAAAAATCATGAGAAAATCAAAATTGACGGACAGTTTGGTGGTGTACCTCAAAAGTTAGTAGAAAAATTGCGTTCGAGTTGGTGGCGTCATCATTGTGACGCCACAACCATTCTTTTCAAAATCACGTCATTTCGCGATGACATCTTAGGCAGTTTAAAGTTTGTACTTACAGTGAGTCAAGAAGTTAGTTACGTCGAAAAACGTTTTATGACGTCATTTAAGTTAAGTGTTTGCCAAAAAATGTTCAGATTTTGAAAAGTGACTTTGGAAAACCTCAAAAATCGGGAAACTTTCCATTACCCAAGCAAATTTAAATTTTCATAAGTTATTTGTAATAAATTTTGACTCAAAGTTATGTTGATTTGGACTAAATGTTTTTTCTAAAATAATTTATCACTAAAAAACCGAAATAGGGGTGAAAATGTCTCCCTTTCCCTGTGTAAAATAGAGTTAATGTAACAATTGCGCACAAAAACTTAATTTTTTTAAAATGGTAGAAGTAACCTATGTTAACTTTTGCAGCGCAATGCAGATAGCTTAATTTTGTATTCTGCATTATTTTTTGTATATACGCGTGGATTTTGGAGTGATGTTTAAGTATGCGTTTGAGTGTGATATCACAATGGTTCTTTGCTCCGACCGTAGTCCCTAAATGACTGTGCTCTAACAAAATAAGAAACGTGGCTCCTGGTTTCTCACTGGTCGGCCAACTCTGCTCTAGTCGATAAAAGGATCGGTGTTGTAAACAGCCAAACTGTCAAAACCTTGGAAATCATAAACGTAAACCAAAACTTACCATTTGCAAACCGCGCATTTTCTCCTCCAACTTGCGCGGTGTCATTGACGTTTTGTGCGACCACCCCAACGATTTGGGAATGCGCCCCAACATGTTGCCGGCTTTCTCTGCCTTGACAACTTGGTCCCACATCTCGTCTCGGTTGTTCTGCATGCAATAATTACAAATAAAGCTTGAGCCCAAAAAACATCTTAACTGTATAGAATAAAATACCCAAAATTGTGGCACATAATGTACTAGAGAAACGTTTGACCATACTCATTACGTAAAAAAGCTAAACAGAATGTATTATCATTTAGGTAGATTGTAGAAACAAAAATTATTTAAAAAAGTTATCTTCTGCTCTAATTTTCTTGTTTAATTG
Organism: Trididemnum nubilum; assembly: GCA_963965965.1. Classification (NCBI taxonomy): domain Eukaryota; kingdom Metazoa; phylum Chordata; class Ascidiacea; order Aplousobranchia; family Didemnidae; genus Trididemnum; species Trididemnum nubilum. The sequence goes on from OZ014469.1 coordinate 570,534, forward strand.
CAAATTGATAATGGATCAAATAGTAAGTCGGAACGTCTCTTTAATAAAACGTCTCCTTAATAAACTGCTTACCACAGTTTTGGCTCTTTTTATTCTTATTCAAGACCAACTTGTGACAATTTGTGACAGCTGAAACATTTTTAATATAAAACACACAAACCGTGTAATTCAAACTTTAAGAAACTGTGCAGTCAAACCTTTAGTATCAGTACAAAGAAAAATTGAGCTTGTTTCTAAGTTTCTCGAAATTAAGTTCAGAATCCTGCAGCCTTTGTTTGATCTTTCTTTACAGTGTCATTTTCCTTAAGGCTTGAAAAATTTAAAGCCACGAGACAAGCTGGAGGCAATAGACTGGTGGGTGAGAGCCAATCTTAGTGAGTCGGAGGCACAGAACCACAAATGAAATATGCTGTTTTGTACTAGACCACATTTCAACAAATCCAAACTCGGTGCATGATTTGCTATCTTGTTCACTATTTTCTCGAGGACCTGGGGCAATCACACCTTGGATCTGCGACAAAAAGTCTTCAAAAGATTATTTGACTTTCAATAGTTTTCGCTGCTTAGAATAAACGATGTTTTCCAGCCGGCCGCCCTTTTGCGAAAAGGTCGTTTTATAAAAAGTCTAAGGGCAATTGTCCTTTTCCCTTGCTTAAGTCGATTCCGAGCAAAACTGGCAGATGGGGCTAAATACTGACAGTATTTTAAACAGTAGCGTAGCTAAGGGGGGGGGGGGCGAGGGGGCTAAGCCCCCCATTGGCCTGAAAAGTATGCAAATTAGTACGTTTTTTGTGCTTTTGAGGCCAATTTTTGCTCCAAAAATGAAAACAGCCTCCCCCCCCAAAGGGATTCGGAAGCCAAAGCTGTGAAGGACTTGCTGTTGTTTGGACCAGAATACTGGAGATATTTGTTTCTGGAGCTCACGCACAGTCGGTAAAGAACTTTTTTTTTCTTTTTTGGAGATCACTTGTTTTCGGCCAGAAAAACCCTTTGATTTTCTGATTTTGGCCGAAAAAAACCTTCGAGTTTCGGCGAAGACTTTTTTTTTTTCGGAGAACACCAAAATTTGACAGTAAAACCGACTCAATCTCGCTTAAAACTAATGAAAATTTGGGTGAAGTTCGTTTACGGTTGTATCAAACTTCCAAAAAAGCCCCCCTCCCTTGCAAAATCCTGGCTACGCGTCTGATTTTGAAACTGCATTGTTAAACTATGACGCCATCATTAAAGTGACAGTTTATTCAATAGAACCAAACCAAAGACTCAGCACTTTCAGTTTGTTTCAGCGAAGCATTGAAACCGATTGTGGCTCATTGCTGAAAGTTAGGTCAAACTTTAGTACCAAACTGCTCCATTGTTGCACAATGCAGAGCATCTACGTTTGTTGAATTTTTGGTAGTAGAAAAAAATGATAATCGCGCGTTCTCATATGATCAGTTGAAACTAAACAATGCTCTAATTTACGCAAGTTTTCGTAAAACTAATCAGCTGCTACTAGTTGTCTATACCTGCTGATCTACGTCGCGTGGCCTCAGAACCGGGATGAAGAGCAGAAGTCAAAGGAACCGAATCGAAACTTGCCTCTTGCGGATCAGGAGAGCTGCAGCATGAGCAGGAGGACCCCATCTAAACGAAAGAAAACTGGGTGAGCGACTTAAAATTGTGCCCAGCGGCAGAAGGTAATTAAAAATGCACAGTTTTCACTCATGGTACCTCTACTATACTTAATAGAACTGATTGCTCTCTCTGCATGTTCAAGAAAATCAAAACTATACGAATTTGCAACTTTATCATGGATAATTTTTTATCAAAATTATCGACTCCTAACATCAGCGGAGCATCATTGTGCACCTTGATCTGTAATTGATTGTTGAATAATAAAGACGTATGGCAGACTCATCGATACTGTACTTTTAAATACCGTACCTCTAAGGAAGTCTTCAAAAGTTGTCCCTCAATTAAAAGCAAAAAACAAAAATATTTTTGACAAAAACTCTCACCTCAATATATACAGAGTAAAACTTTTAATTTCCTTCCAATAATTACGCAACATACAATTTTCCAAATTGCGCTAACCTAACCTGCAGCAAACTGGTGGTTAATTGAACAGCAATAACAATGAACCAAACACAAATAAAACATGTCATAATGCTGTGTTGATTCTTGAACTTCCATATTATCTTGTTATGATTGGCATTATATGAAACCAGCAATTTAAGTAAAGTTGCAGAGTAATATATTTCGTTCAGAGGCAGAGCAGTTAAACTATTTAAATATGGTGTCAAATTATGATAAGAAGTTGTAAAATATTAAAATGCATACCAAGTAATAAAGTAATCAAACTGATTTGAGAAAAATATTTAAGGAGCCAAACGCTTTCAAAATATTCTGATGCTAAATATTGCAACACAGGAGAAGATTATAACAGTATCAAAACATGAAAAGTCTATCCTGCCCAACAGCCTGTTACATCCGTAAAAAAAATTATCAAAAGATGGGATCATCAAAGGTGTAAAGGTCGAATGTCAGCCGAAAAATTGCCTCGATGGGAAGACGGCAAAGACATAATTATATTGCAATTGGATTTAACTTACAATGGAAATGTAAGTCTAAATAAATTTAAATAATGAGTGGTCTGATTCCAAAGGATTCAAAATAAAGTTCATACAACTTTAGAGCCAAATTCCACGATGAAACAAAAATTCTTCAACTGAGCTCACTACGAGATCAAATGAAAATGATGGCAGTCGAACTGGCAAAGCTGGCGGTCAGTTGGTCAAGCTGGCGGTTTTCTGCAGATAAAATAAACAAGTCCAGGACATACTACTTAATAAGCCTACGTCTACCACAAATAAAAAGCATACTTCGTTTTGACGCCTGAAAAATTGGCTTTTAAATACAATCGCCTCTTTATCTTTCACAAAAATAGTTACCAGTCTTTCCAAAACAGTGACTGTTTCTAAATAGTTCTAAACAGCAGGTCAAAAAATAAGACGAAAAAGGTCAAGCGTTTGATTACATAGTATTACGTCATTTGAGCACACAAACACACTACAGTGAGAAAAAACGCAAGACTGATTATTAGGAAGAAATTAGAAAACCACAAAAAACTGAAAACTGCACTAACAAGGGGTGATCATCGCCAGAATATCCCTCAGTTACTGTTGATACAAACTGTTGGGTTTTGGAGGTTTTTAATGTTTCAATTCTGTGGTAGCCTGTTGTAATATTAGCTCTAGCTCTTTGGCGTTTTCATTATCAAACACTTTTTGAAACCCTTACATAATTGACAGATCATTGAGTAGGCCACGAATGCAAAAGCCACACAAATTATCGTTTTCAAAAACTTAGCAGCTCTACAGTTCACTTTTTTGGTAAAACAAAAATCTTGAATTTTGTCTGCATACTTTATGACTAATTGCAATCTCATAACTGCAATTTTTGTGGACAAAAAATTAACTTCCCCATGGAAACATCGTAGAGTAAAATAACCTAAGAATATTAGAGAATTTAATTAACTGAACGGTAAAAGCAAAATACGGCACTTAAAACTTTTGCTGTAGTCTTCGTTCGTCAATTTCGTCCGCTAAATCTAGAGTAAAACCGACTTCTAAGCATTTAGCGACTGTAAATTTTTTATAAACTAAAGAGATGACCAAATTACCTTACACCAAGCTACGATTCAAGCCTATCACAAAGCACAAATTGACCGGCGTACTAGGCTTCGATGCTACGCTTAATCAACAGAGTCCTCGAGGACGTCTTTAAAAACACATTTTGAAGTCCTTGGTCTCGAAAGTCAAGTCCTTGGCCTCGAAGCATCAAGTCCTTGAAAATTGCCCTGCCCTTGCTCAAGGACAGCACTATTGTTTGAATTGTTAAAATTTTGTAGATCGAAGACCTGAAAAATTTTTCGAAGACCTTTTTTTTTAATTTTTAAAATTGCTTGTGTTGGAGAACGCTTGAAAAATTTTTTTGAAGACGTCTTTTTTTTGGAGAGCACTTGCGCCTGTGTGCTTGGTCCTTGGCCTCGAGCATTCCTGTCCTTGGCCTTGAGAGGGTCTGTCTTCGGAAGGACTGTCCTTGACCTCGGATATTTTTTGTATCCTTGGCCTTAAGCCTTGTGTCCTCGACTCCACCTCTGTTAATCAATAACATTACAATAGACTGGACTGCTAGAGTAAACGTGAATGATTAATTATACACTACAATATTAGCAGTAATGTCGCCACCGACTTCAACTATACTTCTCAGTCTCGTTCTTAGCAAATTAACACTACAAATTACTGAAGGCTATCTAGGCCAGAAACTCAAGACCGCGCTAGAGTAAAAAAACTTACAGTAGGCCTACTACATACCAATATTTCTCGGGCTTCTTTAAGACTTTGAGTAATCCCTTTTGAGCACATTAATAAGTAACACTAAATTACTTTAACACATACTTTACAGCTGAATTCAAACAGAAAAGAGCTATTGGTGCTAACTTCTCAGAACTACGTTAACAATATGGCTGCTATTTTAAGCAGTTGCAAACGTACAGTATTTCTGCCACATAAACACGATAATCAGACAAAAAACTATTTACAAATTATGACGTAACAAGATACCGTTAACGTGAAAATAAAGGAAAGGAGGTGTTGAAAATATACAAGCATATCAACGCAGCATTGACAAGCAAAACATTTGCATTGAGCTCGTGAGATTGCCTGAAGCAAAGTAGGTAGCAAGCCAGAGGTAAAGGTTATGCAGTATATGCACTGTACACTGAACACAACAACGCACGGTACGCAATAGCGATAGTAACAAATCTTTGAGTTGAGCTTAACCGTGGCTTAACTACACTTCACAAATCTTATTGTTTTGTACGTAAAATCAGTTCAAAAAAGTTTACTGTGTTTCGAAAGCGGATTTCAAGATTCAGGCGCATCTAACATGACAGTTGCAACTTGAAAGATGTCGTCAACATGTTCAAAGAAGAATTGCACATGAAAGCAATGTGCAAGCATATCACTAAATCTACTTTTGCCTCAATAAGTCTCTTTTTGCCTACATTTTTTTCATGGTTAACTTTGAGAGTTGCCGCATAGGACACTGTTCAACCCCTAAAATCGGGCAGATCAAGGATCTTGCATACAAATCCCCGATTTTCGGAAAGTTTACCAATTTTAAATTTTAGAAAATTAAATTTTAATTATAATTTACTAAAACTTTTAGTGCTTTTTTAACTTTATATGAAGTGTGAATCAAAGCTTATCTTTGTAAAGAAATAGATAAGCAAGACTGTTATTATCCAATTATTGCACCATAAACTGCAGCAAAGTCACCACAGCGGAAATTAGCTTCCACCAGAAGGCTCCGACCACTTAACATTAAGGATCAGGTGGTCGTATGCATACCACACAGTGAACAAATCGCCTTTGCTGCGTCACCGCGGTTGTTGTCATTCATCCCTATTTTACACGGGTAAATTGATCAACGCATTTTGCTCGGGGTGGGGGGCTATCTACCTCTTGAACCAAAAGTCATGGAAGCACCAAATTTGGCATGCTGATTGGTGTTCATCAAAGTTTTTTAGAAAACGGTTTGAGTTGATGACGTCATCATTTTGATGTTACGGCCATAATTCGAAAAATGACGTCATTTTTGCGATGACGTCACAGACGTTTTAAATTTTGTACAGAAGATTCTGAATCATAAAATTGCAAACTCGAAGTGGTTACGTCACAAGAAAGTTTTATTGCGTCAAGTTATATTTTGGCAAAAAAAATGCTCAAAACCTTAAAATTAGGAAAATTCCGTCACCTTGGCCATTTCAAATTTTCAGGAGTTACTTAAGATAAACTTTGAGTCAAAGTCAAGTGGATAGGTGTTTTTGTTGAAGGGATGTACCACGAAAAAACCGAAAAGGGGGAAATGCCTTCCCACTAGCACGCAAAATAGGTTATAAAAGCAGAGCCTTTTGACAGCTGGTTGTTATCTTTCGCGAAGTGCATCTCTAAACCGGACCAAAAGGCTTGAAATGTGTTTCCAAATGTGACTCCTTCGAGTTCAAAATGTTTGAGAAGCCGCCGAGAAGGCACTGCGGTCTGGGCAGTGGGGCGGAGCTAGCAGCGTTAAAAAATTGTATATTTTTTGCAAAAAAAAATTAATTAAGGCCTATTTTGATAAAAAATTAATGCTTTTGAACGTGGCATAGAAATTAGCAGTACAAAAACATGATTAAACTAGCTGCATAAATAATGAGCTCTGCGGGTGGTGTCTAATGGTAAAATTTCAGTCCTAATTTAAAATTTTTATAGTTCAATAAAATTCACGAGAAGTAATCCATTTCAACTACATGTTACAAGGAAAGAAAATTGGGTGTAGGAGTGGGAGGTTATGGAACGTGATTTGAGAAAAGTGAATGGGTATTAAATAATACTAAATAGCCCCCCACTATTCCTGAGCTTATATCTACATATCTGTTATTCTTTTTCGGGGAAACTTAAGTTCAGCATTATTCAACAATCGATTAAATTTGATTGCTTATTTTTGGCCATTTTTCAACGTTTTAAATGATTAATGAGTTATATTGTTTACAAATTATCCCCACTCCCCTAAATCAATTTTTTAAAAGATGCTTTAAATCATTTTTTGTCTATTCTAGGTAAAAGACAGGCTCAAAGTGTTAAAAACTTGTTATTTTTCTGATTCTGCATTTTGGTCGACATGGCTATGGGAATGGGCCACAGCTTCCTCCACTCCTCCCCTATGGCTACGCTACTGACAATACAACAATCCGATTACACAGTAATGCAAGTTTTTACAATCCTTTTTGGCGTTAATTGGCTAACAGCGCGGCAGATCCAAAAAGAGCCGTTGCTGCCGCGCGGGACAGCAGAAAGTACGAAAACGATAACAGTACAAATGCTCAGGCCAAACAAATGCTAACAACACTATAAACTTAATAATTTGCTGAGTTATCTTTACATCCTGGCATAAAATGTCCAATGAATAACGTATTTCAGTTTGTTTTTTTTTTGTTTAAGAAAACCAGGTTTAGTTTGCATAGCCATGAAATCTGAAAACCACTAACAGCTTCAACAATATCTTTAGTACACGATAGTTTTAAATTCGTGCAATATTGCAATTTCATTCCAAAAAACTCCGTCCTATGTTTATTTATGACAAGAAAACTCGCAACCTAAATTTTTTTCTAACCTTAACTTGATATCTAACTTCAACCAAACTCATTCTGTGCCAAAACTTTGACCAAAATTTGAAACGTAAAAGAAGCGAATGGACAGCAGCTTATTATTATCCTTACTATTCATTTTAATTTTGTAATTTTTACTAATTTATTAGAGGTGGAGTCCTCGAGGACACATTTTGAAGTCCTTGGCCTTGGCCTCGAGGCCTCAAGTCCTCGAAAATTGGCCTGTCCTCGGCTCAAGAACAGCACTATTTTTTGAATTGTTAAAATTTTCTGGAGCACCTGAAAATTTTTCTGGAAGACTTTTTTTCTGGAGATCGCCTGAAAAAATTTTGTGAAGACCTTTTTTTTTGAGATCGCCTGAAAAATTTTTGTGTAGACCTTTTTTTTGTTTGAAGAACACTTGCGCTTGTGTCCTTGGTCCTTGGCCTTGAGCATTCCTGTCCTTGGCCTCGAGAGTGTCTTTTCTCGGAAGGGCTGTCGTTGGCCTTGGCCTCGGATTTTTTTGTGTCCTTGGCCTCGAGCCTTGTGTCCTCGACTCCACCTCTGTAATTTATCAAGTTCATGCATGGCTGTTACCAAGGGGTTACTACAATATACGGCAAGGAAAATATAATACCGTATTTCAGTATTGTATCGTGCTCCTCCATAAAACACCTTTCGTAATCCCTTACCGAAATATATTTTAAAAAATTGCCCACAACGTATTTGCGTACAGTACCGTACTGTAATCACACCCCTTGACTGTTACCTAATGAAAATGAAATAAATGATTCAAAACAGTTTTTACTTTTAAAAGTTGATTGAGTTGGGGTTGTGTGAAACAAGTTCGAGAAAGAACTCTTGATTAATCAGGGTCATAAGGAATAAGACTTGGTTGGATTCGATGTTTACTTAGTGCCATGGTCTCTCTCCCCCCTGTTAGGCCATGGCACAATAAAAAAAATGTGTCAAAAAGCCTTAAATTAACGGTATTAGATTAAAATGGTATATACACATGAAAAAGGCTTTCGCTACCAGTCACTTTGGCGTCATTTTAATCAGCTTGAGGGAAGAGGTGGTACATATTTCAGATTCTTTTTAACCTCTATGCCAATCATTTGTTGCATTTAAAGAATTTTCAACTTAAGTTCACCACATCTTATACAGTACCAAAAAAGACTACTCTATTTAATAACCAATAACATTTTAAGTAAATGTGGAAAATGCGCCATACCTTTTCAGTTTGAGTGCTAATGCAAGCAGAGCATGAAAAAGTTTAATATTGCTGTAACACAAAATGTTTTATAAGGCCTTGTGTGTGACCTTAGCACCATAGGCGTAGCCAGAGGGTTACCAGGTGGAATGCCTCCCCCCCAATTGAAATGCCACTAATGATAAAAACGTGACAAAAAAGAAATATTGTTTCTTTAGTTGCTTTTAGCATTTTTTGCGTACAACAGTAATTAACAATAGTAGTAAAAACCATGGGGCCCGGGACCCCTCAAGTTAATTTTTGCCAACCAACTTGAATGTGTAAGTCGGATAAAATTAAGGATTTTGGTCCAAAAAACTGTGATCTCTGGCTCTCATCTAACCTTTTCATAAACGTACTGCAATAACCAAGCAGGGGCCGGTTTTACCATAAGCACTGTACCAGGGGCAGTGCCAGAGGTCCCGCTCAGAATGATAAGAGTTTTTTGGTCTTCATCTTTTCATTCATTCGTGAATGAATGAGTGAATCTGGATTTTAGCAAAATCTTCCTGTCAAGTCACCTACACTTGATAGGAAGATTTTTAAAAAATCTCAAGTGCTAGGGCCCGCGCAATGTAAATCCGGCCAGGACAATAACGTGGTTGGCAAGCGTAACCATCTATTGTGTTATTTTTCAATAACATTCATCTTCACCTTGTCAGTTTTTATTCGACAAAATACTTCAAAAAAATAGCTAAAAGAAAACTCATTGAACAACTTATTAAATTCCAATTAGACTCCCGTCTGTAATTTGTTTGAGTTACCCTAGTTTACTCGCACACGTTTCCCAATTTAAACATTTTCACTTTATTTTTTTGATACACCAGGCTACGGCGTTTGGTTTTTCATTCTACAATATCTTCATCCCACAAAAAGTTCCTCTTTCAAAAAATTCTGATGACGTCATTGCATGGGATTTGTGGTTTGGCCCCTCCCAATCAAAAATCACGGCTACGCCTATGCCTAGCAATCTGGGTCATGGGCCCATGGCATATTCAAAGACGGCTTGTTGCGCAGTAGTATTATCAGCAGCTGCTGGAAATAAATACATTTTTAAAGTTTTCCTGCCAATGCCAATAGCAGTTTAGTGTTTGCTGTTTAATAAGTCGCGAATATCTGTCACCAATAGCTACCAAAATCGCACTTTCTTCCTCAGTCGTATGAAAAGTATTCACCAAAAAGATGGCTTTTAAAATAGCTTGTGCGCTTCAGTTCTTTTTATGCTTGTTTTGTGTATGTTTTGCAATGGTCAAGGCGTGTTTTTTAAACAAATTTTAATCAAAAATGGTCTTAAAATTGAGTAATTTGTGTTTGTAAGGTAAAAATCTTCGTGCGTTTTTTTTTTGCCTCCGGTGACTGGGAGTTTGTCCCCGTATTTTCATTTGTCTCCAAAGATTAAAGGCTTAACTCCCACACCTCTAATCTGTCCTACACAACTTTCGACCCCTTGCCCACTCGTTTTGAAATTCCTGCCTACGCCACTGGCCAGCAGTATTGAGTTTTAGCATCAGAATTAGGCCTACTCGGGTGAGTTGTTTCGCGTAAGTTCGGCGTACAGAACAACAAATTATTTCATGCACTACTAGCAATTAGCAAACTCCTTCAAAAATCTCGGCTGTATCCTGTTTCCTCTTGAACAAATTAATCAATTTTAAAGACAAAACAAATCGCGGTGCCTCTCGGGAAAACAACAGCTTGCTGGTAAAAGAGCAAATCGCACAAAAATTGCGCCATTTTCAACTTATTTCGAGATTGCTTTTTTCGTATATTTTCTCAGATATTGACAAACTTCTGTAAGTTGAATGTGCCTGGACAAAACATGTTCTCGCTCCACTGCTATATTGATTGCTTAAATTCAAAAACGAGCAACAAACAAGTTTTGAATGCAGTTGTGGTCATCAAAATTGACAAAAAAACATGAAAAATGCCAAATATTGAGCAAAATTTGCCACAATGAAAACGGCAAATTCACTATTTTTCCGATTACAAAGCAGCAATACAGCTTTTAAAATTAATTTCATTTTAAACGTTTTAAACCGACTTAGTACATTATCAATAACAATTCAAAAATTTATTAATTTTACTGTTTTTAGTTAATACTGCAACGATAATGAACTGCGTTAGTTCGAAACGTTAAAAAAGAAAATTGATATTAAAGTTGTATTGTTGTGAATAAAAACGATTTAAGATTGCTTTCAAATTTTTCATCGGTTTATATTTGCTTCGAAGTTTTTTAATTTCTTTTAAAATTTCATATCTACCTCAAATCTCAAGTTTAAGCTTGAAAACGGGCAGTAAAATGATATCGTAACCTCTTTGAGTTAAAAACATTGAAAAGATCCATCGCAGCCGGTCCACTCGACTCACCGCTCAACTGCCTGAGTTGCTAAAATGTGCTTCTTATTACGTACCAGTGCGTTTACTGATTCAACAATGCTCAGTGTGCTGTGGTTTGTTGTAGCGATGTTGGGTTCCGCAATCCACACACCAACTTTGCAAGGGCCAGCAATTTTGTACCAACGCAGCTCAACCGAACAAACATAGTTGATGGCATTTAGCGTCAAGTTATGCTATTGTTCATGTCTTTACGTAATCACTCTATAACTAGTTGCCTTTTTTCACTATGTTTTTTCTATTCAACCCCTAAAAAAATTTGAAAGAATGCGTCATGCCGGCTGCTAATTTTACTTTTCTTAAGTTTTAAAGAATTTCAACCTCATTGTGTGTTTCCGCTTTGTTGGTTTCTTTGGCATTCAGCATTAGTTGGTTTCTTTGTTGGTTTCTTTGGCATTTTTCACACCAGTCACAAAGAAAGCAGTATTGATATAGGAAGACCGCACATTGCGGGAAGCCAACTAAGTGATGCTTTTTTTTATGCTAAGGATTTGAAGTGATAATTCATATGCTGATGGGAAATGCAGTTTATCAACATTTGGTGCCGACACCAAAAAATAACTTGTAACTAGCCAAGGCAAGGGCCATGGCACTTGAGGATAAATAAACCCTTGTCGAGCGGTAACGCGTTTGTCTCTGGAAGCGGGAATATGCGATATATGCGACGACATTTTGGATGACTTCGTGAGAAACCAGAAAACGATAACGAACCTCTCAATGCCTTGCTGTTTTGAATATTGTAATTCTGTTATTGCGCATTCATTTCGAATTAGGATTATACAATATTTTTTAAAATAGGTTTTTCATTATCACTACCAGCAATTTTTATAGCCGATAAGGGTTTCCAAGTGGAAATTTAAAATCGGTTAAAAAAATTTAAGACTTTTCCAAATGTTTTGGGAAAAATCTGAGTTCTCAGTTTTCTTAAATAAAATATAAAAATTGAGCTTTTTTTTTTTAATGATTTGAACGTTTGGTAAAGAAGGCAAACATTTTGATTATGCGCGGTGACATAAATCAAGCAACAATCCAATTGGTGGCGCTATTGATCGATTAACGAGCTGGCGCATGGTAGTATGGCACAATGCAGAGGTAAAAAGTTGGACTTAAAATCACAAGGACGAAGGTTCGATTCCCTGTCGTTGCAAATTTCGCAGAATGTATGATGTTATCAAATTGTCTTATATTATCCAATAATATTTATGTTGTAGTTTTTTTTTTTTTTTAGAAGTGTGGCAGAGCAGTACCGCAGATTGATTGCACTATAAAGTAATAGGTCGCCGGTTGCGTTCTTAGCACTAAGTTTTTGGATTTAATCTACTCATGTTAACCAAGTTTGGCTACTGGAACAAGTCGCACAGCAAACATGAAGTAAATGCATTATTGTCCACGAATGGGTACAAAACGCTAGACTCCAACAAGGGCATATTTTTCCTTAATTTGCATTGGATTTGTTTTTACTCGACAATAAAAGGTTACTACTAATGCATTTATATCGCGCCGCCTTATGTATGAAATATGAATTTAACTGTTTTCTGATCCCGCGTAGTTTTGTCCTGTTTGCGCAGTAAGTACTGTACTTTTGTTTGTGTTTCAAAGTTTTATTCAAGCAGGCAAAGAAGCATAGGCTGTTTTGAAAAGGATTTCGCTTTGTCATGCTTAGTAAGAAGTAGTGACATCGATTGAACTCTTTTTGAATTGCCGTATTGTTTTGCTTAATCATACTTTTGCTAGAAACAGTGGTGCCGATCTTTGTTGAGCATTGGGGGGGGATAATTTGCAATTTTACCCAAATTTTGCCCTATTTTCAAAATTGAGGAGGATGAACCTCGACCACGATTTTGTTCAGGTGAGCAAATCAAGTGAAGACCAAAAAAAGAGGTCTTCACCAAAACTGGAACACTTTTTTCCCCAAATTTAGGTGAAGACCAAAAAAAAAGTCTTCACCAAAAATGAATCACTTTTTTTTCCCGAATTCAAGTGTACACCTACGTTCAGATGCGCACCAGAGTCAAATTATTGGGGGGGATGCAGATGTAGACCACAGTAAAACTATTGGGGGGGATACAATCAAATTATTGGAGGGATATATCCCCCATCACCCCTGGGTTTCGGCACCCCTGGCTAGAAAGCAAAATAGCTATCTGTCGTTTTTCTGTCTTCAGTTTGCAAACTTTGAGCTAAAATTTGACTTTGAGCTAAACTTTGACCTAAAAAAAAAAAACACCGAACATTGAGCTAAAATTTGACACGGTGAAAACGGCGCATTCTCTAATTTTCCGATTTCAGAACAACAATACAACTTCAAATTAATTTTATTCTAAACGCTTTCAACTGACTAAGTTTATTATCAGAAACAATTCAAACATTTATTTATTTTGCTGTTTTGGATTAATGCCGCAATGATAATGAACCTCGTTAGTTTGAAACGTCTAAAATGAAAATTGATATTGAGTTTGCATTGTTTTGAAAAAAAAGGGTTTGAAATTGTCAGCAAACTTTCCTTCGATTTATTTTTATCCAAAGTTTTTCCATTTTTTGTTCAAATTTTGATTCTACTACGTCGAATCTCAAATTTAAACTTGAAAGGCAGAAGTGGGCAATATAAATTTGTATAATGATATTGTAACCTCTTTGAAGTTGAAAGCATTGAAAAGATCCATCGCATCCGATTCACTCAACTCACCGCTCAACTACCTGAGTTGCTAAAATGTGCTTCTAATTACGTACAAAGGCGTTTACTGATTCAGCAATGCTCAGTGTGCTATAGTTTGTTGTAGCAATGTTGGGTTCCGCAATCCGCACACCAACTTGAAAGGCGACAGCAATTTTGTACCAACGCAGCCCAACCGAACAAACATTTAGCGTCAAGATATGCTATCGCTTATGTTATTGCATAATCACACTATAAATAGTTGCCATTTTTCACTATCTTTTTTCTTCTAAACTCTTAAAACAAAATTGAAAAAATTGCGTCATGCCAGCTAATTTTATTGCTCTTCAGTTTTAAAGAATTTCAACCTCATAGTACGTTTCCGCTTTGTTGGTTTCTTTGCGTTCAGCATTATCGGTGAAAAAATATTTTTTCACACCAGTCACAAAGAAAACTTTATTGGTCTAGATTCTAGATAGACCAAAAATGTTGCGATGAGCCAACAAAGTTATGCTTTTTTTACTTGAGGGATTTGAAGTGATAATTTACATGCTGATGAGAAACGTAGTTTATCGGCATTTGGTACTGCCACCTCTTTTTCGCAAAGTCAAAAAATAACCTGTTACTAGCCAAGGCAAGGCTCTTGGCATATAGGATAAATAAATCCCAGTCGAGCGGTAAAGCGTTATTCGTCTCTGGAGCGGGAAGTCTGTGGTTCAAATCTCGGGCCAATCAAATTGAACACAGAGTTGCCAACGGCTCGCCACTTGTGCAACATTTCTACATCAGGAAACTGTGTTATGCCCGGACGCAATGACGTGGAGGTGGGCCCAGCAAATTTCTTACACGCTTCGGTGTATGGCGAGTATATAATGAAAGATTTGATTTGACAAAAACGTTGGCAACCCTCCGCGACATTTGCATAAACATTTCAAAAGAATTTGTATAAAACCAGAAAACGATAATGAACAAGAATTTATTAATTAGACATTCGTTCAGTTTATCTTTTCCACAACTGTGACGTAGCACTTGACTCATATATCTGCTTTCCCATTAGGCTAGCGTTTCATCAGCGTCTGAATTCACACATAGCCTATCCTGGTAGCCCACCCGAACCTTCAAACCACACACGAGGGCAATTTCTGACTCGACATTGTACCATCTTCTCATATTACTCTGATCAAAGTCTGACAACAAGGTCACCAGAAAAAGGATTCTCGACCAGTATCACATGCTGGCACTGCCTTTGTTCAACCGCATTGCGCTAGCATCACTAAGCATGGACACCAACCATTCGTTTTAAGGAAAATAAAAAGCTTAACTGGTTTCAAATGCTGCCCCAACCCACTCAATTGTTCTCCAATTTAACATTTACGATATATAGCCGCTACATCTAAGCAGGGCATGGTATGGAATGAAATGGAAGACGATTTTTTCATATTCCATACTCGCAATTTTCTTCCATTCCATTGCCATTCCATACTAAAAATCTTCCATTCCATATTCCGTTCCATACTAAAATTTTCTTCCATATTCTTTTCCATACTTCCATACCAAGGTAAGTTTAGACTGCCAGCTACGCGTAATTTGTATTGTACTTTTGCAACGCTAAGCATGCCTTCGCAAGTAGTTGCTCGCGAAGGTAAGCAGCATGGTACGATGGATCTCATCCCATATTTGAAGTACTATCGCCCGAGCTGGGCATCCGCTACTTGAACAGTAGCGGCGCTGCCGCCGGAGCTGTTAGGCAAAAAAAGCAGCGGCGCTGCCACTTATCGCTACTCAACTGAAAAAGTAGCGCCGCTGCCGCTACTTGCATGCAAAACAGCGGTCGCTGCCGCTACTTCAAAAAAAATAAAGAGTAAAAAACGATTGCATGCAAATATGGTACTTAATGGTAAAATTTCAACTTTATTTACAAAAGTAAATTATTCAAGCTTTTAAAAAACTGGTACAGGTTAAAATCGGCATTAACAGGTTTAAATGGAAGACAAGTAAGCAAAAGTTTGACGCAAAAGTAGATCGAGTGTTTAAGATATTGGTGTTTACAAAGTCGAAGGAGATACTTAGTAATGACGTACATGTTAAGCAAATGATGCTCAATGCGATGCATCTTACACTAAGTATTTTTTCTACGAATATAACTTCATAACTAAGTTGTTTTTAAAGCTTATTTATTACCTGGTTCTATTTGTTTGTTCTATTGTCAGCGCACAATAAATTCAATTCTTAGTTTTACTGTTCCCTGTTGTAGCAAAATTTATTTTACTACGCCTTGATGTAATTACTCCGGCCCGGCGCCACGGGACTTTGGCGCAGCCAGAGGGGGGTAAGTAGCCCGGGTCCCCTCCAATTGAAATGCGACCAATAATAAGAATGTGACAAAAAAGCCTATTGTTTCGTCAGTTTCAATATTTTTCAGCATTTTTTTCCGTACAACAGTACACGCGTACAGCGGTAATTAACAATACTATTGACCACCAGGGGGCCGGGCCCCTCAATTTAATTTTTGCCATTCAATTAAAATAAATAACCTGGCTGAAATTAAAATTTTTTATCTTAAAGTTGCTACCTCGGGCTCTCATCTAACCTTTTTAAAAACGTAATGCAATAAACAGAGCGTGATTTACCATATGGTACAGTGCCAAAGACCCTACGTTCAGATTGTGAGACATTAATTTTCGTCTACCCTTATTTTGCGAAAATCTCTGCGAACAACTGCGAAAATCGAAAATGCCAGGGGCTCCGCGCAATGTAAATCCGGCCCGGGCAATAACATGGCAATTAGGCGTAACCATCTATTGTACGGTTTTTAATAACAATCACCTCCACCTCTGTAGTTTTTACGAGAAAAAATACTTTTAAAAAATAGCTAGGAGAAATGCTCATTGAATTAATTATTGAATTTGAATTGAGGGGCCTACTGGGGCCTCTTGATTGTACATGTACTCTTACAACTTGTTATTTTCAACTCAAAACAAAAATCTCTAAGAAAAAGTTTCGAGTGGATTATCATTTACTACTTAATTACTTACAAAATTTTACCCCAAATGCAAAATCATAAACGTATTTTCGACCAAATTATAAGTAAAAGGAGGATTGAAACAATTTAATTTTTTTTTCAATTGGCTCTCAAATGTTAAAAATCTAGTTTTTTCAAATAGTTCTGAACACATGCGAAATATGATCCAACGGCATTAAAATAGCTTTTTTTCCAAAAAATTGCAAAAAAATTGCCAAGCAGCTGGGGCTTCGGCCCTAGACCTCCATCTGTGATACGTTTGAGTGAACTAGTTTGCTTACACACGTCTCCCAATTTACATATTTTTATTTTTAACTTTTGGTTTAAACTTTTCCCTTTTGAAAACTCTTCGTTAAGTGCCAACCAGACCATGGCTTCTGATCATACATTCTACGATATCTTTGTCCCACAAAAAGTTCCTCTTTCGAAAATTTCTGATGACGTCATTGCATGTCATTTTTGGTTTGGCCCTCCCCTCAATCAAAAATCTTGGCTACGCCTAGCACGGGAGGGGGTCTTTTTGGGCCGTGCCCCCCCCCCGAATCACTGCTTGTGCTTCCCAAGCGAGAGTAAACTTTTGTACTAGTACAAGAGGACCAGCAAACTTTTGCCCAAAAACAATTCACCACAAACCCTTATTTTCTATAAAACAGCAAGACATATCGAGTAAACGTGATCAAGTAGCCTAAGATTTTGCGATGAAGACCTTTTTTTATTTTTTTTTTGGTCTTCACCTCCAAATTTGAGGTTAAAATCTATACCAAAGGAGGATAACATAGGATTTGGAGCAAAATATTCACCAGATTGATGAGGCATTCCAAAAACGTCTGGTCTCGGCTGCGTAAGCGTCCCCTCAAAAGTTTTTGTGCCCCTCTCCCCCCCTCCCCCCCGCGAAACCCACTACTCTGGCTCCGGGCCTGTTACAGTACTTTTTTACTTGCAGTGCACAAACTGTACTGTGGTCTGCGACCAGATAGCCAACAAATCATCTTCATTTGTTTTACTTAAGCATTTTGAGGAAATATCGCGGAAAACCGTCTTTGCGATTTGCAACTTTTAGCAATTTATCGAAATGTAATTATCGCATTTTCGTTGAAGAGATACTACTCAAAATCGGCTTTATTGGAATCGGTTTTATCAGTTCAAATTGGCCCGCTACTAGCCACATTATTCGTTCAATTTTGGTTCAGAAAAAATAGGACAACGTACGATAAAACTCACCTACACAAGCGAGCTACGACAAAACGTCACAAAGGTAACCTAGGATGTTCTACTAAACTAAAATAACGTGGTAACAAGAGCAGAGTGAAAACAAACGGAGAGTAAAGACTCCAAACGGTAATGTGGGAAGATGTGAATCAAAAAAGTCTTGGAAGGGGTTTATTAGGAGCAGCGGCAGCGGCAGAATATTTGCTTAAAAAAACAGCGCTGAAGCGCTGCCGCTTTTTCGGTTAAAAAAACAGCGGCGCTGCCGCTTGTCGCTGGTGACGAAAAAAAACAGTGGCGCTGCCGCTACCGCTACCGAAAAAGTAGCTGCGCTAGTAGCGCCGCTGTGCCCATTACTGACTATCGCAATGAGTTACCAGAAAAATTCACTCAGCATGAAAATATTATCCACTTAATCAACAGACAATAGGTTGATGGGTATGCTCTGGGTTTAATGATTACAAGTTAAAATTACACAAACTATGAAATTTGGCATAGCCAAACTGCCTTAAACATTCTCCAAAACTACCAAAAAAAAGTTAAAACGCAAAAAAACAGCAAAGAATTAAGCTCATTTGAGGATAGAAAAGTAAATACAAATTTTTGTTACAGTGGAAGAAAAAGTTTTGTCACTAGGCAAGTTAAATGCCACTGCTACGGAGGGCCAGGAAGGCCTTATCCTCCACCTTGGTTTACTAAAATCCGTTTTTTTTGGAACATCATGTAAGGCCTAAAAAACCGAAAATGATGCAAAAAGTATAATAACATTCAATTCTACTTACTTGATTAAAGTTACCTATATTAGTAGTATATTAAAGTTATTAAATACCAAAAGTTTGGAGGTTCAAGTTTCAAACAGTAAATTTAACATCCGAAGTTTACGCTTTTGAACCTAATCAGTTATAGGTCATCAAGTATCAATTACGCTAATCATATTAATTTCAAAACCATGAAAGTTTCCATCGTATTCAATTCAAAGTATTCTAAGCCTGAAGCCAGTGTTTCTCAAACTATCAGTCGGGATGCACAACGGGCCGCTAAGCGTTTATGGATTTAGTGGCGGAACTACGAGAGCAAAGGGGGCTTTAGTCGCCCCCCAGCCAACTCACTCAAAGAAGTTAACCCTAAAATGTTCGCGTTCAAATGTGTTTCTGAATTGATTGTGGGTAAAGTAAGACCTGAATGGGATAAGCAATTTAACTTTTCTCCTGGCTTCTGAAAACGTGCGAAATATGATTCGAATGGTGTTAAAAGAGTTTTTTTTTTGAAAAATCAAAAAATTGCCCAGCGACAAGGGTTTCACCCCAAGACACCCGTTGAAAGGAAATAACTGATTTGCAGCACTTCGTTCAGCTCGCCACCCAATCGAGGCATTTTTCAAACAAAGAGCTTTAACTTTCAAGCTCCATTTTTAAGCAAAATCTTGGTTGCACGCTTGTTTATGAATGTGCCGTAGAGTAGAAATGTAGACCAAGAAAATTGTTTGTTTCTTTTTTTAAAAGACCAGCTGTTTTTGTTTTTTAGAGTACACTCAAGGTTGTTTGGGTCGCAGTCACGGCTGCAGATAAACTTTTCAAGTGATTATAGGCCGGAAACGAAAGAAACTAAGAAACGCTACCGGGCTTCCATCTCTCTTTTTTAGACGCGATTAGCGAATTTAGAAATTGCGCGTAATTTGCAAGGGTACAAGATCAGGTTTAAAGTTCAGTCTGCTTTTGTGCCCCTCACTTCGTCCGCTTTGGCAACGGCACTAGACAAATTGTCATTCTCAAAACAAAAGTTACGCCATTTAGCATCAATGCAGTTGCAAATTGCAATGAACATTGAACATTATGTATGATCTGATGATGCAATGCCTACACTGTTTGAGTAATGTTCATGACCGAATTACCCTATTAATTTGTCGACAGATGATTAGTTCCTAAACGGTTCCTAATATTTTTGGTTATCACTTTCCGAATATATTTTTCTCTAAATAATATGAGAAAAATCTAGTATGGAATTGGTATGGAACTATGGAAGATTGTCTTCCATTCCATTTTTGAAATCTTCCATTCCATTCCATTCTGGCATCTTCCATATTCCATACCGAAATTTCCGTTCCATTTCATTTTCCATTCCGTACCATGCCCTGCATATAAGTCCGAAAAGTTATTCTACTGGTTACTGTGTATCAGTTGCGTACCGAAGTCATATATTTCATCTATCGCAGAGAGATGCCTCAGCTTTTTCAAGCAGAGTGACTGGAGTCAAATCAAATCAAGTTTATTGTTCGCCAAATTTCCGAAAAAAAAAAAAAATTTAAAAATTTAATCCTAATGATGTTACTGTATCAATACTTTTAAAATACTGTACATTCAGAAAACTATAATATTATGGAGTATTGGCTAGAAAACACCGAAAAACTAAAAAGCTTACCAATCAAGATACTTCTTAGATTGTTCAACTTTGGAAATAAAAAAACGGGCTCAATAAATTACTTCAATGACAGACTGCGCATTGTAAAGCAGCAATCTTCAACACACGAGAAAAGCAAACAACAATAGTTGTAAAAGTAAACTATACACGTATCAGGTGTTAAATGAATTAACAAATTATATAATTTTGTAGCAGAGATCGATTTAGTATTTGCTGACTAGAAATTTTTGCAGCGTTTTTTGAAGGTAGCGGCATTAAATTTTTTGTTTTTACAAACATTGGCAGTGTTTGTCCTGAGATTTAACCTTCTAAAGACCGATAAATTTCGAGTAAATTATTTTTCACTCTTGGTCGAAATACGATATTTTTGATGCATGTCTGGTATTTGGGTCAAAGCAAGTGACAACAAACGCTTCGGCATGCTGTGCGTTGTTTTACCTTAAAAGGGTATTTAAGTCAAAATTTTTGCGATGGATAAAATGTTAAAAAGACCCTAAAAGGCATCCTCATCATTATCAACAAATATGGGCTCTCATCGTCTTACTGTTTTCACATAATGTAATTTAAACGATTTTTTTTCTTTACGACAAGAACACTGTTACAAAGCATTATGGAATAGCACTGGCCAGAGCTGGGCACTCGGCCGCTACTTCAAAAGTAGCGCCGCTGCCACTTTCGCTATTTGGCAAAAAAAGCAGCGATGGCATTCAAATACGGTTCCTTACAGCGGCGTTGATAAGGATGATGATACCGAGAGAGGAATTTTGTGGTGTCACCCTTCATAGTATATAGTAGGCTGCAAAAGGTTTTATTTTAAAAATAGCGGTACTACTTCATTACTACGGATAGCGGTTGTTATTTGACTTGCTCAATAACTTCTAGTTACAATATTCTAAAACTTGGAAGCATGAGCAGCACTTATCTAGTATAAAGTGTGTAACCAGAAATCTACAATGGGGTAGGGGTTGTTTTGGGAGTGTGGAAACTCCGCCCGAGGCTTTAAGGGGTCTGAGAGCGGAGCCCCGGGAGCTCAAAAAATTTTTATCTTTCTTGCAAAAATAACTCAATTTTAAGCTTGTTTTTTTACAAAAATTAATGTTTTCAAAACGTGGCATAGAAATTAGCGGAGCAAAAACATGATTAGACCCAGGTGCGCTGCCAGAAATATACAATGGCGACCGTTTCGGGGGTCTGGGAGCAACACCCCCATCCGTCGGAAGCTGGTGGTAGGAAAGCAACGCCGCGAGCCGGCGGAGGCACGGAGATTTTAAGATTGTATTTTTTTTGCAAAAATAACTTAATTTTAGGCCTATTTTGACAAAAATTAATGCTTTTAAAACGTGTCATAGAAACCAGTAGTGCAAAACCATGGCCAAACTAGTTGCATAATTGGGCAATGGCTATATGGGAGGTGCTGGCTAATGGTAAATTTTCGATTCTCATATCAACAAGCTGGAAAATCTCAAAATCTTATAGTTCAATGAAACACATAATGAGTGATCTATTTCGTCTACATTGAAAAGACAATTATTATGGTAAGAGGGGCTAATGGGACAATATTTAAATCGAATTGATTGGTAATTACCTTCCACTGAATAGCCACTGTCTGTTCCTGACCTCATATCTTTTTTTGATGAAACATATATTCAGCATGTTTCAACTAGCTATTACCTTCCAGTGCTTAATTTTGGCCATTTTTCAATACTTTTGACAAATCATAGCGCTTCCCCATTTAAATAAATGTTTCAAAAGATGCTTTAAATCATTTTTGTCCGTTCCAGTGTGCTAAACATTTCCAATGTTGTGAAACATTTCTTGTTTTCTCTTATGTTTGGTATCATAAAACGGTTTCACCCCAAAATGGTGACATCTCATCGCCCACGGCCCCCTCCATAGTGACGCCAGCACAGTCTCAATGAAGTTTTTGTTCCTTGCAATTCTCTCAAAACTATTGCAACTGATAAAATTTACCAACGCATTGATGTTTATTGTTGTATGTTAATTTACACACAGAGTTTGATTTGGCTCGCTACTAGATCACATTATTCGTTAAATTTTGGTTAAAAAAAATACGACCACGTACGTTTAAACTCGCCTATAGATATATAACAACAACAAAACGTCACAAAGGTAGCATTGTTAGTTCTACTAAACCAAAATAACGTGGTAGCAAGAGAAGAGTGAAAGAAAGTGCAGAGTAAAGACTCCAAACGGTAACGTGGGAAAATGCGAATCGAAAAAAGTCATGGAAGAAGTTTATTACTAGTAGCGGCAGCAGCAGATTGTTTGTTTAAAGTAGAGGGTTGAATAGCTGAAGCACTGCCGTTTTCTTGACTAAAAAAACAGCAGCGCTGCAGCTTAAATGAGCAGTAACTTTACTGGAGTCAACTTTTTCATTAAAAACAAATGAATAAAAATGTCGAACCCAGCAAAGTTGCTGCTTATTGCTTTGATATTGTATTGCAAATCTACCTCTTGGCCGAAATTAAATTGTCCTGTGTTCTTAAATAATTTGTGTTCGTTCTTTTTTGAAATAAGTGGAGTGTACAGCACTTTTGCAGATTGATTGCATTATGACGTAATTGGTTGCCGGTTGCGTTCTTAGCACCAAGGACTTAGATTTGGTTTACTCATGTTACCCAAGTTTGGCTACTGGAGCGAATTGCATAGCAAACTTGTAGGGGCTAATGTTAGCGATCTTTCTCGAGTTTTGGTCTAAAATATCAACAGCAGTAAATATGTACCCGTAGTAAACAAAACAATGAAACTACAGTATTGTCCAAGAATGGGCACAAAACGCTAACCCGCTAGCCACTAGGCCACAGCAACTAGGTCGTCATCGCGCGCACGTTCACAACCAGGCCACCCAATACCTACCAAGTCCACAGAAGCTAATTTTAGCGGAAGTACCTCCAGGTGGCTTCAAAGAAGTGACAAATTTGATTGAAATAAAAATCCAACTGATATCTTCGAAACTTGTCAACTTCTATGCCGATGCGACTCTGTTTATCGGCTGGTAGGCAATCTCAGCTGGGTCCAATGATCTAGTCGGTTGTTGGTTTTTCTTCAACCACAGTTACATTGAAATTTTAAGTAGCTACTGTTGTCCGCAACAGCAAATTGGTCGGACGATAATGCGCTTGTCTTTGAAGCGAGAAGTCTGAGGTTCAAATCTCGTTTTGCCTAAATTGAACACAGTGTTGCCGATGGCTTTTAGGGATGGTTTCGTTTAGAACTTTTACCCTTTAGGTCTTGCGTACGTTAGAATCGTGTCTTTTAGGACTGCTGTTTATTGTGTATTTTAGGGCTCTTGTACGGAATCGCATTAATCACCCTTCATTTTTTTTCGTAACATTCCATGCTTTTATCAAATTTCGTAAATATCTCGGCATAATTTGCTATGGATAATTAACAACCCTCTTTTATATGGCTAAAGGATAGTATTTTAGATCATTGTGACGCGATCAACAAGAAATTAACTTTGTTTAGCCGGCTCTGGGCAGTGCGGGGAGGATTCACAATCTTGCTCTCTTCTTCGTTGAAGACTGGTTGAGAGCGGAGTGTGTCTTCGCCGTGCTGCATGGTCTAGAAGGTGGCGGAATGGAGTAAACTTCCTTGCCTTGCCTAAAACTGTAGTATAGTACATTGGAAATACTTTGTGGTATGTGAAATCATTTCATTGTTAGAATTCGTTAGAGACTGACCAAGCAAATAAACATTTTCTTAAAAGCATCGAAGAAATTGATTGGTTCTCAAAAAATAACTCACGCACAATTAAATGGTAAGCGTTCATTTTTTGGGCTTTCTTGTTTAGAAGAATTAACTCTACACTGTTTTAGATTCGCTTTCATTTTCGAAATCAGCTTCAGGGAGTACATTCCCGCTGCCCCCATCACGCTGCCCACATCTTTGAATTTATCGGAAATTAATGCATTTATATCGCGCAGCTTAGCGTATGAATTTCACTGTTTTCTGGTCCCATAAAACTTTGCCAAGCTTTCACAGTGAATTTTGCTTGTGTTTCGAAGTTTCATTCAAACAGGGCACGCTGCACATACGAATTTGAGAGCGAATTTGCTTGGTCATACTTAGTAAGAACTAATGACCTCAATCGACCTATTTTCAAACCGCAGCATTGTTTTTTTAGTGCGTTTGCTCGAAAGCAAACTAGCTCTTTATCACCCTCTTGCAGCTAAACGTTGCTTGCGTATGGTGATGTTTAATCAATTGTTCTTGTTTGAATCAACTTTTAGCACTTCACCGCAGCCATCTACACTGCATTTTTCATCAACGCGTAAATTATAACGTCATCAGTTTAGTAAACTTGAAACGCGAAAAGTAAAACTATAAGCGACCAAACCGCAGGCTATTTAAAGTCCACAACTAACAGCTTTTTGTGAAAAACCTCCGCAACATTACTTCTCAGTTTAACGCTCGTCTCTCCAACCGAATATAGCACATTAGCCCTACAAAGCCTTAGCGGGGTAGATTACACTCCAGTTGTTTTTTTGTGCATCATATCTCTACATTGATTACGCCTTTATTTTGAAATTTCTTGACTTTGTACCAAATTTAGTTATCCGTCACTTAACAAAATTTGAAAATGTCATCTTCTGTCTTTTAAAAGCTATAAGCAAGTAAACACAAAAAGTGTTTTTTGTATTTGTTTTTGCAAAAATACGTTATGCGTTCCTAAAAAATCTGAAAATTGCTTTAGGCAAAATTCAACGCGTTACCGGTGCTCGTAACAGTCTTACCGAATTCAAAAACAAACGACGATAAAAACTATTAATTGCAACTTTTTGCTACACCGGTAAACTTGAAAGATATTGTTAATAGGAGTGACGTACAGCATCGTCAACTCTTATAATCAATAATTAATACCAGGGATATATAGAAACAACAAGACCGGGATTGCTCGCTGAATTTTAGGGCGGACAACAGAAGGGTTACTTAGATAGTTTTGTTTATTGCATTGCCATACCAACTATTGTGCAAAATGTAATGCTTTCAGCCAAGGTTAACATAATGACAAAATTAACGTAACACTGACGTCATTATGATACTCATAGACAAGAAAATACATAAAAAATGTGCAATACTTTCCAAATGAAAGTCGTGTACCCAGGCGTAGCCAGGATTTGGAAAAGGGGGAGGCTTTTTTGAAAGAGTAAGAAAAGTGCAAACGACCTTGACCCGAATTTTCATT
Organism: Trididemnum nubilum; assembly: GCA_963965965.1. NCBI lineage: Eukaryota > Metazoa > Chordata > Ascidiacea > Aplousobranchia > Didemnidae > Trididemnum > Trididemnum nubilum. The sequence continues at coordinate 595,862 of OZ014469.1, forward strand.
GGTCTTGAATCAGTATCACACGGTTTGTCCAAAAATTGAGACGGAATTTCGCGGAAAGCTCGGAAATTCAAACGTTTTTTCCGCCCAAAAACAGGTGATCTTCGAAAAAAAAAAGTCTTCACCGAAATTGAGACTGATTTTTCGGCCAAAATCCAAAATTCAAACGCTTTTTTATACCGCATCACGACATCCACTTCACAACTTGACATCACGACATCCATACCGCAACCAGCTCGAGCCCGCCCCCCCCTGGCTACGCTACTGCGTCTACCATTTCCAATTGTAAACTATTGATTGATTTTTTTGCATTTATATACAGTAGTGTGCGAATTATAGGGACAAAACGAAAAGTGTCGTAAAATTAGGAAAATTGTCAAAAACGCGTCTTTAAGCCAAATTATATCAACTCTAGCATGTTCAATAGTTGATATATCCTCCTTTTGCCTTTATGAGCATGAAAATTCTTTTGGCATGAAATCAACTAGGGTTAAGCAAATATCTTTAATTTTTTCATCATGGTATACCAAATTCGTACTATTTAGGTTTCTATGAGTTTGGTTTTAGTTGTGCAGTCACATGTCTAAAGACACCTTTTCATGATAGCCCACAAGTTTTCGATGGGGTTTAGGTATGGGCAGCTGCCAGGCCAGTCTAGCAAAGTTAATTTCGATTTTCAAAAAAATGTTTGCATTTATTTGAAGTATGGCATGGTGCATTGTTCTGCTAAAAAGTAGCATTGCCATCTGAGAATGATTTTTGCATTGTTGAAACCAAGCCTTTTTCCAAAATTTCCAGGTATTTAGTTGGTTTCATCATTCCATCGCTTGTACATAATCTACCAGTATCATTAAGAGTGAAGCAACCCCAAAACATTTTTCTGGGGGGTGTTTCGGGGCCTGTAGAATATAAAAGATATTGACACATTCAGCTCCAACACTTCGTCTTGCATATTTTTCGTTAATTGCAAAAATTTATAGGAATTTCTATTTTGCAAAAAGTACTCAAAAGCGAGTTGTATTTTTGCATTGAAGAGCAAGAACGAAGCGGATGCCACACCCAAAATGAAACAAACACTTTTATTCACCTGCTTTGTGCAGGGTTTTGAATGAACATTAAAAGAACCACTGTATATATGAAGATTCAAAGCAGAGCATGTACTGCGACCGCCCTGAGGCGAGACAACTTATCCCAGGAATCCTGACTCCACGATCCAGGGAGATCCTGACTCGTCACTTTTATTCTTTCTTAAATCTCTTTTTCGTGCTTAGCTTTGTTTCTCAAAATGATTAATGTTTAGTTATTTTGACGTAAATAAAATATTTTCCGTTAATTGCAAAATTTATAGGAATTTTTATTTACAAAAACTACTCAAAAGCGAGTAGTATTTTTGCAAAATTAATCTTAATGAAATCAAAAGCCAAGTTGGCGATCCTATAAAAATCTTGGCGATAAGTTTCAAATGATGAACTGAATGCTGCAATTGAAAATAATATACTTTTCTATTAAAACGACCACGTAGGTATTTCGTGAATAATAGTTTGTGTGGTTGATTTATAGAGAAACTGCCCTAAAACAAATTGCATGTTGATTTAAAAGTGAAGTACTGGTACCTGGGTTTCGCAAATCAAACTTAATTAATAAATTTATTTACTTATTATTGGTTAAACCCGCTACAATTCAAAAAGCATTTTCAAAAAATTTTGTTGGTTTTACGCTTGCAACAGTTTGTCGATAGACAAAGTTTGAAACTACGACTAAGACTGGAAATAGATTAAAAATTGAAAATGTTTGTAATCATTCAGTTAGTCAGTCGCCCAACGAGACGTTTATTTAGCTTGAACCACAATTAATGGAGCTGTTAGTTTTTGCAATCGTATTTTTTATCTTTGAAAGGATAAAACAACACGTTTACATGCTTCATATTAGCATGTCAAAGTAGCGTAATTTCTCTGCCCGCAAAATCAAGGCATTCAAACAATTACAAGTTTCTAATCAAAAAACTCCAACATTTACAAGGTTCTAATTTTAATTAAAGCTTCAAAACTTTTCCATTTTGAGTCGTGCTTCGCTTGTTAAATCAAAAATATATTTCGAATTTGTTTAAAATTGAGGTGATTGCAAAATAATGATCGAAATGTTGAAGTTTAATTTGCAACAAAATTTATACCACCATGAAACAATTATATGTAATTATTACGTTGTTCACCACAAAAAAATGAAGATATAGTAAAGATGATGATGCCACCTGTCTGATTTTTTTTGTCCATAAATTATAGAAATTTTCTCTTATAAATTAACCACACAGATTATTATTCATGAAATAGCTATGTGGTCCTTTAATAATACCAAAATATATTATTTTCAATGGCGGCATTCAGTTATTGTTTAAAGCTTTTCGCTAGCATTTTTGCAGATTTGCTACCGGTAACTTGGCTTTTGATTTTATGAAGATTAATTTTTTGAAAATACAACTCACTTTTTGAGATGTTTATGCAAAATTGAGATTTCTATATTATACTGCAAAGCAACAGAACGTTAATCATTTTGAGAAAAAAAGGGGAGTGCAAAAGTTTAGAGCTTTTGGCGTCAGGATTTCTGGGATTGGGATGAGTTGTCTCGCGTCAGCTGGTCAGGAAATTGTAAACCCATAAAGATAACACACTGTAGGTCGACTCTACTATGACGTTTGTGTTAAAAAAATATTCAAATTGCAGTTGAAGTGAAGTCACTTGTCAGAGGTGGAGTCCTCGAGAATACATTTTGAATTTCTTGGCCTTGGCCTCAAGTCCTCGAAAATTGGCCTGTCCTCGGCTCGAGGACAGCACTGTTTTTTGAATCGTTAAAATTTGGTGGAGCGCCTGAAAGATTTTTTGGAAAACGTTTTTTTTCTTGAGATTGCCTGAAAAAAATTTTTGAGACCTTTTCTTTTCGAGAGCACTTGCGCTTGTGTCCTTGGCCTCGGGCATTTCTGTTCTTGGCCTTAAGAGTGTCTGTCCTTGGTAGGGCTGTACTTGGCCTTGGCGTCGAGTCTTGTGTCCTCGACTACACCTCTGTCACTTGTAGCTCGCAAGCTGTCATTGAGATTTAGTTTTTGTTACCGCATACAGTGAGTTAAGGCTGAAATTATTTAGCATCTGCAAAACCAACGTTTTAAACAAAAAATTGAAAGAGTAAGCAAATGTAGCTAAACTAAAACACAAAAAATAGCAAGCCAGCCCGGTGCTCTCTACTCTAGCAAGCAAACGTTCTTTTTTAGTTTTTTCTTTGATTCGCCTTGTTTTCTATTTGCCTTTGCTTTTTTTTATGCTGATACGTTTTTCAATTATTGTTTTCTAGTCGCAGTTCCCATGCTCCACCTTTATTTTTAGAGGTGTTTATAAGTCACGTGCTTGGACTTCTCATGGGAACTGTGGCGAAATGCATCAAAGTTGAACTCCATTATTTATCTTTGTGTCATTTATTGTATTAATTTGCTGCATTTCGCCAAAAAAATAAACTAAACTCTCAGGCAAAACAATAAGGTTTTCGGACTTGCGCTTGACTGAATTCTAGGCTAGTCTAACTTCGGTCCACCGAACTCAGGTCTGTGTTTTATGAAAACAAAACATTGTAAAATGGCGCCACCGGCGTTACACAAATTAAAAAAAAAACAAAGAGGGGCAAGCAAAGACGTGACGATCGAAAACAAACGCTGTGAATTTGACGAACATACTATTGCTAATAAGTTTGTGTTAAATTTTATTAATGCCATTATTGCTTCTTTGGAAAATCAATTAAGTTAGTATTCAAACAAGTAAACTGAGCACTTTGAGAACCTATGACCTACTGTATAACGTTTATATTGTGGTTGAAGTGTTGATTTATTTGTTTTTGAGATATTATTATGCTTTGGGTTGTAATAAGCATTTGAGGAGGTCTATGTGGCGCTGATTGTGCACCGGGACTTTCAGCCACCAGAGCTAATTCAAAAGTTTGATAAGACAAAAACACTTTTTCCAAAAGAATATTCCCAAAAAAAGTTTTTCTGAAAAAATTTTTGGTTTCAAATAACAGTCTTTATAAAACAAAAAAATTAAAAAATTTTTTTAGACAAAAGTTTTCCGACAAAAGTTTTTCAAACAAAAAATTTTACAAGAAAAATTGATTTTATTACTTCATTTTCAGTTTGTTTTATTTTTTTTCATCAAGCACAGCGACTGAATTATACGCATTACGCAAGCATTTACACAGTTTCGAGATAAATATGTACATTAAACACAGTTCTTGATGAGGTGATGGCAAAGAACTAACTGCCTTGCGCCTCAAAATATGGGTCCGGTATCGTTACTTTAATCGATGAATTCGTAATCAATCGTTAAAAATGAATGTGTAATCAATCAATCGTTACTTTAATGAATTTAATCAATGAATCCGTATCGTACAGTAGTTTCAAACTTTGAATTTGACCAACCCTACTGAAATGCAAGCAATTATTCCATAGCAAATCAAGATTATTGTGTTTACAGTAATTATTGTGTTTTTTCAAATTTATTATTATCGTGTTTTTTCAATAAAACTATCAAAAGAATTAATTATTGTGTTTTTTTCAATGAAAGAAGAATTGTTTTTCACCACACGTTTATTCGCAAACTACACCAGCAGCTCGTGCCCGTGTGCCGCAGAATTTAAAACCGCGGACTGAAGATTGCATGCGTTCGCCTTAACAATTAAAAAAAAACTTTGCATAGGTGTAGTGGAAATCGATTTTTCTTTTAAAAACTTGTCTTTGAAATTACTTGTTTGTTTTGAAAAAATGCTTTCAAAAATTTTTTTAGTTTAGATCCGTCACCTAAAAGTCCCGGCACGTAATAGTCTCTGCGCTTAATAGTTCCGGAAACTACTGAGCGGTGTCTTAAACTCATTTACCGTATCGTGTGACGAACTGTGAGTGAAATAATCAATTAAGTGTACACACATTTCTTGTTACAGCTGAATGGTTGAAATGCTTGTTGTATATATTAATAAATGGCTGTGACCCTAATTACAGGTAATATATTGTGAAAAGGATCAAGTGTAGAATCAAGCAAGTGTCGCAAACAATTTGCATGATTGGTTTTGATGTGTAATGCGTATAGATTGCACTACGCATTACACATCAAAACTAATCACGCAAATGCTTGCGACACCTGCTTAGGAGGTTTGGAATGTTTTGCCCAAAAAGTTGGGCAGCAACTGCCTAATATATATGTTTAGCAGTTGCAATTTCTACCCAATTACGAAACATTACGCAAAGGGAATGCACCCAGATTTTTGGGGTTAGCAAAAGGAAACAGTACCCAGGATGAATTGCAAGGTGAAATCACTTAGACCCAAATGGCTTGGGCTCTGTGTTTTGGATAAAGACTACCAAAGTGTGGGATTTTGGATGTTTTAACCTAAATATATAACTTGGGTAAAGCTATTTGGGTTCCTTCTACCCAAGTAAAAAAGTTGGCTATCTACTCCATTCAAATCAAGTAGGGTACCCAATTGTTTTGGGTAGTCTTTACCCAGTTTCGTTTGCAGTAAACGAGAGAAAACATAATTTCAAAATGTTTTATCAACTATGGTAATATCTTTTTGGTAAAATGTAGTTAATATATGAAAAAGAATGTTTGACAACAAAATGAAGATATTATTTTCAAAATTTTGGTTTTTGTCTTTTCTTGACCACCCTGAGTTGAAATCGATTCTTTGCCTATAAACAGTTATTTGACGGTGAAATAAAAATATTCATTTCTTGTCTTATTGTGGTTTGTCACAATAAAAATGCATTTAGCCAAAACTTTTCATTTTCGTTGTGTTTCGTCATAATACATCAACTAATCCAAGTTCAATAAGAATTTAAACATTGCCGATAATATTACAACTTAATTTTTTAGCAAATACGCGATAGACAAAACACCGAAAATATAGATTTTATTGCTTTGGGGATGTTACACTCGTAATAAGCGGTCTCAATTTTAACTAAACTGACTGTCAAATCAAGATTATGTCGCATGGCAATATGCCGCACGGAATGCTATAACAAAAATAGAATTGCAAACGTAGGTATAAGCCTACTCAGTAGCGTAGCCAGGGGGGCGGGGAGGCTATAGCCCCCACCATTGGCCTGCCGACAAAAATGCAGAATATGGAAAATACCACGTTTTTAGCACTTCTAAGACTCTCTTTTGCACTGGATTGGACTAAAAAATGATTTAAAGCATAGTTTGAAACGTTTATTTGGGTTGGGAGTATGGTCTGCCGACCAAAATGCAGAATATTAAAAATACCACGTCTTTAGCATATCTAAGACTCTCTTTTGCAATGGATTGGACTAAAAAATGATTTAAAGCATAGCTTGAAACGTTTCTTTGGGGGGGGGGCTATGGACTACCGACCAAAATGCAGAATATAGAAAATACCACGTTTTTAGCACTTCTAAGACTCTCTTTTGCTCTGGATTGGACTAAAAATGATTTAAAGCATACTTTGAAACGTTTATTTATGGAGGAGGCTAATGAACTGCCAACCAAAATGCAGAACAAGGAAAATATCAGGTTTTGAGGACTTCTAAGACTGTGCGTTTGCACTGGATTAGACTATTTTGAAACGTTTATTTGGGGGGGGGGCTAATGAACTGCCGACCAAAATGCAGAATAAGAAAAACATCACGTTTTTAGCACTTCTAAGACTGTCTTTTGCACTGGACTGGACTAAAAAATGATTTAAAGCATAGTTTGAAACGTTTATTTGGGGGGGGGGGGGGCTAATAGACTACCGATTAAAATGCAGAATAAGAAAAACACCGCGTTTTTAGCCAGTAGCGTAGCCAGGGGTGGCGGGGGGCTATAGCCCCCCTCATTGACGTGTCGACCAAAGTGCAGAATGGGAAAAACACTACGTTTTTAGCACTTTTGAGACTGTTTTATGCTCTGGAGTGGACTAAATAGTGATTTAAAACATCTTTCAAAACATATGTTCTGGGGGGGGGGCTAATTTGTCACAAATAAAACCAACAAATAATGAAAACTTTGAAAAATGGTTAGAAATAAACAATGAAATTTGATCGCATTAAGTGTAAACATGCTGAACATCGATGTCATCAACAAATATACTATAAACTAAGGAATACGGGGGGAGGGGGCTATTCAGTATTTGTTAATTGCCAATCATTTCTCTCATATCTCTTTTCATTAGCCCCCCCCAATTATTTTTCTCTATAAACTGTACACAAAATAGATTACTCCGTGTGAGTTTTATTGAACTATTTGATTTTATAAATTAACGGCATCTAAACAAGAGAACTAACATTTTACCATTAGCCACCTCCCAAATAGCCCATTTATGCCACCCGTTTAATCTTGTTTGCACTGCCAATTTCAAAGCCACGATTTAAAAGCATTATTTTTAATCAAAATTGCCCTAAAATGAAGTTATTTTTGCAAAAAAAAAATGCAAAATTTTCGAGCGCTGGGGGCTCAGCCATCAGACCCCCAAAACAGCCCCCCCATTGCGAATTTCTGGCTACACGCCTGGGCCTACTAGGTCTATAGGTTTGGTGTTCACCGGGCATAATTACAATAACTCTAATTTAGCGTTCTTCCGGTGAAGTCATAGTCACAGCAAGCTTGATCTTAAAAGCCTTGTTTTTATTGACGTTTCGTTGGTCATGACGACCAACATCATCATCGAAATACGAGCAACGATAAAGAACTACGACTGAACCTACGTAGCATCAATATAAATCGTAAGATTTTTAAAGTTTTTAAAATCCGAACGTTAATAATTACATCACAACAATAAAAACAAATTTGTAGAAAAGCGGAAAGTGTTAAAATTTTGCTCACAAAAACTACAGTATAAACTAAAATAATGTCAAAGCATCAGGACACTACAGCAAAGAACGATAAACTACTGGAAAAGATTCACCATCTGAACGATTGATTATTTTTGGCCTAGAAAAAATAAACCAAGATTCGGCGGTTAATCTTTTAGAAAAATTACTTTCGGTTTTTAAAATTCGTGAGTTGGCCCAATCAAGTACGTGATCAAATAATATTACATGTTCATACCAGGCGGAATTTTCTGGCTTTTGTTGCGTAATGGCGCTTTGGTGCTCTTTTAATCGGGAATTTAGGCCTCGTTTGGTCTGGCCAACATAAACAAAGTCACAGTCTTTGCAAGGAACTTCATATACAACGCAAGTAATTTCATCAGAGGTGATAGGATCCTTAGAGAAGATAGATATTGGCCAATGGTCCGTATAGGTTTCATTGCAACATTGACGCCAACTTCATTTAAAATTCTCCTAATCTTCTCTGTAGTTCCTTGAATATATGGAAGTGGTGTGAATTTGGTGAACGTTGGTAATTGACGTTGTGATCTGGGTTTTGGGGGGTAAGTGTACTTACAGGGATAACCATTTGTTCCGAGGGTCTGGCGTACTTCCCTTCTAGCTATCTGTTGCTCCGTCCGGTCTGTGATGTGGAAGGATATCCTGTTGTGCAGGGAATGGGTTATAGCCAACTTCTAGTGTTTTGGGTGGTGCGAAGTATAGGGAACGTAACGGTCGGTATGGGTAGGTTTTTTATGCATTTGGTTGGAGATATTGTTGCCAGATCGAGAAACAAGAACATCAAGAAAAGGTAGTGAGGATTCAAATTCTACTTCTTTCGTGAACTGGATGTGCTTGCAAACTGAATTCAAGTGTTGATGAAAACTTTCCGTTTGTGATTTATCCAAGATACAAAATGTATCGTCCACATATCTGCACCAAACAATAGGAGGAGTGGAAAAGGTTGAAATGGCCAGTTGCTCAACGTGTTCCATGAAGATATTACTTAGCACAGGAGAAATGCACGAACCGATAGGAAGACCAAAAATTTGGCGGTAATTAGTGTGATCATAAGTAAAAATTGCAGCACTAAAACAAATCTCTAAGCCAACTTTTATGTCTGATGTATCGAGGGAGGTACAGTCATGCAAAGTGTTGTCATAAGCTAGCAACTGTAAAACGAGATCAAGAGCTTGGTCAGTAGGAACAGAGGTAAAGAGACCCACTACATCAAAAGACACAAAAATGTCATTAGGGCCTACGCATCGGCTACGAATTAAATTTGCAAATTCATTAGAGTATTTTACACTGTACTAATTTTCAAAAGAGGCGAAACAATTTTGCACAAAATTTTGGAAAGATTATAAGTAGGCAAATTCACAAACGAATTCACAAACAATTGAAAGCAAATAAAGGAAACTCTACTATTATAATGGACAGTTCAACTTACGACTTTAAGGTTAAAGATTTTTTAACAAATGATTCTGTCTACAAGCAGCTACCAGATAAACCCAATTCTTTAAACGCGGTGGTGCAGAGAGTCAATAAATTCGCGTGGCAACTGCGTAAAAATGATAAATTAGTCAATCGGATTATTTTGATCTTCGAAGTAATAAAGGTGTAATGCCTAGATTTTACGGTTTACCCTAAGTACACAAGGCTAATTTGCCACTTAGACCCATTGTGTCGTTTGTGAATTCTTATTTGTTTTTATTGTAGTGATGTAATAATTAACGTTCGGATTTTAAAAACTTTAAAAATAACCGACAAGTTTGACTTCCTTCGTGGTCGACTCCTGGGAAATCATAACGACTTTCTCTGGCAGTTAGGTGGCCAGATCAACCACCAACCCCGCAGCTACAAAGAAGCTCGAGTCATAAGATGCACAGAGCTGGACAGCGCTGTTTTGAGCTTTTAGCTCTCATCGGCAGCCCTCGGCTTCTCTAGCAAAGTTATTCCCCAGCTGGACAAGACTCTTGGCCAAACTGGACAAACCTTAAGGGCTTGCACAGCGGCAGAGGCTTTCTAGGGAATAAACGATTTTTCACTTGTGGTCCAGCTGGGGAATAACTTTGTTAGAGAAGCTGAGGGCTGCCGATGAGAGCTAAAAGCTCGAAACAGCGCTGTCCAGCTCTGTGCAACTTTAAAAATCTTACGATTCATATTGATGCTACGTAGCTTCAGTCGTAGTTCTTTATCGTTGCTCGTATTCTGATGATGTTAGTTGTCATGACCAACAAAACGTCAATAAAAACAAGGCTTTTAAGATCAAGCTTGCTGTGACTATGACTTCACCGAAAAAACGCCAAAATTAGAGTTATTGTAAAAACAGAATTACCAAGCTGTAAAAAGATTCCGGCCGTTAACCGTAATTTAAGTCTAAACAGTTTTGGTGAGTTCGTGCGCAAACGAGTCTCAAAACCAACGTAATTGTTTATTATCCTCGCACGTAATAATTCAATTAATTTACGGGGCACCAATTTGATGAGTGCCCCTTCAGGCGCTCCTCACACGTGATAATTCAATTAATTTTAACACAGCGAAGCAGCGGTATATATACAGCAAGCAAACAAAGAAAAGCGAAAACAAAGACACGTTAATTAAATTCTTTATGTCTCGCAATATCCGTTCATTACGCAATACCACCCATAACAATGAGCGATATGTGCCAATAACCGGATACCGCAAACATAATTGCACGAGGACAAAATATATTAATTCACTCGGTCACCACACAGTTGTTTTGTTCTTTTAAGAGTTAAAAGCACCTATAGCCTCACAGTGGCGTGTCTAGGGTTGGGGGGGGGGGCATTGAATCCAGTGGTGCCGATCCTTGTTGAATATTGAGGGGAATAATTTGCCCTATTTTCAACATTGGGGGGATGAACCTCGACCACGATTTTGTTCAGGTGTGGAAATTTAGTGAAGACCAAAAGAAAAATGCAAACAGAACGCTTTTCTCCCCGAATTCAGGTGAAGACCAAAAAAAAAGGTCTTCTCCAAAAATAGAACACTTTTTCTCCCCGATTTTAGGTAAAGACCAAAAAAAAAAAGGTCTTCAGCAAGAGAAGAACACTTTTTCCCCAAATTTACGCTCAGCTGTACACCCTTTCAAATTATTGGGGGGATGCAGAAGTGAACCATTCTCAAACTATTGGGGGGATACAGCCAAATTATTGGGGGGTATATATCCCCTCCATCCCCCCCGGGTTTCGGCACCACTGATTGAATCTTTACTTCTTGCCCGCCTGCATATTTTTCATAGTCACAACGTTGTCAAAAAAACAACAACTTTGTTTTGCTGTAAGCAGTGCCGTCGCCCGAGCAACCGAAGTGTGAGAGGGCACTAGCCAAAAGTAAGGGGGTACTAGTCGAAAGTGAGGGGTTACTAAAATCAACTGAACTTTTGCACATAAAAACTGATATTTTACGGCTACAGATTTTAACAATTTTGCTTTCATGGCTGAAAACCAGATGTATAAGGCCGGCAGTGTATCTTTGCTTTATTCGTATTCGGTCCATATAATCGCTAGAAAAATCTGTCTGGAGCAGTCAGTGCGACTAGAAGCGCAACCAGGATTTTTCTAGAAGGAAGGAGGCTTGAACCGAAAGTGAGTTCTTTCTGCACAAAAATTGTCTAGTTTAGGCCCCGTGCTGAACAAACTGATGCAACTCAAGCTTATCACAGAGGGAGCCTGGGAGAGAGGGAGGGTCTGGCAGAGCCTCCAGCCGCTGGGCAAGTTTTGTAATTTTACGGAAAAAATAGCAATTTAAACGCCATTTCAATCACATTTGGTACGTTTTTTAAGCCAAATGAATGACTACAGTAAATTGCTAAAATTTAGAAGTTTTTGATAGAATTAAATTGCCAATTGTCTCTTTTTCCCCCCTTATACTTCAGGTCAAGTCCAAAACATGTTTAAATAACGCTAGTATTTTGGGGTTAACTTTTTTAAATGACTTGGCTTAGGGTGCTGAAGCACTTCCCTTCTCCCTGGTAGCTCCTCTGACTGCGACCTAAAAAAATCTTAAGTGTGCTCTAAAAAAACAAAACCAGCCGGTCTTTCAAAAGATGTTGTTTTTTAATTGTTTTAGGTTATAATCACCAACGAAATACCAGTATAACGGTAACAATTCTATAGGCCTACAGCTCTCTTCCGCGACGCATCCGCCAAGGCATGTTAATAAGACGGACTACTGCGTCACATTTATGCACAGTAGTTGGTTGCCAGCAATTTTGCAAAGAATTGAGAAAACTTCAAACGAGAATTATCTTTGAACATTATTATTCCTTTTTCCAATACTGTCGGTTATCTTGCCGTTATGTGATGTTCCAAGAACGTATTTTGAGTAAACCAAAATGGGAACGCGCAAGCAGTCGGTAGGAGGGCACGGCCCCCCTGCCCCCCCCCCCCCCCAGAGCAGCGGCACAGGCTGTTAGTCGTGACTCAAGAGATAAGAGGCAATGACTCTCTTTCTTTGTCACGTCACAGTGAACCTGGGTGCTTTTTACTCTTGAAAGAACAAACCAACTGTTAAAGACTTAAATTACGGTAAACGGTATAACGGTTTACAGAATTTTTCCAGAGCTTGGTAATATTTTTCTTGATATAGCATTCTATGCGATATACTACTTTATAGTTTTTTATTATTAGGTATTTTTGCTTTTTTCGTTCGTTTTTTTGGTACAAAATAGCTACCGAAGATTTCAGCTGCGGGGGGTCAAAGTTGATTTCTTTGATTACCACAAATTTCACAATTCTGTATTTTTTCAATCGCGTATTTGCTAAAAAATTAAGTTGTAATATTATCGACAATTTTAAATTCTTACTGAACTTGCATTAGTTGATGTATTATGATGAAACACAACGAAAATGAAAAGTTTTTGCTACATGCGTTTTTGTTGGGACAAATCAAAATACGGCAAGAAATGAATATTTTTATTTCACCGTCGAATAACTGTTTATTGCCTAAAGGCATAAATTGATTTTAAGTCAGTTTGGTCAAAACAAGACAAAAATAAAAATATGAAAATTTCATTTTGTTGCCAAACATTTCGCTATTGGGCACCGTGCTAACTAAATGGGCGTAACCCGTGCACATCACATCACATTAGCGTAGTCAGAGGGGCGGGGGGGAAGGAGGGGGTCGAGCTTTCCCCATCGGCTTGAAGAGTACGCAAAATACCCTGTTTATAGTACTTCTGAGACGAATTTTTGCACTAAAAACGAAAATAGCCCCTCTAATGGTATTGGCGTTGAGAGTTGCTCAAAAACCTGATGTGATATTGACCACAAAAACTGGGTTTCAGCCTGGATGAAGACGTTTTATTTTTTTATTATTATTTGGAGATCGTCTACTTTTGGACAAAAAAACCGTCTCAATTACAGTGAAGACCGTTTTTTCTGGAGCTCACCTAAATTTCGACAGAAATGCCGACTCAATCTGAATGCAGATCAATCAAAATCTGGGTCAAGTTCCTTTGCTGTTGTTTCCAGCCTCCACAACAGCCCCCCCCCAATGCAAATTCCTGGCTACGCGCCTGTCACAGACGGGATTTAGGTTTGGAGCCCCCAGCCGCTGGACAATTATGTTCTTTTTAATTGCCATTTGAAAACCATTTGTATCATGATTCGTGCCTTTTAGAGACATTTGAAGGAATTAAATTGCAAAAATGGGAAGGCCAATTAAAGAATTGAATTGCCCAGCCTCTTCAAGCCCCTTCCAACCCTTTACTTACAGTCCAAATGAAAAAGGAGAGAAAACATAATTTCAAAATGTTTTATCAACTATGGTAATTTTTTTTTTTCGGTAAAACGTAGTTAATAAACTTATATGAAAAAGAATGTTTGGCAACAAAATGAAATTATTATTTTCAAAATTTTGGTTTTTGTCTGTTCTTGACCAAACTGAGTTGAAATCGATTCTTTGCCAATAAACAGTCATTTGACGGTGAAATAAAAATATTCATTTCTTGCCTTATTTTGGTTTGTCACAATAAAAATGCATATAGCAAAAACTTTTCATTTTCGTTGAGTTTCGTCATAATACACCAACTAATGCAAGTTCAATAAGAATTTAAACATTGCCGATAATATTAGTGATGGAGGTATCTAGCGTTACATCAATCGTATTAGATTAGTTTTAACCAGGGATGAGGAAGCGGAAGCTGAAAACGGTAAAAGGATACCGCTTCCGCTTCCAATTTGGCCATTCACATTGAACGTCAAAATCGTGATTGTGGTGCAATTTTTTGTGAAATATGCGATAAAAAGTGAATGTTTTAGCGATTGTCATTTGCAAAGAAACATTTTTAAAGGCTTGTGGTTCACTTAGATTTGAGCAGCCCTCTCTCCTACCAACTTAAAGATGAACCATGTAGCTAACCAACTCATTTTTCAAGTTATAAGCGGTCAAAATTTCTTTATTTTAGTCCTAAAATTTGATGACTTTCCAAAAAATATTTTTAAGCAGAGCTTTGCCCATGTTTTAAAAATCTGGGGCCATACTCGTATAGCACAGAATAATTATTCACCAACATAAACAATGCTTCCAGTTGCAGCATTTTAATTTCTTTCTCTGCGATAGTATATTCTTGAAAGGCAAACAGAGGAGACCATCATAACTTCTCTCAAATAAAGTTTAAAACTGTATGACTTTTAAACATAATGTTATAATGCTTGTCTTAATTGTTGTTAAGTACCGTTTGCTACAAGAATTATTCTAATATGGTAGGCCTATGTGTGTATGACGTCATAATTCTTGCAATGTTTTATTTATTTCGCTCTCCTAAAAATACACGTTGCTGACAAAATTTTGGAACCAACCACCTGCACAAACACGTTATTAAAACAAACAAACAAAATCCTGCAAATGTGGAAGCTTTGCCCCAGGGTTTCCTATTTATAGCCAAGCAAGGATTTGAGCTTAACAGGGCGGATGCAACCGAAATAAGTTATTTTCCGAACGCTTGGAAATCCATCTCCAGACCCCAAATAATCGCTCAATATTTTTAATTATTTTCTGGGTGAACGTTCAGAGAAATTCGCATCAGCTGAAACATAACGACCAGATGTATGGACTTTTTGCTTTAGGGTTGCTCCAAATCCGAATTCCTGACTACGCCCATGCGCAGATCCTTGCGATGGCAAACCACTGAATATAATTAAATAATTTACTTCTATATGATGCTTTTGAGATGATGATAACTATACCGTTTTATCTTGACTTGTCTGGAATTTGACTTTGATCTTTGACTAGCCTAGCCCATAGAGTTTATATATTAACCTCTACCGTACTATAAAAATAAAAAAACAACCATAAAATTGTTAAAATAATGCCTCCAACGGGCTGTTTCGCCCCTACACTCTTCGGGATACCCTATACTGTGGATAGGTTGAAAGACCTCTGAGACTTAGCCCGATTGGGACTTTGCGTCAGAGCGTAGTTGGGACTTCGCGTTAGCGCGTTGTACCTTAGTTTTAGTTCGAGACTTTTGGCAGATGAGAATTGATTTGCTCATGACGAGCAAACGGTTAAACCTAGAAAGTTAAAATTTAGACTCGAAATAAAAATTAAGAAAAGCGTTTTGTGTCCCAATTTTGAAGATCCTAGGTCACGTGATCGTAAATTGACACACAAATCAACATAAAAAATGGCAATTTTTGGTTTGAAAAGTTATTAATTGGCCTATAACTCATAACTACAAAAAATCAACAATTCAATTGAAGGGAACGTTTTTTATTCATTTCTATGTAAAGAAATTGACAATGCGTTTGCTGTGCTTGAAGCCAATAAATCACGGTTTGGAGTGAATTTTTTTGGCAAAATGCTTATCAAGTTGCCTATTCCGTAATTTTCACCAGTCTTAAGTTAAACTTGCAGCTGTGTTTGGCAAACCGTTAAGCTGGTACTGTAAGTCCTCCGGGACAAAATTAAACTTTAAAGCAATTTTATAACCCGAAATATCGCATCTCTGGAAACTGTTTTTCACGCATGCCGCATCCACATACCAAAAAATAAAAACGAGCTGAAGTTGAATATTTTTTGAAGCTAAGGCTGATTTTAAACGTTATTGCGAAGATTTGAAGTATCGATCTTTCCTAGTTTGTGAGATATTGACTTTTTTAAAAGTGATTTTAGAAAAGGGAACATTTGTTCACATCTTCTTACGTAATAAAGGATACTTTTGCATAAAAACTTTTTAAATATCTTGTACTCTTCAAAACAAATTCATAAAACGCTTGGCCGAGTAATAAAATTATTTGAATGTGACAATAGAGTGTTTTAGGAAAAAATCAACAATGGAATTGAAGCGAGAGTTTTTGATTCATTTCTATATCACATCCCCTCCAAAAAAACAACGAAAACACATAGAGCCTTAGCAACTTCTAATAACACTAAATTTCTTACTTTAGATCAGTGTTTGATAAAAAAATAGTGCTTTATTCATGCATCATTACCACCAAAATTCTCTCCCAAAGATATTTCGTAACTTTTTCTTGACTGCTAAGAACAAAAATGTGGTAACAAGAAGCTATTCAAAATTATTTTCGTCTCCTGCACCTCCACGGTTAAGCAAACAGTCCGTGAAATTTTGGGGCCCTAGGGTATGGAATCAGCTACCAACAAATGCCAAAAAGAGTAAAACCGTTCAATCTTTTTTTCAAAACATTCAATCATACTTAGTTCAAAACAAAACGAAACTATGAAAACAAATTTATAATCCTATATCAATAGCTGAATTCTTATCATAAGCTAATCGTAAGTGTAACAGAACTCGTTGCTTCATGTTAAGCAATTGTGTACATAATGTATATAATGTCTTTTTAATTGTATAAATTGATGTTAATTGTAAATACTCGTGCTACTAGGCCTACCGTAAGTTTTCATCATTTTTTAAAAACCGTGATTATTTGTGACCAAAATTTCATGACAATTTTAAAAACATAAAATGCGTATTTTAAATTGAAAATGGTACTGTAGGCCTACTGGTCAGCCTTTTTTTGACGACTTTTTCGTTATTATGTCACATTAATTTTATTTTTATTTGCAAGGTGGTGCATGCATGTAGTTGTGTTAATTAAGTAGTTTTGGTATATCGTTTGCATTTTAATATTTTCGCGTCTCATGCTGTAACGCTCAATGTGTTTTTTGCGCCTTCCTTACGACTTCGACGTGAAATAAATAAATAAATAAATAAATAAATAAATAAATAAAATAAAGAAAATTGACAAGGCGTTTGCTGTGTTTGAAGCTACTTAATCACGGTTTGGTGTGGATTTTTACTGAAAAAATGCATATGATGTTGCCAAACCCGATGGATTTCATCACTGTTAAGTTAAGCTTGTAGCTGTGTTTGGCAAACATTTAAGCTGGTGAGGTCTAAGAGACAAAATTCTATTTCGATGCGATTTTATACCCCGAAATATTGCATCTCTGGAAACTGTTTTTCGAGCATCCGCAAACAAAAAAATAAAAACGAGCTGAAGTTGAATACTTTTGGAAGTTGAATCTGATTTTAAACGAAATTTGAAGTGTCGATCTCTCCTAGTTTTTGAGTTATTGGCTTTTTTCAAAAGTAATTTTGCAAAAGGGAACATTTGCACACATCTTATTACGTAATAAAGGATACTTTTGCAATAAAAGTTTTTTAAATTTCTTGTACGCTTGATAAAAAATCCTTTTTTTATTTCAAGAGTTATACCATTTGTGGCGTGTTCTTTGTTGCATATTTTTTTTGTTGTTGATACAATGCATTCGAAATTGCCAAAACCTGATTGGTTTAACCAGCAGTCAGCGCGTAAAAGCTGTTTGCTTGTTAAGTAAATCATACAACTTACATACCCAGGTAACAGGCCACGTAAAATCCACGTGGTAAATTGGTGGCATTTTCATGGATCACATAGTTTCGTGGCTGTTACGTGGCACTAACGTTTCTTCAAAACCATATCGTGAGCATAAACTGGAGGCATTTTGGTGAATAACATAATTTTGTGGTTGTTGCGTGGCAGTAACGTTTCATGAAAATCATAATGTGAACAAAATTTTTGGTAAATATTTTTGTGGTAATTACGTGGTAGTCACGTGGTACTGTCATGTAGCAAAACGCGCTTTGGCAGATTAAAAGTTTCGTGACCATTACTTGGCAGAAACTAATAATTGTATTTGCAGAGATTTTGCAGTTGACACCTCAAGAAAAAGATCTTTTGTGGACTTTCCGGGTCACATGGTTTCTTGGCTGTTACGTGACAGTAATGAGTCATCAAAATCATGACGTAAAGTTTTAAAACTCCAGTTATGGTAGCGTTTTGGAGAATAACATAGATTCGTGGCTGTTAGTGGACAGCAGAAATTCAACAAAATAATAGTGTACACTCAATTTTTTGGCAAATTTTTTTGTAGAAATTACGTGGTAATCACATGGCACTGTCATCGAGCAAAACTCGCTTTGGCAGGTTAAGGTTTTGTGGCGATTACTTGGGCAATAGCCAATAATAACGAATATTTGTATCAGCAAAGATTTTGCTTTTGACACCTTAAAAAAGAGATCTTTTTTTTGACTTTACGTGGTATTAAGATGTTATATTTCTATTTAGCTCATCATATCATTATTAAGAATAAAAATTTTGGCTGAAATTTCATTGCAATAATATGTTTAACAATCATTGTTTAATCACATTAGAGCTTCTGAAATCAAGGCGCATTGCAATGCGCGTGTGCAAAAAGTTATTATCGTTTTTTTCTTTGTGAGATTATGTTGTGCATCATTGCGTTTGATTGCAAGAAAATTCGTCATATCAAAACAAACTAAAACTTATTCGCACACACGGTTGCTGCAATGATGTGTAATCAGCATAGGTGGACACAAGTCCGTTAATCGTTAATCCGTTAATAACGAAGCTAACTTTTTCATTAAGTCGTTAATCCGTTAAAAAGTTTTTTCATGTTAATGGATTAAATTAACTTCCGTTAAGTTCTGTTAACTTCCGTTAAGGTTTTCATCGTTAATATCTTGCACCATTCATTCATCGTACTGGTACAAACCAGTTTGCACTGCGGTAACACTTGTTGCGTATTAGCACGAGTTTTATAGAAGAAACCGAAGAAAGGAGCGCTTTTTGTGGCAAATAATAAGCTGCAGCCTCATAGATCTATTAATTATGCTTGTTTCCAATTTCCAAACATTTTCTGGTCGCGGCTTCGTTAGTGCATTTGAACTAATTTTTATCTTGAAATTAGATTAGCCTGTAAATTGTAACTTCCAAAGCACAAAAAAAACACCATAGCAATAAATATTTCCTTACAATCAGCTCAACAGCGCCAATACGTGTTCTAGAAGCGAGAGAATAAAAAGAAATGCAAATTACACGCAAAATATTAACGGATTAACGGACTTTATAAACTTCCGTTAATAAAAGCTAAAAATAACGGAATAACGTTAACAGAGGTGTGAAGTTTGTTAACGGACTAGTGGTTAACGAAGCTAACGTTTGCGTTAACTAGCACACCTAGGGTTAATCAGTATCACCATACTGGTGTGTCCAGATTTTTTGATCATTTACTGTATGTTGTGGTTGTCGTAAAAACCACGCTCTTAACCGTTTGACCACTCTCTCGACAATATTTCTCCTTATTTTTGGCGTAGAGAAATGTAGGAAATTTTTTATCATTTTTGTTAGGAAAAACTAAAAGTTTAGAATGGCAACATGGCAATCGAATAAAGCAAGTTTTGTAATTGACGGAAAGCCTTGAAATACGCAGTAGAGTGGCATTGTGCTTGAACATCGCTAATGATGGAAACCATAAAAACAGAGTATTATTGTTGTTGCTCAAATAGTTTTTAACCTGACAAAAATTGGCTGTTTCTAACTTACTAGAACCAGTGTTTACATGGTAGTTGTAAGCTAGTAGCGTAGCTAGCCTACTTAAACAGTCCTAGTAGGCTAGTACCAAAAGTCCTAGTAGTCCTAGTAGTTCAAAGTCATGATGTGCATGTGGCCTAGGCCTACATTGGTATAAAAAAAATATATATATGTTTATTAATGGGTTTTTCATAAGTCTTAAACATAAAAAATAGGCTACTGTTGCCATATGCAACAACATCATGCATAAACCAAAAAATAATTTGACTGTCAGACTGTTTGAGCATAAGTCCTAGCATAGAGATTCAAATGAAATTTTGCAGCCAATTTGTTTTCTGTTGGCTAGACAGTTACTGTAGTGAACTATTTTAACCATAGGTGGGCAAGTTAATGCAAAACGTTAGCTTCGTTAATCACTAGTCCGTTAACAAACTTCACACCTCCGTTAACGTTAATCCGTTATTTTCAGCTTTAATTAACGGAAGTTAACAAAGTCCGTTAATCCGTTAACATTGCGTGTAATTTACATTTCGTTTTATTCACTCTCTTCTAGAACACGTATTGACGTTGTTGAGCTGATTGTAAGGAAATATCTATTGCTACGGTGGTCTTTTTTCTGTTTTGGAAGTTACATTTTACAGTCTAATCTAATTTCAAGCTAAAAATAAGTTCAAATGCACTAACGAAGCTGCGATCGGAAAATGTTTGGAAATTGTGAACAGCGATAATTAATAGACCTATGAGGCCGCAGCTTATTATTTGCCTCAAAAAAGAGCTTTCTTCGCTTTCTTCTATAAAACTCGTGCTAATACGCAACAAGTGTTACCAGTGCAAACTGGTTTGTACCGGTACGATGAATGAGTGGTGCAAGATATTAACGACAAAACCTTAACGGAAGTTAACAGAACCCAACGGAAGTTAATTTAGTCCGTTAACAGAACTTAACGGAAGTTAATTTAGTCCGTTAACATGAAAAAACTTTTTAACGGATTAACGAGTTCAAGAAAAAGTTAGCTTCGTTATTAACGGATTAACGATTAACGGACTTGTGCCCACCTATGATTTTAACATACTGGTAGCTACAGTACCAATAGATGCTCTATTTGGTTACTGTACATACTGCAAGTGATGAGTGGCTTACTGGCTATGTTGAATTAAGTGATGAGTGGCGATATTGAATTTAGTTTGCTATTATGCCTAGTAATTTATTTGAATGTTTTACTCAACTGCACTCATGAAGTTGAAGTAGTTCAGTAACTTAAAGCAGAATAGCTACTGACTAATAATAAGTGCTGTGTATGACTATAGGCTGTGAGTATATTGTTGCCCTAATGCAAATAACATTGCTTGTGTCTGTAGAGGGTCTGTGCTTGCACTGAACTTTAAAATATTATTAAAATTTGCCGCTCTAAATCAACAAAAATTAAAAAATCTTGTCTCTGATTTTGCAAAGATGAAAGTAAACAACTTTTGTCTAACTGCTGAACTGGTTTCATAAGAGGAAGTTGGTATAACGCGGAATTCCGCAAAAATTCTATGCGGAAAGTTGGAAAATTTGAGTATCCTGGTTTAACAAAAATTTTGTCCACGAGTGTTTCTTTTAGCTCTTTCAGATGAGCAAATAAAAATGCTTGGAGCGCCGACTAGGAGGATAAAAGAAACCACTCAAGAGCAAAAAAAAACTTGCAGTAGGGCCGTGTGCACCAATTTTTTTCATGAGTATTTTTTTTCTAGTAAATTCATTTGCGTGGGAGCGCTCTTACAAGAGGATAAAAGAAACACCTTTGGAATAAACTAGTGCCGTGTGCAAAATACATTCCGCGCTTTACCGTGTTTGTTCGGCAAAAATTCTACGCGCTCCAAAGCATGATGCGTTTTGGCGCGAACACGTAGAAAAAATAGAAGCGTGAAAGCATGGCTTTTTCTGGCGTAGAATTTTTGCGGAAATATTATTCCGCGTTTTACCGTTTTTAGTCCGCAAAAATTCTATGCGTCTACTAGCTTGGCAAATGGCCAGAAAATCATGGAAAAACTTTAGAAGCAGCTAAGGTCGTAAACTGCGAAGTTGTCATGGAACGGTTCTGGGTTGTGCTTGATGAGAGACAGTTACCAGTTAGTACTTACAGTATCTTAATTCAAAAATAAAAATGTGCTGGCTGCAGCAGAACAGAGCAAATAAAATACGGTAGGTTACTGTACTTTGGCTTTTTCAACAACTACAAGGGTTATATCAGGCGCGTACTGGTAGCCAGAAATCTGCAATGGGGGGCTGGTGGCTGATGGCAAATTGGTCAGAAAACCATGGAAAAATTTCAGATGCAGCAAAGGTCATAAACTGCCAAGTTGTCATGGAAGAGTTCTGGGTTGCAGGTTATACTTAATGAAGGATAGTTACCGGTACCAGTTTGTAGGGACTAATCTTAATTTAAAAATTAAAATGTGCACGTTGCCACAGAGCAGAGCAAATAAAATAGTTTACTAAACAGTAGCTTTTTCAACAAGGGTTAACAGGTTAAATTTGAGTGCCTACCAGTAGCCAGAAATCTGCAATGGGGGGTGGGGGCTAGTAAAAATATATACAAGCTATTATCTTGGCAAAAAGAACTTAATTTTAGACCTATTTTCTGATTTTGGTAGTATATAATTAGCCTAATGCTATTCTGCAGTAAAACGAGGCATAAATATTAGCTGTGCATAAACATGATTTTCTGGTGTTGTAGGCCTAGTTGCATACAGCATAGGCCTACATAAGCTATGTGAGAGGTACTTACTGGTAATTCAGTATCGTATTGCTAGAATTTCAGTACCTAGTGATACTGTCAACTGGGCGACTTTGAACAGTTTTGAATCATTTTTACTTGTCACTTCTGCCAGGTTCAAGCTAGAAAAGTGCTTATACTGTTATAGGCTGAACGTAACACTTATGTCCTCAGCAACTGGAACTGTCATAACTAAAAGAATATTTCGCTCTAATAAGCCATAATTATATTCTATCTCAAAAAGCGTTCAAAGTTGCCCCAGCCTCTGGGGCGACTTTGAACACCTACCAACATGCACTTAAACCTTCACTTACAAGCGTAAAGTTGCCTTCGCCTGAAATGTCTTTGAATTGGAGCGTTGCGGAGTGGCTAATTTTTCCACTCTTAATCCACTCCGAAATTGTTTAACTGACTCTGGCTCTAATCCGGATCTGAAATTTTACAACAACACTCCGCTTTGAAATACTCCAATACAAAAATTTGCTTCGACAAAAAATTCTTTCAAATCAGTCGACAACTTTAATCGATAATCTCATTCTTTATCTGTTGACACCAGCTCTAATTAAAATTTCGACCTTACATCTCAATAAGCTACAGCTAACTGGATTCAAAAAAATATGAATGCGCACTCAGCTTGCATTGCTAATTGTGGACATGATTTAATTTAAAAGTCTAAATTGCTTCTGCGATATGTAGCGGGCGTGTGGCCGAGTGGTGAGGACTGTAAGCTACTGACCACGTCGTCATGGGTTCGAATTTCAGAGCATAAAAGAAACACCCGTGGACAAAATTTTTCTACGCCTTGCATTTGCCGTGGACGAATTTTCCGCGTAGAATTTTTGCGGAATTCCGCGTTTTACCCACATCCTCCAGCAGTTGAGCTAATGGAAATATATTCACTAGTCTATTCCAGTATCGGTATTCTATTTCTTTGGCACAAACAATGCAAATAGTAGTAGGCTACTAGGCTCTGCAGATAGGCCTACTGTGTGTATCTCGCTTTGTCAGTTGGTCACCCTATGTGTTAAAGGTTAGTCAGCTTGCTTGCGCTTTAGCAAGCAGTTTGGTTAGTCTGTCCTATGTTTACCAGCCTACAAATAAAAAGGAGCCACGGTTCATATTTCACAAGCTTGAACAGTTTAGGCCAGTGCAGTACCGGTTGCCTATCGGTGGTACTGCTTAGCGACTGACAACGAAGTTAACCATATCAGATATTGCCTACAATGTGCAAGCAATTAGTGTATCCCAATGTTACTGTACCAGTGCTTACCATTGCCAAATTGAGAATTCTAGTCCTGTAGAAGTGGATATAGCAGACAGTAGCATGGGTGGCAGGCTATTGCCCTCCCATTCCAGATTCTGCATTGGCATGTCGACCAAAATGCAGAAGTAGAAAAATACCTCGTTTTTAGCACTTCTGAGACTGTTTTATGCTCTGGAATGGACTAAATAGTGATTTGAAACATCTTTTAACACATATGTTAAGGAGGGGGTTAATTTGTCAAAATTAAAACTCACTAATAAATGAAAACTTTGAAAAATGGCTGAAAATAAGCAATCAAATTTAATTGCTAGTGAAAAAATGCTAAACATAGGTGTCATCAACAAATAGGCTATACTATAAACTGAGGAATATGGAGGGGGGGCTATTCAGTATTAGTTAATTACTAATCATTTCTCTCAAATTTTTTTTTTAGCCCCTCCCCCCAACTATTTTTTTTGAAACTGTAGACGAAATAGATTACTCCATGTGAGTTTTATTGAACTATACGATTTTTATACTTAAATTACAGAACTAAAATTTTACCTTTAGAAACCTCTCAAATAGCTCATTCATGCAACCAGTTGAATCATGTTTGCTCTGCCAATTTTTATGCCACATTGTAGAAGCATTATTTTTTTATCAAAATAGTCGTAAATTTGTTATTTTTGCAAAAAGTGTAAAATTTTTGAGTGCTGGGGTTTTGCCCCCAGACCCCTGGCCTCTGGGAGCTTCACCCCCAGACCCTCATCAGTCTTTGACAGATGGGGGCTCAGCCCCCAGACCCCCCCAAACAAAGCCCCCTATTGCAAATTTTTGGCTGTGCGCCTGATAGCAGCCGCTTGGATACGACCATTGAGCCTTGGCCTTAACACTATGCCGCATTGCCTCCATCTTCTATGAATCCAAACACGATGAACAATCACTTAGCAGTTAGCAATTCAGAAATGTCCATTACTATAGGCTATTTAGTCATCTTTATCCATGTAATAATTGAGTTCTGTTGAGTTAGTTTTAGGATTGTGTTAAAATAACTGCAGTTTTGTGTAGTTCAGATGACTAGAGCTTAGTTTGTTTTAAGCAAATTTAGGTAGGCTATGGAAAAAGTAGGGAATTTTTTGTTGACAAATGCATGGGAACCCTGGAGGAATGATAGGTCTCAACCCTTTAATTTTCAAGATAATTGCAAAAATGTCTTTTTTTTTACTTAGAATCTGCAATATTTGGTTAAGAATGAAAAGGCTAGCCTATTTATTTTATAAATGTCAGCTTGGATTTTGGGGTCAATATTCACTAATGCTGTGAGGCAACACTTGATAAACCCATAGGTCTGCACTCTGCATAATAAGTGTTTTTGTTGCAAACCAAACAAACAGTTTGACGATGCTAGGTTAGAGCCTATTAACAATAATGAAAACACCTATAAAATTTTTAAAATAATGCCCCAACAGGATGTTTTGCCGCTAAACTCTTCAGGAGAATGACAGCAAATCTAAACGGTAAACTTTAAGTAGAGTCTAAGCAATTAAAGAATTATCAGAAGTTAACCAACTAGCAAATTCCAATGCATTTCAGAATGTGGATGGGCCAGCGAGGTCATGGCAACAACCGGCACACCTGTCCCAAATAGGTCTACATAATATGTAATATTGATTTTAAAGGAAGAGTGTACTTAAAAAGAGTAATCATAAGCTGAAATTTGCTGATTGTAGGTACAATAATTATTTGGAAAAGTTCAATTAAATTGTACAATCTTAGCATTGAAGTAATGCAGAAGTGTAGTAGCACGTTGCAGTGAAATGTCTACTTCAGACTTCCAACTTGTTTTATTGATTTCAATTTTTAACCTTTTCTGATCAATCTTCATAAAGCTCTTTGCAGCAGACTATACAATACGCATACCGATACAGAAGATTATGCTCTGTAAAATAAAAATTGATGTTTTGAATTGGGCAAAAGCATTCACATGATATCTTTCAGTGAAAATGAAGCAACAGTAATTCCTGTTTTAAAACCATAAAAAGCTGGTGACAGTAACAAATCAGACTAAATGTGCTGGCAATACTACGTAGCTGTTTGTATTAAAATGAATTCTCAAAATCTTTTTTAGATGGCAAAGTTTTCAATATCGTCAAAACATTTAAAGAGATAGCAGATACAGTTGTAATTAAATGCTGATATAGTGCAAATATGCATTTGTACAAATGTAAGTAGGCTATATTTAAACTACAAAGAAATTTTTCAATATGCAATTAAGCAAACAAAAAAAAAGCGTAACCACAATTAGTCGTTTCCAACCAAATACATCATTATGGTTTTTGCCCAGTTTGCTGCACCACAACCGAGATCATTTTTCTGTGGCAAATCCTAAAGAATAGGCGAGTTTAGTATTGATACAAAGATTTTTCCATGTTTATTGGGCCTAAAATTAATTAATAATGAATATTTGAGTTTCTAGTTTTGGATTCAAGTTTTAGTGGAATACTGCTATAACATTGATGGTGAGGCACTTGGCATTAAAGGTGGTGAGTCATCCAGCCAATTACGGTGGTTTGCAACAGCTAAAATTGAAGGCAGTGTCTGCTGCACCGGCCCGGTTTCCAACATCAAATCGCTGCTGCACCGGCGGCGGCGGTTGTTTTATTTAGCTGTTCAATTTACTATCTCTCAGCTGGCATTGCTGCCCTAACCCTAACTCTAAAAATAAGATTTTAGAGAAACAAAAAGAAATTCGTAGAATTGTAGCTGTCTAGCACTAATTTTGGTGAGCTTGTCCAGTGAGATTCGATACCCCGACCCTCGGCATTATAGCCAGGTGCTCTAACCACTACGCCATCAGGGCTTGGAATTTGATGAGTCAAAGTGCTGTATTTAAAGTGAATCAAGGAGAAAGGCGCAATTTGATTGGCTGCTGGTGCAGCAGCGATTTGATGTCAGAAACCGGGACGGTGCACTAGACACTACCAAAATTGAACTATAATTTTTGATATTTTTTGTTTTGATTTCAGGGCTGCGGTTGCCAAGATATATAATCAACAAATACAAAAAGATATCCCCCGAAAAAAGTTTTTGGAAACTATGAGTTTTGTTTTTTCCGCCAAAACCACAGTTCTCTAAATTATTAGGTTTACTGTGGTTTTGGTGAGAAAAACAAAACTCAGAGTTTCCAAAAACTTTTTTTGGGGGGATATCTTTTGTATTTGTTGAATATCTTCGCAATCCCAGTCCTAAACTTAAAAGAAAAAATATCAAAAATCATAGGTGAGCACAAGTTCATTAATCGTTAATCCGTTAATAATGAAGCTAACATTTTCATTAACTCGTTAATTCGTTAAAACATTTTTCATGTTAACGAACTAACTAAACTTCTGCCGAGTTATGTTAATGGACTTAATTAACTTCTGTCAAGTTCTGTTAACTTCCGTTAAGGTTTTGTCATTAATATCTTGCACCATTCATTCACCGTACCAGTACAAACCAGTTTGCACTGGTAACACTTGTTGCGCATTTGCACAAGTTTTATAGAAGAAAGCGAAGAAAAGAACTCGTTTTTGTGGGAAATAATAAGCTGCAGCCTATTAATTATCGCTGTTCATAATTTCCAAAGATTTTCCGATTGCAGCTTTGCTAGTGCATTCAAACTTATTTCATCTTGAAATTAGATTAGACTGTAAAATGTAACTTCCAAAACACAAAAAGACCATCGTAGCAATAAATATTTCTTTACAATCAGCTCAACAGGGTCAATACGTGTTTTAGAAGCAAGAGAATAAAAAGAAATGTAAATTCCACGCAAAATATTAACAGACTTTATTAACTTCCATTAATTAAAGCTGAAAATAACGGATTAACATTAACGGAGGTGTGAAGTTTGTAAACGGACTAATGGTTAACGAAGCTAATGTTTTGCGTTAACTTGCCCACCTATGTCAAAAATCATAGTTCAATTTTAGCTATTGTAAACCACTGGAATTGGCTGGATGATTCACCGCCTTTAAGTCGTTTTGGTGTTAGCTAAAGGTTTACATAAATCAATATAATCAATCTTTGAAGCAGGTTCTATGGGAGTGTTGTTGGGCTAAGTTTCTTTAAGTAGGATGTGCTTCGTCACTTCTTTGCTCACGTTAAACTAACCAGTTAAACTATTACTGATCACAGTGTCTGCTGCGATAGAAGATTTTACTGTAGAATGAGTCGGAAACTGTTTGCATATGATTTGGTTCTTTGTCATTCAGTAAATGCCAAACTTGGTAACAAGCATTCAACGGCTTATTGCAACTACATTTGATCATACCAAAATGAAAATCCACCATGTCAAATTTAGAGTAGTCCTCGCTCAAAGCCTAAATCAGTGTTGTAAAAATGACAAGTTAGTTGAAATGCCTGAAAAGTATTTAGGTAGGACATTGATATAAAATTTTGAATGAAAAAATTCTAATACTGGTTAAACACATCAATTTACTTTCACTGACATCATCAAGCAACCTATTTGCTCTATTAATATGGGATGTTCTAACTTAGCCCCACAACAGGCGTTGGGGAAAGTGTTGACATTTTCCTTAACGGTGTCCTCTCCATACATAAGGACTATTTTGTCATTACTTATATTAGAACCCTACCCAGAAAATAGCAAACTGAATAGGTGAAACCCGTAAAATGCGTAAAAACTAGAAAATATGACAGTTTTGCAATTATCTCCAAAAGCAAAAGGTTTAGACATAATTGTATTTCCTCTTAAAGTTGAATATAGACTTGGCTATTTCGAGCATTTTGATGCTAATTTTAGCTCGATACATTTGTAGCTCGAGTTGGACCAAATCTGTGAATTTTGGTTATGTCGCCATGGAAACTGGCGAGTGGCTGGCTAAAACATGAAAATTTTTCAAAAACATTTTTACCAATCTTCAAGTTATCCCATTTGGCATCACAAAATCACTTACCAAAACAAATTTAAGAAGATAACTTAAAAAGTGTTACACCTTATTACCTACTGTCGTTAAAAGGCGTAGGCCTACGATACTACTTGGCAGTGAAAGCCTAGTACTATCAAAAGGTGTAGGCCTACCTCACAAAAGGTGTAGATATCAAAAACTTTTCAAGGTTTTATGACAGAGATATTTAGAAAGTACTTCACTGGTAAGTCTGTTGAGTCTTTCTTATTCAATAAGAATCAATTACTGTGTTATTAAAATTGATCCAAGTCAATAAAATGATAAAGATGTACCTCAAGCTTTTATCCACAATTCCCCTTATTTTCAAAAATAAATTTTATATAATCCATTTGACTTCTTACCATTGGCAACCCTGCATTTTGCAAGTTTGTAACATCACAAAAGGTGTACTCAAAGTCAGAACTGGTAGCCTAGGTCAACAGGTTCCAGTAGCTGTAGCCAAAATTTCAGATTTGGTTACTCACTGCTACCAATTGGTAATCGCGCTTCTTGGTCTGCAAGAATTTTTGCGTAATTGCACCTTTTATGATGTTAAAACCTGTGAAATGTAAGGTTGCCAATGGTACAAACTCACACAGATTAATTCATAGTATTTTCGTAAATAAAGAGAATAGAGGAAAGTCGTTTGGGGCACCTTTTTATTATCTCAAGTAGTTCTTACTTCCTCAATAAAACTGATTTCGAGCCGCATCTCTCTTAAACAAATTTGTGAAAGTTGCACAGAGCTGGACAGCGCTGTTTCGAGCTTTTAGCTCTCATCGGCAGCCCTCAGCTTCTCCAACAAAGTTATTTCCCAGCTGGACAAGAGTCTTGGCTGAACTAAACAAACCTTAAGGGCTTGCACAGCGGCAGAGGCTTTCTAGGGAATAAACGATTTTTCACTTGTGGTACTTAAAAACAAGTGAAAAAAATCGCTGAACCCTTGTAGTAAGGACAGCCAATGTGAGAGTTGTTGGTTCTTAGTAGCAATTTCATTTACAAAGTATGGTTATGTTTCTCTAAAAGCTTTCTTACTACAGCTTGCGCACAATATGCAGTTATGCTCTGTGCTTAGTTAATTGCTTTGGTTCAAGCAGTCTCACAAGCTTAGTGAAGATGTTTTGGTATGTGCTGTGCTATTATTTTTTTATGATGAATTTATTTTCATACCCGCAAAATCTTCCATTTATAAGCTTATACAATTTGTAATAAAGCTTGCAGTCATTAGGCTTAGTCATAATTTTTCTTTTGCCATATAGTGAAATTGATGCTTACATGTGTATAAACTATTAAAATAATTGGTCATGTGACTTTTGAATTCAATTTCAATGTTTAATTACTAACGTATATTTAATATTAGAATATTTTGCTCTTTTAAGATTTTTTTCTAAAACAAACTTTGAATGTTTTTTTTTTGGACTATGAGGTGCACCGAATTAAATGGTGCACTGTCAATAAATGATTTTTATTGCTTTCCTTACATATACTACATCGCACTAAATAAAATACGACTTAGAAAGCTCAAAAAATGGTAAAAAAATAAAATGCTTTGAAGTAGATTGTGAAAAAAAGAGTATTACCTGATCCGTATGTGTAAGGCACACCTTCAGTTTTTTTCTTTTAGTTCTTAGTATTTTAAGTATGTCGTATGTTTCCAAAAATACAATATATTGTTTTGTAGGTAAATATTTTACAATATTCTTACCATAGTTGCACGCAATATTTAAATAATTTAATTATTTGCTTCATCTGTTACAATTTACTATTCACTCAACATTTCAGTTAATACTTGGATTGAAGTGGAATCAGTGATAATCTGAATTTTAAAGAATTACCACAGCTTTGCGGCAGTTTTCTTGTGTTGATTTTATTGCATTGCCGTCTAATTTACCACCAATTTCCTGCTGCAGGTTACAGTAGTGCAACTTTGTAATAATTATTTTACGTGAGAATTTGTTTGTATGATTGGAATTGGAAGGAAATTAAAGTTTTCAGTCGCATTGAGGTGAAAGCATTTTGTCAAAGATTGGATGATTTTTTACTTCAAGGTAAACAACAGCTTTTTGAAATTTTATAGAAGAGGTATTGAAAAAGTATGATACTCTGCTGTAAATTTTTGAAAAGCAGTAACTGCAAAATCACGTTTTCCAGAAAAGCGAGCTTAAAGGTTTGAGGCTTTCCCATTCTCACAAGCTTGTTGAAGAGCATTAAAATTCTTCCTAGTAATTGTTAGAGATACTCTCACCATGCATGCCTAATTTTAGTTTATTATGGTTATATTAAGTAGGTTAATTTTAGACTTTTTGGAAAGAAAACACACTTTTTTGTGTAGTACAGCTTTTTTCTGTTTATTCCGCAAGAAAAATTTCAGAAAAAAATTTTAAAAAGCAGTAACTGCAGTTGCTTGATATAATTGTAGTTTAGTTGATGTAGCATAAATTTTGCTAAAGCATTAAGTGTACAAAACTAGATGAATACGTTGATAATTTAAATTTCAGGAATGGCAAAGAAAGTGAGAAATTTTAAAAATACTGTGTTTTACTTATTTGCATACTTGATTCAACTATACATTCTGCATTTTGGATAAACACATCACCAATAATACTTGGCTAATTATTTTTTTGTCAAACTTTTTCGATAACGGCAAAAAAATATGTGTAGTTTTAATCTTGGCAATTTTTTTGAGCTTGTTTTTGTCACCATAATTTATAATCCGGGCCTACTGTAATTTTTAAAAAGAACATTATCAATATTTCGCGTAGCTCTTATTGGAATTTTTTTTGGGTTCAGGCCCAATAAAAACTCGAATTGGCATTGGTTTTATTTACTCAGAGTCAGAAGTAGGTGGTGCTACTTTTATAGATAAATATACCACGTAGCAGTAAGCAGTAGTGTACCCAGGGAGGCTGTATTGGAATGTCAACCAAATGTAGAATACTGGAGCGTCAACCAAAATGTGAAATAAGAAAAATACCAAGTTTTTAGCTTTTTTGAGTGAGTGCTTTAAAATGGAATGGAATAAAAGATGATTAAAAGCGTCTTTTGAAATATTGAGGGGGGCAATTTGTCAAAAATGTAACTTACAAATCTGTGAAAACTTTAAAACATGGCCAAAAATTTGATCACTTGTGAAAAAATGCTGAACATACAGTAGGTGTCAATTAGAAAATATAAGCTCAGGAAAAGGGAAGGGGCTATTCAGAGTTAGTTAAATACCCATGACTTCTCTCAAATCCAGTTCCATTAGCCCCCCCCAATTATCTTCATAAAATTCTGACGAAGTCAATATCTCCTTGTAAGTTTTTTTTCAACTATGGAATTTTCTGATTTACCTGCTTGTAAGTGAGACGACTGAAATTTTACCATTAGCCACCTGCCACATAGCCCATTTATGCTACAAGTCTAATCATGCTTTTGTACAGCAAATTTTTGTGTTTCAAAAAAATTGCAGCTAATTCTCATGTTTCAAAAGAATTACTTGTAATTTTTTTTATTATAATGGGCCCTAAAATTATTTTATTTTTGCAAAAAAAACTAAAAATTGTCGAGCCCTCGTGCTGCAAACTTTCTGGCTCTGCGCCGGTAATGTTGCTACTTTTCAATACCTTGAAAAAAATGAAGCAGCCCACTACTGCTACTATTTTGAAATTTTGAGTATATACTTTGATCAAGAGTTCGCTCCTTGACATGTTGAGGCTTAGAGTCAAATTAAGTTGTTATATTGCAGAAAACAGAAGCAAAGATTTTTGATTGGGGAAAGGTATTTTGAAATCTAGTTACCGACTCCCCTTTAAGCTTAATATAAAAAACTATCAATACCATGTATTTTTGAGAAAGAATGTTTAGAAGCATTGTTTTTACTTACGATAAGTGAGCAAATAGCACTAAACTTGAACATTATATTTTTCTGTCAGCATTAGGATATGCAGTTACTGCTTTTCAAAAATTTTTTATGTTTGCAAATCAAACATAATCAAAGGTTTAAAGTAAGTAGCTTTACTGCTTTTCATATATTTTTTGCTGAAAATAATGAAAACATGTAAATTAAGAATAGCAGTAATGGCGACTACTGTTTCAAACTGAGAACTTGGGATTAAACGTGCTCAAAACGCATTTTTGAAACCCCGCAACGACCATTACTGCGATTCAAACTGAAAAAGTGGCTGTTTACAGAGAAATGATAACATTTGTATGCAAAATAATTCCGTAAATAAAGATTTTTGCAATGCTTGGATGCAACCAACGGTTGAAGTGAAAAAAGTCCAAGTAATGCAAAAAATCGAAAATTTTCAGTTACTGCTTTTCAAAAATTTACGGCAGTACTGGTAAGTCTGTTAAGTCTTTGTTGTTCAATAATAATCAATTTCTTTGTTGATTGAGATTGATCCTAGTGTAGAATAGTATTTTGTTGGTGGTAAAGCATCTGCAGTGTTTAATAAGAAATCAATCATTTTAAGTTTTATATCAATGAAACTTATACAGGGTTGGGCAGAAAAACTTGCTTTATTTTGAAGCGTTACTTTGGCAATGCTGTTTCTGTTATCCACATAGTTGGAATAAAATATAAAGTGATTGAATTGCCGTTTGTTAGAGAACTAAAGGCTCAAAAAAAAACAACTAATTTTGAAATTTTTTCAGGAGTGATTTGGTTTAAACAAAAATTTAGGGTTCTTACTTTGTTAAAAAGGGACCAGTAGCACTAAACTAAGGCCTTGTTGCATCTGCCGCTTTGAACTTTTAACCCAAAGCGGTAGAAATTTTGTTTGATCAGAAACAGATTTTTTTGCTCACATGGAAATGATGGCCGAATATCTCAAAAATTGCAGATGCTGCTTCTCCATATGTGAGAAATTTTTTTATGATAAGTATGCACAATTTTTTCTGTTCAAGCCTAATTGACACTCCAAAACTGTTGAAAAAATTAATCAAATTAATCTCTAGTATTTTAAATCTCTTATTCTGGGCCAAATAACAATTTAATCACTACGTAAATCACTCCAACTATGTGGACAACAAGCACATTATTGGCGTAGTAAAGCTTTAAAATATTGTAGGTTTTTCTACCCCAACTTTGTAGTGTGAAGTTTTATCTCAGATTCTCAGTGATATTGGTCTTTGGATAAACATCACCCTTCATAAAAACAATCTGATCTCAAAAACGTTAAATTTTGTCTTTGAGCTTTGTTGATTTGAAGCGTAAGTTTTGCATTGTTACGTTTCTAGCCAGTATATTGACGTCATAACAGCAGCTTCATTCAATCGCACAACTTCGTTTGCAGCCGTGCAGAAGTTTATGGATTCCCTTCTGGCGAATAGCAGTAGCGCTTGCGTAAAGAATCGAACTCGGTCTTACACGTTGTAAAAGGCAATCAGTTAACTGCAATATCGCAGAACGAACAAAAAATAGTGTGTTGTTTGTGATGAAAATGGCAAAAAAACAACTTAAATTTTTGTCGCAGTTTTGCATTGATATATTTGTTGAAAGAAGCAAATGATGTCTAACCAAAGAAATATGGAAGACCTTCCTTTAAATGAAGCTGCTGCATCGAGTCGGGAAGCTTCAGCCCAGTCAGGTCAGTTGTTGGAGTCAAACAATGTCCAACTTTCACAATATTTTTCAACTTTCGTGCTTATTTTTGATTGTAGTGAGAAAGTGTAGCATATTTTCCAATGGTATTTTTTACAAGTTGTTTGGTGCTTGTTGAGTCGGTTATTATCTTTCTTGGTTGACAGTATTCTCACACAAATTTGTGTTTTAGGAAATTCTAGAGCCGAGATCTCCCATTTGAGTGCGCCCCTTTTCATGCAGCATCCTTCACTCCAATTTACTCCATCTGGAGACATCCAACACACTCAAATTCCACTCATTTCCAGTAGCAGATATACCCCTGCTCAAACCCCCTTGTTTGATAATCTCCCAGGAAGTGTGCACTCTCAATTTTTACCCTCCACAAACATCACAGTTGTTCCTCAAATTTCATCCTCAATCAATGACCCTGCTTGGTGGTCCTACTTCATGGGTGCCCCCACTCGTGCCCGACCATTTTTTAGCACTCCATGTGGTGTTCACCATCAAACTCGACCCTCCCAAGATTTTGTTGCTTTTCAACCTCAGCGCCAATTATTGCCGTATGTCCCACTTAGTCAAAATCTCCAAGACACTGATATTCCTGCTCCAAACTCGTCGCATATTGTCCCATTTGCACATCGCACATCCCCTCAAATTTCATCTTCTCATGCTGACACAAATTTCCATTCACACCCAGTTCATTCTGATTGTTCAATCAGCATAAGTCATGCTTTTCACCAGGCTGCTGCACTTCAACCCCCAGCACAAGTTGCTCACTCACCTGCGTTGTACTCATTGCTGCCCCCCAGCGATTCCGTGCATAGTTTATCTTCCTCCTCTCTACAAGTCATCAGCTCTGATGCCCATCACGTTCGCCAGTCGTTTGGTTGTCACAGACAAAACCCACAACCTCTTTTAGTGCGAGTTCCTTTCCCATCTGTTCTCTATCCCAGCCACCTTCAAAGTTTTGTCGAACAGAACCTCCCCACCAGCCAGGCACGGTTTGCCAGCTTTGAATCCGCTCATCACAGGCAGCTCCACCCATCCAGCAACCGCACTGCAGCTAGTGATCTACTAGGAGCAAGTTTCACGCAACCCCATTTACCGCCAACTCTTCCCAGAGCTTCACATTCGATGCAACGCTCAACCACAAGTGGCCCTTTTTCTATGTTTTCTTCAGCATTGAATGATGTCCAGAATCCGAACATGCCATTCCATTTAGTAGCATCTCCAGAAAATCGTAACATTTCTGCCCCAACCCAGGCAGGTGCCAATTGGAGTTCAACTTCTCGTGTTCAATCTCGCAATGTGAGCTCTGACAGTCGCAATCCCATGATGCAACCACTTGAGGCCAAGCGTTGTCGAACAGCAGGTGAAAACTGCATAGAAACTGATATGTTTTGTGTAAACTGCGCGTAAATCAGTCATTCTAAGAGTATGTTTCATTCGTTGCTTTGTTCGTATGAACCAGGATTTTGCGTCTGTCGAACCACACCAGCAACGCAAAGTACTTTTGGGGGTTCTGTTTGCCAGTGTTTCATCAAGCTGGGCCTCTACAACGGGTAGAATGCTTGACCCCAATGGGAGTAAGTGTCAAGGGTTTTTCCCAAGGACACAACGACGCCTTGCCAGTTCGGGAATCGAAGGGGTCAGCAACCTTTCGATCACTAACTCGACGCTCTACCACTGAGCTATCGCCGCCAGCGTTTCCTTAACATTTGTCTATAACTAAAAACTCTAGAACGTATTCGTTGTGTAGCATTGCTAAAGGCTCGGTTACACAGAGCGCGAACGTTGAAAGCGGCACAAACTACGCAGAAAACTGCGCAATTTTCCGCGTCAATTGCTGTTCTACTTGAAAGCGGTCTTTCTCGCGAAAACCGCAATCTGTTTTGTTTTAAAACTCGATCATTTGCCAATGTGAATTATGATATTGCAGGAGCAATTATTACAAAGACTATTTGAAGCTCGCGGTGAATTCCACCATTTTGCAAAAGTGGCAACCTATTTGGAATTTTGAATTTTGATTCTGATCAATTTTGACAATATTTTAATTAACGACAACATTAAAAAAAACAACACTAATTACTATGTGCAGAGCAATCGCTTTTTTTCATTTAAGTCATTCAAGAGAAGAGCACAACTCTGTATGTTTCATTGAAGAAACCACTCTTATTTTTGTAATGTCGCAAGTAATTTTTTATTGTGCACTGTATTCTTTTCAAGAACAGTTTAATGAAGACACGAGCCAAACCAAAAAAAAACAACGATAACTCCTATTTTGGTAAAATTAGTTGAACAAAACAGTACCAAATAGCATACGCGTAGCCAGGGGGGCGGGGGGGGGGGGGGCAAGGGGCCTGTCCCCCAATTGAACTGCCACAAATGACAAAAAAGTGATATAAAAGCTTATTGTTTCTTCAGTTTCATTTTTTTTGCCACTTTGCGTACGACAGTACACGCGTATACAACAGTAATTAACAATAATGTTGAAGACCAGTGGGCCGGGCCTCCTCTATTCAATTTTGCCAACCAATTTAAATGTATATTTCGGGAGAAATTAAGCGTTTTTGGCGTAACAGTTGCTAACTCAGTCCCTCTTCTAATCTTTTTATGAACGTATTGCGATAACCAGGGCCGGATTTGAAACATGGCACAGTGCCAGGGGCCCCGCGCTTAGATCGTAAAACTTGTTTTGGTCTTCATCTGTATTTGGCAGAAAGATGTTACAAAAATCCCCAAAGTGTCAGGGGCCCCACGCACTGTAAATCCGGCCCGGGCAATAACATGGTTAGTAGGCGTAACCATCTATTGTACATTTTCCAATAACAAATCACCTCCAACTCGCCAGTTAAAATACTTTAAAAAAACGAAAAAATAGGCTTGGGGGTATGTTCATTGAACAAATTCTTGAATTAAAAGAGGGCCTGGGCTCCCTGGCCGTACATGTAACCCCATGACTGGTTATTTTCATGAGAAAACTATAGTCTCTATGGAATATGTTCAAGTCGAATATTACTTGCTGCTAAAATATTGCAGAAGGAAATGAACCTTACTTTCCCCTATCGGGCCCAATCACTTACAAAATTTAACACCAAAATGCAAGATTTGAACGTGTTTTGGACTTAAATTGCAAGCGAAAGGAGGATGGAACAATTTCATTTTTTCAATTGGCTTTTAAATGCTAAAATTCTAGTTCTTTCAAATGACTCTGAATACATGCGAGATGTGATCCAATGGCAGTAAAATAAAAAAAACATCTGTGATATGTTTGAGTTGCACTACTTTGTTCAATTCGTCTCCCAATTTAGAAATTTTCACTTTTTAACTATTGGTTTGAGCCCTCTCTTTTGAGCGGGATCCTACTACGTGCCAACCCCTGACCACGGCTTCTGAGCTTCTATTCTACAATATGTTTTCCCCTAAAAAAATTCCTTTTTCGAAGTTTCTGATAACGTCGTTGCGTGTGATTTGTGGTTTGGCCTCCCCCCTCCAACCAAAAATTCTGGCTATGCCTATGCCACTGGCAACAAAGTGGTTACCAGGTTCTAACAATCATAGCCAGTAGATTGTACTATTTTGTTTAATAATTAGGTCAATAACAAAAAGCAATGTTAAGCCAAGCAAAAATGAGCTTGTGTCACTCCAATGAAGTTTATGAATAAATCAAATGAAATCTTTCATTGTACTCACTGTATTACGCCGAAGCGTGTAGCGAGTTTGCGGGGCCCATCTCCGCGTCATTGCGCCTGCGGGCAACACAGCTCCATTTTAAGAAATGCTGCTGCGGTGGCGATTTGCTGGCAACACTGTGTCCGATTTGAACCTCAGACCATTCACTCTAGAAACAAAAGCGTTACCGCTCAACCAAAAAATGAAGTTGAAATTTGGAACATTAATTAAAAACCGTTACCCTCGGCCTAAATTTTACTGGTTCTTATAGACAGAGAAAAAAGACTGTACTACATTATATTGATATTTAGACAACAGGAAAAGGTTTATTTGGCGTGATAATAACGCTTGAAATCTTTTTTGCCATAAGAGTAACAAAGATGGTAGCATAATCGTTTGATTTTGATTTCAGTTGAAATAAAGGGGTTAAGAAAACAAACGGCTGGCCGGTTATATTAATTTCAAACTTTATGCAATGTGAAATATTTATTTACTACCCCCATCGATTATAAGAAGATTGATTTAGTTAAATTTCAAAGCCCGCATACTTTACATGATATAGCTGCGTTGAATCACATTACACCGTTTTGCATGTTTGTATCGCAGTGCACTGAAGTAGTATGCATGGTGACGTGGCCTAAATTGATAGCACTGTTTGGTTGAACACAAAAGCCGTCGCGAACGCCGCCTAAAATTTCGCTATGGAGGCAATCTATGCGGTTTTTCGCCCGAACTAAATTTCGTTCTTGTTCGCGCTCTGTATAAACGAGTCTATTTTATTTTAATCATTCTTCTGCGATTGCCACCCTTGTGTTCTAGCCGCTTTCCGCATTTGCGCTGTGTATAAACGGGACCTTGAAAGCTTGTTTATACACAGCGCAATACGGTGGAATTTGCCG
This sequence comes from Trididemnum nubilum, assembly GCA_963965965.1. Classification (NCBI taxonomy): domain Eukaryota; kingdom Metazoa; phylum Chordata; class Ascidiacea; order Aplousobranchia; family Didemnidae; genus Trididemnum; species Trididemnum nubilum. The sequence goes on from OZ014469.1 coordinate 634,654, forward strand.
CAGCAGACAAGCCATTGTTATGACTAGTAATTCGTGCATTAAAATAATTCACATTGGCTCAAATGATTACGCTCATAAAGGGGGAGTTTTCACTCCAGAATTGTGAACAGAGCTTTGATGATATTTAAAACATAATATACCTTACCAATCAACCATTCTTGATTTCCGATTCAAGCCATTCATGGCGATTGCTAGTAGCTGCTTTGGGCTGGAATTGAACCACGTTTTGTAATCTGTGAGATTCGAGTTCGGTTCCGTAACGGCCTAATAGTTTCAGCAAGGATCAATTAAGTTGATGAACAAACTTCCTTGCTTTATTGCTTTGATTATTTATCATAGCTTTAAAAATTGCTTTTTTAATTACGACAATGAACTATTTGACCAATCAACAGAGTAAGTGAACTTCACAATGACCAGCTATGACGTCATTTTTATTGGGCATAACATGAGCTAATATTTTTCAAATTTTTATAGGATTAGTACATTTAGGTTCCAAGATATTGCCCCAAAACCATCCTTCTATTTTAAGCAAAGTTTCAGTGTAAATTATTGGACAGTCATAATAGGTAAGCGGATAGAAGGCTTAGCAGGAGATTAAGGTATTTGTCTCTGAAAAAATTTTCGGGGTTTGAAACTCAGTTCATTATCATTAGTTTGTGAACCATCTTTTTAAATCTTTTATTTTATTTTCATAATGTTGAGCAACTTATGATTAGAAGGTTCCGGGTTTGATACCCTGCAAAAAACTTCTTGTGAATTCGCTTTTGAAAGGCTTTGTATTTGAATCATTTTTTCTGCTGAAATATTTTAAAGCGAGAGGTAAAGTGATTCGATTCTAAAAATATGTCCTCGCTTCGAAACTCAGTTGGTTGTCATATTTTGTAAAAAATTATGCTGGTTGTAGTGTGCAAAGCAACTTTGTATGCATTCCGTCATTAAATTGAATGATTTTTCAACCCCGATATTGTTTAATCGAAAGAATTTTATAGATGAAAAGTAGAGTAAATCATCGATAATAAGAGCTGGAAAACAATACGAGACAAATAATATCTGCACCATAATGTGTTTAATTAAAACAGTACATTTATATAAGGGCTATTAATAACCGTATTTAAAGTGGAACTATCTTTAGTTTGGATACATTTACAAATTTCCCAGGCGATTGGTTTTCAGAAGAATATTAGTAAACTTTAATTTATGAACGAGAGAATGCGGGTGAAAAGGAACGGGCAGAAGTTTCGTATTATTTTTCCCAAAAAATTAAATCAAGTTTGTGAGTTTGTTTGGCTCCTTTCACTTCAAGGCAAGAGCAATTTTCAAAATGTGAAATAATAAATCGCGTTAACGACAATTTTCTGTTTTGTGGACATTAAAAAAAACAACTTTTCTATCATTTAAAGATTTTGTTTTAGAAGAATTTTATTAACTGGTAAATTTTCCTGTAGGTGGAAACTCGTATTTGGAACCGGAATTGCTGCAGAGGGATGATGAGCAACTGCCAACAATACGTAAATATGACATGGTTTAGTCCCATTCTACACATGGCGTACAAGCAAATATTATATTTCAACAATTTAACAGCCAATTAACGTCATTAAAACAATGTTTTTTTTGAGCTTAAAGCAATATAAAATTTTGGTTTTAAGTTTACAATAGCTTATCACACGTTGAAGCAGTGAGTTGTTTAGTTATTCATAATAATTGGCCTCATATTTTATTGTGTACTCGCTCGCGGTTCGATTTTACTGAGATTATAGCAACAACATCACTGTTTGAAAAAGTGTAAGTTGAGTATGTTTAATATGTATGTTTCATACGCATTGTCTACAACTCAAAACTCAAGAACATATTCACATTCATTGTGAAGCATTGCTAAGAGTTATGTGCAGTGTCGTTTACGCTATATTGCAGTTTTGTTTTATACGTAAGGGTTGTGACAATCCACTATAAGTCTGTGATATATTTTGACAGGCCACCAGCCACAAGATGTTGGATCAAGTCTCAAGCTATTGCATCAACACGGAGGAGACCGCCAGCATGTTCAGGCGTCAAACGCTGGAGCAATTGTGCAAACTGCTGACGACAACGCTCAAGTCGGCGGCGAACACGCGCAGTTGGGAGGAACTGATAACTATCGTAAGTTAGAGTGGATTGTTTATTATCTTTCTTATTTTCAGATGACTAGTGACAAAAAAGGCATATTATGTATGAAAAAGTAACGAGTGCAAAATGATAGCGATTTTAGGGGTGGTTTTCTGGTTCCGCATAGTGAGTAAAATTTCAAATTTTGGTGAAAAATGACGTATTTTTAGACCTTGCGAATTGTTGCAAGTCCAAATTTTTATTTTGGCTAGTCATAAACTAAAAGATTTAGGTCTCCAGGACACGTTGTTAAAGTTTCAGAGCAGTTGGCTGAAGTTTCATGGTCCCGCTTTGCAATCAAGTTTTCTTGAATTTTCCTAAATTCAAAAGAACGGGACAACAAAGTTGTAGCATTAGGAAATCCATACAAGTTGAGTGGAGTGCAGTAGCCACGTATTAAAACAAACTTTGAGAAGGAAACACCATTTAAAAAATGCATAACGAAAGCAATCAAACAAACATCAAAATTTACGGAAGACATCACAAAAAGCTGGCAAAAACAACAAAAAAAGAAATTACCAATTGCATGCCTCAGATAGCTGTTTCGCCTAATTTTAAGGTTCATCAGTTGGACTTAGCAGGGCCTAAGTGACAAGTACTACAGAGATAAAACCTCTGAAAAAAATTAAAAAAACTTCACCGAAAAATGATTAAATATTTGCAGATAAAGTTCTGTCCCATAGCAATCTGTACCCAACAAATTATGCAAAATTTATGCGTTGTTTCTAACTGAGATTGTAACCGAACGAAACTCTAGGTCTCAGGATGCTAAACTCACTGAAATCTTTACCGATTGAAACTAGGTATAGGCTATTACATGCAATCTAACTGAAACCTTTACCAAATAAGGATAGGCTATAGGCTACAAATTTAGCTGAATCTCTACCGAATACACCTAAGCTACAGCCTACTAAATAGGCCTACATAGACTGCCAAGTTGACCTACCGAAGCTACGATTTACAACTATTATTATCTTTACTGAACCAAAACGGAGGTTGCATCAACTAAACTAGCAGAACTAATTATAACATGAACTAAGGCTACTAATTAATAACCAAACTCCAAAAACGCCTAATTTTAAAAACCAAAGTCTAAATTCTAAGAACAACTACTAAGATCGCTGATTAAAACAATTTTGGCCAAACCTTATTTCCAAACGCATCATTTGTTAGTACAGCTATGGAATTAAAACCCAGCGCTCAATAGCGGAGACATTTTTTCATACAAAATTGAACCTGTTAATTATGATGATAATAGAAAGGCATTCCCGCCTCCTACTTACGATGTATAATAACTAAACAATCATTTGCTGGTAAATTTTTTGATCTCTGAAGAAAAATTTGTAAACTGGTGTTTACTAGTGCTAGCTGACCTGTCACCTCAGATTTTCGACAAAATTCCGACATTTATGGTTACCACTGTAAGTGTTAAAAGAAGTAGCAGTGATAGTCATTTATTGGCTGTGGTGTTGCTATTATGATGAAACATAATCAATTTGTGAACTTGAGAGAAGATTTAAACGTAATCTAGCTTGAGAACTCTAAATATGCAAAAACGCAAACAATTTTTTAAACTGCGCTACAAGCTACTTTGTTATTCTAACAAAACCAATTGTCAACAATGAGCTGAAGTGATTTAAGTCCAAATCCTAGTTTAAATAAAAGTCTGAGTTCAACCATCAATGCAAATTCATTAAACTAGAATAAATGTTACGTTGAAGAAAAAGAAAACAATTTTTAATAACCAGTTAACTACATCATAAATTTAAGAAATTCATTCTTACAGAGCGTAATAAATTTTCAATATTTAAAGAAATTTTACACATTATTTATCGGTCACGTAGATGAGGGCATTTACGAATTATAACTAGTTCATAACTGTTAAGCTAAAAAAGTTTAGAATTATTTTTTGACGTCATATTGATTACGTCATGCCGTCTCAGTAAAATTTTCATTTGAAAAGCTTGTTAGTGGTACAGAATTTCAAAATAGCTTTCAATAGCGTCGGAGCTATCATTTTCACTTTTTGAAATATGGGCAGCTTTGAAAAAGGCTGTGTTAGATTAAACGTTTTCGTCCAGCTCTTTTCATGAATCTACGCTGGAATGAAGAAAAACTAAAATGCAGTGATATATATAGAGGTTGATTACATTGAAATAACAATAAATCGCTTTTATGACGTAAAATGCTGCAAAAATCACCTAAAATTGTATAAATTTAGTGCAAAAGTATAGAAAATTTAAAAAATTTATTGTCGTTCTCGGATTGGTCAATATTGGTCATTCTGGCAATTTGATTGGTGGAAAAATATTGTTTTAGTTTCGTTCGAAAAGTGAGAAAAAAAATTAATGTGAAATTTGAAGTGAATAAACGAATTCCTTTTGACGACAGAGAATAGGCTGTAAGGCATTGATGTAGGTTGCTTCCAGAAATGATAAATGGAACGAAGGTCTTGCTGTAGCCAAAATGGAAAATTGTGCATCGTTGAAGTGTTTGGCACATTCTTTATTCTCTAATAAATGCTGTCCGATTGCAGAATCATAATAGACACTAAGGGTGCTAGTGATTTTGCATTGTCGATTAGGCAGATTTTTCGTTGGTCTTTTGTCTCTTCTTATGCGTCTTGGAATGTGTTGATAACTCTGTCTCGCAATCTTTGGAAAGTTCGACCCACGTACCGACAGTCACAGCGGCACAAGTATAGATTTAGATGTTGTTAGATGTTTTGGTGGAGAAAAGCATTTTTAGAAAATCGTTTTTAGATGTTTTGGTGGAGAAAAGCAATGAGGGATTTTTAACTTCTGTTTTCAGAAAACCCACTTTTACTGGACAGTACTTTCGTTGGGATTCGTTTGGGCCTCGAAAAACGTAAAACTAACTTGATTGAAACACTTGTGCATCGAGCGTTGATGATTTGTTCAAAAAGTAAACTGCAGCATGAACTAGAAAGCATCAGCTCGATTCTACGGAGTAATGGATACCCAGAAAGCATTATGCAAATCACCATGTCTAAAAAAATTGCGCTATTTAATCGTAAACCAAAACAATTACCGCAAAAGTGCCAGTTTACTTGAAGCTCTCTTGGATTGGTAAAATTTCTTTGAATTTTGAAACGCAAACCAAGATTGCTATCAACCGATGTTACCAAGCTGTTGAACCTCGCGTTATTTTTACAACGAGAAAAATTTTGCCTGCAATCCATAAAGATGTTTTACCCTCCTTTTAACAAAGTATGGTCAAATATCAATACGTGTGCCGCTGTGACTGTCGGTACGTGGGTCGAACTTTCCAAAGATTGCGAGACAGAGTTATCAACACATTCCGAGATGCATAAGAAGAGACAAAAGACCAACAAAAAATCTGCCTAATTGACAATGCAAAATCACTAGTACCCTTAGTGTCTATTGTGATTCTGCAATCGGACAGCATTTATTAGAGAATAAAGAATGTGCCAAACACTTCAACGATGCACAATTTTCCATTTTGGCTACAGCAAGACCTTCGTTCCATTTATCATTTCTGGAAGCAACCTACATCAATGCCTTACAGCCTATTCTCTGTCGTCAAAAGGAATTCGTTTATTCACTTCAAATTTCACATTAATTTTTTTTCTCACTTTTCGAACGAAACTAAAACAATATTTTTCCACCAATCAAATTGCCAGAATGACCAATATTGACCAATCCGAGAACGACAATAAATTTTTTAAATTTTCTATACTTTTGCACTAAATTTATACAATTTTAGGTGATTTTTGCAGCATTTTACGTCATAAAAGCGATTTATTGTTATTTCAATGTAATCAACCTCTATATATATCACTGCATTTTAGTTTTTCTTCATTCCAGCGTAGATTCATGAAAAGAGCTGGACGAAAACGTTTAATCTAACACAGCCTTTTTCAAGGCTACCCATATTTTAAAGAGTGAAAATGATAGCTCCGACGCTATTGAAAGCTATTTTAAAATTTTTATCCATTCATTACTTTTTTGGTTAGCTTGCGTGTTTCGTTGTAAAAATATAATTACCTGATTTTTACACTTGTTTGTTTTGTTTTGTTTTTTTTTGGTATCATAAAGAATACATTAAAATGTAACAGAACCGCATACACTGTTGTCATTGTTGACGCAATAACAAATTCTTTTTGTGATTTGATACGTTTTCACAATTAAAATGACGTTAACTCTCTAAAATGCATAGAATCCCCAAAATTTGCATTATGTCAGCCAGTTCTAGATACAAAGATAATCTGAGTTATCAACACTAACTGAATCCAAAAAATTAAACGCCGAGGAAAATCAAACTAGTGGCGGCGGAAGAAAGCAGCAAAACATAGGTCGCATGCGAACGTTTCTGATGTAGTTGCGCAGAGTGTCGGAGGAAACGGGCAAGTTGGTGGCAAAAGAATAACGTAGTTTGGTGGAAAATGCCAAATACGTAGCTGTTTAGTTTTCAGGCAAATCCAACATGGAGTTTGCTTGCATCAGCAAAATAAGCGAGATCACTGAATGAGGTTTGGGGTCCACAACAACTGACCGCAAACAACGCCGATTGGCTGGGAAGGGCGATCCCAAATATATTTTTACTATCCGCAGAGCCATCTTGCTCAAACCCTCACTTTGTTACAAAATCACTGCGACGAAATCAGGGACAAAATCACTGTAAAGAAACTGTTGGTTCGCGGTCAGTTTGTTCGCAGTCAGTTTGTCGCGGTCAGTTGACTTGGCTCGTGAGGTTTGAGTGGAGTGTTCGTTAGTTAATCGCACAAAAAAAATGGCGGGACCCTCCGCATCTTTCGCTTGGCATACATTGATTCTTAGGTCATAGCCATGGCGAGTCTTTGCAAGACTGTCATATACGTGCCGATTTTTAGTTGTAAACCAACCTAAGAAGTATCCAGCGAAAGACGACAAATACGTCCAGCTTATTAAATTGTATGCATCCCGTTTCTAATACGAGGGCAGTAACCACCCCCTTTTAGTTGAAATGTGTATTATGATTTAGGTGAAGTTTCATGGTGACAGCGCGCTGCTGGGAGGAAACCGCAACAGGTACGAGAGGGATGTTGATATGAGCTCTGGCAAAACAACTTATGGTGACCATGCTCGTGTGAGTGGAACTCATTATGACTGTAAGTCAAACAAAGTTTAGCAATATTCTATATGTTTAATGAGCACAACCGTTTACCTTCATTATAAAGCCGCCTCGCAAATCTATTACCGGGTTACCATGTTCCACTTAAGGCTAATTTTTATGATGTACACGTATACTGGAGAAAACGTTTTGCTTATTTATTTAACATTTTGTCCTTGTGGCGTCAGAGAGCTTAGTCATTAATAGAACTTGGCAGCACGCTATATAAAACCATACCAATACAACCGCAGTACAAAACTGCTAAAAGTCCAAATAGTATATTTGTTTTTATTGGCAAAGTACAAATCGAACTGCATCTCAGAGCCTACTGAAATGATTACAGAATATGGCGCCACATTACCATAACTACTGCGTTTCTACCATGTACTTACAGCTGAACTTCATAGAAGAAAACAGTTTGTTAGTTGAATAAAATTTTGTCCAATTGTCCTCATAAGACTTAGCCATAGTTGGGAGAGATAAACGAAATAAATGGTATTGTCACCTGAGGTATCTACTTAGCACAAGTTCCAGCTGTAGTGCACCTAACTTTTGTTGCCTTATAGTGTGCTATTTTGTTGTATTGTTGAATTGAATTTTTACTGTAAAGCGCCTTTGATCTGCTACCTTGCAGAAAGTGGCACTGTACAAATGACTGTATTAGTATTATTATTTTTATCACCAACATATCAGTTGCGTAGATAAAAGTTCTGAGATTCGCCATAAAACTGCACTGTGGACTATGTAGTAGGATGAATCCACAGTAATCTTTCTCGTAATCATAAATGTCGTTTTGTAACTACGTCAAACAATGTTTCCCGATGCCAGTTTTAATGTTGATGCTTGATACAAAGCTAGTGAATGCAGCATTTTTGTTGGGGAGGAAAAGATGGAGTTTAATTTTCTTTAAAGAATTTCTTGTACAAATACAATTTAGATTTTGCAATAGGAATTGGCAGCCTCGACGAAAAGAAAACAACAAACTATTACCAATTAATTGTCGCTCACATTTTAACTTTTTATTTGCTTCTAAAAATGCTCTTTGACACTTGAAATAGAAGCTTATATGGCATATTTGGAGAATGGCTGTAACGATTTATAAT